>CAMPDV010000016.1:0-1200000 GCA_946699065.1 Loxodes magnus
AAAACTAAAAGTCTATCTTCTTTTCTTACTTTCGTTTTTACTTGTCTTCAAGATTTATCATTTTTTATTAAATTACTTTTTTATTCTTTTTCGTCTGTTTGTCTTATTTATATTTGATTTTTTTATAGTATCTTAATTTCTTTCGTTTTTTTCCTAAATATTTAAAATTTTTTTCTTATACTTTTATTTGTTTAATACTATCATAAAAACTTTTATTCATATTCTTCGTTTTCTTTTTTTTAATTCCAAATAAATTTTTTAACAATATTTTTTTTATTTTATTTTTTCTATTTATTTTTTTTTAATTAGATCCTTTTTTTTTTTTATTTCTATTGTTTCACTTGTATAAAATTTTCTATTTTTTTTCAATGTTCTCTTCAAAATGAAATTTTGAAATTAAATTTTAAATTTTTTTTTTTTTCTCAACATTCTATTTTGCAATCTTTTTTTATCTAGATCATTTTAAATTCAGAAAGTAGCAAGATTTGTTTCTTTTTATCGTATTATTTTTTTTGTGAATTTTTTATTTCGATTTTTTCTTTTATAAACTTTTTATTTTTTTTTACTTTAAAAAAAAAAAAAATTTGAAAGCTATAATTAACATAAATAAATTTTTGAAGTTATTTTATTAAATGTTTTTTATAAAGTTTCCTTTTTTTTACTATGTTCTCAAATTTTTTTAACCCAATTTTTTTTTCTACTTTGTTTCTTCCCAAAATTTCCTGTAGTTCTAAACTCTTTGCAAAAAATGCTTTTACACTTTTCGCATTTTGAAAACATTTTTGTTTATTTCAGATATCTCATATATATTCAAAAAATTAAAATCCGTTTTTAAAGCTTTTTTTCAATTAATTTTTATGTTTCATCCGTCCGAAAAAACTCTTGTATTTTTAAAAGCTGAGCAAAAAAACAAAATTACATTTTCGCAATTTAATGCAGAGTATGAACTTATTTCTCCTTTTATTTAACTCTAAAAATAAAAAAAAATTCCAAGCTTGATTCTAAAAGATTTGAACGACCAAAATCAAAAAAAATATCGTAACCCAATTCAAAAACTTTAAACACAACCCGAAATCAAAAATTTTCAAAACCAAACTCAAAATTTTCGTCTAAAATCAAAAATTTTATCACGACATAAATTAAAAGTTTTCATAACCAAAATCAACAATTTTCAAAACCAAAATGGAAAAATTTTTTCTAAGCTTTTTATATTCCCATTTTTTCTCAAAACCCTTTTATATTTTGAAACTTTGTTGAAAATTTATTCCTTTTTTATCTTCTTTTAATCCCAAAATCCCCCAGTTTGCTCCGAACTTCTCCCTATAGTGTAAAACGCTCAGCAAAAAAAGTTTTTTTTTTTATTTTCACAATTTTCAGGCTTCTACCTCGTGAAAATTTTACTATGAAAATAATTCAAATATAGTAAACTAAATTTTTTCTATCGTAAAAACTCATTAGGCAACTTAAAAATAATAATAGTAAGATTAAAACAAACATAACTAAAATTTATATGAAAATTTAAAAAAAATTTTAGTTGCATATAACTAAAAGATTTTAATACTATACTATAAAAATTTAAAATTTTCGCACTGACACATAACTTCAAAAAAATTTCTTTCACTAAAAAATTTAAAATTTTTTAACACTGACTTTATTACATAAAAAACTTACCTGATAATTTATTTAAAAAAAAAAAACTTAATAAATAATTTCGCAATTACTTTAACACTTTATTTTAATTAAATTTAAACTTTCATTACGAAAACTTACTAAATAAACTCAACAAAAAAGACTTAGAAAAAATCTAAAAAATCTAAAAAAAAAGAATTTTACTTGTAATATAAATAAGAAGAAGATCATACTCAAATAGAATAAAGAATTAACAGTTTTAGATTTTTAAATGTAAAAAATTAAATAGTTTGACTTCGAATAGCTTCTCAATTCTTTATATATCTCTAGCTGTCCTCCACACTCATTGAAATATTGCTCAGTACGCAATTCTAAAATCTTAATCCATAGTCAGCATATACTTTGTTCCAGTCAGTCTACTAAATAGTTTTTGGTAAATTCAAACTTAACTATTATTAGTTAATAGTATCTACTCCATTCAATAACCTTCCTAAATTCCATCTTCTAATGACGTAATCTTTTGTTGAACCTCCCCAAATGCAATGACCTGTACTCGATACCAACCAATTGTTGACCATAGAGAGAGCTAAACTTCCTGCATAGTCCGAATTATTTAAGACACATACACATTATCCATTATTGATATTTCAGATTCTTATAGTCTAGTCAAGTGATCCAGACAAAATATATTTGTTGTTATTTGAGAATATTATTGATAAGACAGAAGAAGAGTGTCCCGAAAATACCTTTGTACATTATTAAGTTCTAGAGTTCCATAAACGAAGAGTTTAGTCATACGATCCAGAAATGATAAAGTTGGAATCACTGGATATAGTCACAGCTCTTACAGAACCTGTGTGACCACTCATGGTCTTACTGGTACCTGTCTTGACGTCCCATAGTCTCACCGTATAATCTCAACTTCCCGATACGATGAACTCTGAATCACCGGATATAGCCACAGCACATACATAACCTGTGTGACCACTCATGGTCTTACAGGTACCTGTCTTGACGTCCCATAGTCTCACCGTATTATCTCCACTTCCCGATGCGATGAACTCTGAATCACTAGATATAGCCACAGCATATACATAATGTGTGTGACCACTCATGGTCTTACAGGTACCTGTCTTGATGTCCCATAGTCTTACAGTATAATCACAACTTCCCGATACGATGAACTCTGAATCACTGGATATAACCACAGCATATACATAATGTGTGTGACCACTCATGGTCTTACAGGTACCTGTGGCTATGTTGTAGAGTTTTAAAGTAGTGTCAAAAGATCCAGATACTATTAAGTCACTGTTAGGTGAGATGGCCACGGAAGTGACAACGTTTGAGTGTCCAGTGAAAGTGTGCGGGTGTTCAGTGATTATTGATGATAAGTTGACGTTGGATAGGTCACAGTTGATGAACTTAGTGTTGCAGAGGTTAGATTATGTGAGATTAGAATTATTGAATTTGCAATTTGTGAAGGTGGTGTCAGAGAGGTCAGCGTTAGTTAATTCGATGTTTTCGAAATTTTGATTTGTGAATGTAAAGTTCATGTAATTCAATATTGTTAAGACATTGGAAGCTACTTGTGTTACTCCTTTTTATGACTTACATAACTAAATTATCTAACTCAGCTTTTAATGTATTTATTAATCTGTCACTTATGGTAATTGCAACAGAATTTAAACCTAATCAACTAATCTAGTTTGATTTAAAGGACCTTGCTTTAACATTATTAAATTTACATTCTCTCCTTTTATCTGATTTAAGAACTATACTAGATTTTCAAAAGTTAAAATCGAGAGATTTGCTAATTTTTAAGTTTTTATTTCTTCGATCTATTATTAAGGCACAACCATCGGAACTTATTATTTAGTTAAATACTACTATTGATTATTTTATATCGATTTTTAAGATTGCTGGGGGTTATATTAAACTTATTAATCAATTTACTTCTAGCTCTTGATACACTCTAACAACATCTTCTTGACCTAGTCGATTTCGAGCCTATTCTAAGCCTCCTAAGCCCAACATCCATTTATTATTTAAGCATATTACTCAGGACAATCAACCGGTATTTTCTCTCTCTTTCCACTCGTTACCAAAGACACTATGACTGGCTCAAAAGTTTCCTCAAATGGAATCTTCTACGAAGCAATCTCCCAAAATACCATTCCCAATGCATAAATGTCTGATTTTTTACTATATTGAGGCTATATCTCCAACAACTCAGGCGCCATCCAACGTATCGTACCAACCTTCATATTTGAGCTTGTATTAAATGACTTTGAACTAGTCTTTATCTTGGCTAAACCCAAATCAGTTATCTTAGCCACGTTTTTACTATCCAATAAAATGTTGCTGCTTTTTATATCACGGTGAATTATTTCCTAAATGTGTATGTACTATAGGCCAGATACTATATTCAAACTGATTTAATATCTTAATAACCATGGTATTTCGTTATTATTGTGCAGGAACTAAAATAAAGATTGAACCATCAAATCCATTACTAAACTAAGCGGCTGAGTGCAGTAGCCATATAACTATATCACATTAGGATGATGTAGCTTCTTCAATACTGTCAACTCTTTTTAGAATTCTTGATTGATATCTATAGTCGGATTTTATATAGATAACTATTTTATGGCAACTTCATTGGTCTCTAACCATTTACCTTTATACACAATCCCAAAACTTCCACTAGCAATTTGCTCTCCTATTTCTAAATGCTCTTGCTAAATTATTAAATCTTAATCGAAGCCAGATTCCATTTATAAAAATAAAATAAAACTTAGCTATATATACAATGAATAACATAAACACTTAAAAAAACGGATATTAAACAATTGAAAATAAACAAAATAAATTCATTATTTAAATTAATAATTAGACTTTATTATCCATTTTCGAACAATGAAAGTTACTTTACTCTAAACCTCAATTAATAAATGATAAGAATATTTACAAATGCTTTAATACCTTAAAAATAATAAAACCTAAATAGATTTTAGAACATTTTAAATACATAATTACTTAAATTTATAACTAAATGAAAATAAATATTTTAAACTTAATTAAAACTACCTTTAATTATTCGCTTAATCTAATAAATAATTAAATCCTTCTTTTTTTAATTATAACTAAATTATAAGGCTAATTTATTCATAGTTGTTATAAAATTTTGAAGAAAATACCTTAAATTAACTAAAAAAATATTAGTTTTTTTTATCCTTCAAATAATAAAAGTAAAAAGTTAAATTCTTAATAATAAATGTAGGATTAATAGTTTTATTCTATTAATATAAAAATATAAGAATTTTATTAAAAAAAATACAAAACCATTTTAATAAGAATCTATTGAGGCTATTTAAGATTCAACGTAATAATTATTTTATTAATAATAACTATATAAAACAAAATACTTAGTTATTTCTATAACTAAGAAAATTAAAAATTCAAATTTTAAATTCTCAAAAGACTTTATTTTAAAAATTTTAAAGCTTTAAGAAACATGAGATTAAATTGAAATTCAAATGAATTCTTATAAATTCTTAGATCAATTTTACTAAAAATTATTACGCAATCAAATAATTAAAAAAATAAAACCTTAGAAAAAGAAATGTAAAAGAAAATTCTTTTTGAAATTCAAACAAATCAATAAATTATGTTTTTGTTTTTTTCTAAAAAGAAAAAGACATAATAAAAACTAACTTCTTAATCCAAGTTAATGACAGAAACTCAGTTAATTATAAATGTATTATAAATTTCTAATCAAGAAATAAATCAAATTGATGAATGATACTTAGTATAACTTATTTTGCTTAAATAATTGAAATTTGAAAGTGAAAATTTTGATTTATTAAGCTTTTATAAATCTATAAAAAATAATCCAAAAGCTAATATTTCATTAACTTTAATTACACAAATATTTCATAACAAAATATAATAAAGCAATTTTAAAAGAAAAGCAATGATTAAATAGCTTGCTTTATAATTAAAATAAATATTAAATGAATATTTTTATATTTAATAAAACTAATATTAAAAGATAAGCAATAGATTTGAAAGAAAAATATTATGAAGCTTAAGTTATAAACAAAAAAGGAGAACTGAGTTTTAAGGTTAATGAATCTCTATTAATAAACTAAATATTTAGTATTAGATATGATATACTTTGAGAAAATAGTTAAATGAAAGACTCCAATAGATAACTAACAAAATTATACATAATTTTTATTAATAATATATAAATTTAATATGTGCTTAGTGATAAATTATTAACTCCTCAAATAAAATAAGATGCTTTGCATATTAAAATAAAGTTAATTATTATTTATAATAAAAAACTAATTAATAGATTGTTTCTATCTTTTATAAAGAAATAGTAAAATAAAGTTAATGCTGATACCCATAAAAATATCTTTTAAAAGAATAATTATCATTATATAAATAAACTGAAAAATTAAAAATTTGAATACATTTTAAAACATTGATTAAAATATTTAAATTATAATCCTTTTTTTTACTTTTTTTGTATGACTCACACTAAAACTCAACTTTAGGTAAAAGTTCTAAACATTTTTGCTATAATTAAAAATTATTTATATTTTTTAATTTTATTTGCTTAACCTGAACTTCTATCAATTTTCTTACAAAATTTTCATTCCTTTTATTTAAATTTAATTTTTTCACTTGTTGCTAATTATAAACTTTACTATTCTTCTTCATTCTTTTATTATATCTATAATATAAAGTCGTAGAAATCTGTTTTATCTAATTAATAATTTACTTCTATTCGAAATTTTAGTAAAATTTATTTGTATTTATGCAATTTCTTAAGTTGAACATTAACGATAAAAGATTGCTAAATTTTTATTAAAATCTTTTTGCTATTAATTTCCTCAAAAAAATTTAATTTATAAAATAGTTTATTTTTTTATTATCGATATTTTATATTTCCGTAATATCCAATAGCATAATAAATCACATCATTACATAAATATATGAAATTTAAGTTTAGCATGCATTATACCTTTTTGATTTATATAATTCGTTATTATTCTCATACTTGCTCTTATCTTAACGGCTTTTTTTCTTTTAATAATTTATCTAAAAAGAAAAATAATAAGTTTTATTTTTTAATTTAAGATTAAATAAACTTCCTATTCTTACTATTTCATTTTAAGTTTAACATAAATAAAAATTTATAAAAGTGAAATTAAAAGAGATAACTCTCAAATAAGTTGATAACGATACTTTATGAAAGCATTTTATTTAACTACCTTCTTTTTGCAATAACGGAGTTATAATATTTAATATGAAGCTTTAAAGTTTGACTATTTGCTAAATATAAGAATATAATATTTAAAAAGAGTCTTCTCCTTAGTCTATAAACCAATAAGCTAGAATAAATATCTCTAATTTTTGAATTTTAGCATTGCTACTTACTAAGAATTATATTTGATTCTGACTGTAGAATATATTATTTAAATGGAATATATTTCTTTTATCTAATGCAATTAATTATGCACTCATAATAGCTAAGCAAGATTAAGAGTAAAATAAGTGACTATGAATTATATTTAATAATGGTTATTTTATACTTTTTGCTTTAATTTTTACTATTTAATAGAAAATAATATTTAGATAAAAAACTCTCAATTACAATCTCCTGAATATGAGGAAAGAAAAGAAACAAAGAGCTTTTTTGAAACAAGTATTGATATTTCAGCTTTTTATTAAAATGAGACTGCAAAGTAAGATAAATTTGAAGCAGATTCAGTATTAGATGGATTAAACCTCTTAGAATAGTCATAGGAGGAAAATATGCACGATAAAAGCACTTTTTAAGATCCTATTACAGATATCGACTAGGAATAAGATCATAAAATGGAAGAAAGTCAAGAAGTAGATAAACCAAATTAAACTTTTACGACAGAATTAAGGAACATTTATTGAAGAGACAAGCTCGTTTATGTAAAAAGTTCAAAGTTAAGATTAATTGCAAAGAATAAATTATAAGAAACTAAATAAATTAATTAATAGTAAAATAGAGGAAAAAAATACCTAAATTTCCATTGAAGATAAATAAGTTTACCAAAGCAAGAATCAATTTAAAAGCAAACTGAAAGCGAAATGTAGAAGTAATAATTACTTCAAATAGTTATAGAATAGTAAGTAACTAGAACAAATAACCAAAAAAATAAAATATTCCTTTGTAGCTAATCGAATGCAAGCACCTTTTAGATGCTTTATTAAGAAAATAAATAAAAAGAATGCCAAGCTCTTAAATTAGTTTAAAAATCGTTGTGTTATAAAGAAACTGAAGGAAATGAAATGGTCAAAAAATTTAATTGCCAGAAATGAAACAAAAGAAAAGACATTGAGATTTAAGTAAGGCTTTATTAAAAGGATGAAAGGTTAGAAAGGTTTAAAAGACAAAGTAAATTTAAAACAAAAATATATAAATAATAGATATGCTAATTTTAGGCGAAAATTTAAAAAGAGAATATTACGAAGTAGCCAAGCAGCTTTTTAATAAGTTGAAGGAGTAACTATAGCAATTCTTCATCAGTAGTTAGATAAATAAAAAATCGCAATTCTAAATTTATAAAACCTTTTGAAAATATTCATTATGATAAAGTTCTTAATCTTTAGATATCTCATTTAAGTCAACTTAAGTCCATTTTACTTCTTTTCCTTTAGCTATAGTTTTTTTTCCAGTCTTAAATCGTAATTGTTTGTTGTAGTTGTTCATTAAAGATTCAACCTCCCTTTATTCTTTAAATTTAACTCTTTAATTATAAATTCAATTTTTATTATCAAACTATAGAACCTTACAGAACTAAAAGCATATTTAATTAAGCTTTAAGTAAATTCTTAAAGTGAATAAGGTTATAGTAATAAAGAAATTTCTCTGAAAAATAAAGAAAAATATTAAAATCTTTAGTTTGCTTGTATAAGACAATTCAATTATGTTCTATAGCATTTAAGGCTCAATCTAAAAGGAATAAATACAATAAAAAAATACATATTTAGTTAATCAAGTATTTGGAAAGAAAATCTTAAACTAAACTTGTAAAGGAGAAATCTTAAAACTTTCTTAGATATAGAGAAGCAATGAAATGCTTTAGTAAACCAATAGAACTTAAACCCTATTCTCATAATTTCCGTTTAAAAAAGAATAATCAACATAGTCTTAGAACACTTTTAAAATCTATGTAATCTACGAAAAGCAATAAACTGAATCTAAACATAAACTTAACTTTATAGAGAAGTTTATAAACATAACTATAAAACATTTAATAATAAAATTAGAAGTACAATTGTTTAGTTAATAAGACATAATGTAGTACTTATAGCCTAAGCTATAAATATTACAAAAATGCTAAATATAAAAAATTTTTAATTTAATTTCAACTATTTCTCTCCTCTCTAATACAATGAATGATTCAAATTCAAGACATTAAGTTTTAACTTACTATATCATAGACAGAATAGAAAAATAGTTTAATTAATTGTTTAATAAAAATACAGAAGAGATAATATTTCTTACTAGCTGTTGTACCAAAAATCAAAAGATGAAAAGCCTAAACCAATAAAGAGAATTGTTTTTATTTTTAGTCAGAAATGAGAAACATTTAATATTTACCCAATTAGAAAAAATTAAATCTAATTAAGAGACTTCTTGTTGATATAATTATATAAAGAATCTTCATTAATTATGCTAATATAATTTTTTATGAAGATTAAAGATAAAATAGTATAAAAGTATCTTAATCAAATGTAGAACTTTAAGTTTAATATTAATCTATCTCTAATGGTTATTATCTATACTGCTTTATTTTTATTTATTTATATTTTTATTATTATTTATAATGTTTTTCCAAATTTATCTAAAGATCTTAAACTAAAATGATAGTTTAATATAAACAAATAGAAGAGTAATCTTTCAAAGTAATTTAGTATAAAAGTGAACTGAAGAAGCATGAATAAATAAATATAATATCTTATATTAGTTAGACTTTACTCTGTTATTACATAGATACCTAATATTTGGTTTTTTTGCTAAATATCTTCTAATATAATAGCTTTTTGAAGGCTTCTATAAATCATAATTAATGTTTCTTTATATCAATATCATAAGTTATATACTACTTATTTTTTCTTCTACTAAATATTTTAAAAGGAAGAATATTCGCTTGCTATCATGTCTATTAAAAGATAATTCTTTTATAAATAAAGAAGTTTAAGATTTTACGTTACCCATCTAAATAGCTATAATAATCGGAGATTTTATGCATTATTTGCTTTCTCTTTTTAGATATATTAGCTTATTAGTAAAGGCTTCATATCTCTGGTTTCTGCCTTTTTCATTTGCATTTTTTTAATTTTGAAGACAATTTCTTATTAAAAAGATTAAAGCTTTCCTTTACAAATATTCTTTCTTGAGTTAAACAGCATTATTAATTAATTAAACAAAGGGAATTATGAGGTATTAATTAATATAATAATAGCAATAAGACTTACTAGAATCTAAATAATAATAAGTGAATATTTATTTTAAATGCTAGTCAAAGATAATTATACTAATTAAGATTATTAAAGCTTCTAAGTAAATAGTGGTTATATTAATGAGATTTACTAAAGCAACATTTTAATTGTATAATCTTTCTTTAAGTTTAATTTAAATCTCTAATTTTAACTTCTAGTTACTAAATAAATCTGGGTACTTTTTATTTATTAATCATCTATTTACCCTTTATTTACTTGAAGAATTGTAAATTTACCCGCTACTAATATTGTCACTATGTCTTTTAATTTTGTTGGTAAACATTATTAAAAGCTTTCACATTAAAACAAGTATCTATAAAATCTTCTTTTATGCAAGGGTAAAAAGTTAATTTTTTGTGCTTTTTAGATTTATTCGAAAATTATTGGATTTTGTAATGTTTTTGCTTATAAATTCTACATTTTTTGCTTATAAATGCAAAATAAAAAATTTCTTTAGAAAGTACTAGATTAATTATCTAATTTAGTTTTTATTATATCTGCGTTTTATTAGAATTTTTGCCATTATTTTTCTTACTTCTTTCATAAATCGTTTTTTCTTTATTTTTTTCAACCAAAGAAAATTACTTTAAAGTTTTGCAATCAATGCTTTGTTTTTCTTTATTTGCATATTGCATTTTTTAATTTTATTGAGCACCCAAATGAATTTCCTTAAGTATTTTGCTTCCCTCAAATAAAAATAGGAATTAATAGAAGAACTACCTTTAATTTATCCCTAACTGCTTAGTCTCACTTTTTGGGAGCATTTATGCCTATGATATTCTGTCAAAGTTTATACGTTATCCTCTCAATCGATTTTATTACTCTTTAAGTTTCAATCATTTCTAGTATTTTTGATAAAGTCTAGAAGTATAAATTTTTAATTTAGGGCTAAGTAAAGATTCTATGTTTAGTTTTTAATCTAATCGCTCTGATTTGTTAACTCAATCTTTTTTATCTCTTTAGTATTTTAAATTTAGCCAATATTTCTAAGTTGAGAGAAATTAATTCTATTTCAAGTAAGCTTATGAAGAGCTAAGAGTAAATGAGAGATAAAATAATTCTCTCAGTTTTAGATTTTGTAAATAGTAACTTTAATTTTTAACTTAAAGTGAAATAAATAAGCTTCACTAATTATATTTAGTGTATGCATTTAATTAGTAACTACTATACCAAAGCTGCCTAATTTAACATCTAAATAAAGACTGCTTGTAACTTTGTTTACTAATTGCTAGTTTTACAAGGCTTATTATGTGTAATTATAGATAATAATGTACTTAAATGTACCTAGTGCTTAACTTTCAAAAGTAAAATTAACTAGTGTAACTATTGCTACTCATAGAAGTCCTTATTGTTATTAAAAAAGAGATGAAGGTTAAATTTAAAATTATTTATTAATTAAAATAAAGGAATTTTTATAGTTTTAGCAAATAGATAAGTTGCAATAGAAAGCTTTCCTTAGATATTAAAGAAAAATACCATTTATCTAAATATTTAATTAAGAAGGTATCTGTCAGAGAATTGAAGAACTATGATAAAGAATTGAAGCTTTGCTAAAGCTTTCAAATTATGCTTCAAGAATAAAATAATTAAAGAGACAAAGAAGTTTAGCTAAGACAAAGCAATTAAGATCTTTTAGCTTTATCAAGGCAATTATTTAACCTTCGAAGCATTGATGTTTTATTTTGAAAGTAAACTTGATATTAGTAAAAGTTCAAATTAAATACTTAGAAGCGACATAAAACAGATCTAGCATTAAAAACTAATATAGTTCTGATAACTCCTAAGACAACAAGAAAGATGTTAATATATAATGAGAGCTTTAGCTAAGCAATATAATGGCAACTTAAATTTCGATACAACAAATTAAAAAAAGAATAAATTCTAAGTATTTCAGTAGAACACTTTAAAGCCTTCTGTTCTTATTAAAAATATTAATCTGAATAATAACTAAAAATAGGCTTATAATTCAGAGGTGATTTGAACAAATAAAAAGAAAAATTAGATTGCAAGTATAAATTTTCAAGTTGGAATGAAGACAAATATTAAAAGCGCAGAAATGTATTAAATAAAATGAGCAATCTATTTATTATACATTCCTAAATAAATAATAGCAGGAACTAGTTTTTAATAACTTAAAAATTTACAAGAAGCAATAGAATCTTATAAAGGTCTTTCTAGATTAAACAATTTTTTAAAGCTTATACCAATAAATAGCTTTGTTTGAATAAATTTGCAGAACTATATTATAATAAAGTAACTATGCTATTTCAACAAATTTTAGCTGCGCTTATTTTAGACTAGAAAAAGGAAAGAATTTACATAAAAGAAATAAATGAACCAAATTCGATTTAATGCTTAAAAGCAGCTTTTAATTGAAATTTCAAAGATATAAGCCTAAAATCATAAATAAGATTTTCTATAATTGATGATTAGTCTGGAGAAACAGTTGAATATGCTTCCAAGGAAATAAAAATTAGTAAAATTTTTGTTGATGAAGGTATATCTAAATGACTTAATAATTTATTCAGTATAGATTGGTAGCTTAATATTTTACTAATATTAATATATTTAATTTCATTATAACTTTTGCAAGTTCATTACCATATTATCTTTAAGGATTTATTATTTAGATAATTGGATTCTTATTTGACTTAACTATTTTTCTCTTTATTATTATTTCTTCCAATTTAATTCAAACTATATATCTATGCTAAAATTTTTGCTAAATAAAATAAGTAGCCATAATTATCTTACCTTAGTTTAATATAATTGGGTAGATTAATAAATTTGACTATACAAGATATAATTACATTTACTTGTGTTGATTTAAACTTATTCTATTTTTATAAAAATCCTACTATCAAATTTTTCTTATTAAACTAAATTATTTTAAAATATCCTTAAGACTAGAAATATCTTGTGCATATAATTTATATTAAGCATTTCTTTGAGCAAAGGATTATATTTATTAATTAAACTATTTATAATTACTTGTTATTTTATCTTCTCTATATATTTTCAAAGTTTTGGCATCTTAAATTTGCTTCTTTCTTTATTATTATAAAATTATGGTATGATTAGCTTTTAAGATTAAATAGCTTTTAAAGCCTTTTAATTGCTTATATATTTTCTTTCTTTATAGGATTCTTTAGTTAGTTAAGAATTTAGTATAATTATACATTATTAATGCCTTTAGTTTTATCTAATATCTATATTCAGTTTTATTCTACTTTTAGATACAAATCCTTATTATAACTCTTTATTTAATCAAACTACATAACTTATCCTTTCTGAAGTGATTTGTTTGTCCCATTTTAAAAATGTAATTATATCTGGAAATAAAAATTAGATGTATTAATTATTTAAAGAGATATTTAATTGAAAAGTTAGTGAAATAATAGGTTAAAACTAAAGAGTTATAAGCATTAATTTTGTAAAGTATATGAAAAAGATAGTGATAGTAGTTAATTAATAAGATTTGCTTAAATACTTTTATTGTAACTAGAGTATTCTAACTTTAAGTTCAACTAAATATTATTAATATTGCATATTCATTTGGATTCTACTTACATACAATTATGATTCTCATTGCTTTTATGAACTATTGTCTTATAATTTGGTGAATAAGCTTGTGGAAATAAGGCAATCTCCATTATAAATTATATTTTTCACAATGTAAGGATGAACATGATTTTTTGCTACTTTTATTAGCTCTAAAAATCAAAAAAAAAAACCAAAACCCAATTCTTAAATTTTTTATCATGCACCAAAATCGAAAATTTTCAAATTAAAAAAAACAAAAACTTGCAAAACCAAAACTTAAAATTTTCAGAACCAAAATCAAAAAAATTCAAAACCAATATCCAAAAAAATATTCACACTTTTTTTTATTCACATTTTTTTCAAAATCCTTTTATACTTTAAAACTTAATCTTAAACAAATATTCCTTTCTGACCTTCTACTTATCCCGAAATCCCCCAGCTTGTTCCGTCCCAACTCAGCTCTATAGTGTAAAACGCTGAGAAAAAAAAGGCTTTCACACTTTTTGCCATTTTCAGGGCTTCTACCTCATTAAAATTAATCTGCTGCACTTTTAAATGTAGTATTCTACAATTTTCCTATCTTAAAATTACATTATGCAACCTAAAAATAATAACAAACGTAATTAAATTTTATAACAAATTAAAAAAAACTTTGCGCTAACACGTAACTCAAAAAAATTTCTAAGACTATAATATAAAATTAAAAAAAATTTTAACTCTAGTACATAACTCAAAAATTTCCAACACTAGAAAATCAAAATTATTTAGCTAAGTATATACCTCAAAAATTTTTCCTAACACTGGAAAAATTTAAATTTTTTTAACTCTAGTACACACTCCAAAAATTTTTTCTAACACTAGAAAATTTTATTTTATTTCTAAAACTTGATTTTAAAATTAAATTAAAAAAAAAATTAATAAAAGTAACTAAGTTCAATAAAAAGACTTAGAAAAAATTACGAACTTTAAAACTTTTTTTACTTAAAATAATACAAATAATAAGATGAATATACTTAATTAGAATAAAGACTTAGCAATTTTAAATTCTTCAAAGATAAAAATTAAATAATTTAAATATTTTAAAATCGAATAGATCACTTGATGTATCTCTATTTGTCCTCCACACTCATAATAGTATTATCCATTACGCAATTCTAAAATCTTAAACCATAGTCAGCATATACTTTTTTCCAGTCAGTCTACTAAATGTTGGTAAATTTGAACTTACCTATTATTAACTATTAGTATCTACTCCGTTCAATATCCTTCCTAAATTCCATCTTCGAATGTTGTAATCTTCAAATGAACTTCCAAAATACCAATGACCTGTACTTGATACCAACCAATTGTTGTCCATAGAGAGTGATAAACTACCTGCATAGTCCGAATTGTTTAAGACACAGACACATTTTCCATTATTGATATTTCAGATTCCTATGGTCTTTTTAAATCCTAATAAGATTTACTTGTTGTTACTTGAGAATATTACCGATAAGAGTTTTGAGGTGTGTCCCGATAAGATCATTGTATGTTATTATGTTCTTGAGTTCCAAAAACGAATAGTTGAGTCAGTAGATCCAGATACGATTAAATTGGAATCACTAGATATTGACACAGATAATACCTGACTAGTGTGACCACTCATGGTCTTACAGGTACCTGTCTTGACGTCCCATAGTCTCACCGTATTATCTCCACTTCCCGATACGATGAACTCTGAATCACGGGATATAGCCACAGATGGTACATAACCTGTGTGACCACTCATGGTCTTACAGGTACCTGTCTTGACGTCCCATAGTCTCACCGTATTATCTGCACTTCCCGATACGATGAACTCTGAATCACTGGATATAGCCACAGCAAATACAGGACCTGTGTGACCACTCATGGTCTTACAGGTACCTGTCTTGACGTCCCATAGTCTCACCGTCTCATCTCAACTTCCCGATACGATGAACTCTGAATCACTGGATATAGCCACAGATAATACATAATGTGTGTGACCACTCATGGTCTTACAGGTACCTGTGGCTATGTTGTAGAGTCTTAAAGTAGTGTCAAAAGATCCAGATACTATTAAGTCACTGTTAGGTGAGATGGCCACCGAAGTGACTGAGTCTGTGTGTCCAGTGAAGATGTGCGGGTATTCAGAAGTTATGGATGAGAGGTTAGCGTTGGATAGGTCACAGTTGATGAACTTAGTGTTACGTAGGTTAGCTAATGAGAGATTAGAGTTGGAGAAATTGCAGGAGGTGAAAGTGGTGTCAGAGATATCTGAGTTAGTAAAGTCAAGGTTTGTGAAGTTTTAATTGCTGAAATTGTAGTTCATGTAGTTTAGCATTGTTAGGGTGTTAGAGGCTGCTTATACTACTCCCTATTGAGACCTACATAACTGGATTATCTCAATGAGCTTTACATGAATTTATTAATCTGCCACTTATGATAATTGTAACAGAATTTAAACTTGATCAATTAATCTAGTTTGATTTAAAGGACCTTGCTTTAACGTTAATAAATTAACATTCTCTTCTTTTATCTGATTTAAGAACTATAACAAATTTTCAAAGGTTAAAATCGAGAGATTTGTTAAATTTTAAGTTTTTATTTCTTCGATCTATTATTAAGACACGATCATCGGAGCTTATTAATTAGTTAACTACTACTATTGGTTATTTTATATCGCTTTTTAATTTTGCAGGGGGTTAGATTAAACTTGTTAATGACTCTACTTCTAGCTCTTGATACACTCCAACAACATCTTCTCGATCTAGTCGATTTCAAGCCTATTCTAAGCTTCCTAGGCCCAACATCCATTTATTATCTAAGCATATTACTCGGGACAATCAACCGGCATTTTCTCTCTCTTTCCACTCGTTACCAAAGACACTATGACTGGCTCAAAAGTTCCCTCAAATGGAATCTTCTATGAAGCTATCTCCCAAAATACCATTCCCAATGCATAAATGTCTGATTTTTTACTATATTGAGGCTATATCTCCAACAACTCAGGCGCCATCCAACATATTGTGCCTACCTTCATATTTGTATTAAATTACTTTGACTTAGTCTTAATTTTGGCCAATCCCAAATCAGATATCTTAGCCACGTTTTTACTATCCAATAAAATGTTGCTGCTTTTTATATCACGGTGAATTATTTCCTACATGTGGATGTACTATAAGCCAGATACTATATTCAAACTGATTTAATATTTTAATAACCATGGTATCTCGTTATTTATATGCAGGAACTAAAATAAAGATTGAACCATCAATTCCATCACTAAACTCAGAGGTTAAGGACAATAACCATACAACAATATCACATTAGGATTACGGAACTTCTTTAATACTGTCAACTCTTTTTAGAATTCTTAATTGATATCTATAGTTGGATTCTCTATAAGTAACTATTTTATGGCAACTTCATTGGTTTCTAACCATATTCCCTTATACACAGTCCCAAAACCTCCACTAGCAATTAGCTCTCCTATTTCTAGATGCTCTTTCTAAATTATGAAATCTTAATCGAAGCCAGATTCCATTTATAAAAATAAAATAATTAAAATCTATATATACAATGAATAACATAAACACTTAAAAACGGATATTAAACAATTGAAAATAAACAAAATAAATTCATTATTTAAATTAATAATTAGACTTTATTATCCATTTTTGAACAATGAAAGTTACTTTACTCTAAACCTCAATTAATAAATGATAAGAATATTTACAAATGCTTGAATACCTTAAAAATAATAAAACTTAAATAGATTTTAGAATATTTTAAATACATAATTACTTAAATTTATAACTAAATGAAAATAAATATTTTAAACTTAATTAAAACTACCTTTAATTATTCGCTTAATCTAATAAATAATTAAATCCTTCTTTTTTTAATTATAACTAAATTATAAGGCTAATTTATTCATAGTTGTTATAAAATTTTGAAGAAAATACCTTAAATTAACTAAAAAAATATTAGTTTTTTTATCCTTCAAATAATAAAAGTAAAAAGTTAAATTCTTAATAATAAATGTAGGATTAATAGTTTTATTCTATTAATATAAAAATATAAGAATTTTATTAAAAAAAATACAAAACCATTTTAATAAGAATCTATTGAGGCTATTTAAGATTCAACGTAATAATTATTTTATTAATAATAACTATATAAAACAAAATACTTAGTTATTTCTATAACTAAGAAAATTAAAAATTCAAATTTTAAATTCTCAAAAGACTTTATTTTAAAAATTTTAAAGCTTTAAGAAACATGAGATTAAATTGAAATTCAAATGAATTCGCATAAATTCTTAGATCAATTTTACTAAAAATTATTACGCAATCAAATAATTAAAAAAATAAAACCTTAGAAAAAAAAATTTAAAAGAAAATTCTTTTTGCAATTCAAACAAATCATTAAATTATGTTTTTGTTTTTTTCTAAAAAGAAAAAAACATAATAAAAACTAACTTCTTAATCCAAGTTAATGACAGAAACTCATTTAATTATAAATGTATTATAAACATTAATTAAGAAATAAATCAAATTGATGAATGATACTTAGTATAACTTATTTTGCTTAAATAATTGAAATTTGAAAGTGAAAATTTTGATTGATTAAGCTTTTATAAATCTATAAAAAATAATCCAAAAGCTAATATTTCATTAACTTTAATTACACAAATATTTCATAACAAAACATAATAAAGCAATTTTAAAAGAAAAGCAATGATTAAATAGCTTGCTTTATAATTAAAATAAATATTAAATGAATATTTTTATATTTAATAAAACTAATATTAAAAGATAAGCAATAGATTTGAAAGAAAAATATTATGAAGCTTAAGTTATAAATAAAAAAGGAGAACTGAGTTTTAAGGTTAATGAATCTCTATTAATAAACTAAATAATAAGTATTAGACATGATATACTTTGAGAAAATAGTTAAATGAAAGACTCCAATAGATAACTAACAAAATTATACATAATTTTTATTAATAATATATAAATTTAATATGTGCTTAGTGATAAATTATTAACTCCTCAAATAAAATAAGATGCTTTGCATATTAAAATAAAGTTAATTATTATTTATAATAAAAAACTAATTAATAGATTGTTTCTATCTTTTATAAAGAAATAGTAAAATAAAGTTAATGCTGATACCCATAAAAATATCTTTTAAAAGAATAATTATCATTATATAAATAAACTGAAAAATTAAAAATTTGGATATATTTTAAAACATTGATTAAAATATTTAAATTATAATCCTTTTTTTTACTGTTTTTGTATGACTCACACTAAAACTCAACTTTAGGTAAAAGTTCTAAACATTTTTGCTATAATTAAAAATTATTTATATTTTTTAATTTTATTTGCTTAACCTGAACTTCTATCAATTTTCTTACAAAATTTTCATTCCTTTTATTTAAATTTAATTTTTCACTTGTTGCTAATTATAAACTTTACTATTCTTCTTCATTCTTTTATTATATCTATAATATAAAGTCGTAGAAATCTGTTTTATCTAATTAATAATTTACTTCTATTCGAAATTTTAGTAAAATTTATTTGTATTTATGCAATTTCTTAAGTTGAACATTAACAATAAAAGATTGCTAAATTTTTATTAAAATCTTTTTGCTATTAATTTCCTCAAAAAAATTTAATTTATAAAATAGTTTATTTTTTTATTATCGATATTTTATATTTTCGTAATATCCAATAGCATAATAAATCACATCATTACATAAATATATGAAATTTAAGTTTAGCATGCATTATACCTTTTTGATTTATATAATTCGTTATTATTCTCATACTTGCTCTTATCTTAACGGCTTTTTTTCTTTTAATAATTTATCTAAAAAGAAAAATAATAAGTTTTATTTTTTAATTTAAGATTAAATAAACTTCCTATTCTTACTATTTCATTTTAAGTTTAACATAAATAAAAATTTATAAAAGTGAAATTAAAAGAGATAACTCTCAAATAAGTTGATAACGATACTTTATGAAAGCATTTTATTTAACTACCTTCTTTTTGCAATAACGGAGTTATAATATTTAATATGAAGCTTTAAAGTTTGACTATTTGCTAAATATAAGAATATAATATTTAAAAAGAGTCTTCTCCTTAGTCTATAAACCAATAAGCTAGAATAAATATCTCTAATTTTTGAATTTTAGCATTGCTACTTACTAAGAATTATATTTGATTCTGACTGTAGAATATATTATTTAAATGGAATATATTTCTTTTATCTAATGCAATTAATTATGCACTAATAATAGCTAAGCAAGATTAAGAGTAAAATAAGTGACTATGAATTATATTTAATAATGGTTATTTTATACTTTTTGCTTTAATTTTTACTATTTAATAGAAAATAATATTTAGATAAAAAACTCTCAATTACAATCTCCTGAATATGAGGAAAGAAAAGAAACAAAGAGCTTTTTTGAAACAAGTATTGATATTTCAGCTTTTTATTAAAATGAGACTGCAAAGTAAGATAAATTTGAAGCAGATTCAGTATTAGATGGATTAAACCTCTTAGAATAGTCATAGGAGGAAAATATGCACGATAAAAGCACTTTTTAAGATCCTATTACAGATATCGACTAGGAATAAGATCATAAAATGGAGGAAAGTCAAGAAGTAGATAAACCAAATTAAACTTTTAACGACAGAATTACGGAACATTTATTGAAGAGACAAGCTCGTATATGTAAAAAGTTCCAAGTTAAGATTACTTGCAAAGAATAAATTATAAGAAACTAAATAAATCAATTAATAGTAAAATAGAGGAAAACAATATCTAAATTTCCATTGGAGATAAATTGTTTACCAAAGCAAGAATCAATTTAAAAGCAAACTGAAAGCGAAATGTAGAAGTAATAATTACTTCAAATAGTTATAGAATAGTAAGTAACTAGAACAAATAGCCAAAAAAATAAAATATTCCTTTGTAGCCAATCGAATGCAAGCACCTTTTAGATGCTTTATTAAGAAAATAAATAAAAAGAATGCCAAGCTCTTAAATTAGTTTAAAAATCATTGTGTTATAAAGAAACTGAAGGAAATGAAATGGTCAAAAAATTTAATTGCCAGAAATGAAACAAAAGAAAAGACATTGAGATTTAAGTAAGGCTTTATTAAAAGGATGAAAGGTTAGAAAGGTTTAAAAGACAAAGTAAATTTAAAACAAAAATATATAAATAATAGATATGCTAATTTTAGACGAAGATTTAAAAAGAGAATAAATCGAAGTAGCCAGGCAGCTTTTTAATAAGTTGTAGGAGTAACTATAGCAATTCTTCATCAGTAGTTAGATAAATAAAAAATCGCAATTCTAAATTTATAAAACCTTTTGAAAATATTCATTATGATAAAGTTCTTAATCTTTAGATATCTCATTTAAGTCAACTTAAGTCCATTTTACTTCTTTTCCTTTAGCTATAGTTTTTTTCCAGTCTTAAATCGTAAATGTTTGTTGTAGTTGTTCATTAAAGATTCAACCTCCCTTTATTCTTTAAATTTAACTCTTTAATTATAAATTCAATTTTTATTATCAAACTATAGAACCTTACAGAACTAAAAGCATATTTAATTAAGCTTTAAGTAAATTCTTAAAGTGAATAAGGTTATAGTAATAAAGAAATTTCTCTGAAAAATCAAGAAAAATATTAAAATCTTTAGTTTGCTTGTATAAGACAATTCAATTATGTTCTATAGCATTTAAGGCTCAATCTAAAAGGAATAAATACAATAAAAAAATACATATTTAGTTAATCAAGTATTTGGAAAGAAAATCTTAAACTAAACTTGTAAAGGAGAAATCTTAAAACTTTCTTAGATATAGAGAAGCAATGAAATGCTTTAGTAAACCAATAGAACTTAAACCCTATTCTCATAATTTCCGTTTAAAAAAGAATAATCAACATAGTCTTAGAACACTTTTAAAATCTATGTAATCTACGAAAAGCAATAAACTGAATCTAAACATAAACTTAACTTCTGTAGAGAAGTTTATAAACATAACTATAAAACATTTAATAATAAAATTAGAAGTACAATTGTTTAGTTAATAAGACATAATGTAGTACTTATAGCCTAAGCTATAAATATTACAAAAATGCTAAATATAAAAAATTTTTAATTTAATTTCAACTATTTCTCTCCTCTCTAATACAATGAATGATTCAAATTCAAGACATTAAGTTTTAACTTACTATATCATAGACAGAATAGAAAAATAGTTTAATTAATTGTTTAATAAAAATACAGAAGAGATAATATTTCTTACTAGCTGTTGTACCAAAAATCAAAAGATGAAAAGCCTAAACCAATAAAGAGAATTGTTTTTATTTTTAGTCAGAAATGAGAAACATTTAATATTTACCCAATTAGAAAAAATTAAATCTAATTAAGAGACTTCTTGTTGATATAATTATATAAAGAATCTTCATTAATTATGCTAATATAATTTTTTATGAAGATTAAAGATAAAATAGTATAAAAGTATCTTAATCAAATGTAGAACTTTAAGTTTAATATTAATCTATCTCTAATGGTTATTATCTATACTGCTTTATTTTTATTTATTTATATTTTTATTATTATTTATAATGTTTTTCCAAATTTATCTAAAGATCTTAAACTAAAATGATAGTTTAATATAAACAAATAGAAGAGTAATCTTTCAAAGTAATTTAGTATAAAAGTGAACTGAAGAATCATGAATAAATAAATATAATATCTTATATTAGTTAGACTTTACTCTGTTATTACATAGATACCTAATATTTGGTTTTTTTGCTAAATATCTTCTAATATAATAGCTTTTTGAAAGCTTCTATAAATCATAATTAATGTTTCTTTATATCAATATCATAAGTTATATACTACTTATTTTTTCTTCTACTAAATATTTTAAAAGGAAGAATATTCGCTTGCTATCATGTCTATTAAAAGATAATTCTTTTATAAATAAAGAAGTTTAAGATTTTACGTTACCCATCTAAATAGCTATAATAATCGGAGATTTTATGCATTATTTGCTTTCTCTTTTTAGATATATTAGCTTATTAGTAAAGGCTTCATATCTCTGGTTTCTGCCTTTTTCATTTGCATTTTTTTAATTTTGAAGACAATTTCTTATTAAAAAGATTAAAGCTTTCCTTTACAAATATTCTTTCTTGAGTTAAACAGCATTATTAATTAATTAAACAAAGGGAATTATGAGGTATTAATTAATATAATAATAGCAATAAGACTTACTAGAATCTAAATAATAATAAGTGAATATTTATTTTAAATGCTAGTCAAAGATAATTATACTAATTAAGATTATTAAAGCTTCTAAGTAAATAGTGGTTATATTAATGAGATTTACTAAAGCAACATTTTAATTGTATAATCTTTCTTTAAGTTTAATTTAAATCTCTAATTTTAACTTTTAGTTACTAAATAAATCTGGGTACTTTTTATTTTTTAATCATCTATTTACCCTTTATTTACTTGAAGAATTGTAAATTTACCCGCTACTAATATTGTCACTATGTCTTTTAATTTTGTTGGTAAACATTATTAAAAGCTTTCACATTAAAACAAGTATCTATAAAATCTTCTTTTATGCAAGGGTAAAAAGTTAATTTTTTGTGCTTTTTAGATTTATTCGAAAATTATTGGATTTTGTAATGTTTTTGCTTATAAATTCTACATTTTTTGCTTATAAATGCAAAATAAAAAATTTCTTTAGAAAGTACTAGATTAATTATCTAATTTAGTTTTTATTATATCTGCGTTTTATTAGAATTTTTGCCATTATTTTTCTTACTTCTTTCATAAATCGTTTTTTCTTTATTTTTTTCAACCAAAGAAAATTACTTTAAAGTTTTGCAATCAATGCTTTGTTTTTCTTTATTTGCTATTGCATTTTTTAATTTTATTGAGCACCCAAATGAATTTCCTTAAGTATTTTGCTTCCCTCAAATAAAAATAGGAATTAATAGAAGAACTACCTTTAATTTATCCCTAACTGCTTAGTCTCACTTTTTGGGAGCATTTATGCCTATGCTATTCTGTCAAAGTTTATACGTTATCCTCTCAATCGATTTTATTACTCTTTAAGTTTCAATCATTTCTAGTATTTTTGATAAAGTCTAGAAGTATAAATTTTTAATTTAGGGCTAAGTAAAGATTCTATGTTTAGTTTTTAATCTAATCGCTCTGATTTGTTAACTCAATCTTTTTTATCTCTTTAGTATTTTAAATTTAGCCAATATTTCTAAGTTGAGAGAAATTAATTCTATTTCAAGTAAGCTTATGAAGAGCTAAGAGTAAATGAGAGATAAAATAATTCTCTCAGTTTTAGATTTTGTAAATAGTAACTTTAATTTTTAACTTAAAGTGAAATAAATAAGCTTCACTAATTATATTTAGTGTATGCATTTAATTAGTAACTACTATACCAAAGCTGCCTAATTTAACATCTAAATAAAGACTGCTTGTAACTTTGCTTACTAATTGCTAGTTTTACAAGGCTTATTATGTGTAATTATAGATAATAATGTACTTAAATGTACCTAGTGCTTAACTTTCAAAAGTAAAATTAACTAGTGTAACTATTGCTACTCATAGAAGTCCTTATTGTTATTAAAAAGAGATGAAGGTTAAATTTAAAATTATTTATTAATTAAAATAAAGGAATTTTTATAGTTTTAGCAAAGAGATAAGTTGCAATAGAAAGCTTTCCTTAGATATTAAAGAAAAATACCATTTATCTAAATATTTAATTAAGAAGGTATCTGTCAGAGAATTGAAGAACTATGATAAAGAATTGAAGCTTTGCTAAAGCTTTCAAATTTGCTTCAAGAATAAAATAATTAAAGAGACAAAGAAGTTTAGCTAAGACAAAGCAATTAAGATCTTTTAGCTTTATCAAGGCAATTATTTAACCTTCAAAGCATTGATGTTTTATTTTGAAAGTAAACTTGATATTAGTAAAAGTTCAAATTAAATACTTAGAAGCGACATAAAACAGATCTAGCATTAAAAACTAATATAGTTCTGATAACTCCTAAGACAACAAGAAAGATGTTAATATATAATGAGAGCTTTAGCTAAGCAATATAATGGCAACTTAAATTTCGATACAGCAAATTAAAAAAAGAATAAATTCTAAGTATTTCAGTAGAACACTTTAAAGCCTTCTGTTCTTATTAAAAATATTAATCTGAATAATAACTAAAAATAGGCTTATAATTCAGAGGTGATTTGAACAAATAAAAAGAAAAATTAGATTGCAAGTATAAATTTTCAAGTTGGAATGAAGACAAATATTAAAAGCGCAGAAATGTATTAAATAAAATGAGCAATCTATTTATTATACACTCCTAAATAAATAATAGCAGGAACTAGTTTTTAATAACTTAAAAATTTACAAGAAGCAATAGAATCTTATAAAGGTCTTTCTAGATTAAACAATTTTTTAAAGCTTATACCAATAAATAGCTTTGTTTGAATAAATTTGCAGAACTATATTATAATAAAGTAACTATGCTATTTCAACAAATTTTAGCTGCGCTTATTTTAGACTAGAAAAAGGAAAGAATTTACATAAAAGAAATAAATGAACCAAATTCGATTTAATGCTTAAAAGCAGCTTTTAATTGAAATTTCAAAGATATAAGCCTAAAATCATAAATAAGATTTTCTATAATTGATGATTAGTCTGGAGAAACAGTTGAATATGCTTCCAAGGAAATAAAAATTAGTAAAATTTTTGTTGATGAAGGTATATCTAAATGACTTAATAATTTATTCAGTATAGATTGGTAGCTTAATATTTTACTAATATTAATATATTTAATTTCATTATAACTTTTGCAAGTTCATTACCATATTATCTTTAAGGATTTATTATTTAGATAATTGGATTCTTATTTGACTTAACTATTTTTCTCTTTATTATTATTTCTTCCAATTTAATTCAAACTATATATCTAAAATTTTTGCTAAAATTTTTGCTAAATAAAATAAGTAGCCATAATTATCTTACCTTAGTTTAATATAATTGGGTAGATTAATAAATTTGACTATACAAGATATAATTACATTTACTTGTGTTGATTTAAACTTATTCTATTTTTATAAAAATCCTACTATCAAATTTTTCTTATTAAACTAAATTATTTTAAAATATCCTTAAGACTAGAAATATCTTGTGCATATAATTTATATTAAGCATTTCTTTGAGCAAAGGATTATATTTATTAATTAAACTATTTATAATTACTTGTTATTTTATCTTCTCTATATATTTTCAAAGTTTTGGCATCTTAAATTTGCTTCTTTCTTTATTATTATAAAATTATGGTATGATTAGCTTTTAAGATTAAATAGCTTTTAAAGCCTTTTAATTGTTTATATATTTTCTTTCTTTATAGGATTCTTTAGTTAGTTAAGAATTTAGTATAATTATACATTATTAATGCCTTTAGTTTTATCTAATATCTATATTCAGTTTTATTCTACTTTTAGATACAAATCCTTATTATAACTCTTTATTTAATCAAACTACATAACTTATCCTTTCTGAAGTGATTTGTTTGTCCCATTTTAAAAATGTAATTATATCTGGAAATAAAAATTAGATGTATTAATTATTTAAAGAGATATTTAATTGAAAAGTTAGTGTAATAATAGGTTAAAACTAAAGAGTTATAAGCATTAATTTTGTAAAGTATATGAAAAAGATAGTGATAGTAGTTAATTAATAAGATTTGCTTAAATACTTTTATTGTAACTAGAGTATTCTAACTTTAAGTTCAACTAAATATTATTAATATTGCATATTCATTTGGATTCTACTTACATACAATTATGATTCTCATTGCTTTTATGAACTATTGTCTTATAATTTGGTGAATAAGCTTGTGGAAATAAGGCAATCTCCATTATAAATTATATTTTTCACAATGTAAGGATGAACATGATTTTTTGCTACTTTTATTAGCTCTAAAAATCAAAAAAAAAAACCAAAACCCAATTCTTAAATTTTTTATCATGCACCAAAATCGAAAATTTTCAAATTAAAAAAAACAAAAACTTGCAAAACCAAAACTTAAAATTTTCAGAACCAAAATCAAAAAAATTCAAAACCAATATCCAAAAAAATATTCACACTTTTTTTTATTCACATTTTTTTCAAAATCCTTTTATACTTTAAAACTTAATCTTAAACAAATATTCCTTTCTGACCTTCTACTTATCCCGAAATCCCCCAGCTTGTTCCGTCCCAACTCAGCTCTATAGTGTAAAACGCTGAGAAAAAAAAGGCTTTCACACTTTTTGCCATTTTCAGGGCTTCTACCTCATTAAAATTAATCTGCTGCACTTTTAAATGTAGTATTCTACAATTTTCCTATCTTAAAATTACATTATGCAACCTAAAAATAATAACAAACGTAATTAAATTTTATAACAAATTAAAAAAAACTTTGCGCTAACACGTAACTCAAAAAAATTTCTAAGACTATAATATAAAATTAAAAAAAATTTTAACTCTAGTACATAACTCAAAAATTTCCAACACTAGAAAATCAAAATTATTTAGCTAAGTATATACCTCAAAAATTTTTCCTAACACTGGAAAAATTTAAATTTTTTTAACTCTAGTACACACTCCAAAAATTTTTTCTAACACTAGAAAATTTTATTTTATTTCTAAAACTTGATTTTAAAATTAAATTAAAAAAAAAATTAATAAAAGTAACTAAGTTCAATAAAAAGACTTAGAAAAAATTACGAACTTTAAAACTTTTTTTACTTAAAATAATACAAATAATAAGATGAATATACTTAATTAGAATAAAGACTTAGCAATTTTAAATTCTTCAAAGATAAAAATTAAATAATTTAAATATTTTAAAATCGAATAGATCACTTGATGTATCTCTATTTGTCCTCCACACTCATAATAGTATTATCCATTACGCAATTCTAAAATCTTAAACCATAGTCAGCATATACTTTTTTCCAGTCAGTCTACTAAATGTTGGTAAATTTGAACTTACCTATTATTAACTATTAGTATCTACTCCGTTCAATATCCTTCCTAAATTCCATCTTCGAATGTTGTAATCTTCAAATGAACTTCCAAAATACCAATGACCTGTACTTGATACCAACCAATTGTTGTCCATAGAGAGTGATAAACTACCTGCATAGTCCGAATTGTTTAAGACACAGACACATTTTCCATTATTGATATTTCAGATTCCTATGGTCTTTTTAAATCCTAATAAGATTTACTTGTTGTTACTTGAGAATATTACCGATAAGAGTTTTGAGGTGTGTCCCGATAAGATCATTGTATGTTATTATGTTCTTGAGTTCCAAAAACGAATAGTTGAGTCAGTAGATCCAGATACGATTAAATTGGAATCACTAGATATTGACACAGATAATACCTGACTAGTGTGACCACTCATGGTCTTACAGGTACCTGTCTTGACGTCCCATAGTCTCACCGTATTATCTCCACTTCCCGATACGATGAACTCTGAATCACGGGATATAGCCACAGATGGTACATAACCTGTGTGACCACTCATGGTCTTACAGGTACCTGTCTTGACGTCCCATAGTCTCACCGTATTATCTGCACTTCCCGATACGATGAACTCTGAATCACTGGATATAGCCACAGCAAATACAGGACCTGTGTGACCACTCATGGTCTTACAGGTACCTGTCTTGACGTCCCATAGTCTCACCGTCTCATCTCAACTTCCCGATACGATGAACTCTGAATCACTGGATATAGCCACAGATAATACATAATGTGTGTGACCACTCATGGTCTTACAGGTACCTGTGGCTATGTTGTAGAGTCTTAAAGTAGTGTCAAAAGATCCAGATACTATTAAGTCACTGTTAGGTGAGATGGCCACCGAAGTGACTGAGTCTGTGTGTCCAGTGAAGATGTGCGGGTATTCAGAAGTTATGGATGAGAGGTTAGCGTTGGATAGGTCACAGTTGATGAACTTAGTGTTACGTAGGTTAGCTAATGAGAGATTAGAGTTGGAGAAATTGCAGGAGGTGAAAGTGGTGTCAGAGATATCTGAGTTAGTAAAGTCAAGGTTTGTGAAGTTTTAATTGCTGAAATTGTAGTTCATGTAGTTTAGCATTGTTAGGGTGTTAGAGGCTGCTTATACTACTCCCTATTGAGACCTACATAACTGGATTATCTCAATGAGCTTTACATGAATTTATTAATCTGCCACTTATGATAATTGTAACAGAATTTAAACTTGATCAATTAATCTAGTTTGATTTAAAGGACCTTGCTTTAACGTTAATAAATTAACATTCTCTTCTTTTATCTGATTTAAGAACTATAACAAATTTTCAAAGGTTAAAATCGAGAGATTTGTTAAATTTTAAGTTTTTATTTCTTCGATCTATTATTAAGACACGATCATCGGAGCTTATTAATTAGTTAACTACTACTATTGGTTATTTTATATCGCTTTTTAATTTTGCAGGGGGTTAGATTAAACTTGTTAATGACTCTACTTCTAGCTCTTGATACACTCCAACAACATCTTCTCGATCTAGTCGATTTCAAGCCTATTCTAAGCTTCCTAGGCCCAACATCCATTTATTATCTAAGCATATTACTCGGGACAATCAACCGGCATTTTCTCTCTCTTTCCACTCGTTACCAAAGACACTATGACTGGCTCAAAAGTTCCCTCAAATGGAATCTTCTATGAAGCTATCTCCCAAAATACCATTCCCAATGCATAAATGTCTGATTTTTTACTATATTGAGGCTATATCTCCAACAACTCAGGCGCCATCCAACATATTGTGCCTACCTTCATATTTGTATTAAATTACTTTGACTTAGTCTTAATTTTGGCCAATCCCAAATCAGATATCTTAGCCACGTTTTTACTATCCAATAAAATGTTGCTGCTTTTTATATCACGGTGAATTATTTCCTACATGTGGATGTACTATAAGCCAGATACTATATTCAAACTGATTTAATATTTTAATAACCATGGTATCTCGTTATTTATATGCAGGAACTAAAATAAAGATTGAACCATCAATTCCATCACTAAACTCAGAGGTTAA
This sequence comes from Loxodes magnus, assembly GCA_946699065.1. Classification (NCBI taxonomy): domain Eukaryota; phylum Ciliophora; class Karyorelictea; order Loxodida; family Loxodidae; genus Loxodes; species Loxodes magnus. Next base: position 29,905 of record CAMPDV010000016.1, read on the forward strand.
GGACAATAACCATACAACAATATCACATTAGGATTACGGAACTTCTTTAATACTGTCAACTCTTTTTAGAATTCTTAATTGATATCTATAGTTGGATTCTCTATAAGTAACTATTTTATGGCAACTTCATTGGTTTCTAACCATATTCCCTTATACACAGTCCCAAAACCTCCACTAGCAATTAGCTCTCCTATTTCTAGATGCTCTTTCTAAATTATGAAATCTTAATCGAAGCCAGATTCCATTTATAAAAATAAAATAATTAAAATCTATATATACAATGAATAACATAAACACTTAAAAACGGATATTAAACAATTGAAAATAAACAAAATAAATTCATTATTTAAATTAATAATTAGACTTTATTATCCATTTTTGAACAATGAAAGTTACTTTACTCTAAACCTCAATTAATAAATGATAAGAATATTTACAAATGCTTGAATACCTTAAAAATAATAAAACTTAAATAGATTTTAGAATATTTTAAATACATAATTACTTAAATTTATAACTAAATGAAAATAAATATTTTAAACTTAATTAAAACTACCTTTAATTATTCGCTTAATCTAATAAATAATTAAATCCTTCTTTTTTTAATTATAACTAAATTATAAGGCTAATTTATTCATAGTTGTTATAAAATTTTGAAGAAAATACCTTAAATTAACTAAAAAAATATTAGTTTTTTTATCCTTCAAATAATAAAAGTAAAAAGTTAAATTCTTAATAATAAATGTAGGATTAATAGTTTTATTCTATTAATATAAAAATATAAGAATTTTATTAAAAAAAATACAAAACCATTTTAATAAGAATCTATTGAGGCTATTTAAGATTCAACGTAATAATTATTTTATTAATAATAACTATATAAAACAAAATACTTAGTTATTTCTATAACTAAGAAAATTAAAAATTCAAATTTTAAATTCTCAAAAGACTTTATTTTAAAAATTTTAAAGCTTTAAGAAACATGAGATTAAATTGAAATTCAAATGAATTCGCATAAATTCTTAGATCAATTTTACTAAAAATTATTACGCAATCAAATAATTAAAAAAATAAAACCTTAGAAAAAAAAATTTAAAAGAAAATTCTTTTTGCAATTCAAACAAATCATTAAATTATGTTTTTGTTTTTTTCTAAAAAGAAAAAAACATAATAAAAACTAACTTCTTAATCCAAGTTAATGACAGAAACTCATTTAATTATAAATGTATTATAAACATTAATTAAGAAATAAATCAAATTGATGAATGATACTTAGTATAACTTATTTTGCTTAAATAATTGAAATTTGAAAGTGAAAATTTTGATTGATTAAGCTTTTATAAATCTATAAAAAATAATCCAAAAGCTAATATTTCATTAACTTTAATTACACAAATATTTCATAACAAAACATAATAAAGCAATTTTAAAAGAAAAGCAATGATTAAATAGCTTGCTTTATAATTAAAATAAATATTAAATGAATATTTTTATATTTAATAAAACTAATATTAAAAGATAAGCAATAGATTTGAAAGAAAAATATTATGAAGCTTAAGTTATAAATAAAAAAGGAGAACTGAGTTTTAAGGTTAATGAATCTCTATTAATAAACTAAATAATAAGTATTAGACATGATATACTTTGAGAAAATAGTTAAATGAAAGACTCCAATAGATAACTAACAAAATTATACATAATTTTTATTAATAATATATAAATTTAATATGTGCTTAGTGATAAATTATTAACTCCTCAAATAAAATAAGATGCTTTGCATATTAAAATAAAGTTAATTATTATTTATAATAAAAAACTAATTAATAGATTGTTTCTATCTTTTATAAAGAAATAGTAAAATAAAGTTAATGCTGATACCCATAAAAATATCTTTTAAAAGAATAATTATCATTATATAAATAAACTGAAAAATTAAAAATTTGGATATATTTTAAAACATTGATTAAAATATTTAAATTATAATCCTTTTTTTTACTGTTTTTGTATGACTCACACTAAAACTCAACTTTAGGTAAAAGTTCTAAACATTTTTGCTATAATTAAAAATTATTTATATTTTTTAATTTTATTTGCTTAACCTGAACTTCTATCAATTTTCTTACAAAATTTTCATTCCTTTTATTTAAATTTAATTTTTCACTTGTTGCTAATTATAAACTTTACTATTCTTCTTCATTCTTTTATTATATCTATAATATAAAGTCGTAGAAATCTGTTTTATCTAATTAATAATTTACTTCTATTCGAAATTTTAGTAAAATTTATTTGTATTTATGCAATTTCTTAAGTTGAACATTAACAATAAAAGATTGCTAAATTTTTATTAAAATCTTTTTGCTATTAATTTCCTCAAAAAAATTTAATTTATAAAATAGTTTATTTTTTTATTATCGATATTTTATATTTTCGTAATATCCAATAGCATAATAAATCACATCATTACATAAATATATGAAATTTAAGTTTAGCATGCATTATACCTTTTTGATTTATATAATTCGTTATTATTCTCATACTTGCTCTTATCTTAACGGCTTTTTTTCTTTTAATAATTTATCTAAAAAGAAAAATAATAAGTTTTATTTTTTAATTTAAGATTAAATAAACTTCCTATTCTTACTATTTCATTTTAAGTTTAACATAAATAAAAATTTATAAAAGTGAAATTAAAAGAGATAACTCTCAAATAAGTTGATAACGATACTTTATGAAAGCATTTTATTTAACTACCTTCTTTTTGCAATAACGGAGTTATAATATTTAATATGAAGCTTTAAAGTTTGACTATTTGCTAAATATAAGAATATAATATTTAAAAAGAGTCTTCTCCTTAGTCTATAAACCAATAAGCTAGAATAAATATCTCTAATTTTTGAATTTTAGCATTGCTACTTACTAAGAATTATATTTGATTCTGACTGTAGAATATATTATTTAAATGGAATATATTTCTTTTATCTAATGCAATTAATTATGCACTAATAATAGCTAAGCAAGATTAAGAGTAAAATAAGTGACTATGAATTATATTTAATAATGGTTATTTTATACTTTTTGCTTTAATTTTTACTATTTAATAGAAAATAATATTTAGATAAAAAACTCTCAATTACAATCTCCTGAATATGAGGAAAGAAAAGAAACAAAGAGCTTTTTTGAAACAAGTATTGATATTTCAGCTTTTTATTAAAATGAGACTGCAAAGTAAGATAAATTTGAAGCAGATTCAGTATTAGATGGATTAAACCTCTTAGAATAGTCATAGGAGGAAAATATGCACGATAAAAGCACTTTTTAAGATCCTATTACAGATATCGACTAGGAATAAGATCATAAAATGGAGGAAAGTCAAGAAGTAGATAAACCAAATTAAACTTTTAACGACAGAATTACGGAACATTTATTGAAGAGACAAGCTCGTATATGTAAAAAGTTCCAAGTTAAGATTACTTGCAAAGAATAAATTATAAGAAACTAAATAAATCAATTAATAGTAAAATAGAGGAAAACAATATCTAAATTTCCATTGGAGATAAATTGTTTACCAAAGCAAGAATCAATTTAAAAGCAAACTGAAAGCGAAATGTAGAAGTAATAATTACTTCAAATAGTTATAGAATAGTAAGTAACTAGAACAAATAGCCAAAAAAATAAAATATTCCTTTGTAGCCAATCGAATGCAAGCACCTTTTAGATGCTTTATTAAGAAAATAAATAAAAAGAATGCCAAGCTCTTAAATTAGTTTAAAAATCATTGTGTTATAAAGAAACTGAAGGAAATGAAATGGTCAAAAAATTTAATTGCCAGAAATGAAACAAAAGAAAAGACATTGAGATTTAAGTAAGGCTTTATTAAAAGGATGAAAGGTTAGAAAGGTTTAAAAGACAAAGTAAATTTAAAACAAAAATATATAAATAATAGATATGCTAATTTTAGACGAAGATTTAAAAAGAGAATAAATCGAAGTAGCCAGGCAGCTTTTTAATAAGTTGTAGGAGTAACTATAGCAATTCTTCATCAGTAGTTAGATAAATAAAAAATCGCAATTCTAAATTTATAAAACCTTTTGAAAATATTCATTATGATAAAGTTCTTAATCTTTAGATATCTCATTTAAGTCAACTTAAGTCCATTTTACTTCTTTTCCTTTAGCTATAGTTTTTTTCCAGTCTTAAATCGTAATTGTTTGTTGTAGTTGTTCATTAAAGATTCAACCTCCCTTTATTCTTTAAATTTAACTCTTTAATTATAAATTCAATTTTTATTATCAAACTATAGAACCTTACAGAACTAAAAGCATATTTAATTAAGCTTTAAGTAAATTCTTAAAGTGAATAAGGTTATAGTAATAAAGAAATTTCTCTGAAAAATCAAGAAAAATATTAAAATCTTTAGTTTGCTTGTATAAGACAATTCAATTATGTTCTATAGCATTTAAGGCTCAATCTAAAAGGAATAAATACAATAAAAAAATACATATTTAGTTAATCAAGTATTTGGAAAGAAAATCTTAAACTAAACTTGTAAAGGAGAAATCTTAAAACTTTCTTAGATATAGAGAAGCAATGAAATGCTTTAGTAAACCAATAGAACTTAAACCCTATTCTCATAATTTCCGTTTAAAAAAGAATAATCAACATAGTCTTAGAACACTTTTAAAATCTATGTAATCTACGAAAAGCAATAAACTGAATCTAAACATAAACTTAACTTTATAGAGAAGTTTATAAACATAACTATAAAACATTTAATAATAAAATTAGAAGTACGATTGTTTAGTTAATAAGACATAATGTAGTACTTATAGCCTAAGCTATAAATATTACAAAAATGCTAAATATAAAAAATTTTTAATTTAATTTCAACTATTTCTCTCCTCTCTAATACAATGAATGATTCAAATTCAAGACATTAAGTTTTAACTTACTATATCATAGACAGAATAGAAAAATAGTTTAATTAATTGTTTAATAAAAATACAGAAGAGATAATATTTCTTACTAGCTGTTGTACCAAAAATCAAAAGATGAAAAGCCTAAACCAATAAAGAGAATTGTTTTTATTTTTAGTCAGAAATGAGAAACATTTAATATTTACCCAATTAGAAAAAATTAAATCTAATTAAGAGACTTCTTGTTGATATAATTATATAAAGAATCTTCATTAATTATGCTAATATAATTTTTTATGAAGATTAAAGATAAAATAGTATAAAAGTATCTTAATCAAATGTAGAACTTTAAGTTTAATATTAATCTATCTCTAATGGTTATTATCTATACTGCTTTATTTTTATTTATTTATATTTTTATTATTATTTATAATGTTTTTCCAAATTTATCTAAAGATCTTAAACTAAAATGATAGTTTAATATAAACAAATAGAAGAGTAATCTTTCAAAGTAATTTAGTATAAAAGTGAACTGAAGAAGCATGAATAAATAAATAAATATAATATCTTATATTAGTTAGACTTTACTCTGTTATTACATAGATACCTAATATTTGGTTTTTTTGCTAAATATCTTCTAATATAATAGCTTTTTGAAAGCTTCTATAAATCATAATTAATGTTTCTTTATATCAATATCATAAGTTATATACTACTTATTTTTTCTTCTACTAAATATTTTAAAAGGAAGAATATTCGCTTGCTATCATGTCTATTAAAAGATAATTCTTTTATAAATAAAGAAGTTTAAGATTTTACGTTACCCATCTAAATAGCTATAATAATCGGAGATTTTATGCATTATTTGCTTTCTCTTTTTAGATATATTAGCTTATTAGTAAAGGCTTCATATCTCTGGTTTCTGCCTTTTTCATTTGCATTTTTTTAATTTTGAAGACAATTTCTTATTAAAAAGATTAAAGCTTTCCTTTACAAATATTCTTTCTTGAGTTAAACAGCATTATTAATTAATTAAGCAAAGGGAATTATGAGGTATTAATTAATATAATAATAGCAATAAGACTTACTAGAATCTAAATAATAATAAGTGAATATTTATTTTAAATGCTAGTCAAAGATAATTATACTAATTAAGATTATTAAAGCTTCTAAGTAAATAGTGGTTATATTAATGAGATTTACTAAAGCAACATTTTAATTGTATAATCTTTCTTTAAGTTTAATTTAAATCTCTAATTTTAACTTTTAGTTACTAAATAAATCTGGGTACTTTTTATTTATTAATCATCTATTTACCCTTTATTTACTTGAAGAATTGTAAATTTACCCGCTACTAATATTGTCACTATGTCTTTTAATTTTGTTGGTAAACATTATTAAAAGCTTTCACATTAAAACAAGTATCTATAAAATCTTCTTTTATGCAAGGGTAAAAAGTTAATTTTTTGTGCTTTTTAGATTTATTCGAAAATTATTGGATTTTGTAATGTTTTTGCTTATAAATTCTACATTTTTTGCTTATAAATGCAAAATAAAAAATTTCTTTAGAAAGTACTAGATTAATTATCTAATTTAGTTTTTATTATATCTGCGTTTTATTAGAATTTTTGCCATTATTTTTCTTACTTCTTTCATAAATCGTTTTTTCTTTATTTTTTTCAACCAAAGAAAATTACTTTAAAGTTTTGCAATCAATGCTTTGTTTTTCTTTATTTGCATATTGCATTTTTTAATTTTATTGAGCACCCAAATGAATTTCCTTAAGTATTTTGCTTCCCTCAAATAAAAATAGGAATTAATAGAAGAACTACCTTTAATTTATCCCTAACTGCTTAGTCTCACTTTTTGGGAGCATTTATGCCTATGCTATTCTGTCAAAGTTTATACGTTATCCTCTCAATCGATTTTATTACTCTTTAAGTTTCAATCATTTCTAGTATTTTTGATAAAGTCTAGAAGTATAAATTTTTAATTTAGGGCTAAGTAAAGATTCTATGTTTAGTTTTTAATCTAATCGCTCTGATTTGTTAACTCAATCTTTTTTATCTCTTTAGTATTTTAAATTTAGCCAATATTTCTAAGTTGAGAGAAATTAATTCTATTTCAAGTAAGCTTATGAAGAGCTAAGAGTAAATGAGAGATAAAATAATTCTCTCAGTTTTAGATTTTGTAAATAGTAACTTTAATTTTTAACTTAAAGTGAAATAAATAAGCTTCACTAATTATATTTAGTGTATGCATTTAATTAGTAATTACTATACCAAAGCTGCCTAATTTAACATCTAAATAAAGACTGCTTGTAACTTTGTTTACTAATTGCTAGTTTTACAAGGCTTATTATGTGTAATTATAGATAATAATGTACTTAAATGTACCTAGTGCTTAACTTTCAAAAGTAAAATTAACTAGTGTAACTATTGCTACTCATAGAAGTCCTTATTGTCATTAAAAAAGAGATGAAGGTTAAATTTAAAATTATTTATTAATTAAAATAAAGGAATTTTTATAGTTTTAGCAAAGAGATAAGTTGCAATAGAAAGCTTTCCTTAGATATTAAAGAAAAATACCATTTATCTAAATATTTAATTAAGAAGGTATCTGTCAGAGAATTGAAGAACTATGATAAAGAATTGAAGCTTTGCTAAAGCTTTCAAATTTGCTTCAAGAATAAAATAATTAAAGAGACAAAGAAGTTTAGCTAAGACAAAGCAATTAAGATCTTTTAGCTTTATCAAGGCAATTATTTAACCTTCAAAGCATTGATGTTTTATTTTGAAAGTAAACTTGATATTAGTAAAAGTTCAAATTAAATACTTAGAAGCGACATAAAACAGATCTAGCATTAAAAACTAATATAGTTCTGATAACTCCTAAGACAACAAGAAAGATGTTAATATATAATGAGAGCTTTAGCTAAGCAATATAATGGCAACTTAAATTTCGATACAGCAAATTAAAAAAAGAATAAATTCTAAGTATTTCAGTAGAACACTTTAAAGCCTTCTGTTCTTATTAAAAATATTAATCTGAATAATAACTAAAAATAGGCTTATAATTCAGAGGTGATTTGAACAAATAAAAAGAAAAATTAGATTGCAAGTATAAATTTTCAAGTTGGAATGAAGACAAATATTAAAAGCGCAGAAATGTATTAAATAAAATGAGCAATCTATTTATTATACACTCCTAAATAAATAATAGCAGGAACTAGTTTTTAATAACTTAAAAATTTACAAGAAGCAATAGAATCTTATAAAGGTCTTTCTAGATTAAAATTTTTTTAAAGCTTATACTAATAAATAGCTTTGTTTGAATAAATTTGCAGAACTATATTATAATATAGATAACTATGCTATTTCAACAAATTTTAGCTGCGCTTATTTTAGACTAGAAAAAGGAAAGAATTTACATAAAAGAAATAAATGAACCAAATTCGATTTAATGCTTAAAAGCAGCTTTTAATTGAAATTTCAAAGATATAAGCCTAAAATCATAAATAAGATTTTCTATAATTGATGATTAGTCTGGAGAAACAGTTGAATATGCTTCCAAGGAAATAAAAATTAGTAAAATTTTTGTTGATGAATGTATATCTAAATGACTTAATAATTTATTCAGTATAATTGGTAGCTTAATATTTTACTAGTATTAATATATTTAATTTCATTATAACTTTTGCAAGTTCATTACCATATTATCTTTAAGGATTTATTATTTAGATAATTGGATTCTTATTTGACTTAACTATTTTTCTCTTTATTATTATTTTTTCCAATTTAATTCAAATTATATATCTAAAATTTTTGTTAAATAAAATAAATAGCCATAATTATCTTACCTTAGTTTAATATAATTGGGTAGATTACTAAATTTGACAATACAAGATATAATTACATTTACTGTGTTGATTTAAACTTATTCTATTTTTATAAAAATCCTACTATCAAGTTTTTTTTTATTAAACTCAATTATTTTAAAATATCCTCAAGACTAGAAATATCTTGTGCATATAATTTATATTAAGCATTTCTTTGAGCAAAGGATTATATTTATTAATTAAACTATTTATAATTACTTGTTATTTTATCTTCTCTATATATTTTCAAAGTTTTGACATCTTAAATTTGCTTCTTTCTTTATTATTATAAAATTATGGTATGATTAGCTTTTAAGATTAAATAGCTTTTAAAGCCTTTTAATTGCTTATATATTTTCTTTCTTTATAGGATTCTTTAGTTAGTTAAGAATTTAGTATAATTATACATTATTAATGCCTTTAGTTTTATCTAATATCTATATTCAGTTTTATTCTACTTTTAGATACAAATCCTTATTATAACTCTTTATTTAATCAAACTACATAACTTATCCTTTCTGAAGTGATTTGTTTGTCCCATTTTAAAAATGTAATTATATCTGGAAATAAAAATTAGATGTATTAATTATTTAAAGAGATATTTAATTGAAAAGTTAGTGTAATAATAGGTTAAAACTAAAGAGTTATAAGCATTAATTTTGTAAAGTATATGAAAAAGATAGTGATAGTAGTTAATTAATAAGATTTGCTTAAATACTTTTATTGTAACTAGAGTATTCTAACTTTAAGTTCAACTAAATATTATTAATATTGCATATTCATTTGGATTCTACTTACATACAATTATGATTCTCATTGCTTTTATGAACTATTGTCTTATAATTTGGTGAATAAGCTTGTGGAAATAAGGCAATCTCCATTATAAATTATATTTTTGCATGAGGACGGAGTTGGATTAATGAAACAGTTCGTTAGAGAAAAATAATAAGGATGAGAGTATTAGATGTTCTAGCATATGATTTAGCAAGATAATACTCCAAAGAAAATTTTGAATAACTCTAAAATTTTATTTTAAATGAAGAACTAGATCTAAGATTTAGGGTTTGCTTCCTTCTGAAGCACATGGTAAGAATTCCAAAAGCCGGCAGTGAATTAATAAATGATTCATACATACTAATAGAACAATTGTGTGATGATAAAGAATGATAGTTTAGATACTATGCTTTGAAAATTTTAATAGAACTAAGCCTATAAGAGAAGGTATAAGCCTGTGCTTATAAAGAAAAGATATTTAAATAAAAGCATGAGAGATTAAACTAAAATTTTTAAGGATCATTATATAATAATAGAATTATTAACAGACCTAGAGCTTGTTATTAATTTTACATAAACCGAAGAATAAAATTGATTAACACTTAAAGGTATAAATAGCAGAAGCTATTCAATTATGAAAAGATATTTAAATAGGGAAATTTAGTTAAAAAAAGAATTTTATGTTAAATTATTTTGTACTCCTGATCCAAATTCAAAGCTGAAAAAAGATCTGGAGATAGAAGTTTAAAATTTTTTAGACGATGAATAGAAAACTGGATTATTGCTTCTCAGAAACTCAGGTTCAGGGAAAACTTTATTTATCTTAGGCATTAAAATATCTGGAACAAAAATAAGAATATTTGCCTATATACGTTTACCTTCCAACTATTAGGGCTTTTTAAGATAATTTAATAGAAGAAGCTTTAAAAAATTACGAAATTTAAGAAAACGAAAGATTAAAATTTAGAAAAATATTGTTTTTATTCGACGCTTATGATGAATTAGGCTAATTTACAAATATAATTAATTCTAATTAGATAAATCTTAGATATACTTTTGCAAAATATATTATAACATGTAGATTCAACTATGCCTTAACAGCTAAAAATCATAAGCTTTTTTTTACTTATTACAGAGGTGAAAGTGTATAAATTTAAGAACTAGAAGAGTTATATATAAAACCTTTTGATTAAAGCTAAATAGAATAAATCATAAAGCTTGTTATAAGGAAATAAAGCTAAGAGTAAAATTAAAGTCTAAATGGAACTGAATAACTATAAGATGAGGCTCAAAGATTAGAAGAAGTTATTAGCTTATTTTAAAATATTCCTTATCTAATAGAAATTTGAGATAATCCTTTTATTCTATTCATTTGTTTGAGTGAAAATGCAATTCTAGAATTCTTAAAGAAGGAGTTTATTTAAAAAATATAAAAAGCAAAAATATATGAGATTTTGATAGATAAATGAAACTAAAAAATTTGAGTATAAAGAATAGTGGGATGTTATGATGAAAGAAAAATAAAATAATAATAAGAAATTATTGAAAATATTAAATAAAAGCAGCCTATCTTTTATTAAAAGGACAAGAAGACTTAAAGAGTTTAGATTAAGAAATTTAAAAAATTGAAGAATTAAAACTTGATAATTTTAATTATATAGGCTGCTTAATATAAATAAAGGAAGAAAATTAAAAAATGATAATTGAGTTTATCCATACGTCGATAAGAGATTTTTATGTGGCAAAGGATATTATAGATTTAGCTAGTAATTTGGAAAATTATAAGAATAGTTTAGAGGATCATAATATAAATAAATTTTCGATAGTGGATAATTACGAGATATAATAGTTCGTAAAAGAGATAAATAGTTCGGAGAAAGTTTAATAAAATTGAATTTAGATAGTAAAAATGACTAAATTAAATAATAATTTGTAAAAGGCAGGAGCTAACTCTATAACGATATTAAACTGAATGGATTATTAATTTATGTACGAAAACCTTGCTGGAATTTGTATACCTGGGGCAGATTTAAGTGATTCAGTTTTTGACAATTGTGATCTAAGTAATTCAAATTTGACAAAAGTGAATTTTAGTAGATCATGACTTAAAAATTGTGATTTTAATGAAGCAAAAATGTCACAGATCAATTTCGGTTAAAAGCCAACAATAGTAGGCCACGATGAAACTGTCTTATCATTGATATAACTTCGGATAATAAGTATATTATATCAGGAAGCAAAGATAAATCTATAAAAATCTGAGAGATGGAGACAGAAAATCTTATCAAGAAATTAGAAGGTCATAGAAAATCTATCTTAACAGTAACGGTTACTAAAGATAACAAGTATATAGTATCAGGAAGTGGTGATAAAACTATAAAAATCTGAGAAATGGAACATGAAAACTTATTAACACATTAGAAGATCATGATAAATCCATCTTATCGTTAGCAACATCTACAGATAATAAATATATAGTCTCAGGAAGTAAAGAGGAAACTTTATTAATCTGAAGATAGGAATATAAGATACAATTAGTTAATTGGAAAGTCATATATCACTTGTGACTTCAGTTACTTTAATTACAAACAATAAATACATAATATCAGGAAGTTAAGTCAAAACAATTAAAATCTGAGAAATGTAGACAGAAAATCTTATTAAAACATTATATGGTCATAATGAAGACGTTACATCAGTTGTGGTAACTACAAATAATACTAATATAGTTTCAGGAAGTAAAGATAAAACTATAAGAATATGAGAGATAGAAGAGAGAAATTAAATTAAGATTTACCAAAGCCATACTGATATTATTACATAAGTGGCAATAATTAGTGATAATGATTTTTTAGTATCAGGAAGTGGTAATAATATTATAAAAATCTGAGAGATGAAATCAGGTAATATAATTAAGGTAATCGGAGGTCAGATATAATATATTAGATCAGTGGCAATAATTAAAGATAATAAATATATATTATCAGGAAGTAGAGATAAAATTTTAACAATCTGAGATATGTAGAAAGGAAATCCCATTAAGAAATTAACAAGTCATAAGTCATGTGTTTATTCAATTACATTAACAAACGATAATAAGTTTATAATATCTTTTAGTAGGGATAAAACTATAAAAATCTGAGAAATGGAAACGTGAAAACTTATTAACACATTATAAGGTCATACTGATTCCGTTTTATCGTGAGCAATATCAATGGATAATAAATATATAATATCAGGAAGTAGAGATTATACTATAAAAATCTGAGATATATAAACGTGAAGTCTGAATTAAACATAGTAAGGTCATACATAATACGTTAACTCAGTTGTTATAACTACAGATAATAAATATATAATATATTTAAGTGGTAATCATACTATAAAAATATGAGAAATAGATACGAGTAAAGAGCTTTTAGATGCAAGGTTGAAAAGGATTATTGGCAGGAATGGATTAATTATACATTAATGTTTGACTGAAAGAATAGAGACAGAGGAGAAAAACATGGAAATTCTCAAATAAAACTACATTTCTTTAAAATGATGATTAAAATTAATTTTAGTAATTAATTTAAGAATTTTATAAAAATCTAAAAGTTAAAAATATTCAATCTAATTTTAATTCCATAAAATTAAATTTGGTAAATATAACTTACCGAAGCAGTAAGTGATTACCAATTTGAGTCCGAATAACCAGTTAAAGTCCTCAAACCGTTTTTTTTTTTATTTTTAAGAGTTTTTATACTTTTTTTAAAAATGACTTTTTTTTGTCTTATATTTTACTCATCTATGTTTTTTTTTTAATTTTCCTTATATAAGACTTTTTTTTATCATACTTTTTTTATATTTTAATTTTAAGTTCTAGGTATTTCAATAAAGCTTTTTTATTACTTTTTATGATGATTATTCTTTACGCAAAGTTGTTTTTCTTTAATTTTTGTTTATATTGATAAAAATACTTAATTTGCTTTTTAAACTCGATGTCCGAGTAACTTAGATTATTTAAAAAAATAAAATCCAAAAAGTTTTATTTAATTTAGGATAATGTTTACTTAATTCTCTGTTCCGTAGATAGCAAATTCACAATTATTTTTAGAAGTTTCTTTTAATTTATAGTCATTTTTTTTCTTTGTTTTTACTTTTACTTTTTTTTTGTTTATAAGTTTTTTTTGCGTTTCTCACTATGGACTTCAATAGTTTAAGACTTTTTCAATTTTTTTTACTTAAGAATCGGTACTTAATTAAAAAAGTTTTATTCTTTTAAATTTTTGTTTACATTTCTTTAGTTCTGTATTGCTACTTTTTTAAGCATTCTTTCTTCTTATTTATTTCTCGATCTGGGTTTTTAATTTATCTAATTTTTTACATCTTTTATCTTTTGCATACATGCTTGCTTTGAATAGTGCAAATTTAAATTTTACGATAGGAATTTTTTGTTATTTAAAACTTTTTTGACCTAACTTACAAATAGTAAATGAAAGTTTTTACAACTCTCTTTTTCAATGCAAATTTTTGAATTACAAAGTAACTCTTAAATCTGCAACTTCTTAAAGAAATGTGACTTGGTATTTAACCTTTTTTGATGGCTTTTATAAAATTTTAACTTCAAGTTTTTGCAAAGTTCAAGTATTATATTCAAGTAATCACTGAGTAATTGCAAATTTAAGTTTATAATATTAATAATAATAAGATTAAAAAGTTTCAATACTTTTAGTATTGGGGCATAATTGCACTATTTATAGTTTATTTCATGCTATATATGTTAAGTATAAGATTTTACGTAAGTTTATTATCAATCTTTAGTTAATTCTTCTTATTCTTGTTCTTTTATTTCTTCTATATTGGTTCTAAATATTGTTCTCTCATTTTCCTCTCTCGATTCTTATATTCAATTTTCTTCTTATTTGTTTTCAAAACCATTATTTGAATTTCTTTCTTAAATTATATTTTTTTCTCCCATCAATTTTGCTTTTTGTTTCAACTGCTAAATTTTTAAAATGTTTATCCTTTTTTTATGCCATTTTTGATGAAAATGTTTAATATATTTGTCAATCTTAGTGTATTTACTTTTTATAAAGTTTGAATTAATGAAATTTTAGTCGTACAGAATTAGTTTTTTATAATATTTGCCATTAAATATTTTTCGATTAGATAATTCCTAAAAGATATCTTTATATAAAGTACATTCAAATATATGATCGAGTTCATCATGAGCTAAATCGCATGCACAATCAATTCCATTTTATGTGCTTATGTGACGCAAACTAAGTTCGTATTAGAAATTATAGGTGAATGTCCTCAGTTTGAAAATAGAAATTATGTCTTATATTCTAAATCTGTTAAGCTTAGTATAAGTTATTTCAGGAAATACACTTTTATTATTTTAAATTGATTACATCTATCTTTAAGCTGTAGGCATCCGTGTATTCCTTTAAAGACATTCTTATAAAAATTGTTCTTTCACTCTTAGAATAATATGCTAATTAAACTCTTTTAGATTTGTCATACTTTCCATATAAATTTTATATTATTCAAGTCTTTTATTTATGTATTTCAAATATGCCAAATTGTATTGCTTGCATTTAGAAAACAAGAATATTTAAGTTTATAAAGAGCACTTTATAAAAAAAAAGCCTTACTAGTTTAAAAGATCACAAAGATTAAGAAGTTTCTTTCTTTCTTGATCATGATTTCAGAATTTTTTTTAGTTAGCTATACAAAATTTAACCCCTTTATCTTTTTAAATGACTGTAAGATAAATTATCATTCTATAAGTATAAACTTCTTATATAATTGATTTAATTTCAAGAGTCATATATTTAATAGAAAGCAGTTTTTATATTTGAAAAGCTAAATAACTTTCACCTTAAATATTCCCCTTAGTTTTTAATCTAAATTTCCATTAAATAATTTAGCTTAAATTAATGCTAACTATAATCATAATTACTAGCGTTTTCTTAATTATAAGATATATAGACTTAATTGTAAAATTTAAGTCCAGCTGCTAGATAGGCAATAGATACTTAAACATTGCTTTATCTTTAGTTGGTTTTAATAAACTCATTGGAATTTATTAATCTTAAGGATTTCCTCTTACCTTCTTTGCAAATTATTTTAACAGTATTTATCTAAAAGTATAAGCTTTTCTATAATAAAATCTATTATTTAACTATGCTTTATTTCTAGTAACTGATGGATATTTTAATGACAGACTAGTAAGGATGTAAAGAATTAATTGGCTTTGTTAATTATAAAAAATTGAAGTATTTGATTAATTAGGAAAAAGCTTTGAGTTTGTTTGAGCGATATCTAAGTAGAAATTGATAAAGAAAAAGGTAATTGGAATAAACAAGTGTTTCATAATTATTTTAAGCTTCTTACTTACATTTTTTTTAAGAGTAAGGTTTTGAAATGGTTAGGAGCTCTTGTTAAACGAAACGTAAATACATTAAGAAAATAATAGAGCTATCTGATAAATTGCAGATGAAAGAATAAGTCACTTAAAGTATTAATTAGCTAAGCTAGAGTGTCATAATACTTTACTAGACTTTTTAAAGTTTCAATCCAATAAAATAAAATAAGGTTAAGATAAAGATAAAGATAAGGAGATGAAGATGCTTAGTAAGACAGAGTAAAGTAACTTCAGTAAGAGTGCTAGGACAATTTATAATTTAAAGATTGACTTAGCATTTTAAGACTTAAATAACCCTCTTATTATTCTAGAGCTTTCTTTCCTTCCGAGTATACTTTAAGCTTTCTTAAGATAAACTGTTTAGATTAAGTCTTATTAGGGAAATAAAGATTTTATCCAGTATATAGCGGAAATTAATTACCTCAATCTTGTTGTCATTTTCAAAAATTAAGTAAAAAAAATTTAGATTCTGAAGTTTAAAAGAAGAGTAAATTTCGATCCAAAAGGCATTATTTGCTAATAGATAAAAGGAAATAAAAATCTAATTAAGAGAAAATTTTATTTTTGGTATTGTGTCTTAACTAATTATTCTTGACTTATAATTAATAATCTGCCTTTTCAACAAAAAACAGCTAACCTCTGAAGGTGTATAATTCCTGGTCATAGGAGGACTACTTATTAAGTTTATTTTCAAAGAGAATAGTCTTTTTTGCAGATACTATTAGCTAATTGAGTAGATGTCTACCAAAAATATTTCAAGTATTCTTTGATTCATCTCATTTGCTTTGAAGAATAGTTAAAGTAGAAAGCAAACTAGCAGAGTATATAAATACTTAGACAAGTGTACCTTTCCAAAAAGCTGTAAGAATCAATACTAAACTCATTAAGAATGTAAGTGAGTTTACTAAAATGAAAGTTCAGCATTAATAATAGAAGCGAAATCTAAGATTGTTAAGGTATTCAAAGCTATCAAGATAAGAATACACTAAGCTTAATGAAAATTTCTAGAACTACGGTCTATAACCTTGGAAGAATAAATAGCTGAGTTGAAGACTTTATTGACCAGCAAATTCTTTAATAGAAATAAATTTTATTCACTAAATAACGAACTAAGAAGCGAGATTCAACTTAAATTTGTATCTCAAAATTTATAAAACCTTTTGAAAATATTCCGCATGATAAAATTCTTAATCTTTAGATATCCTAATTAAGTTACCTTTAGTCCATTTTTACTTATTTTCCTTTAGCTCGAGTTTGCTCTTCAGTTTTTAATCGTAATTACTTGTTGCAGCTGTTTATTGACAATTCAACCTCCCTTTATTCTTTAAATTTCACTCTTTAATTGTAAATTCAATTTTTTATTATCGAGCTAAAAAACCTTGAAGAACCAAAAAACATGCTAAAATGAAGTTTTTAAGTGAATTCTTAAAATTTTTAAGATTATACTAATAAAAGAATTTCTCTGAGGTATCAAGAAAATACTAAGAGCTTTAATTTGCAAATATAAGGTTATTTACTTAAGTTCTATTAACATTGAAGGTTCAACTAAAAGGAATAAATATAAGGAAAAATACAGAATCAGTCAATCAAGTCCTTGGAAAGAAAATCTTAAGTCTAGCCTTGTTAAGGAAAAATCTTAAAACTTTCTAAGACAAAGAGAAACAATAGAATGCTTTAGTAAACTAACAGAACTTTAACCTTATTTTCATATCTTTTATTTAAAAAAAGAACAACCAACAAAGTCTTAATATATTCTTAAATCTATTTGGCTCTACGAAAAGCAATTAATTGAATCTTAGCATAGACTTGACTTGAATAGGGAAATTTATAAACATAAATATAAAGCATTTAATAATAAAATTAAAAAGCTTAGTTGTTTAGTTAATGAGACATAATGCAATACTTATAGCATGAACTATAAATATTACAAGAATGCTAAATATAAAAGTTTTTAATGGATTTCAACTAATTCTCTCCTCTCTAATACAATAAGCAATTCAAATTCGAGACATTAAGTTTTAACTTACTGACATTAAAGACAGAATAGAAAAATAATTCCCTTAAATGATTCATAAAAATATAGAAAAGATAATGTTTCTTACTAACTGTAGACTAAAAACAAAAGATGAAAAGCATAAACCAATAAAGTGAAATATTATTATTTTTAGACAGAAATGAGAAACAATTATTATTTTACCAAAGTAGAAAAAACTAAACCTAATTAAAAGACTACTTGTTGATAGAATTAGATATAATAGTCTTCATTAATTAAACTAATATAATTATTTGTTTAGATTTATAAATAAAATTGTATAAAAATATCTTAATTCAACTGTAGAACTTTAAGTTAAATATTAATCTATCCAATGGTTATTATCTATACTGCTAGATTTTTATTTATTTAGATTTTTATCTTTATTTATGATGTTTTATTTCCAAACTTTTCTAAAAAACTTGAACTAAAATGATCGTTTAATATAAAACAAATAAGAGATTAAATTTTCTAGTATCTGTTTAAATAATTTAGTATAAAAGTGAAATGAAGAATCAATACGTAATATATATAGTATCTTATACTAGTTAGGCTTACCTTTATTATCACATAGATACCTAATATTTGTTTTTTTTGTTAAATATGCTTCTAATATAGTAGCTTTTTGAAAGCTTCTATAAATAATTACTAATGTTTATTTATACCAACATCATAAATTATACAATACTTGCTTTCCCTTCTTCTAAAGACTTTAGAAGGACAAATTTTCACTTGCTATCATAATTATTAAAAGAGCATAATTTTATAAAAAATAAGTTTAAGATTAGCTGACACAAATCTAAGTAGCCATAATAATTGGAGATTTTTCGAACCATTATTTTCCTCTTTTTAGATATATCAACTTCTTAGTAAAGGCTTCATATCTCTGGCTTCGGCCTTTTTCATTTGCATTTTAAAGTTTTGAAGACAATTTCCTTTTATTTTAAAATTAAGCTTTCTTTTACTAATATTCTTGCTCGAATTAAGCAATACTATTAATTCTTCAACAAAGGGAATTATTATTAGGTATTAATGAATATAATAACAGCAACACGACTTACTAGAGTCTAAGTAATATTAAGCGAATATTATTTAAAATGCTAGTTAAAGATAATTAGACTAATAAAGATTATTAAAGCTTCTAAATAAAATAGTGATTATAATAATGAGATTAACTAAAAAAAGCATTTTAATTGTATAATCTTTCTTTAAGTTTAATTTAAATCTCTAGTTTTAGCTTTTAATAGTTACTTTTTATTTTTTGAGCCATCTATTTATATTTTAATTACTTGAAGAATAGTAAATTTATCAGATACTACCATTTCCATTTAGTTTTTTTCCTATTGGTAAATATTATTAAAAATTTCACACTAAAACTAGTATCTTTAAGATCTTATTTTTGCAAGGATAAAAGTTAATTTTTGGTGTTTGCTTAGATTTATAAAAAAAACTACTTGGAGTTTTTATTGTTTTTTGTTTATACGTTCTACGTTTTTTCCCTTCTAATGCAAAATACAAAATTGCTTTAGATAGCATTAGATTGATGATTTAATTTAGTTTTATTTATATCTTCGCTTTACTAGAATTTCTGCCCTTATCTTTTTTTGCTTCTTTCATAAATTATTTTTTCTATTCTTTTCCTATTAAAGGAAAACCTTCTTTAAGGTTTGCAATTAATTTTTTTTCATTTTCTAAAGCATTTAAAATTTCTATTGATCGAATCCAAAAGAATTTCCTTAAATTTTTCGCTTTCGCTCGAATAAAAATACGAACTAACAGAAGAACTATCTTTAATTTATCTCTAACTGTTTAATCTTGCTTTTTTCTGAGTATTCTATGCCTTTAGTATTCTGCCAAAGTTTACACGCTATCCTCTCAATCGATTTATTACTCTTTTGGTTTGTATCATTTCCATTGCTTTTGATAAAGTCTATAAGAATTAATTTTTTATTTAGGGTTAAGTAAAGTTTTTTACATTCCGTTTTAAACCTTATTACTCTGATTTATTAGCTCTAATTTTTATCTCTTTAAATAAGTAAACTTCACCAATCATAATTAGAGCATATACCAAATTAGTAATTATTATAGCATTATTTAAACATTACTAGTAATCTATAGCATTTTAATTAAATAACCTTCTACTATTTATTATTATGCTTTAGTTCAAATATCTTATTAGATCTCTTTAATTAACTTTAGCCTCATCATTTTTGTTTCTTAATTACATTTAACTAAAGCGAGAATCTAATTATTTGCTTCTTAATTTAAATATTATACTGTTATTAGTTACTAAAAGAGAGATATTGAAGCATAGATAATTTTCTGAGCTAATTAAAAGATTATAAAATAGAGATTCCTTTGAGAGTTTAAAGGAATTTGCTTATTAATTTAACTAAATAGATAGCCAACACTGTTTCTTCTGTTATCTCTTTCCAAGCTTTTTATTTTACTACCTCTATTCATAATTTCTCTTAGGGTGCGATAGATCTGAGTTTGACTTTTTAAAGTTTCTGGTATTTAAATTTTTATTTCCTGTTATTGCCACAAACTATTTAAATGCTTTCAGATATTTCCTATCCAATTAACTTATAACTTTATTATATTCTTCCTCTAATTAATTTGTGGATGCTAAGCAATTTTAATATCAAAGGAGTTCACTTAAAACTTGCTTTTAATAAACTCCTGTTTCTTATGAAAAGCTTAGCAATTTCAAGCGAATATTTGGTTTCTTTACAGATAACCTTTATACTTTCTCTCTTAACATTTAGCTACTAGAGTCTTTTTGTAGCAGTGAGATACTTTAGCTTCTATAAAGTTATAAAGATCATAGATTTAGCTTGATAGCATTATTCTCTTATGATCTAAATATAAACAAGTATAGTTACTATATATTTATAGACTTTGAGCAATTATACTGCTATTCATATTTTATAAATCAAACTAAGATATTAAATAAAGTAGATAATAGGAAAGCAAAAAACTTAAAAGAAGGATAAGTATTTCATTTACAGTAACACTTTACTCAAGAAGAGTACTTTTAGGAGATAAAATACTCTAGAAAGAAGCATAGGAATAATAAAAGGATAAATATGATTATTAGTCTTATGCTAAGTAATAAATAGCTAAACTTTCAGAAATTAGAATTTTGAATGAAGATATTTTATCCAATTTTTTACTTTATACTCAGATACTAAATTTCAGTGTCTTGTAATTGATGAAAACTAAATTCAAAAAGACCAAAATTCCCATTAATTAGAGAAATTTTAGTTATAGTTAATTGATAAAAGGATAGAAATAAGGCTATAAGAATAAGAAAACGAGAAGAGCAATTCTTAAGAATTAGTCGAAGATTTTTTCAGATTACAAAACGTTTGTACGTGATGATAGTTTAAGAACAATAAGATTTTTGGGTATAGTCATTGATTTCTCTTAAGAACATAATAAAAATAATTTTCTATAGTGAATACATATCTAAAGGTTAATTAATGTAAATAGACAAATTATAAGAAATTGTTTTAAGATAGAGTATGAAACTCTTATCTAAGAGTTAACAATAAGCAGTATTTGATATATTAAATTGCTGAAGGGATTCAAACACTTCATTAAATCGATTTTGTTCATAGAGATAAAAAAGTTTAATGCTTTAATAGATGAAAATGAATAATCTGAAATAGAATATCTTAATCGGTTAGAGATTTAATTATTACTACTACATTAGGATTAAAAGGTTCGTATTAAGGAAGGGATCATAAACTGTATTATAATAAAAAAGCGATATTAGATATATAGCATGTGTACTTATAGTAGTATTAAAAGAAAGATTGTTAATGTAGATCTTTAAACACATCCATAAATAATGAAATTTGCCTAGATAAAAAATCAGGTTTTTTAAGTAAAATAGCAAAAAAGCCTTAGATAGTTAGTCTACCAAAAAAGATTTCGACAATGAAAAAATTTAAATATTAGATTCTGCTTTTTTTAAGTATTAAATAGAGCTGAGGAAACAAAATAAGATCCTACAGTCAAATAAATTGTATATTAAGGTTCAAATACAAAATATAAGAACAAGAAAGAAAAATAATATAAACTTTTATGAACTAATAGATCATAATTATAGAGCTCTTAAAATTCTTATTATTAGGCATAAAGAGGAAACTATTAATAGTAAAATACTTTGAATTATAAAGAAAGTAAATAACAAGCAAGACTCTGATTAAACTTTTAATTGAGTTAAAATTTCTTTATTAAAATTTGTATAAAAACCTTATATATGAGATAGAAAAACTCCTATTAAATAAGTATTCTATAATATAACCAAAACATTTAACTTAAAGCCTTACATTTATACAATAAATTCTTCATCGATAAATAAGTTTCTTAGTAGTATTGATAATTAGGGGATAAATAATTTTGCTTATAATAAACTAAAATTAGACATTCTATCAATAAACTAAGGAATAAGGATTTTTCACTCATTACTTAATAAAATATCTAAAGACTTTCATTAATTTAAAAATATTAATTAATAACTAGAAAGCTAGTAAGTTGCTCATTATGAGTTCCATTAATTAAGTATAGAAATATAACTAAAAGTTTATATAATGAGAAGTATTATATCTAGTAAATAAATCCAGAATTTAAACTCTTAAAAATATAGGATAGGATTTAAAGTTTGATATCATATTTTTAAGACACTTAGGAAATTGATACTCATAGATTGAATAATCAAATTTAAATTAGTTAGAGAAAGGCCAAAAAATGTAAAAAATAGAAGTCAAATCTTCTAAAAATACTAGATTGAGGAAATAATTAATTCGCAAGGAAATCAAAAGATATATAAATTTAGTTCAGAATAATAGACTATCCATAAACAATCAATTATCAATTAAAATTTAATAAGCAAAAAAATTAATAAAATTATAAAAGAAAATTATTTATATGACATACACCAAACGGAAATCTGATTTAAATTTTTTTTTTAACCTTACTTAGAAAATCCAAAAATTAGAGAACACTGAGACGATTCAAGACATGACAATTAAGATTTGACTACCAAGTATTAACAAGAGGAGAAAAGAAGCAGTTTTAAGGATCTGCCTGAAAAAACCAGATTAATGCGACATCGAAGATTTCCGATAAGAAAAGACTTTTACCATCTCTAAAATGTGGTAAACCAAAATACAACAATAATAAATTATGTTATTCTTTCCTTGTTTACATTTAGTTAGTATCTTAGTAGACATATTTCACTTAAGTTGCTTTAATTTATTAATTTATCAAAAAAAAAGAGACTCAGTAAAACTTTAAAAATTCTATATTATAAAATTTTTGCAATTAAAATAACCAAAATATTTATATTTTTTTACCTTTACGTTTATCTACTTTTTTATAATTTAATATTTCGTAAAAATCAGATTAGGTTAAAGATCTTTTAATTAATAGTTTTTTAAATTTCTTACCTTTTTATGTTCTTTAATTTTTTTTTAAATTTGTTGTTGAAATTATTTTATAGATCGAAAACTAGTTTTTATATGAAAAATTTATAAAGATTGATTTGATATTTTTCAAATATTATTTAGTTTTCTAAATAAAGAACTCACTTTAAAAAGTATAGTATTTCTTATATCATAAGTTATAGATGCAAGCAATATTATCAAATTTAGAGATTTTAAACTAAATAGGTTTTACTTTTTAACTATTTTTAATAAAGATAGTTAATATAATTAATTTTCTTCTTTCTCTCTCATCTACTCCAAAATCTTAATCTATTTCTCATTCGCCGTTATGTCCTTAAAGCTACATTTTTCCATTTGTAAACTGTATTTTACTTAAAATTCGCTCAAGCTTAATTCCTATAAATTAAATTTAAACTCACTTCTATCTACTCTCTATTTTTTTTTATGCCTTTAAGTAACCCCGATATGTATAATTTTTTCACAATTTTGTCATCGCAACCTGATATTATTCATTTATCATCATTACTAATAATTAAAGTGTTTATTTCTCCTTCGTGTCCTATTAGAGAAACTTTGCAGATGCCAGTCGTTATATCTCATATTCTGATAGTCTTATCACAACTAGCTGAAAATATGTATTTGTTATCATTACTTATGCATAAACTTTTTACACTTCCTGCATGTCCTTTTAATGTTCGAATACAGTTTCCTGTTTAAACATTCCAAATATTTATTGTTGAATCCCTACTTCCTGATACTATTCATTAATTGTCACTTGAAATGGCTATAGAATTTACAAAATTATTATGATCCTTCAAAGAGTTGCTTAGTTCAAAAGTTGTGAAATCCCAAATCTTTATAGTTTTATCTGCACTCCCCGATACTATTCATTTATTGTCTCTAGAGATAGAAATAGATAGAATACCATACAAATGTCCCTACAGTGTATTTTTTAATTACCCAGTTAATAAATCTCATATCTTTATAGTAGTATCTAAACTTCCTGAAACTATTCACTTATCATCTCTTGAGATAGCAACAGAGTATACCCAATTCGAATGTCCTTTTAAAGTATTTTTTAATTAACCTGCGGCTAAATCCCAGATTTTTATTGCTTCTTCTGCACTTGCGGATATAATTCACTAATTATTACTTGTTATTGCTATTGAATTTATTTTAGATTCATGGTACTTTAAAGTATTTTTTAACTCACCAGTTATCAAGTCCCATATCTTTATTGTTGAATCTTAACTTCCTGAAATAATTCATCTATTATCACTAGATATAATTACAGAATTTACAGAACCCGTATGACCCTACATTATATCAAGAGATTCCAAATTTACATTAGTGAAGTTAGATCCATCGAGATTACATCTAATTATCTTAGCATTTTTAAAGTGTACTTCTTAAATATCTGCATTTTTCATACAGCAATCTTTAAACAATGATTCACTCAAATCAGCTCCTCGTATTCTTATACTCTCGAAGTTTCTCTATATAAACTTTTAATCCATGTAATTTAATATCGTAATGGCATTTGCAGACGCCTATTCCACCTCCCGATATGTCTTAGATAGCATTATTACTTCATTTAAGTTTTAAACTAGTTGATAACTTTGAGCTTATCTGAATTATAATAAAATATCTTAATTCTGACATAAATTAGACTTATTCAAAGGATTCTCTCTTATTTTAAGCCCAGAGATTGTTTCCAATTAGAATTTTTCCACAAATTTAGAAGTGTTTTCGCTTGTAATATTCGTAAACTCATACTGACTATTTAACCTATAATATTAATTCACTAGATCTACTAAGTTTAGTTAATCCAATCTTTGAAGATTCTTCTTAGACTAGATAAATTTTATCACATTAATACAATTTTCTTCTAAAGTCTCACTTAGATAATTTATATTCAATAAGTAAGTTTCTTTCTAATCGTAATCACTAATTTTTGCTTTTATATGCTCATATTACTACTAAGCATTATTAAATATCCTTAATCTTTCATTGTGCTGCTAATTGTTTTGAGCTTTAAAGTTGACAATCTCTTCCAAACTTTTTATTAAATTACTTAAGATTGAAATTATTTCAGTACTTTGAGTGATTTTTTTCTATATTTAGCTACAAATTTATTAAGTTGCTAAATGACTTGCTCGAGTAATAATACTACTGAAAGCTCTTTAATTTTCTAAGATTATTTTTGTGCAGTTTATTAATTGCGTTTGCTAATTTTTGTTATAGTTCATCAATTTTTAAAACTTTTCTTATAGTTTCGTTTGCTCTTAAAAATCAGCTAACAATTCTTCTAATCTTTAAGTAGTAATAAAGTCCTTTAGATTGGATAATTAGCCTTTAATTAATTATCTATGAGCTTTACAAACTACTTACTAATCTAAATTCAGGGCAATTTCAATACACTCTGAACATATTACACAACTGCAGTCTAGTATTTTAGCTTTTCTTTTTACCGTATCAAATGATTTTTCACAACTTTAGCAGTTGATAGTTTCCATTAAAAAAAAAAAATATATATAAGATTTTAAAAAAGTAAGTTTATCATAAACAAGCAGAAATAAAGAACAAACCTAACTTATTTAAAGATGGATAATATAATGCTTAGCTACGATCAAAGACTAACTAATAATAAATATAAGTCTAAAATAAATAATTTTATAGCTCTATTTTATGTTCAAATTTAATGAGTAAAGTGATATTAAAATAATATAAACTATTATTATAAAATATTGTTAAAACCTATGAAGTTTAAGAATCTTAGTTATAATAATAAAAAATTATTGATATTAAAAGTTAAAAATAAATAGTTTAAAATATAAGGAAAATTAGTTTAAGCTAGTTTATAGCGTAAAGCTAAAAATATTAAGTTAGTTAAGATAAAATAATGGGGAAAAGAAAAAAATGTAAAATAGAATAATAAAAAATAGTTAAAAAACTGTTTATGAAAATAGTAAGTAGCTAAAAAATAAGTGTATATTTTTATTTAAAAATAGATTATTTCAAGGATTTTCATATAAAAAAACACATTTATGCATTAAAAGATTAATAAAATAATTCATGAAAATCATTTAATAAATATCTAAAAATATCGTTAGAATTTAAATATTTACTACTTTTTTTTAAATCAATAAATCAATTAAAAGTAAATTAGTTATCTTTAAGATAGATATATTATAATACAAAATATAATATATATAATATACTAATTAAATGAAATAAATTAAAAAATCTAATTTTTGTTGAAAAATATATTTAAATTTTCTCTGAAAATAAAGCATAAAATAAAAAAAAAGTTATTTATATAAACATAAGCCTTTATTTTTTTTAAGTAGATTGAAATTTAGTGTAATAAAGATTGATTAAAATTTTAAATAGCATTTCTTCATTATATAAAAATTACATCATTAATGATAAAAATAAAATGATAGGAAGAAATTCTGAAGGATTTATAATTAATTTGCAAAAAAAATTTAATTAAATAATTTAATTGAGGCTTAAAGTTAAACAAAAAGAACATAATATGAATACAAAATTAAATTTTTGGAGTTCTTGGAGGTATTTCGACCTCTTTTCCGCCAAATTCTAGATTGCTCTATAGGCTAAATATAAAAGTTTGAAAATATCTACAACTTTTTTCCTTGCCATGCATGTTATCCTTGAATTCTTCTTTCATCTAGATGCCAGATATCATTTTTCTTTTAAATTTCTTTTAATTTTTTACAATATAATCTCTCTTTTGAAAGTTTTAGTTGTTACTGTTTCTTCTTTTTTTTCTTCAATTACTTCTATAGTTTCAATATTTATACTTGAAAGTGAGAAATTTCTAGCATCTTTTTCACAGATGCTTTTGAGATTTACAATAATAGCAACTTCTTGCTTGGCGTTTGGATTGAAATCTTGAGTTTTTTCACTTTCAATTATCATAGGATCATTACTTTATTTTTTCAGTTCTATTTAAAGCTGCAATTTATACTTTTTTCTTCTTTTTTTCTAACTGTCGAGCAGTTTTTTCTACTTCTATTGCTAGTTTTGAGGTTATCTGTTTTAATTTTGCGAAATATTTCAAAATGCGTTAAGGTCTCTTTCTTAGGCCATGAATCTCGATTCTATTTTCTCTGCAAGTTCATGTTTTTCCATTAACTTCTTATGGTCTTTCTTCAATTTTTTGACCTCTTCCTGGAGGTCTAGCACCACCATAATCATCTAATCATAGCTTATTTACTATTATTTTGAGAGTTTCGAGACTTCTGAGAGCATAATATTTTTAACCTATTTCCTAGATTTTTCTTCAGAGGTGGGAGATTTATCCTGATGGGTAACCTTCTTGTTACCTCTCCCTGGTCCTAACCGTTCTAGAATGTAATTATAGTGAAATTTAATTAAAATAAAAGAAGTTACAAGAGAAAAGCAATAAAAACATTAAGTTGAACAGCTTACTAAAACATATAAGGGTTTTTAAAATAAGGCATTAGAATTAAACTAGGAATATAAGAAAGCAATCAAAATTGTGATAACAACCTTGTTGACATAATTATAACTTAAATAATTTGAAATTTGTAAGATTAGATCTAAATAAATAAATTTTACATTATTGTAATATACTATTTATTATAGTTAAACAATAGGTAAGAAAATCATTGTTAATTTTAAAAACATTTCAAGAATAAGATTTAAAAGGAATTGCAGTTTTAGATTAGAAATTTTAATGTCTAAATGCTTCAAAAATATAATAAAAATGCAATAAAATTATAATTGATTAGCTAACTTTTAAGATTAGATTTTCTGATCTAATATATTATTTTAATATCTAAATTTTAATAATTTTAATTTGGCAACTTCATGAGTAGTACTTCGTCTACACCCTAGATACAGGCCACTAGTTTGCATGCAGCACCCTGATTCAAAGTCAAATTGAATTATCTGGTTTACCATCAGTAGAGGTTTGAAGACAGGCAGTTCATAGAAATGGAGCTCCCTGACTTCAGATATCCAAATATCAACTGATTATCCCTGAACATGCCACAGGTAATCATTAGTCCTTAAAGACTGTATATTAGGAGTTATGGATGAGCAAATTGTTAAGCTTCCAAACAGAATAGATCAAACAATTTTAGTTTAATAAATAAATATATAAATTTAATTACATTAATAGTAGTTAAAGATAAGAGATTAAAAAATAATAATTAATAATGAATTAAAGGGTGATTTATTTAAATAAAACTAATCCAAGTCCAAGGCATAAAATTTTAAGAGTTTTTTATTACCTAAAGCAGAGTAAGGTGCAGTTATGAGCAATTTAAGTGACATTAGAATTATATGCAGACTAGTTAAAGTAAATTAGCGAGATGTGAAGCTAAATTTCAAACTCCCATTTAACAAATTAAGCTTCAAGATTTGAATTTACTACCTTTTATGTAATATATAACGAAGAATTATTTAAAATTTACTTAAAATTATATTAGAAAAAGAAAAAAGCTTGACTCTGATATTTCTTTTCTGTTTAGTAAAATTTTATAGAAAAGACGGAAATATAGTATTTAATGAAAAAAGGATTCAAACCCATAATATTACTATTCAGTATTTAAGTTCATTAAATTTAAAATTAAAGCATAATCATATAATCTAGAAATCATTAATGAAGATTACACTTATTTATAGTTTATTAAGATAAAAATAGATAACCAAAATTAAATATAATTAGAAATAAAATAAACTATAAAAGTTTTTATATATAATCTCATCTAGAAAATATTTCGTGGCGAAATTATTTTCAAACATTGCTTCATAAAACTGTAAAGAAATAAAATCTTTATAAAATAAATGATAACAAATACTACCAAAAATAATATTATATGAATGTATTAATGAAAAATATAAATTTCTAAAAAAAAATTAAAATAGTATAAATATTTGTGTTATTAATTATTTATTTATTAAATAAATAAATAAATAAATAAATAAAAATTATTATAGAGCGCGTAGCACATCATTGGCGCACAGCTTTTTCAGTATTAATATTAAGAAAATGTTCTCATGTTTCTTGTTAAAATTCTAGAGGTCTGATGAGTCATGTCAGCTTCTCCAAATGAGGAATCTTCTTATTAAAAATTATTCTAAAATCTTGAGTCAAATGCTCCAGTCTTCTTGAATAAGGTCCAAATAAGAGATAGTTATTAAATCGGTAATTAGAAGACCCGATAGTCAAACTTTCATACTACTAGAGAGAACCCTCGGGTAAGTTAGGTATGTCTCAATGGAGCTTATCCACCCTTCCCCGTGGTGGCATCTAGTGCGAGATTACTCACAATACCTATTAGTTTGGCTGATGCGGCCTTCATCCATTTTATATATAATTAATAAAATAAAAGCAATATTTAAAGATAAATAAAATCAATAAAGAGGTAGAAGTAAATTGAGTTAATATTTTTAAATTATTTAGAAAATGTTTAAGAGCTTATATCAAATTAAAGCATAAATTATACTAAATAAAGTATTATTTAAAAAGCGATTCATGATTAAACTAAAGTGGAATGTAAATATAATGTATTAAAAAGGATAGTATTAAAATTAGTTAAAAAAGCTATTAAAAATTTAGTAAAACTAATTTAATAATTAAAAAGTATGCAATAAATAAGTATTTTCTTATTAAAGATTATATTTTTTAATTTAAAGCATTATAAGTGTAAAAACTTATAATTAGAAATTTAAATAAAATTATTTGATTAAAGGTATTTATATTTTGAATACAAAAATTAGGATAATTTATAAAATGTATTTAAATGTAAAAAAGTTATATAAAAATGATTATAATATAATGAGAAAAAGCTAATTAAAATTTTTTAAGTTAAGTCAAGAAATTAGCTTTAAAGCGAAAAAGCATTAATTTGTTAGTTAAATCATGTTTATTAAATATATATAAAACCGCCATAGTTGTTCGAAGGTGAACAACAAGGTCATCTTCATCAGAGGTTGGGGAAGTTAAGTACCCATAATCGACTTTATGTCTTCCTCTGCTTTGGTTTGGCCTCGAGACATAAGATTCTTAGACCTTACGCACTGGCTTAGTTTAGTTTAATTCTGGAACTAAAAAGAAATAATATTGCGAGCTTCATCAGAGGTGGGGAATTTAAGTACCCATAATTGACACATGTCGTCCTCTGCTTTGGTGATGCAATGAGACACAATCCTACCATGTCCTTGGACCTCCAACAAGTAGAAAAGATTACGAATATTCTTAAGTTATATCAGTATTGAACATTTTTATCAGTACGGAATAATTATACCAGTATTGAACAAGGTTTACCAGTATCTGATAATTTTATCAGTAACAAACATTCTTTCAGTATGAAACATTTTTTTTTAAAGAGCTGCGCACCAATGAGAGTGCTACGTGCTCTATAATCAAATTTATTAATTTAAATAAAAATTAAATTTTAAATGTTAAAGATTATTATTCTAAAGAAATCTCTTAAAAATGAAAAATAAGATATTATATTATAATATTATATAATAAAATGGCTTCTAAGAAATAACAGAACTTTGAACAAAACATTTAGACAGGAAAATTCTCTAAAAAATAAAAAAGCGAAATAATTACAATGAGTGAAAGTGAGAAATATGATTGATTGATATGACGAACATTAACCACTTGGAAATCCAGAATTAAAAAAACTTCCGACACAAACTCAAATAGAAATAATATCTAAGTCATTAAAAGAGTTTATGTTTAAAAATAGATACCTCACTGATAAAGTAGAAAAATTAGAAAAACTAATAACGTCTTTACTTGAGAAACAATATTAATCATCATAAGAAATAGAAAACAAACTGGAACAAAGAATTCTTTAAATTTAATAATAAATTCAGGTAACGCCATTTTCGATTTAACAGAATTAATCAGATCCTATGGAAATAGAAAATGAAGCCTCAAATGAAATAAACAGTAAACGTTTATATAAAATAAGTAGTAAATTTAAATTAAATAAGTGTTACAGGAATAATAGTTTAAAAGAAGAATAAAATGCTACGTGTGCAAGAAATAACACCAATGAAAATACTGCTACTAACTAAGCGAAATTTAAAGAAAGAATAAATAAGATATTTTTAGAAAACTATTTAGGATATATCCAACATAAAGCGGAAATATTTATAGAAA
The DNA here is from genome assembly GCA_946699065.1 of Loxodes magnus. NCBI lineage: Eukaryota > Ciliophora > Karyorelictea > Loxodida > Loxodidae > Loxodes > Loxodes magnus. The sequence continues at coordinate 61,545 of CAMPDV010000016.1, forward strand.
AAAATTCTTTAATTCAAATCTCAATCCTTGGAGAAATAATTAGGAAAGCTACTTGCAAGATGAAAACTATTCAGAATATTAAAGGATGGTGCGCTAATGAAGTGCTACACCGCCTAACTAAGCCTAGTAGAAATTCAAGACAAATTAATGGAGATAAGCTGATAGAATAGGTCAGATGGCTGACTACTAAGGCTTTAACAAAGCTTTTTAACTTTAACTTTTTTATAAAAAAATGAATTCTGACTTGAATAAAGAAAATATAAATACAACCTTTAATCTTAACTATTAAAATAAATTGCAAAAATTATGCACTTAAACTAAGAATCTCTTCAATTAAATCAATAAACTAAAAGAAAAATTAAAAAATCTACTATCGAATGCTGATAAAATTCAGAAAGAAATTTGTTAATTTAAAAAGAAAATAAACAATAAACCTGAATCTTTGGAAGATTAGATCATCATATTTAGAAGAGAAATTTAACAAGTTTACACCTTAACGTAATCAATGTATTTCAGAAATTAACCTAATGAATAAGATCTTATAGACGTCGAGACAGAATAAACGCCAAGTTATAAACAGAGTACGGTACTTAGGTGATGGTTTTGCAAGAGAAAAGAACACTTAGTCAAATAATGCTGGTATTTTACGAAAAAAAAGATAGAGGAAGATCAATTCTGAAATTATCTGAATTAACTATATTTTTCGTAATAAGGACAAAATTATAGAAGATATTATATTAAGGTTAAGAATTTCATGAAGCAATAACAGAAGCAAGCAACGTTAAAATGAAGAAGATGCTAGAAAGAGCTTAATGGAATTCATAATACAAGAAGAAGAAAAAAAGAAGAGCAGGAAGTCTATGAGCAAATTCATAAAAAGCAGGAAGAGTAGTACAATTAAACTTAAAAGTGGTTAGTCTAATAATAGCAGAACCACAATAATAAATTATTGTTATTATAAAAAATAAAATATAAATAAAATGGATGCTCTTAAAGGTTGATTTTTCTTGGGGAAGGAGGAACGCAAGAAGGTTAAGACCCAAAATAAACGGACCAGGCTATAAAAACCTCCATGGGTGCGACATACTTCTGACTCATAACCTAAAAAAAGTAAGAACAATAGGCGGAAGATATTGAAAATCCTCCAAAAAAATTAATAAAAAACCGATTCAATAGCCAGAAATAAGAGATTTTAACGTTGGAATAAACTGGACTGGCTTAAATAAAAAAATCATAAAAAATATGGGTCAACTTAGATGTTGGGACTAATCTGAAGCTGATCGTAATAGTCTGAACATTAGAGAAGATAAAATTCATTAAAAAGAAGAAGTTGAAAACAATATTGAAGATCTAGAACCTCACTTCGTCTGACAATATAGAAAGTCAATGAGCATTGAATGGTAAGAGAAATATTTCAAGCAATGGAAAACGATATCTGAATTTTCAAGAATAAGATGAAAAGCTGGATGAGGTAAGACTAATTTAAGATAGAAATTGAAAGAAAATTGGAATAATTCAGACGAGAATCCTAATAGAGTGGCTTTATTCCAATGGAAATAGAGAAAAAATGAACAGGTACAAATTAAAACAAAAAAAATTAGAAAAATATGAAAAATTTGTAAAAATCGATTGTTTCCACTTCGAAAATGTCCGTAGCATGAGTAAATAAGAAGATTAATCCGGAGATCAATCTGATAAAGAAAACGATTTTCTTTCCATCGAGTGATGGGAAGATCTGATGGAAAAAGCAGAAAAAAAAAGACGAGAAGTTGAATACTATTAGAAAAAATAGATTCTTACAAACTTAAAAAAATTTTCAAACTTCTAGCCGGAAGGCATACTTCACTTGAACTTATTAATTATAAAAATATATTAAAAAAAGAATAAATTTTAAGAGATTTTCTTCGGATGGGTAGTGAAGCAATTCACATAAAAAAGTCACTGAGGAATTTAGCTTAGATAAAAATTATAGAATTTTTTAACAAATTCATAAATAAATAGTAAAGTATTTTCAATCGTAAAATCATTTATAAATTACAATAAATTTTTTTAATAAGCAATTTAAATAAATATCCATTATATTTAATTTTAATGTATTTAAAAATTTATTAACATTTATAATGATATGTTATATATAAAATGGATGAAGGCCGCATCAGCCAAACTAGTAGGTAATCTGGTGCAGTGTATATTGTATTGTGAGTAATCTCACACTAGATGCCACCACGGGGAAGGGTGAATAAGCTCCGTTGAGACATACCTAACTTACCCCGAGGGTTCTCTCTAGTAGTATGAAAGTTTGTCTATCGGGTCTTCTAATTACCGATTTAATAACTATCTCTTATTTGGACCTTATTCAAGAAGACTGAAGCATTTGACTCAAGATTTTAGAATAATTTTTAATAAGAAGATTCCCCATTTGGAGAAGCTGACATGACTCATCAGACCTCTAGAATTTTTTAAGAAACATGAGAACATTTTCTTAATATTAATACTGAAAGAGCTGCGCGCCAATGATGTGCTGCTCACTCTATAATAAATTTTTTATTTATTTATAATAAAAAAAATAATGGATAATAATAGATTAAAGTAGCAATAAACGATATAAAACTAAAAAATATAAATCTATTTTATAAAAATAAAATACTTTAGATATATTTATTTATTATTGCACAAAAAATCAAAAAAAGATGAAAATTATAAAGTAAAATAATTAAAAAATTAAATCTAAAATATAGTAAATTGAAATATTTATAATAAACCAAAAAAATAAATAAAAATTTGGTAAAATAAGTAAATAAGTAAATAAGTAAATAAGTAAATAAGTAAATAAGTAAATAAGTAAAAATCTACTCTAAATAAATTCTTAAAACGAGATGAAAGAATAAAATAATAGATATTTTAAAAAAAGCAGAATATATCAGTAATATTTAAAAGGTTAAAAAATAATAAAGAAATGACAAATAATTAATTATAAAATCACTAAGATTATATTTTTCAGTAGAAAATAAATATAAGAAATATTATCTTATAAAAAGCAATTTTTAATCAAATGTTCAGAAAAAATCAAATAGAAATAAAATAATTTCTTTATAAATAATAAATGTATTTAATAAATCTTAAATATGCAAAAATTCAGATTTTTACAAAAAAAATTAATTATTAATTAATGATCAGATAGTTAAATAGTTGTAATTAATTTTGCATACTACAGAATAAAATTATTAAAAATAAAAATAAAAATGGTAGTTTGATTATAAAAAATAAATTATATTAAAATATATTTTTAGATAATTACAATATGAAGTAAAATAATATAATTAGTTTTAAAATTAGTTATATTATGAATATTTTAAGTTTTATAATTAAATTAAATTTTTCAATATAATTTAAACTTTTTTAATTTTCAGTTTTTTTAATTAATTTATTTTAGAAAACTAACTTACTATATGTTTCAGAAATCTTATATCAGATTTAATTTTATTATATTATATTATATTAATAAACGCTTTATTTTAAGTCACCTTTTTTAATTATTCAAGTGAAAAATCTTATAATTTAAACTTCAATAGTAATCATGTTATAAGATGTCAAATAGGTATAAAATTAAATAAAAATAAAAAAAAACTAACTTTAAAAGAGCATTTTTTCAAAATAAGGGTATATTTCATTCTTATTTTTTCTATTTTTTAATTATTTTAAAATATTTCTCATTTAAGAATAATTTTTCAATTATATGAGACATTATAATTAACGATGTTTCTTAAATATTATTTGATATTGAAACCAATTCAAATTTTTCTAAATTTGTTTCTATCAGATGCTAATATTTAATGAATTTTTCAATAAACTTGCTAATAATATATTAGTTACTAATAATTTAATAAAGACTTAGAATAAATTAGCTAAAGTTACTATAGAGCTTGAAGAAATAAAATAAGTTTTATCAGTTTCTTGTAAACAAATTAATTTAATGTTTGAATCATTTCTATTTCTAAAATTTTAATATAAACTAATCCACTGTTCTTTTACCTTCATCTTGCTCAAGCTTAGTAAACTTTTTGATTTGATTTTCTTCTTTTTCATTTGGTTCCTGTAGAAGTATATATGTTTCATAAAGAAGATTAAAAATATACTTTAGTTTGGCATCGAATAATTAGGCAACAACAGGTGCTTAGTAAATTATTCCATTTATTTTTGTTATGTAGTAATAACTTAAGGGCTAAAATCTCTCACTATCTAGCTTATTTTATTTGGCAATTATATATATATTGGGATCTTGGTTTTAAATGTGCTGAAATTCAATTCCCTTCATTTATGAATTTGCACCTGGAAACTCATTTAAAGCAGTTTTATCATAAAAAATTGATCTTTTAAAATATTCCATTACGTTAAATTCATTAAGTCCATTCTCTTATACAAATCCTAGATCTTACCATGTTTTATGTTTATTATCATCTCCTTCTGCCATTTAATATTTGAGAAAGCTTAATAATAATTTTTAGATTTTACAAATAAAATGGAATTTAGCTAATTTATTTCACTGTTATTCATTTTATCTTTTTACCAATATATTTACATAAAATTTTAGTTTAATTTCCAGCTTTTAAAATTTTGCTAATATTAGTTTTTTCTTAAAATAAAAAAGTAAATAAATATACTTTGAGTTAGCAAACTCTTCACTTTTAAAATTGAATAGATAAATTCTAATAATTTAATTTCAGCTTATTTTGGCTCTATATACTTATTCATATTTACAACCCTTTTTTATTATTTAATATAGGTTATTCCCTTTTAGATATATAGAAGTTAATTAAATATACCTCTTTTACATAAAGCTTTGTTAACTTTACTTTAACCTTCTGTTAGTAAAATATTTGAAAATAATAAAAAAGGAATAAAGTTGTAAAGATTGAACTATTTAAAGTATATAAAATAGTAGCATATAATCCAATGAAAATTAAAAGAGGGATTTATGTGCTAAGCTTCGTTGATTATACTTATAAAAGAGTATACTAATATAGAGACTCTATTGTTATTGTTAATAGACTAGTTATTACTACATCTCTAGTACTATTTCTTTTAACTTAACTATCTCTAATTATTTTTTAAACTGAATACTATCAAATAAAATAAACATTTTTAATAATCTATTCTTAGCGAAAGAGGAGCATTATTATATATTTACGCTTGTAATTTCTTATTATTTATGTAGAACTCTAAGTAATACATACAATGAAGTTAGTTTTTAGTTAAATCATATCAAAACATTTAGTTACGAAAAGTAAATTTAGCAGACTTAATGCTTATTTTAAATAACTAGTTACTAGTATAAATAGTCTATAACTATAAAGCTCTTTTAACTAATATCAAGACTTTATTAATTTAAGCAGTTTCATTATCTTTTCTTCTTAAATATAACTTTAAATATTATATAAGGAAAGGAAAATTTAGTTTAAATAGTGCTAAAAAAGATCCCTTAATTTTTATAAATTTAGCATTTATATGATGAAGTTTCTTTTAACTGGGTTTATTTATTTAAGAAGTAGTAAAGCACAAAAGTTAAAACTGAATTTCTTTAGAATAATTTATCTATATTTAGTGACTATAAATTATTTTATAGTATTCAAATTAAAAATTAGTAGCTTAAAACTTAAGTGAACCTTCTAAATTTATAATTAAATATGTTCTTTAAATCTAGAAAACTAAGGAAATAGTTAGAATATATTATTGAAGGATCACCTAAAAAGACTATGATAGAAAGGCTATTTACTACATACCTATTTCAAACCTTTAGGTTTCTAAATAAAAGTATTCTAAGTTGAAATCATTAAGGAATAATAGCAAATTCTGCTGACTATATTTTCTTTTTTAAGGAATTTAGCTAAGGAAATATGAATTTTAAGAAACCATAAGAAAACGTATAATAATGCTTTTTAAGAGATACCCCATTTTAAGCAATGTTTCATAAATGCTAATTAACAAATATTGCTAGTTTGAAATTAAATTTAGATGTGAATAGATAGAGTTAAAATCCATAATAAATCCAAGTTATTATATACTTAATAAATAATCTATTGCAAAAGTAATTTAAGATAAATTTAAATATTTCGTAAATAGATTATTAGATCAAGCTTTCTCTTGACTCAAAATAACAAGAAGAAAAATAAATCTTATTCTTATTAAGAGTCTAGCAGATATAAAGCAATCCAAAGAATAAAGGGGCTGGATAATAATAGTTTAGTAAATCATTATGTTTTATTTTATTTCTTCTGACGCAAAAGTATATGCTAATCTACCTTTGCAATCAATTGTTATGAAAACTGGGAGATTTACTATGATTTATGTAAGTAATTAGAAAGTCTGAAAGGGTAAAATTATTTTTAATTGGTGATTTTGAGTTATGATTTAGCATAAACTTATATAACTTAGGAATTGCATTATTTTCTATAATCAGAAGCTTTTTATATTTTCGCCAAGTAATCTTTTTTAGTTTCATTTTGTATGCTATAAATTATTTGGGTTTCAGTAAAAAGATGAAATGAAGAGAAATATATTATATGGTAAAATAGAGAGAATTTTTCATAAGGAGAGATGGATTCTCAATAAAATGAATAGATTTACATAAAAGCTATTAGTAGAATTTTATAAAGGTAAAACTAACAAATTTATAGGTATGTCCAATGCTATAGTTAGTTATGATCCATTTCCAATATTTTAAAGCTATTCAGATATTCCATTTTGAAGGCAAAAATTACAAGGTAAAAGAGTAGAGATAAAAAGCGATAAATAAGAAAAGATATTAAAGATATTATTGCTTATTAAGAAATCAAATTTTATGAGTTCAAATTATTTTGTCAATGCATTCCCACATTATTATACTATTTCCTCTTATTACAATTGTTCCTATATCTCTTTGCATGCTAGCTGAAATATGTTCATGTGCTTCATCTATCACAAAATTCATAAAAGTATCATATCCTTTTACAACTCCAGATATCTTCCTATTTCCATTCAGTTTTATTTCCAATCTTTTGTCTAGAAATTTTCTTAAATCGGGACCATATCCTTGTTTAGCTGCCATTATTTAATATAAATCTTTCTGTTAGCTAGAAATTAATGAAAATAGTATTAAAGCAGAATGTTTAGTCTAAGCAATTTAATTATAACTCAATTTAGATTTAAGTCTTTCCTTTAATTTACTAGTTCATTGCTTATTTTAACTATCCTTGCTATTAAAAAGGCTTCTTATATTTAACTAACCAGAAGATTTATATACACTTAATCCAAAAATATATAGGACTTTTATTAGATTGCTTTGAGACTAGGATTAAATACACTTTCTAGAGTAGCTTTCTAATTATTAAGAAACTATTGCTTTATGAGTATAAAAATAAAGCTGATTGAAGATCTTGAATATTAAGTTTAAAAGACTCTATTAATAAAGGCATTTGAATAACTATTGAATCTAATAAGTATAATAAAAGCTAAATATTTACTAAAAGCATCCAATTAATAAGATACTCTTTTATAATAAGATAATTAACTTTTTAAAATGTTTGAATAGTTTAAAGAATAGAAATTGTTATGAAAGCAACTACTATTTATTAGTTAAAAACTCTATTAACTTTATCTCTTATGAGTAGTTTGTTAGATAGAGGTTAGATAAATATTATAATTAGGAACATTCCACTTAAGATTATAATATGAAAAGAGACACTTTATAGTTTCACTTTTTCCAAATCATTTTTACTTTTATAAATCGAAAGGAACGGCAAATGTCATAAATTTTAGCAATATTTGGTATAATCCTAATTAAGGAAAGAGTAGAGCATTTAATTAGTTAGAATATATAACAAACTAGAAAATAAAAAAGAAATATAGATAAAATCAATAATTAAAAGTCAATTATTTATTGAAGATAATTGTTTATTTACTCATCCATACACTTATTTATTTGTAGGTATATCTAAGCTATTAAAGTATAAGCAAGAGTATTTAAAATAGAATAATGCTTACTTTTTTAAACTTTTATAACTTACAATATCAATTATTTTAAATAAAATCTTTAATTAAACTCTTAATCTTTAGATGCTAAAAGTAAACTAAAATTAACTCACAAGCATTAAGCCTTATTAATTGTAAATTTATTATTGAAGCTTTTTGATTTGAAATAATTCAAATTCCTTTAAATTCTAAAGGATTAGAAGCTAAACGTTATAATGCTTATCTCTTTTTGATTATTATTTTACACAAGCGAAGTTTATAAAATATTTATTTCCATGCTTCACTATCACAGCCTAATTAAATAAGATTAGTTACAATTCAAAGCTAGATTTATTTTAAAAGATTGCTTGAAGTTAAATAATTTTAATCTATATTAGCTGCAAAAATAATAAAGAGCTATTCAATACTTAAGTCTATCTATATCTTTAAAAAACTAGTTCTAGCAAATTCTAAAAGACTAGAGCCTTATCTCATTTTGTATAGAATTAACTACTAATAATTAGATATTTAAAGGATACTTTTATAAGCATTAGTAAAATAAATTGGATCCATTGTGTTTTTATTTATATCTTCAGATAATGAAATGTTTGTGGTACTTTTAGCAGAGTTTATTTTTTAAAGTTGAGCTTTCTTAACTAAATTTGAATATAAGCTTACTATTGTTTTTTGAAGTAGCTTCCTGTACTTTTTGCTGGTAATTTAAATTATTAAAGAAATTGATAATTTTGCTTATATTTTAAATTAAAGGAACTTTAAGTTTTAAGAGTAAGAAATATTTGTTAATTAAGGTAGTTTAAATAATAGATGAGGTGTATTAAATTAAAAAGATTTTAGTCAAATTTAATAAAAAATGCTAGGTCGTGTCTTATCTAGACATTTTGCATTCAAACTTGGCCCTCTACCTTTTGCTTATGATGCATTGGAGCCACATGTTGACAAGAGAACCTTAGAATTCCATCATGATAAGCATCATTAAACTTACGTAGATAAGCTTAATGCTGCTTTAACACCATAAACAGCTGATCAAAAATTAGAACAGTTGATTATTGATGCTAAGAAGCACCCTCTTGCAATAAGAAATATGGGAGGTGGACATTATAATCACGCTCTATTTTGGTAATGTCTTAGTCCATAGCCTAAAAAGCCTTTTGGAGAACTTCTTAAGAAAATTGAAGCAAAATGGGGATCTTTTGACAAATTCAAAACCGATTTCTCAAATCAAGCAACTGGCTTCTTCGGTTCAGGATGGACCTGGTTAGCCGTTAAAGGATCTGATTTAGTTGTAGTTTCCACACCAAATTAAGATAATCCAATGATGTAAGGAATTGTTGCTGAACCTGCTATTCCAATCATGGTAATAGATCTTTGGGAACATGCCTATTACTTAAAATATTAGAACAGAAGACCAGAATTTATCGGAGCATTTTGGAACGTTTTAGACTGGGGAAAAGTTGACGACTTCTATTAGAAATATGCTAAGTTAGGAAAGCCAGTTCCAGAATCAGAAATTAATTGATCTGATCTACAAACAAATTAACTTCTTTTATTTGAATTTTTTAGAATATAACAAATTAACAATCATTAAAGCATTTATCTCAAATAAGCTCATTTTAAGTAATCCTTTTTATGAAGAATAAACGATTAAGCTTAATACCATTTACTATAATTCAATTATATAAAATAATTGAAAGCTAAAAATAAACCAACCAAAGTATAATTAAATTAGGTATATATTTTAACTATTTATCCAATAGATTAATATACTTAAAAAATCCATTTTTTATATACTAAAATTATTTAAACTTAATTAGATTATATGAGGGTAAGAACCAAGAGGCTTAATACATATATAGAGGCATTATCATTCATTTATTAGCAAAAAATTAATTTATGATATACTTTTTTATATTTAAAGCAGAACTTTATATTATCATCATTGCTAACCATTTTATCCTAAATAGATAATACCTATAGAATATATTTTTGTATCTATAAAGAAAGATAAAAGAGCAAGAAAGTTTGATAAATGACTAGATAATTTGTAGCTTAAGACATTATTAATTTATGTCATATAATTTCAATTTTTTTAATTAGTCACTTAGCAAATAAAATGACTACTGTTTATTGTGATATATGAGATACCTAACTTAAAATTATTAATTATGATATATTCTTTAAATATATTATAACTCCTTAAGACTCTGCTATTTTAAAAGCTTCCTTAAAAATCCAAAAAATTCTTAAAAAATAAAAGGCATCAAAGAACTGTATTAGCATGATAACTTCTGATTACATTAATTTTAATAAACGCCAATTTAAATTATAAAGGTTTATAATAAAGTATGAACATTTAGGAATATTAGTTATGAAAAATTTAAAAAGCTTATAATTCAAAAACTTTTAAAAGTTCTGAGTTTTCCCTCCATTAATAATTACAAAATTTTTATATTCTTGATGGCTGAATAAACATTGACAAGCTAAGAAATTTCAAAATAAGATCAAACTGCTGAGAGTCAAGTTAAAGAATAGCAAAATTTGAGAGAAACAAATTCATAAATCATATCTTAGGTTTCTTAGCAATTATAAAGCTAAAATTAATTTACTTAGGAGGATATATTACTAAAAGAAAATTCAGAACCAAAGAAAAGATAAAAGGTTGAACATTTAGACACAGAATTAACAATTTAGCTAACTGAAACTGTCAAAAAGATGCAAGAAAGTAGCAAAAATAAAGTTCTTCTTGAAGCTTGCAAAAACTTTCCAGCTGTTAAACGACACAGAGATTAACTTTTGGTTAGAATAGCTGAACTTGATCGTAATTTTGCAGAATGGATGACGAAAATCGCTAACGAAGATTAACTTCCAGTGAATGTAGAAGATTTAAGTGACACAGAAAACAAAGTACAATGAGATAAAGTTGTATAATATATTTAAAGAAAAATAAATTAAAAAATTATTTTCCATAATTGTATACATCAAGAAATTAAATAAACCAATAAACTTATAAGATATAAAATTTAAGTTTTCCCATTATTTCAGATAAGATATGAAACACTCCTAAATTTAATTAAATATCCTTTAGTTTTTAAGCTTAGATTTATCTTTTAAACTTAAATCTAAGTCTAAAATTCTTACTCTCTAGACTTAATATTCATTAAAGATTTTTAATTTATTGACAGTTTACTAAAAAAGTTTAATTTTTACATAAATCTGCAGACAATATTATGTGCAAATGAAATTTGACTATCAAATCCTTTAAAAGTTACTAAAAATAAAAGTTTGATAGACTGGAAGTTTATAATCTTGTAATTTTATTATTTTCTAGGGTTTATTTTCTTATTTATTAAGTTAAGAAAAAATAAAATAAATAGATAAACAAATAATTATTGGACTAAATACTCAAAAATAATAGGTAAAGGCTTATTTAAGCTTAATGATAACTTTAAGGACTTAAAAAGTAATTTATAAATGAAGATACTTCTTTGGTTTTGAATTTTATTTGAGTTTGATAAAAATAAGCTTACTTTTCTTTTTGCTAAGATTGCTTAATATTATTAACATTAGCTTTTTAATTTTAAGCTTAAAGAGAATTTTCGTATAAAGATAAATAATCTATTTGTAAGAAAGTTTTTAAAATGGAAAGATGAGTGGAAGTACAAAAAGAGAATTACAATATTAAATTAATGAAAGTAAAGTAAATATTTTTATATTAATTAATATAAGACACTAGTTAATCCGATCTATCAGTGATAAACTTTCGAATATCATCATTGTTCATTATAAGAGTTGGTGATATCATTTTTATTACTTCATACATATAAGATAAGTCGTTTTTCATTAGCATAACAAACTTGTTTCATAATAAAAAGTAACTACAGACTAAGACGAAGCTTCAAACACTCAATACAATTTTACTGAAAATTTTGCTGACGTTTTTGATATCGTTAGCATCATTTTCTATTTTTTTATACATAAAATTAGTCTCTACATCCATTCCATAAAATAAAACTTCTGTTATACTTTTGTTTTACCAAACGTGTCTGATACATTAGCAATTACTATCAAAAGCATTATAAGCTTCATTCAGTTTATCGTTTATATAATTTAAAGTAACGTGAAGTCCTTTCTAAAGGTTTTATTCTAATACAGTTGTGCATTCTGTTCAGTTGTCTGCTAGATATTTTTTAGCAGCTGCACAAAAATCATCAATATTAAAGTCTCTAAATACTTACTTGGTATAATCATAACTATATTCGGTTTCAAAATGATTCATAAATTTATTTTCGTAATAGGTAAAATCTTTATCTACTTCTTTGAACAAATCGTATGTATTTTAAAATACGATTTATTGATTTCCTTAGTGAATCATTTCATTAAAGTCAATAAATTATTAATTTATTTTCGAATATCTAAATCCGTTATAATTTATTCCATCTAAGCATTCCACAAACTATATTAAAAACTGATTATGTTATATAAAGCTCATTAAGTACTGCGCTTCTCCAATTAATAAGCAGAATATAAATATGAATATCAGCTTCTTATATTTTTTCAATTTTTCTTCTATAAAATATATTTTCATTTTTTTTTTCCTTTTATGCGTTCTTTTAGTTGATTTAAGATCACTTCTTTCAGTCGAATCTCCTTCAAGGCCTTTATATGGTAGCTTAGTATTATCACTTTTTTAATCCTCATCAGATTCATTTTCCACTTTATAAAACTTGGAGTTTTATAGAATAGTATATTGATTTTTAAACAGCTCTATTTGATTGATATAGTCTGCTATATCTTTGACGCTAATGCGTACTAGAACACTCATGATTTTTTTAATTTGCTTGTCTACTCTAATCAACGTTATTATAAAAATAATGAGCAAGAGAACCAAATTTGCACTAGTACATATTTTGCTTATTAGAGAAGCTAAACTGCAATTTTCCTTAAAATCATCTGCGTCATTCTATATTAAAAATTACTTGAAGAGAATCTAATATTTTATAAGTCTAACTTAAAAGTGGATTTAAGCAGTTATAAATTATTACCTCTTCTTGAACCTTTGTTGAGTTCTTATTTATTAATTTAAAATAAATGTCAGAAATAGCATCGAATATTTGTAACCCTACAAGCTATAAAGATTCTCTATTCCCTAAAACTTAATAATCAAAATGCTGCAGAACTACTTCTCTTGTGGACTATGTTAATTTCTTAGCTTTGGAATATAAATAATCCCCTTTTGCTTTTAAGCTTTCCCCTAAAATTTTTTAATTTATATTGTAAGTTTCGTTATTGTTACGAAGTTAGTAAGCGATCTTAATTAAGTCCACATTTATTTAGAATACCTTTTGGCTAACTTCAATTATATCCACTACATCTTTGTAAAATTCATTTTAAAACAGATGCTAACCCAAGGACCCCATGACTAGCATTAGAATAAAGATAAGCCATGTTCGTCTTAGCATTTTTACTATTGGATCAACAGAACTTTGCAAATTTTGCTTCGCTCTTTTTATTTTGTTTATCATACTTTATGGAGAAGAATTTCTTTGCACAATTGATTAGCAGTCGAATTTATCATCAATTGGAACCTTTGGTACAACTTAAACTATTTAGCTAGGCTAGCCAGTTATAAAATTAGAGTGCATCATGCTTTAAGAAGTTTGTCGTGGCTATACACTTTATTCAAAATTATCTGAATCAATTAAAAAATTTTTGATACTCTTAATAAAAACAGATTTCACTACATCAGTCCCATTTTAATAAGAGAATCTTCTAACTTGGTGATAAACTTCTACTTATTCATATTAACCTAGTGTCACAAATTTTGGTTTATAATTCTATGCTTTTCTTAATTCCATTTTCTCTTGTTTAAGTGTTTAAATATATTCTTTACTTATTCCTTTTTGAATTTTTCCAGGTTCAACATCAATTTTTTTGTTACCAGCATTAAATTTTAGCTAGTCTAATTTTATTTCTTAAGCTGCCTTTGTTTCTTAAGCAAAACTTTGGTTACTATATAAAAGTTTAAGAGGTACTTTGACAGTTGTTTTGGAAAGAGATTCTTCTTCGCTTTAGTTAACTGATTCAAAAAGTTCTTCTATATGAAAGCACTCTCTGCATCTTCAAATTAAATTAGGTTTTATTCCAAGAATAAGATTGATTCCTTAAGATATACTATCAATGAATCCATCGTCATCAAGCAAAATGTAACCCTCGTCGCTGTTTAGATTAATTTGCTGAAGTATATTCACATAATAGAGTCTATTTTCAATATCTAAGGCGACTGATGTAAGCATTATGATTGGTGCTATGTATTAATCGTTCTTTTTTATAAATGCATTTTAAACTCTTGATAGTGCATAGCTTATTCCACTCATTACATATCTTTTCATCCACCGTATGTGCTTTTCGGCATAAATTGCAGGCATTAAGCCATGCACATGCATACCAACAAGACGCTAATTATAACCGAATAAGTTCTAAGCAAATTGATTGTCTTAAAAAACTATTCCAGCTTCGAGATCAGAAGCAATAACTTATAAAATAGCAGTTTCTTATGAAAATACTGATCAAATCATATCCTGCTGCTTAAAGACATTTTCTCTTTGATTCATATGAATCTTCATTTTAGTTGCATTTTCTATTATTTAAGTTCCTTCTTCATCGCTCATTATCTACTGTAAATATTCTCCATAAATTATAAGACTTTTTGGCTACTAAGAAATATCTCACAATTTTTGAGCAGTTTCTTATACTTGAAGTCTCATTGTAAACAGACTCTTACTAATGCTCATAAGCTCGCTTTCGGTTGGTCTCGCTAATAAGCTAGTAAATAGTTTTTAAAATTGCAAAGCATGTTGAACAATCATCTATTTAAGCTATTCCAAAAGTTTATCGTGTTCTATAACCTTGATAGGGTCAGCTAAATCGTTATATAAATGCTAAGAAACATTACTTGGCATTCTAAGCTGAATTCTTATTCTTTCTTCTCTAAGCCTTTATATTTTAAATCTTTCAACTAGGACATTAGAGTGTAGTAGCAAAAGAAAGAACTGGAATCTTTGGGAATTGTTAGCTCATTTTGACTAACTACATTAATTGAGCATATAGCAACAAAGGTGGAAGTTATTTCTAATTTCAAGTAGAACAATAGCAAAGTAAAAACGGATTAATACATAGTTCATTTTTTCAAGATGCTTTTCGCTTTAAAAATGGAAAGTGTGCTGTAGAAATTCTTAAAATAGCTTTTAGTCTTCCGTTATTGCTTTTACTGATGAATAATCTGAAAAATGACAGTCTTCATAATGCTCGTTCTAATGCTTGAAGATAAATCCTACGAATTTTAGATACATTTTAGGATTCTTTAAATGCTAAGATGAATGTATGAACTCACAAGCATCTTACCAAAATTCTTGAACTTCGTTATCATACTTAAGGAAATGCTAAAAGTTTATTGATAAGCCTCATAGGGAAAAGAATCCTATAACTATAAGAAGATAGCTACAAGTTTTATCTTCGTGGTAATCAATGATTGAGCAAATATTTAGTCATAGTTCCATCATCAGCAGCATAATAAATCATATTCTAGTCTACTTTTTCATGTAGCTTAACTTTTTATATTGTAGGAATATCATTGGAGGAAGAACTGTAATCGAGCAGAGGGATATTGCAAGCATAGATTTGGTTAGCACATTTAAAGCTACTTTAATAACACAGTACTAATTGAAAACAATGAGCATATTAACTTGACTTGTATCATAAGCAAGATAATCATCGGAGTTTAGAGTCAAATTATTGTAGAGTGTTTAGGTTAAAATCATTATAATATTGATTATTGCCAATATGAAGCAAGAAACAATCATATGACTAATATGTTCTGAACTTCACGCTTTATATGAGTGATCGACAGCCAGTACACCATCTTCAACTCTAAACACCTACAAAAAAACCTCGTTAAATGGAATAAACAGTATCAAAATAAAGATATTTACAGTAAAACTTAATAGCCAAAACATTTGTTAAGTCGGAAATGTTTCAAACACATCATTCTGAACATTTTCTCTATAATTTGATCATTATTTATAGATTTTCGTGTCATGTTTATGATCTTAAATTTTCAAAGTAAGTAAATGAATCAAGCATTCATTTTTAGTCCTCGCTTTCATAAGAAAGACTGCAAAAACAACAAGAAGCAAGAGGCCTACAATTTCAAGATAATAAACAGTCCAAAACTAATTGCTAGATCAAGTTTTAAATCTGAAAATTTGAAGAAAATCAATAATCGATTATTCAAAGCTGCTATGTTCTACCGTCAAACTAATCAATTATAATGTTCTGAATACAAGGAACAAATAAGCAATAGCTTAAGATGCTTTTTTATGCTCCACTAAAATTACGAATAATAAAAATAGTTTTTGCTTTTGATTGCGATACACCTCATTAAAGGATTCCATATTTATTAAATATCTAAACTTGAACAAATATTTAAGATTACGCAATATAGAAAATAAACTACTGGAAATGACACTAGCTTTAATTTAATTTCTAACTTCAATTATTTTTTAATTGCTTACTATTATAAAACATTAATGAAAAGTTTGAAATTAAGTAACCCCAAATAACTATATGACTCTTTTATCAAGTTATGATACTATCATTTTTAGTCTTGTTTTCGTTCACAAATATAACTAGCTGTGTAAGCTGCTTTTATTATTGCTTTCTTTTAATATTAGTTATTTTCAAATTTATGAAATTTCTTTGTTTTAATATCACTAAAATTAAAAATAAAAATGGCACATAAAATGCATACATAACTTCCATACAATTACGGAGACCAAAATCTAGTAAACTAAATAAGACAAGCTTGGAGAGAGAAAGAGCTAGAATAATTATTTGAAAAGAACAAAGCTTCAATTAATGATTTTTAATAGAATAGCCCATAGTTTTGTGTTACTAATAACCATAGTAGAGTATCTGATTATGATACTTAGAATAATATATAAACTAATGAGAAAATCTAGAAGGGATTTCAAGAAGATATGGTACTTTAAAGAGATTTTAATTCAATAAAAGATTTCTAGATGAAGCAATATAATGAATATGCATTTAGTAATAAAGGTAATAAAGCTTCTACTACTGATTAATTTGTATATAAGCCACTTAGTGGAGGTTAAAGAGATTTCTAGCAACCTTGGTGTAATTAATAATACATTCTTAACAACTTAGTTAATCATTAAGAAACCTGACTACCTGATTAGTAAAATACCATATCTTCCAAGTAAAAATATCCTATACTTTATGCTACAGATTAACCTCATCTTCAAACAAATAAGGGGTTAACTTAAAAAATTTTTAGTCGTCAAGATCAAGAGAAATAATAGGTAAAAACAATAAAGAAAAAAGGAGAAAAATTGAAAAAAAACAAATGAAATGCTAAAGAAAATTCAAGTGATAAAGGTAAAGCATATTAACCTAAATCATAGCAAATCAAGTTTTAATAAAACAACTAAAAGAAAACTTAA
Source organism: Loxodes magnus (assembly GCA_946699065.1). Taxonomy (NCBI): domain Eukaryota; phylum Ciliophora; class Karyorelictea; order Loxodida; family Loxodidae; genus Loxodes; species Loxodes magnus. The sequence goes on from CAMPDV010000016.1 coordinate 79,067, forward strand.
AAAGGAAAGATTTCAGAATAATCTGATGGATAATCTTCAGAGGAAGAAAAACAAAATATGTTTAATATTCCAACTCCTTATCTGAAAAATCATAATACTAAGATTGAAATAAAGAATATATAAACTTAAACTATTCCAGAGTATTAATCAAGCTCTTTACAATAAGAAAACTTATTTTCTTCTTTATAAAAGGAAGAATTTAGACCTTAACAATCCGAAACTCCTGCGTTTAATTAAAGCGAAAACTAATAATTGGCAGATACTCTTTCATCCTAATAAAGTTGGAAAAACAAAGAAAGTAGCTAAAATGTGAAATAGGCAAATAATGAGAAGAAGAAACATAGTAAAGAATCTTAAAATGAACTTAAACCAAAATATAAAATACAGTAAGAGAATATTAAGATAGAAGACCACAAGATTAATAATATTAAAAATTAAGATTCTGAAGATGGTTCTCGTCCACCTAGTTCTCCTAAAAATGAAAACGAATAATAAGAGTTTGCTGAGTCTCAAAATAAAGAATTAGATCCAGACTTAGTAGATTCAGCTTTTTATCTAAGTTCTAAATTTTAATAATCACAGAAATTTTAAGAAGATGCCAAAAAATCCATTGAGGATTTGGAAAACTTACTTTCTTAGTAGCAGAATTACTTAACAAATTAAGGTTATCTTCCAAATAATGGAGTTCTTACTAGTTCAAGCGAACTCAAATAAAGTAGTGGAAATGCTCTATAATATATGAGTTTCGAGGAGTTAGACAAAGAAATAGAAGCCATAAAACAAGAGTTAAAAGAGAGTTAAGAACAAGGAGAAAAATTTAGAAGCTCCTCTCCTTTGAGCGATTCATTATATAGTATTAGTGAAGAAGAAGATGATTCTTGATTTATTAATATATTATTAAGTAATTTTAGTGTCTAAATACTAACTTTAGCTTCATCATCTGCATCTCCTTTTAAGCATAAAATATAAATGATTCATACTAAAAGTATTTGAATACATAACTTATGCTATTTAAGTTTATACTAAACAAGCTAAATAAAAGGTTACTCTTGATATAAGCAGTAAGAAATTATGAAATATTTAGGAAAGTAAAATAACATATGTCAACCTTCAGAAAATGACTAATATTAATATCATCGCTATTAATGGCCTTTTATAAGTCTATCTTTATATGCAACAGCTAACAATTAATTAAGTTAATAATTAACCTTAGTAAATTACACTAACGCATGCAAAAATTACTAATCTATTTCATTAGATGTTTATAAAATGCTTTATCTAAATACTATAATTTTCTATGCTTATAGCTTTTACAAATATACAAGCAAAAAAATAAAAAGTCTTAAATACTATATAAATGTTACTAATAAAGAAAAGATAAAAGTATTGATATAAATAGTAGACTTAGAAATAACTTAAAATAAAGGATTATATAGATCACTAAGTAAATGGAAAATTAGATAATTAAATTATAAAATGGATATATAATTAGATCATTAAGATTCTAACAGTTTTGAACGATAATAGTTTAATGATGAAGAATACAATTTTCTACATAACTATGATGAATCTGAACAATAACCGAAATTTAATTAGGAATAAAACGGTTAGATATAGCAAGAAGTGAAGAAGTAATAAGAAGATTTAAGTTAAAAAAGAAGAAAAAATTTATAAAAAGATTCATAAACTGAATTTTATATACCTAGTGATAGAAAAACTCCTTCTTAATTAGTAAACAGAAAGAATTTATATAGAGAGCAACTTTTAAAACAAATGAGAGAAAAAGAAGAAACTAAAAAATAAAATTAAAGTGAATAAGCTTAATTTTATTTTCCTTTTGGTCGTCCAGGAGCAGGAGCACCTTTAAGAGATGAGAATGGTTAAATAGTAGCAATTAGGAGCAGTATAGAGAATTAATTTTAGTAAAACAATTATTCGACTTCATATCAACAAAAGTAATATGGAAATATGGAATTACAAAGCAAAAAAGATCTAAAAAAGGAGTAATCCTAAAAAGTGTATTAATAGGAACTTTAGCAGTAAGTTTAAGAGAAACAAAAGTTAAAATAAGAGCAATAATAATAGAAATTGGTAGAAGATTTGAAAGAAGAAAATAGAATTAAAAAATAAATAAAATAATTGAATGAAGAATTTCTTAATGAAATGAAACAAAAGCAGGATTTTGAAAAATAGAAATTAAATGAAAACTCTAAGTAATAAAACTACATAGGCTTATCACATTCTAAAATACCTAAAACTCAAAATAGCTAAATACTTGCAAATTATAATGAAGATGATAATTCTTAATCTTAAGAAAATATTTAAAGCTAGTTTAAAGAGTAAGAATTGCAAGAAACTTAAGAATCCAATTTGATCAGCCAAGAAAATGTTGGGCAGTAGTTGTTAAGCATTAAACGAGAAATAACAAGGTAAAATAAAATTCTTTAGGAATAACTTGAACAATTACAAGTAAGCTTTTATCTTTAGAAAACTCATCAAAATGAATAAAATAAAGTTTTATCCACAGAATTGGAAAAAATGAGAAATCATTATATTTAAAAAACAATCGAAGATGATATCAGATCTATAAAACTCTATTCAGCTATTTCAAAAGCTCCAGCAAGATATAATTTAATAGAGCCTATAGAATACATTAATAAAGGTAACTTAAAAGATAATTTTGAGATATCGATGCAAAGTTAAAATAATTAGAAACCTTATTTATAGAACTGAAATAATCAAAATAGCTCATTTTCTAGCTTAGAAAATTATAATTCTTAACGTTTTTAATTATACAGTAGCTAGAAATTAAATGCAAGCTTGAATGAGCAAAAAGCAGAAGTAACATAGATTCCAAGGAGCAATGTATTTTAAAATTCCTTATAATATAACAAAAATACAATAAACCAATACACTTCATAGCCTATTCAATTATTTAAGGAAGAATTTGATTATTCTCAAAAAAACTAATATAATACTTCAAACTCACTGCATTTCAATGATTTGAATAACTCTAATTTGTTATAAAGATAGATAGACGCAAAAGAGGAACTGAATAAACTTGACAAAATACTATTTGATTTAAGAGTTTGAATGTACTTTCCTAGCTTATTTCATAATTTTATATTATTGACTTATTTCTTAATAAGTAAGCTTAATTTCTTTATTCTTACATAAAGCTTTAAACTGCTTAACTTTAACTTAAATGAGTAGAGTCAGCAAAATAAGTCAAAATAGGAAATAGTGATCTAATAAACTAATTAAGTAATAAAAGATGATTATAATAACTATAGAAGCATAGCATTCTTATTAATTCCTTTGCTCTTTAACTATCTTAAAAGAAGAACCTTTTAGTAATTCTTAAAGATAATTGCTAGAAATGTTTAAAAGCTTATTTGAGAGTAGAAGGAATATCATGGTTTAGAAGTTTTAGTTTGGTTCAAAAGAAGCTTATTGTATCAAAATTAACTTTATATTAATGTATGTTTTTAGTTTGAAGAATCACATGGCAATTCCCTTGTCAATATCTTTTGCAGGTAATCCTTGAGCTAGGTTATCTACATAAAACTTTTTAACTTCTTTACCATTAGCAAATTCTCGGACTTTGAAATGAATCTTGGTGTTTCTTATTAAATTGGCTCTTGGTCCAAGTGCAAAAGGAGCTACAAGGATATTAGTATGGCACCAAATTCTATTCCAAGGAAGTTTGCCGTAGAACCATCCTACAATATGATTCACACCCATTTTTTATTTAAATCGAAGAAATTAAATTTATTTAATCCCAAATTTTATAATAAAATCAACATTTTCTAAATATGAAACCATAATTTCTTCCTTATTATCTATAAATACTTTCCTCCTCTAACTACTCTTTTAAATCTGCTTAAGCTGCTCATTAGTTCAAGTTTTAAATATCCTTTTATTAATTCTACAAAAAGCAATATCCTAACTTATTAGCTTTTTATTGCTCTAGATATTGCTAAAATGCTCAGATTAAATTAGGAGAGTGAAGAGATTTTATTCCCTAGTTCAGTTTAAATAATCTTACCCGAAACTAGCTTCTTGCAGTAAAATATTAATACCCTATTCAAACTTATATAGCTTTGACTTGGTTTAGCCTAGTTTGATAGCCTTAATTAAAATAATAAGAAATTAGATTAAATTTAATTGAAGTAGGTAATACTAAAGATATATATCTATCAATTATATTCGAAAGCTATTCTCCCTAATTAGAGAGTATTAAAGCAAGCTATTTGCTTATTCTTTAATAGAGAGAGGTTATTTAAACTTTACAGTTATTGTTAATAGATTAGAATATCTAACTACTATTCATTAATATGAGTATATAAGGATTACCAAAGTAAAAAACTAATAATAGCTTGATATTTCAATGCTTCATTTATTCTCTCTTTTATACTCCTTTTTCCATTTGATCATAGTTCAATGTTATTTGCATTTAGGATTACATCAAATAGTCTTCATTTGATTAAAATATTACTTGCGAATTTTAAGGAAGAAAATTAGACTTTGATTTAATAATTTTATAAATACCCTTTGAAAGAATAATGATTAAGGATAATCCTTCAAATTTAAGTTTTATTCTAATCAATTTAACTTTTGAGATTAACCTAAGGAAAATTAATTTCCTTTACTAAAACTTAGAATCTTTTTAAATGGAAGCAAAATAGTTGATTTAAATTGGATTTTTTCTTATAAACTTAAGAGATTTTTTATTAACTATTTAAAACTCAAAATTCTTACAAGAACATTAGATAAAGCACTTCTCTTAAATTTACTCAATTCTCAGTTCCAATAATATTTGTAAAATTTTTTGGATTTTCAAAAGAAATAAACTTAAAGTTTGCTTTATATTCAAATTAATGCTGCAAGTAAAGAATCTACTATTTTATTATATTATTAAATTATTTCTGTTTCCCCAAAGTTTAAATCATTACATTTTTGTAGAAGTATTCAATTGCAGATCTTTAAGTAATACTTTTTATCAACTTCATTTATAAGAATTTTGAGTAATTGTATCTTTGGCAAAATCATGAATATCAAACTTTAGCTTTTCATTATAATCTCCTCTAGAAAGGCGCTATTAAAGAATTACCAGTGTTGTGAATCTTCCTAACGATATATTAAATGTTTCTATTACGTACATTTCTTCAATTTAATGAGATTTAGGTTTAGAACCACTAGCAAAGTACTTATAGTAACTCTTATAGCATTTGTAGTATTATAAGAGTTTAAATTGTTTATAATTATGTCTTCTTTATTTTATCATTTCTTAGCATTTTGAGAAATAACTTTAAATTTACAGGATCACTACAAAGGAGTTCTGAAGATTAAGTAATATTTTCTATAATGAAGTGCTTATGCTTTTTAAAAATGAAGATAAATATAGCATAGTAGCATTAATAATAAAGAACTATATTCTTAAATTTCTATTTTTGGTGTATTTAATACTACCAATTATGCTACTCAATATTCACTTTCTTATTCTAAATCAATGAGTTTGAACTCTATATAAAAGTAAAACGGTATGCAAATCCAACAAATTAGCCTGTATATTTAATAATCTTTTCAACTCTTAAGATGTATAAAGAGCTAATTAGTTTATACTCTTAATTTTAAAAAAGTAATTTTTCCTTAATGAGAAATATAAAAATTAAGTACTTTATTTTATAACATAATGTATTTTACTCTAATTTATATTGCTTAAAAGAACATAATTAGTTAAGTCTCTACTTTTTATAATTAAGCATATTAGATAAATATATTATGGTTATCTGGTAATTATCTTACTAGATATTAATTATATTATAAAGGGATATGAAATTCCACTTATATGGTTAACTTTTCGGAAAGGCTTGTGTGCTTTTATTTTAAAATAGCTTTAATTATTTAATGAAGGGCTATGAAGGTATTTATTTAATGAGATGTAATAAAAAAGTTTTTAAATTGCAAGAAATTAAAGTGTAGTTCAGTAGATCTAGCAAGAATCTCTTTTATCAGGAATTTCAGGCTATCCTTTAACTTCATTGTCAATGTAGCTTAAAATTTGTTACTGTTTCTTTCCTTTTTGAGAATTTAAATCTTCTTAATTTTTATTTTGCTATAAAGCAATACTGCTAAATTTTTCTTCAAATGAACGAATTTGCTGAATCTATGCTTCTTCATCGATCATTCCACAACTTTCCCATACATTTAACTCTTCTGCTTGAGATTCTCTCTATTAAAAATTTTGCTTTTTGTTAATTTTGCTTTCTTAATTTGATTCTTTACTTTAATTATTTTGGATATTTTAATTAGTCGCTTCGTTTTATTCTGATAAGTTCAAAACTTCAGAATTAAAAATTTCAATGTTTTCTTAAGTTTGATATATAGAATCAATTTCAGTTTCTTCCTCTTCAATTTCATTAAGCTGCTATTGTGATATATGCTATAAATTTGGAATTAAAGGCATGGGATATTATTCATCTTATCTAGCTTCTTGCTAACTTCCATTTTATTGATTATTTTCTTCTCTGCTAGGGCTTATTACAGCATGTATAAAGATATCTACATTTCCTTCTAAAGGTCTTGATAACTCTCCTGGTGATTGCATTACTGAAAATTCTTGACTTACCCCTAAATTTTAATTATTAGAAATTCTTGCATTATTGGCAGTATGAGGGGCAAGATCTGCCAGTAATCTTCCTAACCTGTCTAAAACAGGGCAGAGTTAAGCTGAAAGTAATAAAATTTCATGCTCAGGACATAGTTAATTCTATTGCTTCTAGATTAAAGGCTGACAATTCTAATAAATAGTTGGCTAATTACTTTATGGCTAAAATTCTACTGAATTTGCATCATAAAAGCTATTCGAACTCTAACTTTGCTTGCTTAGAGTATCTTCTTCTTCCTTTATCTTTCTTTCTTCAATTCCGTGCAAAATATTGGATTTTTCTTGAATAGGTTAGATATTTTCTTAAGCTTTCTCATGCTTCTAAATGGTGTGAAGAGTATATAGTCTGTCTAGTAAATGTTTACTTTCCGTCATCAAATCTGTTATTTGACCTATTAATTCTAATGGTGAAATCTCTAAAGTTTAATTATTAGAAGATCTTAATGCACTGGTTTCATTGATAATTTATTAGTTATTCTATTAAATGCCTTAGGAGTTACTTACCTACTATTATTACATATTAAAATCTGGATTAATAGTTGGACTTGGGCTTAAAAAAGGACAATTTGAACTTTGTACTGTATGAGTTCTAAATGGAGTTATTCTTGAATTATTCGACTCAATTCATTCATCCCAATGATTTGGCCATCCATTATAGTGTACATAGCATTTTTATCCATCTATATCATTTCGAATTTATGTAATTTATGCTTCAAGTCACTAATCAACTGTGTCTTTGACATCTACTCACTGTCCAACTTAAAATTGTTTCTTGTTGTTATCAAAAGGCTATATTAATGTCTAGTTACCATTTAACTCTAAGCACTATTCATTTCCATTCATACTACTAAATATCTATTAAATAGTTCATAAGCTTTAACGAATTGTTTCCAAAGATTCTTAAGAATCGACTTATCTTTATTGCTAAAGTTAGTTTCGGTTATCTCTTCTTCTTCTCTAGTTTGGTTCTAAAGCTTAGCGTAATATACCAGCTATAAATTCATCTTGGTTTCCATCTTCTAAATTAAATAACCCAGAATTTTCATTTTAATTTTGTCTTTATGATGCTTCTTCAGGCTATTTGGTAACTAGTTAAAGAACATGCCCATCTTCTATTTTGAACATACTTAATGAATCCTGATTTTTAAGAAGTCTTCCTTAAAAGATAATTCTTTAGTTTTAAATTTGTACATTTTACTTCTATTATATCAGATACTTCAAATCTCTAACCACTATATCTTAAGGCACTTGCACTTCGAATTAACTCTAGTCTAAAGTTCTTATTTTAATTTTGATTGACTTAGAAGTTTTCTCTTTGGTTTTAAGATGTTATTAAGTTAGTTCTCTTTACTCTTCCATTATTACAATTCTTGTAATTAAATAAATCAAATATATTGAAAATCATTATTCAGAATTTATATTCTGTTATTATGCTTAAACCAACCTTATTTTTCTATTACTAGCAATTAACTTAATTTAACTAAACCTTTTATATTGCAGTATAACTAACCAAGATACTTTAATTTTTGGTTTTACTCTTTATTATGCTTCAAGTTTAAATACCCCTTTATATTATTGATACACCAATCACTTTCTTAATTTATTTTAAGACAGTGTGTATAAAGAGAATCAGTTGACTACTAAGAATAAGCTAAGAATATAGATAATAAACCCTTAAAGTATGCATAATTAGCTATTGCAGTTCCCTTACTTTTAATATATTCTTAGTGGTTTATCTCTTCAACCACTTATTTAAATTAACAAACTAATACTTTCTATTTCATTTCAGTCTTCATATTTAAATACAATAACTGCTATTTTGGATTAAAAGTAACAAGGAAGTTACTAAAAAGCTGATATATTAATTTGAAGGATATTAGTTTAAATTATATGTTCCTAAATGAATACCATTCTACTTATATTCGATTAAGCTAATAAATATTTACCTTTTATTTGCTTACTATTTTGAGACATTTTGTAATGTAAAAACAGAGATTATTTAAACTAAAATAAATGAAGGTAAATGTAAAAGTATTGATAAAAGAGTAGAATAGTAAAGGAGATTAGATGGTATAAATATAGAGGACTTATTGGTATAAGATTAATTTAAATAGCTATATTATTAGATTTGCTTATTTTAATATAGCTACTATTATTGCTTTGTAGCTATAAGTTTATTTCTATTCTCTGTCTCTATCTTCCCTTCTTTTTCTTTTATGTACTTATATAGTACCTTTAGTAAACATATTGGTATGTCATTTCATTCAGTTCTCATATTTTGTCCATCAAAAGATTTTGCCTTTCTGAATAGGATAAAGAAATGAAGCGTTTTGCTTTAATAATCTCAGTTTTATCTTTATGATTAATGCTTTCACTCTTATTTTTAGTTTCTAAGGCATTAATATACAAGATAGATGAAGTAAAGCTTTAGTAAAACTAAGTTAGATTGTGAGAAGCAATTTAAGCTGAAGAATTTGAGGATAAATTAGTAGTTTATGCTTATAAAGTAAAACGGAATTGCTTTTGAAGTGCTAAGAGCTTGTCTTATTTAAAAACCTATAAAGCTTTAATCTTATTTTTTTCTTTTAACTTGATAAGAATTTTAATGGAAATAGAAACTAAAAGCACATAGCTATGCAAAATATTATTTCTAAGAAAAAGGTCTAAAGAATCGGAAAATTGAACTTCTAAACTATACTCAAGAATTGGTTTAATGGTGAATAAATATGAGATATTTCCAAATTTAGCATACAGAATTATGTTTTCAACTTTCTAAATTTCTAAATCAGAAAGAGTATATTTTAATAAAAAAAAGTAACAATTGCTGAAAGAAGAAGTTAGTCATTGTCTTCCATTAAGAAATAGATCTGGTTAGTGCGAAAATATTTGTGAAAGTCTTTTGATTTCAGGAAATATATAAAATGGAAGAAGATTTGATTTCCTTGGAAATAAAAGTTATACTTAATTTTAGATGGGAACTTCAAGATATTTGCATAGGACTGTATATAATAAGAAAGAATAATAAATTTTCATTATTTCAGGATCTACTGGGGAATAAGACGATGAAGAAAATTATACTTCAAAAGTAGAAGTTTATGATATAAAGAAAACATGTTTTAGATATGTATAGAGTATACCTGAGCCTAAAAGAACTTTTGGTGCTAGCTTACTTAATGATAAAATTTATCTTATAGGAGGATATAATTTTCTTTCAGCAGAACATTATGATATTTTTACTGACTCGTGAAATAAAGAATAACCAAAGCTCCCTTCTACAGGATCAACTACTTCGGCTTCAGTTGCTAAGCTTAATTCAATTTGCGTTTGAAAAAATGGAGGATCATTATCAAATACGTATATTTATGATCTTTAATAAATATAAATTCATGGAGAACAGTATACTGGTGAAACTGAATATAGTCCATGTCAACCAATTTCAACCAATACATGTATCTATCATTTTGATTGGGGTGCAAATATGAATATTTATGAAATTACAAATGGAAAATGGAAACTAAAGAGTTTAAATTAAGACTTTTAAGAATTTCATTAATAAATGTTTCTTTTTATTTAGATAAATATCTCACTATTCAATAAATAACAATATACAATCACCCTTAAAAGATGATATTTCCATAAGCAATTCTATTATATTATTGGATGAAGCAATATAATTTGCTTGCTTATGAAATTTTATATTATTAAAATAAATTTTTATATAGAGAAAACCATGAAATCTCTTTGATTTGCAAAAGATAAAAAATAAAGCAAAAATTTTATCAAATTTAAATATATATCAAATGAAAGCTTCCATCACTATTTCTAAGCATATATATAGAAGAGTTTTTTGAATCAGTTTAGCCATATTCTTTTATTTCCTTGCTTTGAAAAGCTTTATCTGGATCATATATTGTAATTTGAATTACTAAAGCTTAACTTAAAACTTTGAAAACTTTACTGTCCTTTATAGGATTAGACTTCTGCAGAACTTGCTCTATTAATTTTAATTCTGAATTATGTTATATTTATAAACAACTAGCTATTAAAGATCTGATCATTTTAATAATATCCTGTATTAAAATTTACTTAATCAATTTCCTAATAAACTACCTAGAGTGTATCCATATCTTAAATAAGTTTAAGCTAATCTACTACAAATTTATTATCAAAATCAAGCTAGCATTCTCATAGACCTTATTACTTCTAAACTTTTTCTATCAAATCTTTCATTTTCAATGTAGAATCTGGATTTAAAGATAGTTCTAAAAGAGAAAATCCAATAGCTCGGTAGAAGCTATTATTATCAAAGTTTGAAACCTTTCTTATTTTACTAAATCTTTGCTACTCTCATACTTCTTATTTTGCAACTCGCAGTAGATCACTTTCTATCTATTGCATTTCCTTTTCTAGTTCAAATCCAATTTTGATATTTTTCTTAGGAGTTTAATTAGAGCATTAAATAAGTTAAATGTTACTGTTTTTTCTGTTATCTATTTAAATATCTTCAGACTTATTATCCGGTATAGGATCTAGTTTAGCCTCAAAGTCAGCCAAGCATGAATTCTAGTTGCCGAAATGCTCGTTTAAGTAATTGCTTAAGTTTTAGAAACATTTTACAGAAGGAGATTGAATTCTTTACAGAGCTAACTAATTTTTCTTTAAAGTAACTGCTAATTCATGCAATCTCTCTTTATCAGGTTCCAAGCCTTTTTATTCATTAAGAATTATCTATAAGAGCTCAGTACAAATGATTTTAATGTTTTGCTCAATAAATATTTCAGATCTGCATAGCATTTGAGTATCATGAGAGTAGCTTTATACTTTAGTGGTGTTACAGCATCCCATTAAATAAATTCTTTTAAATATAATGTTTATGATACTTATTTAAAATCTAACTCTTTCATCTATTTTCAAAATCATTCTCAAACTACTAAAAAAGGAAAATCTACTTTTAATTGTTTCACTTAAGTAAATACTAATATAAAGATATCTCCTTAAGACAAACTTCAGAAGCTATAAAATTAAAAAGGCCAAAAGGAGTTTAAAACAGCAAATAGGTTAGTTAGAGTATTTCACTCCTCATTTATTGGAACTATCAATTGTATAAAGGATAATCGATTAAATTATATTATCTACTAGTAAATGTAACGACACACTATACACACACTATACTTAACCAATAAATTAGTTAAGATTAAATTAAAAATCCTCTTTTTATTGGCATTTTTTAATTCTATTATTCTTATTTAATTTTATTAAGCTATTGATGTTACAAAGATATCTGGAAACTATGCTTCATTGTAAGATTTTTAAGAGGATATAATTTGTTAGTATAAAAAGCTAGATATTAAACTTCAAATTGCATAAGAAGGCTAAATCTATATAAATCCTTCCTTGCTAATTTTCTATCATTATTCTTTCTTAGTCATTCTATAGGGAAATAAATTTATCTAATTAGATAGCCTTTTTTTATACCCCCATAAAATGTGCTTATGCCAGTTACACAATTTCATTAGAATATTTAAAATACTGTTTAGTTTAAAGCAATCTAAGAATTATAGTTGAACTAGCAAGTATTTTACCTAAGTGATTGATGCTTATTAAGTAATAAACTTTCCTATATTGATCTGACCAATTAATTATAAAGAACATATAAAAAGGGCTTATAAATAGATATAAAGCAATTAACTAATTTACAGCTCTTTTATAGTAATAATTAACTAGTCTATTTAAATCAATTCAACCTACTTTTTAATATACCAATCCTTTACTAACCCAACTACCAGTATTTTATTTGTTTTGCTTCTTTATTTAATACTAAATTAGAAGCATTTCTTTATTTATAAATATAATGATATAACTAAATTATAGACTATAACTATATAACTATACTTAATTTTTATTTTTTATCACTGGACTAAGAAACTTTTATCCAATTTGTATTTGTTTAAACAATCTGATTGTTTACTAGTTTTCGTAGTTAAAGGAATTTAGACTGATTTCTAAATTCATAAAGTGCTTTCATTATTGAATTTATCAAATTATATTTGAATAGTAGTTTAATACTTATTAAAGTCCTTTTGTATAAATCCATTTATAAAAACTCTAAAGTATCTTAGTTTATATCACATAGACAGAACAAATAGATCTATATCTCTATAGTGTGCATGCTTCAATATTTTAAAGTTATTATATCTTATTTTTTCAGTTGTTGTCATATATTTATAAGAGATTATCCTATTTTCTTTGCTATATCTATAAACTAATAACCTATTTAGAACCTCTTGATAAGCTTTATTGAACATAACTTTTACTTCTTGCTATATCTAAGATTTTTAACATACTTCTTAACTATTACTTTTAGAAATTCTTACATAAGCTTGGTAATTCATACCAGCACACTAAATTTACTTAATCTATTAAATACTAGGAAACTAGTCTAGACTAATAGTTTTATCTCCTTGCTTTGTTAAATAATAGATATAATTAATTAATAAGCCCTTTAATTATTTATTTAGTTTAATTAGTCTTAAGGAATGTTAATAATAGCTATGCTATAGCTAATTAATGATAATTATAGAGATTCTTATTACTATAGTGTAGATACTTAATTAGTTATTAAATTAGATTTAGATATTTTATAAATCAGGATTGTTGCTAGAACTTTAATGCTTGTTGCTTAAATACTCTTCAACATTCTTCTTAAGTATAGGATAACTTGCTATTCCTTAGAAAGGTTCAAAATGAATAAGCTTCTACTAATAAAAGTTTATAAGTGGATCTGTTTCTTTGTCGTATACTTAAAATCTTTATTTTATGGTTACAAAGTTATCATCCCCTCTAATTATCAAAGCTCCACCACAAAGATCACATTTACCTGCTACTTTTGGACTCATTGCAGGCATATCATACTTATCAGTTTTAATTGCGTTAGTATTGTAATTGTGACCACATGATTTGCATACACGTCTTCCTAATAGTTTAGCAATTATGAACTCATCAGGTAACTTTATATTTATCACTAAATTCACGTTAATTTCACTCTTTTCCAGAATCTAAGCTTGTCTAACATTTCTTGGAAAACCATCTAATATGAAACCTTTCTAGCAATCTTCTTTTAGTAATCTCTTTTGAAGAATTTTGAAGACTAGATTGTCATCTATCAGATTACCTTATTTTAGCATTTATGCTATTTTTTAGGAGCTTTAATCAGTATTTTACATTGATCTTAGTTTTCTTATTTCATCTCCTGTACTAATGCAAGGAATCTTAAAATCTGCAGTTAGCATCTTTGCATAAGTTCCTTTGCCAACTCCAGGTTTTCCTAGCAAAGCTCAAATTTATTTTTGATTTTAGATAATGCTATTCAGCATTTCTTATTATAAGCAGAGTAGTAAAGATAAAGATACCTCATTAAACTATAAACTCACTTTTATTATTTACAACCTTAAACAGCTAATTAATCAAAGCTCTGCCTTTAAGAATTAACAACTGATGATATGTTAACCAAGCCATTCTCAACTTATCAAGTAAATAGTATTTAGTTTAAATGGTATCAATCATAATAGAAAGGGTTAAGATTATAAAAAACTAAGCTAGCTAAGATATAAAATTCTTAGTATTAGAAGTTCACTAAAATACTAAGAATATATCATTTACAAAAAATTAAAACCTTCATTTTATATAATAAGACGCTAAGCGGAAATGCTTATTGTCATTAGGCTTTTCACTAAAGTAATTTAAATTGAAAGGTATGCATTCTTAGCTAATTAAAGCATTAGCTATTGTATCTTGATTTATCCTATTAATAAGTAACTTTTTTTTTACTATAAAAACGAAATTCATAAAACTAAAGAAGATCTGATGTTCAAACACTTGAATGAAGTATGTTTTTTGCTAAGAATTATATAATGGTAGAAATTATTGTAGATCTAAGAAGCTAATGAGAGAGTGAATGCTTATATAAAATGAAAGAAAAAAGAGAAGCATTTTACTTAAATTTAAGTATATTCTCAAATATTTCTTATTCATTTCAGTTTACTAACTCATAGCTGTCTTAACTATTCTACGCCAACTAAACTTTCCCTTCATTCTTCTAATCAAGATATTTTACAAAAGCTCATTTCACCTTTAATCAATTACTTAAGCATATAATATGATTATTTAAAATTGTAGACTATGGTTAAACAGCAGAAATATAAGCACTAATTAAATAAATTGTATAAGAAGTTTATAAAAAGAAAAATAAAGTTAAAATTTAAGCAAAAAAAGGAGAAATAGTAAGTTAATATTATAGTTAAAGCTAGTTTCTAGTTATATTACTAAACACAAAATACAAGGATACTTTATTTTTTGGTATAAATGCTTAAATTAGTGGTTTAGTTTTAAGATAAACTAAAGACTAAAATAACTAGTATAGCTTATTAATTTAGAACTAATGTAATATTATGGTAAGAGAAGCTTTTTTAACCTTAGTATTACATTTTATAAATTATGAGATTATATATTGTAATAGGTGCTTTCATTTTTGATGTTTCTAGTTAAGTGAAAATTTTAAGGGATTAATAAGCAACTTCTTTTGGTTGGTGAGGTATTTAAAGAAAGATTATGAACAAATTTTACTATATTTAAGCATTTTCAAACAAGCATTACGATTTGGCTCTTTAACAGGATTAGATATCATTTCAATAGTATTTTATTAAAGATCGTTGTAAATAAATAAATAAATGAAAAATAGGAAAACTAATGAAGTATAATTAGTAGGCTAAACTAAAATTTAATCGAGAGATTATGTAATTCACTTCAATCATGAAGAAAAAAAGATTAAAAGATTAAAAGTTTAAACTATTATATTAAATAAAAGCTAGGCTAATTAAGACTTGTTACTATATTTAAATAGTATGCTCTAAATATTTATTAACTTTCCTTCAAATTTTAACTTTAATTATCTAATTTTTAATCTAACTATATGAGATTTAAATTATGACTAGAATTGTAAATCTCTAAAAGGGACTCTGGGAGCTTTAATTTAATTTGATTTGATTAATACAACTAAAATGTATGCAAGTACTGGAAAATATGTTATAAGCCTTAAGCATTTTAAATAGGATTTGGCATTAGAAGCTTTTTATTTAATGTATTTCTTGAATTTTACTAGTAAATACTGCATATAATTATAAAATAGTTTATAGTAGAATATATATTCATATGTATATTATTAAATCATAGCATAATTGATAATTATTCAGTAATGAATGGTTTATGAGAATATCAAGGTTTATTTGAATAATTGAATCAATATTGGATCTTAGAAAAAGTAAACTATAAGTATCATTTAGATTAAAAGAGCGAATTAAACAATTTGATTTATATTGCAAAATTATAATAAAATTATCTATAAATTTGTCACGCATAATTTGGCTTTGTGAAGTATGATAGGTTCCTGATGGAAGTTGCAATATTTGTTACGAAATCAACTCTTTTATCCCAATCTGACTTAAACTTAATTTTTTTGTTTCCTGCTTTTTACTTTTCCTATTCTTCTCTATTTTATGCTTATGCGCCAATTCCTTTAAACAACCCTTTCTTCATCTTATCCCATTTTTATTGATCTTATTAAGTACGTGCTGTGGTTGGTAGGGGTCCATGTATAATACTTGGAACTTCAGAATCGCTTTCACTAATTTAATGAGCTTAGCCTTCATATAAAAAATCTTGCTAAAATTTAATAAACTTACAATCTATTATTTCAAGTATCGATGTCTCTAATTAACCAAAGCTAATATTCATTTTTTTAAATCAGGATATTTCTTGTTTAGAATTTCTTGCAAAGGTTTCTGGGCAAGCATAAATCCTCGTACTTACTCAATCGCTCGACAAGTAGCATAGGATTTGTTTCCTGTCAGTGTTTCGTAATCGCCAAAAATAGTTTTTCTGGAAAATTGGCAAATTATTGCTTAAAAATTAGTCTTAGGATCGACTGGTCCGAAGCCTACAATTCCTTCCATAATGAAATAAATTTCAAATTGAGGTTGCTTTTCTGTGATAATATCCTAATTATGTTCAAACTTAATAGGAATCAGGTTCATTACTACATCGTATTTAAATCTAGAATCTTCAAACGAAGAGTTTGGAACAAAAAACCATTTAAATCCCCAGAAGATATCTTGGTATAAATATTCTTGAATCTTTATTAGAAGCTTATCTGGAAGTTTACCTAATCAATCATCATTTATAGAGCACATTTCTTCTACATTGTCACACTTCCAGTATTTAACAAACATTTCACTTCTTTTGTATTTGTGATAAAATATGAAGTGATTAAAAATTCTTTGCTGCAAGGGAAGGGGAATTTTTCCAAATTCATTTTGTAGCTTGTCAATCCAAAAGTCAATAAGTTTTAGATAATTTTAAAATTATTAAGTATTCTACTCAAAAGCTAAAATTTCTCCGCTAAGGCTTCCCATATTATAACCATAGAAACTTATTCCTACAAGCATTATGATTATAACTAGTGCAAATTCTGAGGTATTTTGAGCTGAGTAATCTCCATATCCAATAGTAGCTAGGATAGTCATCATGAAATAGATGCATTTTATGCACCTACTTTCTACAGAATATAATTCAAAATAGAATTTAGTAAAAAAATCTCCTTCTCCTTCTCTTAGGTCTGTTTCATTATTAACTAATAGATATCAGATGCAGGCACAAATATAAGCTACTAAGAATAAAGTGAGCAATAATTTAATAATTTTGCTCATAAATTTCAAGTTATAGTTAACTCCTTTTTTGAGAAACTCTTCTCTTAGAAATATTTTTTCTATAAGCACACTTAGTCCTTTCTCATCAAAAACATCAATTACATCAGGGACTCTATAAAAGCGAACAAGTCTAATAATATACTCAGCTAAGGTTGATTAAAATATAAATCTTCAAGGAAATGTGGCTAAAAAATCTAAGCAAAATGTAGACTTCAGATAATTCTTGGCTATTAGCTTCTTATCTGTGACTATTTTACCATTTTCTTCATAATCTGTTATAAAATTTAAAAAAATTTCTATTGCAAACAAAGCCTGTACAATATGAAATAAAGTTTCAGGATTTAAGGGTGAGAAAGCAATGCTATAAATAAATAATTACTAGTAACAAGTTGCAAGAATGGAATAGGCCACACATGCATCCATCAGAAAGTCAAAGAAAGCTCTGAAATTTCCAGTTTTAGAAATTATATATCTACTCCTTGAAGATTTTATTTCTATTAGATTTTAAAGAGGTACTTGCTTTCATCTGTCTATTAAGATTCCCTCTTCGTTAATAATATATTAGAGTTGATTTTTATCTTTTTTTTATGTTTTGTGATAATTTCCAAAAATCCTTTTTCTTTAATCTTCATCACCTCTTAAATAAAAAAAATTACTTGAATCCTATTTGTTATAATAAAATCTATCTCAGCTTATCTTCCTTCTTTGCTAACTTCTTTTCTTTTTCTAGCTGTAGAAGATTTTCCCGAACTAGTTTATTCATTTTAGATTAAAAAACAAAAATGGAGTATTTAAATTTAACATCCTAATTTAGTTAATTACTTTATATTTAAATTTTGCAAAATGAATATCATTTCCTCCTTATTAGCTACTCTCTCTTTTTTTTAACTTTATTACTTTCATTAGCAAAAGCTCTAATAATACTGCTTGAAAAGATAAATTCCTATTAAATGTGTTTGAAAAAGTATTTAAGTATGCAGACAAATTAAATAAAGCTCTTCCAAATAAAAAAGTATAGCTTATTAATAAAATACTTAATGGAAATTATTTGAATTATATGCTAATTTAAAGCTAATAAATATTAATGTTTCTTTAGAACTTTTTTTGTTCTTCTCTTACAATACTAGTTGTAAATCTACTTACTTTAATAAAAGTATTAGAGAGTATTCGATTTAGTTGTCCTTTAAAGGAAGCATACTGTAGTTTTTCTTTTAATTTGGATGAATTTTCTTATAAAAGAGTTTTTCTTTTAAGTTAATTAACATTTTGCTACTATTAAAGTAATCCATTATTATAAATCATGAATCTTTCCTTATTTTTAGATATTCAGCATAAGTCTATTTATTATAATACATTTATATGCATTTTAATATGAAAGAGAATAGATTAAGATGATAATTAACTAATTAATACTATGCTTGCTTTTAAGCTTATCTCACTATTTATCAGCAGTATAATTTTTATTCTTTGGATATAATTCAATAGCTTGGTAATGCTTATTAGTAAAATAGGCTTTATAGAAAAAAGTTAAAAAAATCAGTAATTTTAAATTGAGGTCTTAACTATTACGCTTTATAAGAAAATGTAATGCTAGTGAGATTTAAGTTATCAATAAAATAAATTAATTATTCAAAGCATGTTTCATTATTAGCTATAAGCATCTTCAAGTTTATTCTGAAATAGATTGTTACTGCTTGAATTTTTACTTTTTGTTACTTTTTATTGTTTTTCTGTTTCTATATTTCATATTAACTGATCATACGCATTCTGAAGATTAATATTTTGGTCTTTATAATCATTTAGTTCTATTTGAAATTCTTAATTCAGTTAGATGATTGAGAAGTTTTCCTTTTTTATTTATTCGTATTCTTGCTTCAAAGTTTTGTTTTCTCTCTCCATAATAAAAACCTATGTATCTAGGTTATCTAAAGAAATTTTTAATTTCTCCTGAATGCTAAGATGCTCTTAAATTTATTAATTAAGCTAGTCATTGCCTACTCGTAAAATCCCAACTTATCTTTAAAGATCTTGTATTATTTATTCTTATTACTATGTATCATTAATTTTTAATGAGTCCGAAAAACTCAAATTTTTTTTATGCCTTTGATTAGATTTGCCTTGTTAAAAAGAATTATTCTATTTTTAAGAAGTTTAAGAATTTCTGGCATTATTTTGATTTTGAGAATTTTTGCAGCCTTCCAAGATTCGTTAATTCTGAATAATATTGGTTTATATCTTAAAAGATTCTACTTTTGTTTTAAGATCTAAAGATTCTATTTTATATTTCTTAATTTCTTCTTCTTTACTATTTAATTCTTTTCTAAGCTACTAAATATCTTTTATTTTAGTTTAGAGGTCTTTTTATAAAATATCTACAGTGTTTTATAGTTGCTCTACCCTTTTGCTCAGCCTTTTACATTCTATTTCGCTTTTTTGCGTTTATCCCTTACTTTATTCACCTTGATTATTTTCGGATAATAAACTCATTGTAAAGTTTTGATTTTCTTGCTTTAAAGTTTCAATTTTAGCCCTTAAATCAGTTATTTCTTAACTTTATTACTAAGATAGGTTTTACTAAATTTAAATCAAGAAGGTTTGATATAAAGTATGAAATTCTTTATCAGTGTCTTAAAGTCATTTTTTAAGGCTCTAAATTTACTAGATATATTTAACTTTATTAATCTTTTCATAAACTTATTACTTTCATACTAACAACTCATCTCTCTCTTTTTATAACTTCGTAACCATATTTTGCAGAAATAAATTTGATTCTTATTATGAATTTGTTTTATAATCATTTTAGTTCTATTCTAGTTTCTTATTATTTTTACATTCTACTATCTCTTAGTTTTGTTAGATATCTTATACCAAGATTTTTTCTTCTTTTAAGGATTAAATTTCAGTTTTCAGCTTCAAAATTTCTTAATTTAGTAGACTACTTGTATTACCTTGCGTTTCTTTATTGATAATCATTTAATTATTACTTTTATCAATAATTTACTTATTGCTTTAAGTAGTTTATTAGTAAGTTTTGTTGCTTAGTTCTTCTTCAATACGTCATTTATCTACTTTTAATTTATTACATTCATCTTAAAATTTCAATAACTTTTCATTTTGTTCTTTTATCGTTTTTTCAGCTTATTAATTCTTAGACTGATAGTCATTTATTTATTTTTCTAAGTCTTAAACTTTGATGGTATAAGTTTGCTAGCATTCTTTTTCTTAATTTTTTAATTTTTCTACTATATCTTTTAGCTCTTCTTGCCTGTTTAATGTGGTTTGATACTTTAGTTGAAAGTCTTCGATTATCAATTAAAATTTATTTTTCTTTTATTTTCATTTATCTCGTTTTTCCTTTAAGTTATGCTTGCTATAATATTCAAGCTCACTTTTCAAGTCACATATTTATTGTTCTAGCTCTTAGATTTTAGAATCGTCTTATATTTTTTATTTTTAAAGCTAATTGAGCAAAGTTTCCAGTTGGTCTTTTTCCTCTAAAGCACATTATACACTAAAGACCATCGTATCAATCTAATTTTATAAAGAGATATTTTCATCCTAGCAATCAGCGACTATTTTAGTAATTTCTTCATATTTAACTTCATACAAATTTATTTTCTTTATTATTCTCTAGTTTTGCGCCTCTAATTCTCTGTTCTCGCTAAAAATTCTTGAGTTGCTTTGCTCAAGAGAAGCTATTGTATTTTTAAGTGTCGCATTTTCTTTTTCTAATATCTTAGTTTTATCTTACAGCTTATTTAAATCACTTATTGTTATCTAAACCTTTTACGATACGCTATTGATAGGATTCTAAGATTGAAATATTTGCTATACTGGCATTAAACGATTCTATTAAAGTTAACTTGAACTAGCATTTGGTTACACTTAATTTCCAGAGAACTATTATCCTGCTTAAACAAAGAGCTATCTAAGTTCCTCTTAAGTTCTTACGTTTTATTCCTAAAAAGCAACAGTTTGCTAAGCATTCTTCTAAGCTTAGTTTAAAGAAGTGTTTTATGACTTTGGAGTAATTTTGGTAGACCTTTTCATTTATTACATTCTTTATAAATAAAAATGCTGATAAATTGGAAAAATTTTAGCTCTTAATTTGTAAAAAATGGTTCCTCTAATTAAATAATCTTAACAGAAAGGACTAACATGCTTAATTTTTAAACTGTTAAAAGTATATTAAAACAGTTTTGATTCATCCTTTATGTTTAAATACTAAAAATTGATTAATTAGTAAGTAATCATCTTAGAAATAGACTTATTAATATACTTAAATAGCTTAAGCTAGTTTAGTTAATTGTTTATTTATTATTATATATCAAATACTTTAGAAAGCAGACTAGTCGATTGCTAGATATCTTTAATATACATATATCGATTATTTTTTAGTTTCTAGTATATTTTATTTCCATTCAATGCTATTATAACTTATGTAGTTATTTCCTTATTTCTTTAATGGTATGTAGGAATTTATGGATATTCAAACTTTAAAAGCTTTAATTATGGAGTACTTGCATAATCTAGTATATAATAATCAAAGCTAGTTTAGTGATATCAAACATATGTGAATAGATATATCAATAAAAGATGATATGATGCTAATATATAACCCTCACATATTGCTAATAACATTATACTAAAATAGCAGAAGGAAATTAAAATGGAGGCATATAATACGCTTAAAGAGTTTCAAGTTCAAATATTAAAATTGTTTAATTGTTTTAGGACTAAGAAATTTTTTTATTCATCATCTCCATGTTTACACTGAAGTGAAATCTTACTGAAATAATGCGTGCCATTTGCCAAAGTTTTCTTTCGCTTTTTTTTCTTATTTCTAGATCCATAAAAATAGTGCCTACAATTTATCAAGTTCACCAGGATACTTATTATTGAAGTCCTTTTGAGAAAAAGTAAAAGTTGATATAAAAAATAGGCATGACATGAATTCTCTGATGGATAGGTAGTCACTCCTAATTATTCCTTTCTGTCTTTTACAAATTTTTAAGATCTGAATAAAAAACAAACCTAAGTGGCTTCAGATTGGGAACAAAGATCAGGTATTATTTTCAATATCTTCAGGAATTCAAAATAAACATCAAATGATATTTCATTTTTATTTAAAATCTGCTATTCAGTCCTAAACATCTAAAGCAGCTAAAAATAGAATTTTTACTGTTAAAATATAATCTACTTTGCTCTTTAAGAATATCTAGATCTCCATCTGCTCAAGTGTTTAGAACAAATGCGACTAAATTTTTTATTGCTAGCTTAAGCTTTCTGAGATAAGATTCTCATTAATAAGTTACTTGAGAGATTATATTTTGTCTTCTCTTTTATAAATAAAACTACTCAAAATTATTAAAATTTCCACAAACTTCTAGAAATCAACTGTAAAGCTTATAAATTTAACTTACTAACTTTCTTCTTATTGTTTTTGAGAAACGCAAGTTCTATTTTACTTTTTTAAATCTTCTAATTTAGTTCGTAATCAGTGAGAAACTTATTGAATTAGGATAAGTTTAAGTACTAAAAAGATTTATGTCCAGGTGGAGCGTATTTTTCAAAAATATCTCTAAGTTATTCAATTTATGCTTCACCAAGATGCAAAATTAGAGTATTTAAAAGATTATCCTTTTTATTAATGGTAGAATCTTTTCCTCTCAGAAGACTTTTTTAGGAAGAAATTTACCTCATAGAATTTCCAAATTCAGTCTAATACCCTTATTTTTGCTAAGTTTAAGTTTTCTTCAACATTTTACCAATATCGGATGTTCAATTTAATGGTCTTTGCTTCTTTAAAAGTATTAATTCTTTAGATTGAGGACTTTAGCTTTTTTGATATTATAAATCTAGATCAGAATTTTCATTATCATGAAAAATTGGCTTTTAATAGTTCTTGCTTTCTTGAATTTTATTCTTGGAATCTAAATGATCATAATTCGGATCATTTAGAAGTTCCAATCCTTGATTAACTATTTAAGTATTATAATTAAGTTATTCCAGATCATCACTAAGATTCAATTTGTTTTTCTTTTGTTAAATTGGTTTCTTCTCAATTTATTTTCCTGAAATAGTTCCTTTCTAAGACTTTAGTGCACTCAATTACTTTTTTAGATTCTCCAATTCTTTTCTTTTCTAAAGGAGAAATTCATCATTGGGTTATAGTTCCTACCTGACTATTTCTTACTGCTAAATGTTTTCTTTATTAAACTAATCAAATGAACTTTCCTACTCGTATGTTTTCTATAGATAGGTTTTAGATGCACTACTAATAGCTGTACTAGTTTATTAGTTACCTTAGAAGGATTAATTCTGTAATTTTAAGGGGAAATTTATTTCTTCTACGATTTTTTATTTTTAGATTTTGGACATATTTTCAAATCGCTTTGATAATAAAAGGTTCAAAACTTTAAATTTAGTAAATAGACTACATTTCAATAATCAATCTTTCAACTATTAATTAAGCTTTTAGCTATAGAACTAATGATTATCTAGTATACTGTGATAAGTAGATCCAATATTTAAACATACTCAACAAAGAACTAGAATTCAATAAGTAAGCTTCAGTTCTATATTCACTTGGATTATACGATAAATAAATCTTAAAACAGCTAAAATAATAAGAATACTGTCTTGTAGAATATCTAAATGCTTTATAGAAACTAAACATAGAGATTAAATAGCTAGCTAATAAATGGATTTCTAAACTATATTCTGAATTAATTCAATTAGATATTTAATAGTATCTTATAAAAGTTAGTTTAAGGATTAAATAAAATTGAATATACAAGAATTAAATAAAGAACAATACTAGTTAGTTGCTTAGGCTAATAAAGAGGAATAATATTGCTATTTCTTATTTACTTTGTAATAATCCTATTAAAGTAATAGGCTTATATTAGGATATTTATAAACTACTTTATTTTAATTAGTCTAAATCTTAAAAATGAGAGTACTAAGAATGGCTTTTAATTTAAACTTCTAGTATTTTTTAATCGGATAATTATGTAGAATAATAATTATCAGATTGCTAGATAAATAAGAATTAGTGCTCTTTGAATATTGCTAAAGATAGCTTAGAGTAAGATAAAGCTATTCTATAGAGTAAATATTAGAGTCTTTTTTATTTGTTTTGAATAAATTAAAATAAAAAGCTAGTTTAATCAAGAAACTAATCACTATAATTCATACTATCTAAAGCTTAGCAATAATAAAATAAGATTGGAAAGTAGAAATTTATTTAATTATTTACAAGATTTATTAGCTTTAGTTTGTTTTTTAATAAGCATATTACATCTCCTTTGGTCATAACTTTAGATTATTAATAGAGATTTTTTTCTCTATTGTCCTGATTGCTAACATATGAAATTATTACAATCTTTATAGTGCTTAAATGCCTTGTCCCTATATTCCTTTTTGGGCTCAAGTATAGTAAGAGTTGATAAGCACAAATTTAACTTAGTTCTAAAGTTAGCTGCTCAATTTTTCAATGATTAAGCTTTAATACTTTTTGCTCTCCCATATAAATTAGATTAGCATAATATTTTATTTTTTATATCAATCCAAGAGTTTTGGCGATTAAATATAACTTTAGTTTCAAATAATAGTGTTTTTATCTTCTGTTAATGGTGATTACTTAGCATATAAATAAATAGCTATATTCAAACTATATAGCTCTTTGTTTTTATTAATTATAAGAAAGTAAGCGAAATAATTTTTAGGATATGAAGGGACTTAAGAAGCCTATTCTATTTATAATGCTTAATTATTAATTATCATAATATTCATTAATTTCATTTAAAAAGCATTACTTCCATTTCCCTTTACCTTATTTATAGAATGCTTTATTACATTTATAATAAGTAAATATTGCAGATTTATGATCTAAAAATACAACAAAGATGTAAATTTATTAGCTTTTGCTTTAATCTAAGTTTGTAGCCTTAAAGCAAATAAAAAACTGATTGCTAATAGTTTATTGCATTTTATTTTAGTTTATATAGCTATCAATTAAAAATGGAAATAGATGAAATCATGCTGAATATCTTAATGAAGTACAATTACTTATATCTTTACCATTTATTTAAGCATTTTCCTTACTTTTCTATATTATTGCTATACTTACAGCATTATCAATCTCTAAACGTTTATTTCTTTTATAGTAAGCATACTAATGCTTTAAGTAATTTACATCTTACACACTCCTAAAAGTATTATAGATTTAGTAAACAATTAAGCAATAGTTGTAATACAAAAGTAATAGCTTCAGTTATAGCTTTAGTATATCTTATTTAAAGAAGGAAACTAGAAATGAGTTTTAGAATGACTTAGTATTAGTTTTCTGTATATTGGTAAATTTAGTAATTATTTGATTAATAGGCTAATAGGAAATTGAATCACATCAATAGTGTAATTGTATACTAAATATTTTAGAATAGCAATGCTTTATATTTTAAATTACATTAGGTACTTGAAATAAAAATGTCTTGTTGAAGACGTCTCTACAGAGGGTTAAATTAAGTTTGGTTTGTTAGTGCTTTGTCAATGGTCGTATTTTTATTCATGGTTTGATATTTTTATGTAGATTACTAATAATTTTATGACAAAGATCAAACAAAAATTTTTTAAAGTTTTAAAGTATCAAAGAAAGCGTTCTATAAAAATAAGGATAAAGAATCATAGGTGAATCTATAAAGTAAGCTAAACTGATAAAATTTTGGAAAAGTTCTCATTAATAATCATCTTTGGCCATAATCTAATGAATAAGTGACATCACCAAGTTAAGTTTTAGAGATGTTTGATAATCTAAGTCAGTGTGTGCAAGTTAACACTAAAATTATTTGATCAAAAGCTCCTTTGCCTTCAAATAGATATATGACAATTTCCGCTACTTCTGACTTTTGATCTCTCTATTTGCCTTTTCTTGGAATAGTTTCTCAAATGTGTGGATATTAGCCTATATATTTCCTTTAAGAAAGCGAAGAAAAATGAAAATATTATTTATCATAGAAGACAGTTCAATTTTTATCTGATTAAGGATTTAAAATGCTAAACTACTACATTGCTCAGCCATAACTAACTGATCTATAAAAGCGAAGTTGAGCTTAAAATATAAGAATTTGGATTCCCTTGTTTTTTTAAAAGGAAGACTTTCTAATGTAAAGTGATTCAGATGTAGTTTATTTTGAGTGTGATTGATTTTATAAGCATAATATATCATAATCCAAATTTTTCCATACCTGAAAGAATGCTTATAAAAAGACTTACTCGTTTTAAAATAAAACTATTCATAGACGTGAAGTTTTCTATTATCTATCTTATTTTGCTGAAGACTTTGTACAAATATTTCTAAATTCCACTCCTAAATTTTCTTGATCCTTCTAATAAAAGAAAGACTTTGTCTAGTAGTAAATGTTTAAACTGTTTTAGAGTAATGACTGACTGTGGTTCGATGAACTTTTTATTTCATCCTTTACATAAGATTGAACTATTAGTTAGAGTAATAAGACTTGACTTTATGAAGCATACAAATCTTATGGAATGAAGCCTTCCGAATAACTTCTTTATACTGGGTTACATAAGAAGTAAGAATGGACTTAAAAGCATTTTTATACTACTATTTTTAGAAAAAAAAATACAAAAAGTTACTGTAATAAATGGCTGAAATATACTACTTGGAATAACCTAGCTTTAGTTAATAAATATTGCGAGCTTTTTCACTTTAAAGATTCAGAAACAGATTTACCCTGGATATTTGCAAGTAAGTTGGGATGCAATTTTAGAGATGAACTATTGATATTAGCCGAATATGCAATTTCAAATGCTTAGTTAAAGAATAAATAGTGGGAAGAAATATATAAATATTTAGTACAAACTTAAAAGATATTTTCAATATATACTACTCTCATATATTCATTGTCTTACTTCAATTCTCTCTACAAGCTCTTGGATTTATATTTTTGTTAATATTTGAGACCGCTAAGTTCTTCTTAATAGTAAAAGATATGAATTTAAGATCTTGTATCTGAAACTATTATTTAATAAGAGGAATGTATACTTTTGAAAAGTACTCTATTTACTTTAAAAGGAGCTTACTAAGTATTTTTTAAACCTAAGTGCTTTATTATTTAAAGATTGCTTTTTTAACAAATTGCTGTAATGAATAATTTGAGTATGTAAATTTACTCTAAATTGACTGTTCTTATTTGTTCTAAATTCACCTAATGAACATGATAAGACAAAAGTATTTAATATTTATTATAAAAATGTAAACTCTTCTTTACTAGGAAATTTTAAGTAAGTGTAAAGGATTAAGTGTTTATTCAAGTGTAAATGCTTTAAGTTAAAAACTTAATTACAAATTTAAGTTTATTCATCCTTATTTACTTTTTGCTTTTTAATTTTAGGTTGAATTTCATATGCGTTTTTGCATTTTTTATCCTATTCACTTTCAGAATCACTACTACTACTACTAGAGCATTTATGCTTTCCTGGATAAATACAGCAAATTTTTGATTTCTTCTTGTTTAAGTTCTCATTATCAATTACTTCGTTATCTCACTTGACTCCTTTCTTTAACTTAAATCTAATTTATTACTATACTTCTGTCTAAGTTTGAGTTTGACTTGCAGACTATCTTTCCACCATTTTAATTTATTAAAAATGAAATTAAAATTCTTATAAAGAAACCTAAACCAAAACTTATATAGAATTATGTTCATCTCTCTATTGCTTTTTCTTTTAAGTATCTCATAGAAAGATTAAATGTAAATGGTAAAATTAGGCTAAATGCTTGGAGTGTAAAGGGATGATTAAAGGCCTTAACTAGTTTAGTAATATTAGATACAAAATTTAATAAAAGAATTTTTAGTAAAAAATCAATTGTAAAATCCTTGGTTAGGGGATATTCTTCCAGGCTACTATCCATACTGCTATTGAGGGTTTTAGAATTATTACTACTATCCGTAATTTTATTGCTAAAAGCTCTGTTATTGGGGTTATTATTAAGGTTCAT
The DNA here is from genome assembly GCA_946699065.1 of Loxodes magnus. NCBI lineage: Eukaryota > Ciliophora > Karyorelictea > Loxodida > Loxodidae > Loxodes > Loxodes magnus. Next base: position 107,520 of record CAMPDV010000016.1, read on the forward strand.
TACTTTTCGGGATTTTTGCGGCAAGTTACTTGGTAAGATCAGTTGCGTCTTGGTAAGCAATCATCAAAGAAGTTTTCTCACTAAGTCCAACAAGTACCATTGCACCTATTTTTCCAATAAATCCTAACACAGACATCATCATAGTAAAGTGATGAACTCCTTGCTCCCATTTTCCGTATTCATCTTATCTTCCAAAGTAAGATCCCCAATAAAATAACCAAACTAAATCAACTAAAAGGGTAATAGTAAAAAGCAAGAAAAGTTTAAATCTAACTTTTCTATCAGTCTGTTGCCATACAAACCACGAAAATACAAATAAAGGTAGATTGAAATCAGGACGTGAAAGGCATGAAAATAAAGCAATTACTGCACATCCCAAGAAAAGTTTGGGAGCTATTGTCTCTACTTTTTCCATTTTAAATATGGTTTTAAATATTAAAGGCAAATCTTTTGCTATCTTAAATCTTTTATTTAAGCACTAAAAAAATATACTTCAATCATAGTTCTAAACCTCGCAGAATCTAATTAAATGAAAGAAAGCACCGACTTTAGTATTTAGGGAAGCTTAATAAATCTAGACAAAATAGTCTATGAAAGATTAAAAGGAACTCTAATATATAATTAAAACTTAATAGCTCTATTGTATTTTATTATTCTTAACGGTAAATTTTAAAAATCTATTATATAATTAAATTAATCTATCCTGAGGGGAGATAAAAACAATTCTAGAAGAGCTATAATAGCAAAATAGCATTTTATTATAAAAGAATCAGATTCTATAATATTAAATTCAGAGTTATCCTTTCCTTTAGATAAGGATCTTTTAACTACTTTGCAAATGGAAAATTAATTTAGTTTTAAAATTAAAAAATAATGAAGATAAGATAATTTTAAAGCTTAACTATAATGATTTGCATTATAGATAGGAAGATATTCTTATATTTAGTAGAATTATTTCTTTTTTAACTTAAAGCATTTAATCAAATATAATTTAAGGTTATATAATAAGAGATAATTTATATGCTAAGTGTTGTATACATTCTAATGAACTTGGATTTTTAATAGAAGCAAACTCTAAGCAATCTTAAAAGCAATTTTTAAAATATATTCTCTAAGATATTTGGTTTCGAGTAATTAAGCAACCTAGAAAATTCTTTAATTCTTTCTTTATCATAAATTTCTTCAGCAGATATCTATAAGTAAAATCGATTAAACTTAATAAAGGGTAATGTTAAGTGTATACTAGCATGATTAATTGGTTTTGTAGATATTAAGTAAAATATATAGAAAGAAATGTGCTTCGCTACAATATGACAATTATTAGATTTAAATTGATTTTCTTTATTTATATATCAGGGAAATTTTTAGTTTAGACTAATATAATTGCAAGTAAGATTTTCTGATATGTAGTTTTTGTTGCTTATGTATCATAGATATAGATTTAGAAAGAAAGTTAGGATATAATAAGATAAAGGATTATTGCTTTATAGTTAAATTAATTTTAATAATTTCTTTTAACTTAAATTTTGATTTAGATTCATCACACTTGGTTTTTCAAGTTGGGCTAGTTTTGTTGATCAAAAACTTCAACTAAAAAATCGGTAAGTCTATAGCCTGCTAATGCAATTTGTCTTTAGACTATAAGCCAGCAACCCTCCATATATTATTCAGAAGGGGTTGAAAAAGGCTCAATATTTTCGTAAACAAAAGTGTTGGCAATGTTATATGCGTCATTTAAGCTTTAATCTAATGTCTTCTAAAGATCAGCTTGAAGTGATTCTCTAGTATAAGCTAACATTATTTTTTCAGTTACATCTTGCAATATTTTCATTCCAGTATCATTTAAAGGCTGGTATAAAAAACTTACTTTAACCAAATCAATTTGATGATCACACATAGAATCCCACAAATAGTGAAGGTTAGGTATTTAAGTGTTTGGATATTAAATCTTAAATTCATTGCCACCTTCATCTCCATTTGGAAAATCCTTGCTATATAGCTCAGAAACATGTAAGGGCTGATGCGCATCACCATAAAAATGGACGAGTGCCCAAGTACAGAATGCAGTTTCCCAAGACTGGAGACCTTTATTGCTACGTAAAGTAGTTTAACAGTTACTCTAAAATAAAAGATTTACAATAGCAAATGAAATATTTTGCACCAAGCCATTGTCTTTTGGAACTACACCATCTCTAATTACTGGAATATTAGTATAATGCATTTGAGATGCTAACTAAAAATCAAAGGACTTTAAATCATCCATTCATATAGCAGAGTCAACGAAAGAAAATATTTTATTATGAGTAAGTTCTCCATAATATAGCTTAATCAAATCATTTAAGTTTTCCCAACCTGTAGGATACTTTTCCTTCATTTCAATAGATGTAATCATCGCCACTGTATAATGACCCATATCCCACCAAGCATTTGTAGTAAGTAAAGAGGCGAATAAAAAGTAGACAATCAGCTGCTATTTCATTTAAAATATAATAATTTAAGTACTGGCTTTTAACTTAATCAGCCTATTTTATAGAAGCTTCTTCTTTTTCAATAAACCAAAACTACGAAATAAGAAAGCTTCTATTTTACTCTATAAAGCTACAATATGCTTTATAAAATGCTTAAGATTCTATGGGTAATTATTCAGCTCCAATAAAATAGAGAGATTATTTAATGTAATAGCTATATATTCAAGATTACTCTTTGTCTTAAAATGAGAACTATAAGAAAACTCTGTACTATATCCAATTAAACGCATATATTAGAACTTAGCTTAGAAGCATAGAGTAAACATAGAAGTATAATGAAAATAATTAAAAGCTTAAGATTTACATAGTAAGCTTACTATATAAATCTCCTTAAACTGTAAACTAAACAAAATTATTAGTTACGATAAGTTTCTTTTTATCATATGTTTATATGCTAGAATCCCTTTATTATCTAAAATGCTTAGATTATATAATCTATTTATACAAAATTAGTTAAAATAGATATAGGAAGAATATTAGACTATCCTTATATCTACTAAGAAACTAAATATCTGGCTTAAAGTGTGATTTAGATCTACTATAGTTAATAATCACCTTATTATTAAACGAAAATTAAGTTAATTAGCAAAGCTAAGAGCATAATATAGGTTATGATTCTAAAAGAATTAAAGTGTCTATCATAAATAGGAATAATCTAGTATTTTGCTGTATCTGGTTTAATTATCCAAAGCCTCATATTTTATTAAATAATGTCTAAGACTAATCAAAGACGAGAAATTAATTGTCCAATGTGTGATTAATAGTTAAACTAGAATAGACCTGCAATAATCCTTTAATGTAAACATGCTATATGCGAGTCGTGCTTAAATATTCATTTTATTGATGTTGGAATGGAAATAGTGTGTATTTCTTGTGGCTCGATCGACCAATAGATCACTAAATCCAAAATTAAAGAAAAAGCATCTTCTCAAGGTATTGAAACTGTAAAAATTCAGAAAAAAGAATAAGAAAAAGTATTCTCTCAAGCTATTGAAACTGTAAAAATTCAGAAAAAATAATAAGAAAAACCAATTTTAGCTTAGAATCAGAATTAAAAGCCAAACTAAACCCAAAATAGTATTAAGTTTTGCTATAATTGCCTAGAATAATACTAAGCAGTAAGTTAAAATCATAATAAATGCTAAGACTAAAGATAGAGTTAATAGAATTAGTCAGAAATATTAGAGAACTTGTCAATAGAATTTAAGTAGAGAATCTAAGAAATCCAATAAGAGAAGCTAAAATATTAAAACTAAAAGGAACTTGTTGAAGAAGAATATTCAAATTAGGAATAAGAAATCTCAGGTTTTATAAATCAAAGTAATCAAATCATAACTGACTTAATTTTAAGCTTGCAGTAATATTAAAATTCATTAAACCAAAAATTCTCATAAATGAAGTAAGAAAAATCGGATTAACATGAGTAAATATTAGCTCAATGCAAGGAGACGATAAAATAACTAAATTAAGCAGAAAATAACTTTACATAGCCTTCTGCATAATTTTAGGAGCTCTCATAATAAGTAAAATTTTTAAGACATAAATTAGAATATAAAATGCCAAGTACATAAAATGCATAATTGAAATTATAGCTTAATATTGATATTAACTAGATGAAACAAAATTTTCAAAATATGTTTAGTATCAGTAACCTGGATGAAGAAGTTAAGGATAGTAGTTAATCTTTAAGTAGCAATTAATAAAGATAATAGTAATAAAACACCTTTATACAAGAAACTGATTTAAGTCTCTCATACTCATACTCATATCTATATCAATAACCAGAGCCATTACCATAGCCTTAACCATAATGTTTTTTTTAAGCAGGATTTCTTTATGAAGGGTAATCTATGGTTAAAAGAATTTCTCCTTTAAAACCGTTAAAATAATTAATTCATAAGCATACTTAACTTCTAAACTTCGAAATATAAATTTAAGAATTAAGTCAATAATTTAGTCATTACAGAGAAAGTAGAGGAGATGGAAATTGTTACTACAGAGCAGTAGGATATGGTTGACTAGAGTTTTTAGCTAGAGAAACTACAAGTTCTCAATTAGTAAACTAAATAATATAAAACTATTAAAAAGGTATAGGAAATTACTAAATAGCCAATAAATGAGAAGTCCTTAGATATAACTTTATAAATCTTTTAAGCCAAATTTAATAATTTAAGCTTGATGGAACTCAAGAATAAAATATTCTGCATTATGTAGAAGAAAAAATATAAGACAATTAAAATTTTTTAGACGAAGCGGTTGTTTTAGAAATGAGAAATCTGACTGCAAACTATTTAAAGTCATAAAAAGAAACAGTTCAGAAGTATATTGAGGTCTCTCTTGATAATTACATTTAAAATACTATACTTTAGATGTTTTCTGAAGCTGAAGGTCCAATTGTCTAGCTTCTTCCTCAAGCATTAAATATAGAAGTTGTGACTTTAGTCCTTGATTAATAGTTTGACACCTACAGTATTTCACAAAAAAGTAATTAGTAAAAAGCTCAGTTATTTATACTCCTATGAAGTGGTCATTATGATTTGCTTTATAAACAGGGATCAGTTAAATAAGAATTTAGTTATATTGATTAAGTTTAATAGGGATATATTTAGTAATTTTTCTTTTGTGAAATGTGCTTGCAGTAACAAAATTTTAATCTCTCTATTTAACTTCATTGTGGAGATAGATTTTGCCAGCCTTGCTTGGAAAAATACATCTATAGTCAAACTGATAGTAAAATACTATTTCATGGTTAGGAAAAGAGTCAATAAATTTATTGCTTTTAGTGTAGTAAGGAATTTAATTAATAAGATGTTATCAAAATAATAGGAAAGGAGGTTTATTAAGAGGCAGATTGACATAGAAATAAACGCTTTCAAGATTAAAATAAAAACAGAGTAGAAATAACTAAAACGTGTTTATAATGCAATTAGAAACTAGTATAAAATAATATGACTAATAAAACTCTTTATTGCAAGAAATGCTAACTTGAATTATGCTCATTTTGCAATAAAATTGGAAAATGTCCTTGTTCAAAAATACTAGGAATTAAGTATTGAAATTTATTATATTTAAATTAACTTTTCTTTCAATTATTACTCTTTACTAGTATTTCAATTCAATCATTCATCCTTTTCTCATCATCTTATCTATCTATCTGATTGTATGACTTTAAGCTATATTCGCTAAAAATTTATTCAAACTTAAGCAAGCCAGATAGAGTGTTCCTACCTAGTTTTATTTCAAGTTAAAGTTAAGATATAGATATAATGCTTGCCATATTTACTGATTCCCTTAAGTGAGTAATTTAAGTAACTTTTATAAAAGGATAAAAAATAGGTAGCTTAGAATAAATCTATTTATTAATAAGAGTAAAATGGTCAATCATAAAATCCATTTAATACTGAAGCTTAAGCAAATAATTTTAATAATAATAGAAATTTTCCTAAGTAGCTATAATGCTTTGATATTAGCAAATGAGAAGCTACAATAATCTTATATTAAGGAAGAAGTTTCCACTTAATTATAATAGTTAGGTAGTTAATTTATAGGTAGTGCTTATGATTGAAATTCAGTTTTGAAAGCAGTAATAAAAAATATTTTGATTTGTTAAGATTTAAAATGTTAAATAGTGCCATTAAACATATGCATGAAATAATCCCAGGAAAATATATAGCTTGCTTTGTTTCTACTAATGCTGCTAGAATATAGAATTGTAGGTTCTTTATTATTATATTATACAGAAAAATCTATTAACTGAGTCTTCTTAGTAAAATCCTCAAGATGAAAGAATTTAGGGGGCATAGGATGAACATTTTGCTAATCATTAAAACTAATATGCTTTCCACGAGGAATGATTGGGCTTATGAAAGTTTTACGTAAGTTAAAATTTAAATATTTTACCATCCTTACCATAAAATCGCAGCCAATAAAGATATTTCTAAAATCAGGCCACATATAATTGGGCATCATTCAGTCATGAAATCATGATGTATCATCAAACTTAAATTGAAATAAAGTATTGGAATCACTTAGATTTCTTGGATACTATGTAGTCTAAGCGAATCCTACTCTTTTTCCATATTTGTCATTGTGGAGAAATTTTTTATTCACTCACTTGCAAAATTAATAAAAATCATATGATAGATGTACGTCATCTTCACTTCATAAAACAGACTTTGCTTTTAAATAGTCAAAGGTTAAATTTAGCAAAAAAAATGCATTAGATGCGCATTTAAATTCTCTAGTTAGAATTTTGTTTTCCTAAAAGGGCAATGGAATTTTAGGCTCAGGATGAAATATATGAATGATATTTAAAATACCTCTAGACTAAAATTCTTTTATAACGTTAGTTACATTAGCATATGAATCATCTTATGATATAATTAAAATAGTCTAATCAATACCTTACGCTTTTTCTATTGTAAGCAGTGTATCTCTCAAAATATCAACTCTTCTATAAACAGGCATTACTAAGGGATATAATTCTTCTGTGTTTAGATTTAACTTTTAGACTATATCGTTATATTATCTTTCTACTTCTTTGTATATTTCTGGATGATATTAATCAAACTTTACTTCCTTACACTCTACTGATTTATACCTAATAAAAGAATCATCTTCTAGGTCCTTTATTTGGCCATAATGATGTTTGCTAATTTAAAATACTTTTAAAACTTCTTTAGGCTTGTTTCTATAACGGAAGTTAGGAAACTAATTGAGGTATTCAATTCTAATCATAGCTGATTCTAAATACTATAAAACGCTACTCTTTTGTGAGTAGTCTTCTTTACTTAGAGTAGCATACTTATTCTGAATATAAAAGTTCTTGAATTCAAATACATTAACATTTCCTAGAATTTCTTTACTCATTTCAGTAACTGGCAGCTTCTATATTATCTATGCTCCTAATCTAAAACGTCGGCCTGTTTACATAAGTCGATAATAATTAGAATCATAAACAGAACTTATTTGCTTATCCACTTTGAGTTAAGCTCTTGGTAAAGATAAGTGGCTTTGCTAATCAAATAGAGAAGTTCCTAAAGCTGTAAGCATAATTTGTAGATTATATCAAGTTTTATCTTTTATCTCAGCAACGCTTTTTATATATTAGCAACCTTAATCCGATCCTGTTTCTAGTAATATTTTTCACCTGTTAAGTGGATTTTACTCATGAGCAAGATATATAAAATACCCTCAATTATCATTCATTTTTTAACATCCTTGCACTTTGTTTCCTAGTATTGCGTATCTTTCTAATTAAAAAGAGCTATCTGTCTATCCTTCACACTATTGCTTTCTTTAAGTATTGTCACCTTTTAATTTCTCTAAATCAAACTTGATTCACAAAGAAATAACTAGTTCAGTAAAGTCAAAAGAATTTAATGGACCATGAATCAAAAATTGTTTATCCCCTGCCAAACTGATTTGCTATCCTTCTTTAGGAAGATTTTTTAAATCCTGCTAAAAAGTTTCTACGTTCTGTTAAAGTTCATAGCAGTCCTTTATCTTTTTCTTCTAAGGATTCAAATTTTATTCCCTAATTGTATATTATGAGGTATTTTTCCTAAGTTCACTTAAAGAAGTAAAAAATTTATGCTTAGAGTCTAAGATTTAAAGGCTGCCCTTAGGATTGAGCAAACAAAAGTAGGCAATTGTTAAAAATCAAATAATGAGAAGTAAAAGCTTTCAATTCTTCATAAACCTAAATAATTAAATTTTATTTATCTATTTACTATTATTTAATTTCCCTTTTACTTTAATTTTTACTTAATGCATATTAAAAGAAACCGGAAAAATAGAGAGTAGCAAAACATCAAAAGCTATCAAAGGAAGACTTGGAGATAACCAGATATAGATCAAAATAATGGTCTTTATGGTTCTAACTTACTACTAGTCTTCTTATTTTTTACCTTTTACAAGTTTCATATTTCAAGGCTTTCTCAATCAGCTCAGAAATTCTTAACTTCTTCTTATAGATAATGACGTTCGATGCTGAATAAGTAAAGATAATTTCTTTTTAAATATTTTCTTTTAGTTTCTTCTCTATTCTTTCTATATCTCAATATTTTTCACAATAGAGTCCAATCTTTTTGCAAATTCTACATTTTGTAATCTTTTTCGGCTTGAAATTTGTTTAATTTTGATAATTGATTATTCAGTTTCTATTTCTATAATACCACTTAGAATTGTTTTAATTATTATGCTTTTTTATTTAATTACTTAGATTTTTTAATTTTTATAATGGATCATTTAGTTAATGCTAATTAATGATATTAAATATTAGGCATACTTGGATGTCTTTCAACCTCTTTCCCGGCCTTCAGATTGCTTAGAATTCTAAAATTAAAAGCTTTAAAGTTTTTACACATCCTCTCTCTACTTTGCTTGATGAATTTGCTATCGCGGGTTTTTTCAGTTTTTTTTTCCGTCCTACATTTCTGTCAGATCTTTATTATAGTTCCATCTTCATTCCTCTTGTACATGTTTCCATTCTTATTGCAAAAGATCTTGTTCAGTCGTATTTTTTATTTTCGCTTTGCTTATCATAAATTCTGTTGTTTCTGTAGAAACTTCTGACAGTTCCGATTCAGGTTTTGCTGGCTTCTGCAGCAGAAATATCTATTTCTGATCGGGATTACTCTCATCCGGAGTTAAGTTTAAGTTTGAACAACCATTGAGATTGATTCAATATCCAACTATTCCTTCTTTGATTCTTTTAGGAATTTAATTTCCTGCTCCTATCTCATTACTAGGTCCTTTATCTAGGTTATGTTCTAATCCAAGTGATGCTGAAGAATGCATCCATTTAGCGCTTGAAGTTGTCTATTCGAGATTCGACTAGATGTTTCTTTTTTTCCAGTTTGGAACAATTAGAAATAATATAGAGAAGATCTTTACGAGCAATCATAGATGCCCCTTTCTAAGTGTAAAATGAGATGCTAGAATACGAGTTACAGTTTATGAAATTTAAACATTACCTATGGCAGAAAACGCTGAGATTAAGAGGCAGACTAATAGGTAACTAAGGAAAAACATTGAAGAAGGGGCATCTAGCTTCTTCACTTCCTTTTTGTCTTAGGAAGATGTCTTAAAGAAGCCCTATCGAATAGATACCATTTTTATCAAATGGATCATTTAGTTTTCGTATTCAGCAAAGTCTTTTTATTATTGTTCTTCGAGTATCATTAAATCTTCCTAAAATCTATCTAGTTATAATAATACTTCTGCTTTCTCATATCTGCCATCAATGTGAATTTCTCCATATCCTCATACTTCATAAGATCCTGTTTTATTGCGTCTATTTCCTCAATATCTTATGCAAGACCATCGATATTCTTTCCAGATCATAAATCTTGTTGATAAGAGCTAATATCACCTTAACCAATTCTTCCTTATTCATTTCAAGAATTTGCTCCTTGTTTAAATCTCCAAAGTCTATATAGGAATTAATTGTCTTGCTTAGGTCTTAAATTCGCTGATTTTCTGCCTCTTGGTAATTTCTCAGTCGAGATTGTCGTATTCTGATATTTTATAGGCTTATTCGGAGGAGTCGTTAATGTTTAATTTTGTGTCTTTTAAGAATAAGGTTATGCTATTAAAGAACACTTTTGCTATATAATTAGCACTTCCGGCTTTCTCCTCTACCATTAGAAGGTGTTCAAAAAGTCTTTATTTAAGACGTTTCCATTTTTTATAAACCAGATTAGAAGAGAAAAAGTAAAAATCACCCGAAGTTTCCTCATCGATTAAAGGCAAACGATTATAAGGAAATTAGGAGAGTCCATTAATAATAGAACAGGAAAATTAAACCGTATAGGACCAATACGATAAAATGAGAAAATTTTCAGCAAAAAGGATAAGATAATTTACATTCTTTCAGATAGAATAAGAGTATTGATGAAGCATATTGAAAAAATATCCTTAGAAACGACATACTTATGAAATAACTTGGTGAAAATAAAATCTTAACAGAAGAACAACTATGGCGTTAATTCTAGGACAATTAAATAGAAGAAGCTCCAATGGTTACTGAAGAAACTAAGACTTGAATACTATAGTAAGGTATTTAAAGAACTGAAATAAGCAAAACACTGGAAAAACTAGAAAACAACATTTTTCCTAGAAAAAAGGAATGAATATAAAGAGAAGCTAGTATTGCAATTCTTTCCTTAATCTAAAAAAGCATTGTTCTGATTATAAAAGACTTAAAGAGCAAGAAAATTAAAGAATCTGAAGAGAATTAATAAGATTTTTTATAAATATCTAAAATTTTATAAAAAGGATTGTGCATAGAATAAAACTTAGTCAAATGGAGAGCCAGTATAATCATTCATATTATGGTCGAGGAATTCAACTTCAAAAAAAGAAAATAACTGATACTGATAAAAAATCTAAGGAAAGTAATACAACTCTTGATAAGAAGCGATAACTTCCATCATTCTACATTTAAATGCTATTCTTAATTTATAAACCTATAACTACTCTCTATTACTTTTATAGATAAAATCTTTATAATAAACTCTTACTCAACATTATCACCTAATGAGATAAAGAATGGTATCTTAACATAAAAGTAGATAGGATGGCAAAATAAGATATACCCTTTCTAAGTAATAACTAAAAATCTATAGTTTTGAATAAAAGAAATGTAGTTAGTAAGTTATAAAGTTAACTTAAAGCTTCATTCTAATAAACTAATATCAATTAACTAGTTTCTAAGAGTTTCGTTCATATTAGTACTATATTAGTGCTTATTAAGAATGTAGTGTTATTTCATTTATTTATAGTTTTAATAAATAACCGTTATTTTACTTTGTAAGAAGAAAGTTTAAATATAATAAAGAAGGTAGGAAGAATGAGATTAAAACACCAATACTAAGTATTCTTGATTATGTTAAATGCTTTCTAAAGTAAGTAACTAAAATGCTTATTGTGTATGAAGAAAGCTACTTACTGTAAGCTTTAACATCACTCTACAAAATATAGCATAATAACTTAAATCTCCAAGAGATTCTGGAATTAATATTTTCTCAAGTTTCAAAATAACTTACAGAAATATTAGTGTAGAAGAACTAGAACGATAGCAAATTATAAGCACCAATATTGATTTATAGCTATATAAGCTAAAATAATGAGACTTATCAATCTGCAAGAAAGATAAACAACGTATTAAGAAAATAAGCTATTCATAAAGCAATTTCTTAAAATACTAGATATCTCTATCAATCTTATCATATCCTTAATATAAAAAGAGTAAAGCTTCTATTATAAACTTAATAAAACTAATAAAGTTAAGTTAAAAATATAAAATATATGTCAAAACGCAAAACCAAGAAATTATACGGAAAAGATTAAAAAGAATAAAAGATATTGAAATAAATATAAATACAAAGTGCTTGGTAGAAAAATTGTTAAAATATATCAAAAGCAAAGTTATAAAGTAAAACTGTAAGTAACTAGATATTAAGTTTAATACGTTCATTGTAAGTCACAAAAAGCAGGTATTAATTAACTAAATAAAAAGATAAAATCTAGATCACATGAGTGCTATAATTCATTTAAGTGTTCATGAGTTAATTATTAAAAAATACTAGCAAGAGCAAGAATTAAGAAATAAGGTGTAGAATGATTATCTCAATAGCCTTAGTTATAATTAGTTTAATAGAAGCAGAAGCATAAAAAATAATAAGGATGCTGAGGTTCTTTTCTTTGGCTGATTATTAATTAAATTTAATATAATCTAAAGATTTTATATATCTTTAATCATTATAGCTTATATGCTCTAAATATATCAACAGCTTTTGGAGTAAATTTAGTTATTCTAAATACTAAGCCTCAATTTTTATTTAAGAAAGCTATTATTTCAATTAAAGAGATACAAATGTTCATTTGCTACTCAAAGATAGCCATTAATTAAGAAATAAATTTAAAATAAAGCTTAAGGGAATTAAGGAATAATACTCAAGTCAAGTTATTTGCAGCTTTATTACATTAAATCAATATTAGTTTATGGCAAACTGACTATAATGATTCAACTTATCACACGATTAAACAATCATTTGTGTTAGATCTAAAAGATATAAATAAACTCCTTCTGTACAAAATTACCAACTATAGCTATAAATTATTGCTTTAGTTTTAAAATTAATTAAGTATATAGAATTAAAAATAAATAGATGGAAAGAGAAAATAAAGGCTAGCTTATTAGATATGACATTTAAATGAATGAATATCTATTGATTAGCTATATATTTATTATGCTTTAAATATCATATTCTAAAACTAATTTTTGCTATTACTTAGCTCTGTCTAATGCTTTCAATTATAACTGGGAAGCTATTTTATGATTTATTAGTATATCAAAAATTCATTATAATAAGACGCCTGCGGTTTGAAAAGGGAAGATAGTAACTTAATAGAGTAAGATAGTGAAGCTGCTAGTTTTATAAGTTAAGAGATGTAAAAGACTTATTTTATAAGGCTTGCTTTAAATTAGATGGATTAAGAAATGAAAAGGAAATTAATATTTAAATAATATGGGAGCCCTTTCCTACTTTGCTTTATTGCTTCTTATTAAAGCTACTAAAGCTTTTAATATTGCTTTAGTATCCAGCCAATGAACTAAAGATCCATAATTCTATTATAGGTATATTCAAGAGCTTATAAAAAATGATAATTATAAAGAAATAGATAATATCTACTATACCAAGATTGTAGAGTCATGCTAAATTGAGCAACTAGTAACAGAATGGAAGTAGAAAGAGGTTTATTTTGTTATCGATATTACATTCCAAGAATAATATACGTCTATGCTTGATGTTATCTGCTCATAGATATAACTTATCTTACTTGTTGTGCAGAAAGACGATTCAAAGATGTAAAGCAACTATACTTTTTATATAATTCCTAATGACAAGTAAATAGCGGAAAGTATGATTACTTTCATTAATTATTGAGGGTGAAGTGAAATTGGCTTTATAAGTGACTTATTTTAATCTAACGAAGCTACATTAATAGCTTAAGAGTATGAACATAGAAAATTCTTCCAAATTTTAAGTTAGAGCCCCAACTATGAAAGCTTAGAGGTTTAGTTTAGAATTTTAACTAAGGTAACAGCAACTTAATTTTTCTATCTATCTCTTGAAGATTAATTAAAGTGATTTCTGAATTTCACTTAAACTAATCAAATTTTTACTGAAGGTTTTGCTTTTGTCGTTTCTTTTAGGAATTCTAGATAAATGTGACTAAACAAGTATAAGATTGATGGAATAATAGGCTTCCTATATGGAGAAAAGGTGACGCTTAATGATGATGAGTTTAATGCCTATTGTATTGAATTAGCATTAGAAAAGATAACAAAAATAGCCTAATATTTATAAATGCAAAGTACTCATCAGATTCATAGTGAAACATAAAGATTCGTACATTCTGGTCTATCTCTTATAGACGTTAATTTCAAGGTTTTGAATATTCAGTAAAATTAAATCAAGGAGGTAGGAACTTTGAACTAGACTCATTTTGTTTAGAGTCAATAGATTTTATGGCCTGGAAATACTTACAAAGTACCCTTAGAAAAGAAGATTCAGATTCCAATTAGTATGGACTTAGATGTGCATAATGCTAATGGAAATTACGTAAGCTGAGTTGAAATTTATTACTTAGGGAGATTATTTGCAGTAGACAGAGTAAATAATCGTTAAGAAATTCTTAAATATTACGAATTAAAAGTAAATGCACTATACACTGGAGCAACAGTGTTTAACTACGATTATTTCTACAAAGAGTGAAGTACTAAAAAAGATTAATTTCAATTGATTTACATCCCTTCAGTAACCAGTGCTAACACTATAGCATAACTTGATTTCTTCTAAGATTAAAACTTTTTAATTCAAACAGCAGAAGGAACTAATAAAGCTAATTCACTATCAAATACAACTAAATATCCTTACTATGTTAGAAGTGTAATGCCTGATGACTTCATAGCTTCACTACTTGCGTAATTTTCATTCGTCTAAAATTGAAAGAACGTAGGATTAGTTTATGGAGATCATGCTTATGGATTAAGTTTATATTAAAGTTGAAATAAATCGGCAACCTACTACAAAATTAATACTGCAAATAACAATACGAAGCTTCCTTAAGTTCTTTCTTATTAGAATCAAGATGAATGGCAGCCTTCTGTTTATTAATGCTACTTAGAATCTAGAATCATTGTAGTTTTTCTTTATGAAGCTGATGCATATTTTATTGTTGAGTACCTTTATGATTTAGGAGCTAGAGCAGGAGATATGGAAATTCTTGGAGTTGAGTGATTAAATGAGGGATTTATTGAAGGAAATGGTTCTAATCCTAATTAATTCAAAATTAAAGAAGTTCTTAAAGGAGCCTTTAAGATTTATTCAAACTCATGAGTAGGTGATTTAGGATAGTAGCTAAAGGAAGAATTCGAGGTCTGGTCCGGAAAAAACGCTTCGAATTAAGCAGCTTTTGAATGTGATATTATATTACTTGTTGCATACTCTTTAGATTCTTTAATTAATAAAGGAGTAAACGTATTTGAGTTTGGAGTTCTCAATCAGTAAATGAGAAATTAAAAGTTCATTGGTGCAACTGGATAAGTAGATATTAAGTAGAAATCAAACGATCGAAGTAATATACCTTCTTATATCTTTAATTATAGGAAAACAAGTTAAGATATATGAAGCTTAGAGATAATAGGAAGTTATTGCTTAGAATGCGACGTAATATGATAATAGTACACTTCAATAATGTGAGGAGATGAAACTTCAGGAGAATATTAGGATCATTGAGACACTTGATTGTCCATTTAAGGACAGAGACAGAAAGGATTTCGATAATGGAAAAATAATTAAATATTCCATAATTTCCTTTCTGCTTTTCTATTCATATCTAATAGGTTGACTATGCTTAAAATTTTGAAAATAGGGAGAATTTGCATATCTAGACTATCATGTTTGAGGTAATCTATATGATTTAACTTAATTTTGCATACTTCTAGGAATGAGTGTATAGATGTTTTTTTTATGCCCAGTTTCAAAGTATTATACATATGAATTTAGCCTATTAAAAGAGTTTTTCATGATAGATCTCATTAGACTACTCAATTTTGATTTATAATATTAGTATTTAACTCCAGTTCTATTATCAGCTTCAGCTGGATTATGATTTTTCATGCTGGCTTCTATTTACTTCAAATGAGAATTTTATAATAACCTTTTGATGAAAAGTATTGGAAGTATTAGTTGGTACTTAGGTTCAGTTATAAATCAAATCTTACTAATGCCTATTGTTTATAACCTTTCTGATTCTTTTTTTTGTGTTGAGGCTTATGACGAAAATGAAGACGAAAAATTATAATTTACAGAGTCATTTTGAGTTAAGGATTGCAATGTCTCATGCTGAGCTAGAAAGCATCTATTAATAGTTATACTATCCTCAATAGCCTTAATTACTTTTCTACCCGCTAGTCTTCACTTTATACCTTTTTGATAAGAACTACAAGGAAGTATTTAGAGAATTAGACTAAAGTAAAGTTACTTAATTTTACTAGTGATTTTTGAGATATCAGTAGTGATGAATAATAAAATAGACTTTAGCAAATAGTCATAATCTGCTTTATATTTATCAGGCACTCTTTTATTTGCTGTTTTACTTAAAAAATAAACCCATTGCCTATAAAAAGTTCAATAGTCTTTTTACAGGATTACTTTATATAAATGCCTATTTTGGCTTGGTAGAGATTATAGTTCTGTCTTCTAATATAAATGAAAATGGTATAATTTCAATTTTCTCAATAGGTTGCATATTAATTATTTCTACTCTTTTGCTATTTTTACTGGAAAGAAAAAAAATTTATTCTTGTATATGCAAAAAATAATTCCACTCTTTTCAGATGAGCTTATTAGATAAAGCCTAAAAAGAGAGACTTAAAAAAGCATGTGTAAGAATAAAAAATTAGACTTGATGAGCTAAGAAAATAGACTGAAATATAATTAAATGATCCATTTCATTTGTTTAGAAGGTTAGAAATTAACAGATCAGTGGAATTTGTAATTTCCAACTCGAAAAGATAATAAAAAATTCTAAAGTAGATGGAATCTGAAGACTCTATTGACTAAAATCAGTAACCATAAAATATTGCAAGTACAAATAATGTAACAACTGTATCTACTGAATGTAATTTTATTAATTTAGAAATAATGATAGAAATGCCCAAGCATAAAACGTAAATTAAGCTTGAAAGCGAAGATTAGTAAAATTTTCAAGCAGGTAACTAAAATGATCAATCTACTGAAATTTCTATTTTTAATTAAGTAGAAGAAGCTAAGAACAGTACCAACAATAAATCTTTTTCGGAATGCGATGTAGAAATTTATAGTGAAAGTGGCATAAATAATGAGATAAATTAAATTCGTAAATTTTTAGTTAATTCTTAATTACTTGGAATAAAAAGGAAAGCTTTTATCTCTTATATTTAACTATCTCTTTTAAATGTGTCCTTTCTTTTTAATGCTTTTCATTAACTTTTTTGTTATATTAAGTAATAGTCACCATTAATTTTTTCTGATCCCTTCATTTATTTTTTAATTTATCTTTCTTCCCATAAAACGTTTTTCATTGTTAATTTCAAAAATAGTATATAAAATTTCATTTTTAGCCTTTTATTCTTCATATTTTTCTTTTTAAGTCTCAACTATCTTTTTGCTTTATTTAAAATGATTTTAAGTGCTTTAAAAATTTCTATTAGGTTAATACATTATAAATTTGTTGCCATTTAGGTTGCAACTTATCTTGAAGCTTTTCTAGCTATTCTTATAGTTTTATTTTCTATTAGATCTTAATCCAAAGATTCTTTTTAATTAGCTATGCTTTTAATTATTTCTACAAAGTTCAGAGATTTAAACTTTGAATTCTTAGTCCTATGCCCTTTTTTTCCTTTACATTAAAATCTAATTCAGTTCTTTATACTACAAATGTAATGTGTCGGGTTTTACTATTTATAGTTTTAAAACTGACATAAAGTATCTAGCTGAGATTCTGTAGATTGTACTAAAGGAATAATGATAAATAAGTCTGAGGGAAATAAATAATTTAATGGAACGGCTTTATTTTATCGAAAGCTACTAAATTGTAATTTAAAGCTTAATTATTTTAGAGTTTATAAATAGACATTAAACATAAGCAAAATCAAAGCCAATTTAATAAATACTTCCTATTTAACCTGCTTATTCTCTTGCTAATTTTCGGCTTCTAAAATTTTTATTATTGAGCTTGCTTAATGCTTTATGTGAAAATAGACTTAGTAAAGTTGAATGCTAGATACTAAAATATTGGTATAGAAATATAAAAGCTTAATTATAAGAACTAGGGGATATAGAATGAATAGTGAATGTACTAAATCTATATTTAAAATTCAAATATGATAATCACGCTTCAAGCGAAAGAAAGATAGTCTAAGTCTAAATATTTAGACTCTTTATCTTTTTTGAATACTTCTGATCTCACAACTTTAAATACCCTTATTATTAACTTTCATTACTAGTTAAGAACTTTTTCTTCTATAATCCTGTGATTTTATAAAAAAAGCTATTAGTTCAATTGATATTTGCAGATCTAATTAGCGCAAAATATTAAAGCATTTCTTCCTTATAGGCTTCAAAGGCTAAAGTCTGGATAATGAAGTTTTAGTAATATAAAAAAGGAATAATATTACTATAAGGGACTTATAAAGCTATTATAGTTTAATAAAGTTGATAACTAGTATAACGCAGATAAATACAAGATGCTTTATTAACTAAGGTATTTTAATAGCATTAGATAAAATATTTGCTTTTATCTAAGTTCTAACTAAGAAAAATATTGCTTTATTACATTTTTAGAGGTAAACTAGTTAGGCAATTTTAATAATGGTTAATTTAGCTGATCCTAAATGGGCAGAATAAGGGTATTTTCTCTTAGCAGTATTATTTTAATATAGGTCCTAAGCAGTTTTTCCTGCTTAGTTAGAACTGATTTTAATTTTGGCTTCGCTCTTCTTTGCTATTATATATTAGTTTTGTATAGAGGTAAAAAGGAAAGATTATAGGGGCTTTTTAGATATTTAATAGGACTAACTGTGTTTGTGAGTGCTGCTGATATTTTATGAATTCTAATATTCGCTTACTTATGGAGTTAGCATACCCAAGGACATTTACCAAGTTGGGAGTAGCTTTCTGGAATTCATGAGTTCAGTCAAATTATTTCTATAATTAATTTGCTGATCAAGGCTTTTATTATTTTCAATCTAGTTCAGCAAATTAACTAAAAATCTACACCTACATAGGAATAATAAAAGAGCGCAGGTCAAATTTATTAGCAAGATTATGGTCGTTCTTAGTTTTAAGGACAATATAAATAAGAATAAGTAAACTACTATGGACAAAACTAGGAGTATTATGGTTAAAACTAAAGTCAAGGTACTAATAGCTTTTATCAATCTTCTCGAGGATAGGAACAAATCCCTTTCACTCCCCAGAGACCAAATATGTATTGATTCTAAAAAAGCACTCTATTAATTATTATACAACTTAATAAATATTTCGCTACTTATTTCATTTAAAAGATATTGTATGGCATTAAGACACTCTATTAATTACAAGCAAGCTAATATTTTTAAAATAGTAAAGATATTAATTAATTATCACTTCGAAACTCCTTTTATAATAGTAGATGTAGCAGATGCACAAGTAGCTAAAAAAAGCCAGATTGTTCCTATTACTATAATTCCTATTTTCACAAAAAAGGCTATAAGTAGAATTTCTACGTATATAACGAAATCGTCATTGCTGCAGTCAGATTTTTCTTTCCAAATAAGTACGCTTCCTTCTATGATTCAAGCTATAGAAAATAAATAGCTAACATAATAAAGAATATTGTTTACTTTTTAGAGCTTGGATTGCTTTTTTTCAACTAGCACTTCCTTTTCAGTTTTTTTATTTTAAACAACTACTTCTTATTTTTCTTTAACTACCACTTTCTCTTTGTAAAATCATCTTGAGAATACCCAAACTACTTAAGATACACAGTATACAATCACCCATGCATATATGTGATTAGTGCATTTAATATCTTTGAAATTGAATATCAAAAATCCCATACCTATGATCTCAATTAACGTTTCTATTTTAAAGAAGGCAAAACTGCAGTTCATGCATTTTAAAGGTTATGAAATTGCTTTCTGTTCAGACATTTTATTTATTTAATAATTTTCAAAGCTCAGAGTCACTTAAAGAGAACCAAATACTTAAAACTTAAACTATAAGGATAATGCAGCTTAGGGACTAATCTTATTACAATTCAGTATTTTAGGTAATTGGATTAAATTGAATTAAATGAGTTCAAATAATCAAAAATTAAACTAGCTAGTTCCTTCGTTAAAGCTCCATAACTTCAATTTATAATTTGGTGGTAAGATCGAATAACTTCTCTATAAATTTACTAGTTTGATAGCAGTTTAAATTAAAAACAATAAGACTTAGGTAGTAATTAGAAATACTATAAAGGCTTTCTCTTTTAAATTTTCTTATTATAATAGAAGTATTATAGTAATACTTTTTATTAATTATGTTATCGTAAATCTATTCCACTTAACTCAATTAACAATAGTTTGTAACTAAAACAAAAATTTAAGTATCTAGAAAATTAAAATAAAAGCAAGAGAGAAATATGGTATATCAATATAGTAATTACCATAAAGCTAAGTAGGATAGATTTATGAAAATAAAGAGTATTAATCAGTTAACCATTTATAAGAAAAGTTTTAAACTCCTTTTATATAAAGCTGAACCATATTTTATGCTTAATAACTTCTTTTAATTCTCTGTAAAATACTTATAGAATAACGACTGAGTCACTTTTCTTATTCTAAAGAAATGTATCCTACTAAAGCAAGTTATAATAAGCATACTATAAAAGCATGTGATCTACTTATATTTTAAGATGGTGGTTTATATTATAAGTTCATATTATAGTTTTTTAGTACTTAAGCATTTCCTATTTCTTTCCATAATATTTACCTTAATTTTTTCATTGATAGAAATCCAGCTTCCATATAAATTTAAAGCATCTTAATTATTAGAACTAGATGAAAGTAATAATTAAGTAGTTTACCATTTTTAATAATAATCTATATAATTAGACATCAAGTAAAAGCATAATCTTACTATCATTTACTAGTTACCTTGCTCCTAACATTTAGCACTATGAGCTTAAAAAGATTTCAATTAATAACGTTAAATAGAAGAGTTAATTTATGTTTGATCTATTAGTTCATTAAATGTCCTAAGATAAAAAACGAAGTATTTTATAACATTCTGATACTAAACTTTGGAAAGCAAAGGTGTTGGTAATATTGCTTATGTTAGGTTACTATTTACATGATTAAGACCACTTTAGTTAAACAATATACTAGACAGATTTAATATAAATGTGGGTATTTATTTGATTCCAAGCATGATCTGTCTTTCCTAAACTTAAAGGTAATTTACCTCTAGATTAGTAATAAACAATTGATGATTGTAAATAAACTAATGCAGCTAAGTTTAAATTTAAGCATTTAATTACTTTTATTCTTAAGAAATGAGGAGTCGTAAAATTTAATTGCATAGATACTAAAATCTTATGAATGAAACTCGTCTTACCAAAAGTCAGCATTCTGTAAGACAAAACTCAAAATCCAGTTATATGGCTAATCAGTAAAGTGTTGATTAGCCTTCTTCATCTATTTATTTAAATTTTGAAGAAACTCAATTTTTGGTTGATTAGTAGAAAATATTTTTTCAGGACTACCTTTAAGACCCTAATAACAATCAAACTTTATTAGATGCTATTTAGCAGATTTCCTTAAGACAAAAAATGAAGATTTGTCAGAGTAGTGTTAAAAAAGTGCCTTCTAGGTTTAGAACAAAACCTAATTTTTTGGAAAAGAAAGATGAAGAAACGTAAGAGGAAAAATTTTAAAGGCTTTAGAACAAGATTGTTAAAAATTAGGTGCAACTACCTTTTTCATATGAAGCAGTATGAATTTAAGCTGAAAATAATTTGGATTGAAAACCTGAATCAAGAGAAGGAGCTACGCTTACAAATTACAGATCTAACTTATTTTTATTTGGAGGGAAAAATATAAAAGTGAAAGATGAATTAGTTCTA
This sequence comes from Loxodes magnus, assembly GCA_946699065.1. Lineage (NCBI taxonomy): Eukaryota > Ciliophora > Karyorelictea > Loxodida > Loxodidae > Loxodes > Loxodes magnus. The sequence continues at coordinate 129,254 of CAMPDV010000016.1, forward strand.
CTTAACACTTAAAAGATGAAATGAATTCCTTTGGTAACTAAAGGTATAAGCATAAAAGAAAGATATGGACATTCGTCTATTGTTTGTGATTCTAAGATTGTAGTTTTTGGAGGAGAGACATAGCATGATCTTAACTCTAAAATTAGATTTTGCTTGAACGATGTCTTAGAACTAGATTTAAATACGTATACTTGATCTTAATATTTTCCTAGGAGTTCTTTACCTGATATGAGAAAATATCATGCAGCTGCTTTGGTAGGAAAACATATGGTAATTCATGGAGGATTAAGTGATACTGGAAGGATATTAAATGATATATGAGCTTTTAGTTTGGAAAGTACCGAGTGAGTAGAAATATCAAAAAGCCTCAATTAATTGAATATAAATCTAAAGGAAAAACAGCTACGCTAAGACTTTTATAGAGCTTATCATACTGCAGTAGGAGTTTATTCTTTTTACTCCAGACAATAAAAAAACTTAGGCTTATATAAAATTTCAGAGATCAAAGTGGAAGGTTCTAGTTCCATTATGGAACCAGGATTATATTTTTTTGGAGGGATGGATAATTTAGGAAATTTTACAAACGAACTAAGGATTTTAAAAACAGGGAAGAAGTAGTTAAAGTGGATTATTCCAGATTGTAAAGGAGCAGCTCCAACTCCAAGAATAATGCATTCTATGAATTATAACGATAATAAGAACATTATTATTATTTATGGTGGAAGGAACTAGAAACAAAATGCTTGCTATTTATCAGACATTTATATCCTAAATTTGGATAAATTATTCTGAGCTGATGTTTAAATACTAGGAACTATTCCTCATGGTAGATGTGGACATTGCTCAGAATTTATTGGTAACAAATTTATTTTATTTGGTGGCGTAGGCGCATAATATTGGTCTGGAAAAGTATAGATTTTGGATTTTGATATTTAGGAAGTAGCGAAATTCAAAAAGGAAGAGAAGCTAAAAGAAAAAGAAGCGAATATTTTTACTAAGTTCTAGAATTCTAGAAAACTAAGCAGGATCTTGAAGCATCATTTGTAAAAACACATGACTAGTGCTTTTTTGACTAGAAAAAAGAGAAATATCAACGTGAATTTACAAAGAACTTTTACATCAGATTACTCAGAAATAGATTCTAGCGTTATTACTTCTCCATACTTCATCAGCCAATCTAATACTAAAAATGATATTATCAAGGAAGATCTAACTATCTTCGCAAGACAAATTGTCTATGAAATATTAGACAAAGTAAAATGTAGGTTATCACGTAAAATAGTAGGAATGGCATAGGCTCGAAAAACAGTTGGAAGGATGTTCAAAAAATTGTCAATTTGATTTTATTGTAATAATTTACTTAATAAAATTAGTCTTTACAGATTACTGCGATTAAAATACTTTTTCAATTACTGAATCTAATGCATAGCAACTTAAAAAAAAGTTCATCCTAAAAATCAATGTAGAAGCCTTAGAAGCCAGTCATTCAAACTACTTATTTTACTAATAATGCAGACAGATCATTTAACGTAAATAGCAAAATAGTAGTAATATCTTTAAAGAACAATGCTCCTAGTGCTCCTAAATAGAACAACTCTTAAAAAAACTTATTAGTTGAAAATGCTATCAAGATATAGAAAATAATCAGGGGATTCTTAGCTAGAAAAGTTAAAAAGTAGCTAGTATAAAGTAAAAAACGCAACCAGCCTATAATTTCTTGGAACAAGCCTGCAAAAAAAGTTAAGCTCATTGGTAACTTTACTAGCCCGAGTTGAGAAGTCAAAATTCCTCTATACTACTGCAGTGCTAGAAAGATGTTTGTTACGGACTACTTGCTCAATAATTCTTGCAACGAAAGTAGTTTGCGATTTAAATTCATTGTAGATAGGAAAATAAGAATAAGTGATTAGTATGCAATTAGAAACTCAGAGCATGATACTTACAATTACATAAATAATCAAGTCCAAATCAAAATTATTAAAATAGGGAATAGTCCTAAGTTCTTTAACTCTAAAATCCCTAGTAAATTACAGAAGACTAATGACTAAGCAAGGAATGTTTCTTAATCTTTTTAATAGGAAAATTTCTAAAATTTAAGGAAATCACATGATTTAATCTTAAGATAATCTAATGATTAATGAGAAAACAAGGTACACATTTTAATTAACCAAGAATGCCCTTGGAATGTATATAGAAACACTGATTTAACTTCAATTCCTATCAAAGCTAAAAGTAATGTATAGGAACTACCAGCAATAAAGATTTAAAATAGCTTTAATGAATAAAAGTAATATCCTATTGTAAAATGTGAAAATCCTTTAAATTTACAATCAAAAGAAGTAGGAACTAAGAGAAATAAGAAATATAGATCAAAAGAACATAGAAAATATTCTGAACCAATTGAGAAAATACAATCGTAAAAGAACTTTATAGTGCTATCTGATGAGCAACTCTCATAAAGTCCTATGAGTCTATCACCAGGAACTCCTTTAACAACTCCTAAAAAACCCTTTTTATAGAATACTAAGACCAAACAGATGAGACTAATTTCTTAAGGATTTATGCGGCCAGATCCTAACACTCATAGTATTGATCCGTAATAGAGCTCTGATAGTATGTGTATTTTAGAAAATGTTTGTGGAGTTTCCGATGGAGTAGGCTAATGAAAACGATACGGAATTAACCCAAAAAATTTTGGCCAAAACTTATTGGAAAATAGTTGCAAATATATTTACAATCAATTATAATAAATATAAGAAGGAAGCTTTACAAAAAAATGCATTGAAAAACTAAATATTGAAAACTTTGGAAAGCAAGCATTCCGTTTAAGTCTTGATTAAGTAAAGGATGTGGGAAGTAGTACCATAACAGTGTACTTTTTATATAACAATGTGCTTTACTTTACTTATATAGGAGACTCGTAGCTTATGATATTAAGACCTACTTTTGATATTTTTAATCATTTTTAAAGTTTGTATGTTGTTTGGAAATCCAAATCTGATTAAGTTGAATTCAATAGACCTAGACAACTTATGAGATGGCCGAGTCCAAAATAACTTAAAAAGTTAGATCCTGCTTGTGCTGAAGAACTGATAAAACTAGCACCTAATATAGACTCAAATATGGCCCCTGAATCTGCAATAACAGGAAAAATTTTTATAAAAGAGAAAGATCTTATTATATGCGCTTCTGATGGGTTATTCGATAATCTTGATGAAGAACAAATAATCAAAACCATCAGCAATGAATATAGATAATTCCATATGTCTAACTTTAGTCATACCTCTTTATAAAAAATGAGCGAAATGTTAGTTAACACAGCATGCTAAATCTCAATTGCTGAAGATTATGATAGTCCTTTTAGTAAAAATGCTCGAAAAAGTGGAATTTTTATTAAAAAGGGAAAGCCTGATGATTGCACAGTAGTAGTTTCAGTTGTAATATGAACTGTAAAATTTAAATTCTTTTGTTCTATTTGGATTTTAACTTAAACCTAGCATTCATCAATTTCTATTTCTTTAAAATCTGAAATTTTCTATTTATAGATATCTATTTCAGTTATATGAGTCTTAAGTAAACTGTAATTTATATAATCCAGTTTCCTTATAAATAAATAGCAAACTCTATTTTTATTAATCTTATGGGATACTTTAAAAGCTACTTCTCTTTAGAAAAGCAAAAAGTAAAATCTTAAATTAACTATCTTTTTATCCCCTGGAACATACTTAAGTGTAAAAAGGTAATGAGAATTGCTTTTTATGCTAAATGAATAATGATAATAAATTTAGATACCAAATGAAAAGGTAATTTATAGTACATAACAAAGCATGTTTATATGCGTTTATTAATTTATATCATGCTTTCTATAAGATCAGATACAGATAACGCTAATAATTAGCATTAGTAGGATTTCATTGGTAGTATTGAAGTTAGTTAATGAGGAATAACCAAAATAATAAATTTAACCTTATATTATTCATGCTTTTAGACCCTAACTTCTTAAAAGAATAACTGCCTTTTATTATGTTAGAATATAAGTTAATTAGTTTAATTATAATCAGATTAGATAAGAACTTAATGAATGAAGCTATGTTATATTGTTATTCCAAAAGACATAAGAAAACAATTAAAAAAGCATAAGATCATTCTTATAGATCTTATAATCAAAGATAATCTAATAGATATAGAGATTATCCCACCTAGTATTGAAAACTAAGCTTTTCGAAAAAAATAAGCAATTTCTTAATTATTTAATCTTACTTTAACTTAATCTCTTTAATATTCTATAAATTAAAGGCAAGTTTGATATATTTCACTATTGATAATTTAATATGCTGGATTATATTAAAAGTTGATAATTATTTATATTTAGCTTTTAGAAACTAAACACTTAACTAAAATCTTACAGAGTAGTTAAACTAGATTTTCTTAGTTAACTACAGTTAGTTTATAAAATATTTTAGCTTTAGATTAAAGTTAGTTAAGTATTTCCTTTATCAAAAAGAAATAACTATTATAGCTAACTTATGCTACTAACTAGATAAACTTAGAACTTATTTAATTTATATAGGATTTAGTCTAGTTAGTGAAGTATCTTGATATTAGCAATAACCTGCTTTTAAATATATTTAATATTTAAATTAAAAGAACAATCACTCATTACATTAATACCACATTTTGATAAGTATGCATTTACAGATGTTTCACCTATTTATCCTCGTTTATCATCTCATACTATCATTAAGAGCCACCTTTATTATCCTCATTCAATAAGTTAATATAAAGGTTTGAATCCAACAAATAGGATTTAGATATGATAAGTGTATTTTATTGATTATTTTAGAACTAGAAGCTAGATAGTTTAACTTTAATTATTGCTTTTATTCTATTAAACTTATAATGGCTTTTATTATGTCTGCTTTAAGTCTTCATGAATAATCAATATTCATAATACTACAAGAACGCATTATTAGCCTCCTTTAAAATCAGTATTTTTAAAGGAAATGCCATAATGCTACATTTGATAGATTCATATAGAGTTATAAGAGCCAATTAGAGTAAAAGAGAAGCTAATTAATAACTTCAAGACTTATTAAAAACCGAAAGGGTTATCATTAAGTTCTTCAATATGAACTAATATCTCTTGATATAAAGACTTTCCTGATAAATATAGCAACTAAATTTAGAAAGGACTATCTAAGGATAAACTGAATAAAAGCCTTAATTTTATAATTAGTTTTCATTTTAAATGGAGAACTACTTCAAAAAGCAAAAATATAAAATTAAAGGACACTCAAAGTGCATTCATTAATAAATGTAAATAGATTCGCTTAAAATAAGGTAAGTTGGGGTATAACTAGATTTAACTATCAATTCAAAGTAAATTTCTTAACAATTTATAAAGTGATAACAAAGCTGAATGATTAAGAAAAGCAATCTATATAGGATTAAAGTTAAAATTATGATAATTATATTCGATAGATAGACTAGATAGCAATTATTTAGATACAAGATCTAATAATTTAGCTTTGCAATGTTTCTTATAAACACTTTATCTCTTTCATTTTTATTAATCTTTCTATAGACAACTTTCTAGCTAAAGTTTATCTACCTTTTTAAATGGCTGAATGAGTTTAGCTAATCTAATTATTATTGATTTATCTTAGGTACTTATATAAAAAAGGATGAGAGAGTTATAGTATAAAAAGGAAATATTATATAAGCATTTGATATATAACTAAGGTAAAGCATAATAATAGTCAGCATTGTAAATGATAAGCTATTCTTATATTTAATTAAGAATTATAGCTTTCAGATTATATATTGAAGCATTGTTAAAGGATACTCTTTCCTTTTTATCTGTTGTAGCTTCTATTAATTATCGAGATTTAAGATTAAAGCAATAGTTAAAAGTTGAATTCTTAAACTAGTTATTAAGTTAGTTGCTTACCTTTACTGATATATAAATATGATATATTTAAATAGGATAGTAAGGGATTTATTATAGAATCTAGCTAGCAATAAAGAAAGCATATCAAGTATTCTAACTAAAAGAGTGCATAAGTTTTAATTAGTCTATTCCTTTCTTAAGAAGCATCTGCTTTTTATACTAAGTTAGCTTGAGAAAGAAAGACTATATTGATTACATGCTTAAACATATATTATAGTATAAGCTATTTATACACATTAACTATAATATAGTAATTGTTTTCTTAAGTGCTATTGATATTTTCTATTTAGTATTAAAGGAATAATTATGCTTTTTTGTACTAATAAGAGAGAATATCATTGAAGCAAATCTAAGTTTATTATACTAAAATAAATAACCTGTTTGAGCCTGGGTATATATGTCGCTTTTTGGGTTGTGTAAAGAGCATTTAGATCTATTATATTGGATGTCTTAAAGTATAGTTAAGAATATTATAAAGGAAACTTATGGAGATAATTTTAGTAGCTAATGCTTTATTAAGTATTTGAAATAATTAGTTATAAAGAGAACTTGCTAAGCTTAATACTTATATAGCATATTATTGATATATATACAGAAAAAACTTTTAAGTAAGAATTTTTAACTAAGTGGCCTGGGGTAGAGAGATTTAATTTATTAAGATACCAACCAAACTAGTATAAAGAGTTATTTTAGTATCCAGCACAATGGAATATAAACTCACTATAGCATCTAATAAGAAAAGTTATAACCTCTAGTGTAATCATTTAATTTCTCACAGTTTAAGTCTAATTTATTCCTAAGCTACATGCTAAAATATATTGGAAGGTAGATTTATTGTATTAAGAAAAAAGGTTAGAATAGAGTAACAAAGTAAAGAATTAAGAATATGTATTAAATATTTGCTTTAGCTTAATTTAATCTTGTTATTTTCACTGCTTTATCCTTTTACTATTTATAAATGGTAACTTATACTTAAAAATTAGCTTAGGCCATCTTTATTCACTTACTTAATTTATCTCATTTTTTAACTATTATGCTAATGAAAAATTTTGGGATAGAATGCCATTGATTACCCTTTTAGAGCCTTTTAAAACCTGAAATTTAGAGTTTAGCAACTATAATTGAAAGGACTAAAATATAACTGTAATACTAGTCTAAATGAGGAAGGGATTGAAATGAGATTATGATAATATATAACTAATAAGCTAGCTAATAAGTATTAAAGCTATTTACTATATTACTACTTAACTTAAGACTATTTAAACTTTTTAATTACAAGTTAAGTATCTAAATTTCTTATTTCCAACTTCAGATATTTGGTAAGATACTAATAAAGCGTTACTTAAACTAATTTATATAGTCAAAATAAGTAGTTAGTGAGGATTGCTTATGTGGATTTGCTTAATTAATGTAAAATCGTTAAAGTTTGGACTTAAAATAGACATTTTTTCATATTAAAATATTCAATATTAAGCATAAGAACATATTCTTAAGTGCTATGAGAAATAACTATAACAATTCATGCCGTTTATTACTTAACTGATGTAGTCTAATAATGTCTATGGAATTTCTCTTAAGATAGTAATATAAGTGAGTTAGAGTATTTGAAGAGGAAATTGCTTTAGCAATGGAATTAATTAGTTAATTAAATTGATATAATACTTAAAAAATAGTTTGTATCAATAATTTTTTATTGCTTATTAAAATGAACTTCAGAGATCGTAATGGTAAAAATTGATGTTCAGTTGGAAGATTTGCCTTCTTTTAATAGCATGAACAGAGTGAATACTCATTTAGGAATTCGTCTTAAAATTCTGTTCATTCAAACTCTTCAAAGTGTTCAGAATGGTCTAATTCTTTCCTTAAAGAAGTTAGTTTTAACGATGATATTGATAATGATATTCGTAAGAACATTGAATGGAAGTATAATTAAAGCAAGATTAACAAGAACTATCAATTCCCTAGAACTCTTAAATCTGTACCGACTGAAGAGCATCCTTAAGATAACGAGATCAAATATAAAGTTTTTCATCTTCAGAGTAAAAATAAGACTTATCATCAAGCCTAGTTCGATGGTTTGTAATTAAGACCAAAATAAAATTAAAGTTTAATTAATGATAAAGATCAAAATACTTGGATATAAAGAAGAAACGAATAATCCTTCCAAAATAAAATCCAAAAAATGCCAAGTTTATAGTCCAAATCTTCTGCTAACTTAAACATTTCCAAGGCTTCTTCAAATGTTTCAGAGCAAAGCTTTATAAATGTAAAATAAAACAGCAGATCTATGAGGAGATATTAGAAGTATTTGAAGAACTTTCAAGAAGTTAAAAACAAATCAAATGACTAAACTTTTGTATAGGATTCAGAAACTTCTTTAGCAGACCATAACACATTTGAAAGCTTTTATCTGCCACCTAATACAACACATAATCTAATTAGCTAGAAACAAAAAGCTAACTCACGTTTTAATTAAATTGATTAAGAGGAAAAAATTATTTCCAAACTTAAGAATCTGAGGAATTAGAATAATTAAGTTTAATTACAGAGACAAGAGTCTAAGAAGCAAAATGCTTTTATAGAAGCTTAACCAAAATTATAGAAAAGAAACAAATAGTAAAAATCCTAAAAGGCTATTGTTCAAAATTAAAAACTTCCTGAAGGTATAAAGTTTACTCTTAGCAAGAAAGTAAGTCTAGAAGCTATCAATAATATACTCAAAAAGCATATCAAAATTTCTACTAATAACTAGCAGTTCCTAAATTAAGATAAATTGCAGCTTTTTTAAACTTCCAAGAACAGTTTATAAGAAAATGAAACTCCTAAATTTAACAACCCTTTCAAGCAAAAGAAATTAAAAGACTAAGGTTAAAAGATTTTTAATCCTAAAGAACATATAAAGAACTGAAACTAAGCTGTCACTAAGTATTTAATGAAGTAAAGCAAACTTAAACACAACTAGACTTTGCCTAAAATAGAAAGTCTAGACTTGTTGAGTAAAAATAAGAACTAAAGTAATTGTTAATGTTAATTTTATTATACAAACTATACTTTTAATTTATATCTAATACACAAACCTTAACAATAGCTCATATGAGCCTCTTATTAATTAATTAGCACCTGTGGAGTATTAGCATTCTTAGCTTTCAACATTATATTTCTTAAATGATTCAAATAATAAAAATAGAAAGATGTTCGATTATCTAAGTTAATGGTTTTCAGTAATCAATTATTGTTTAGTAAAGACATAATTAGATATGTATGCTTTGCATTATACCCTATATACTTAAAAATTAACCATGCTTAAGATTTTATAAATCTGTAGATAGCTTTCTTTTACCAAATACTTACTATACTCTATTTATTTAAGTAGTGCTATTAATTATAACTAGTAGGAGTATTAGTATGCTAGTTAATTAGCTTTAATATTAATTATTTTAGTAAGCTTTGTTTAAAAGAATTTTGTAAGGATATAATAAACCAATAATGGCATCTTTGCCCTTTGATACATATGGAGACAAAAATAGTAAGAAAATGATTATCTTTTTACATGGATGGCCTGATAACATTTAGCTATGGTCTGAATACGTTGAAAGATACTCATAAAAGAATTTTGTTCTTTGCATTTCTTACCCTAACTTTGATAAAAGGCTAAAAACATACATGGGATGGAGTTTTGATAGAGTAATTGATTCTATAAAATAAACGATTGATGAAGTAGATAGTAAATAGTAATATAAAAAGCTATTTGTTGTTCATGATTGGGGTGCTTACTTTGCCTTTTTATTAGATAAAAAATACCCTGGAGTAGTTCAAGAGTTGGTTGCTTTTGATGTTTCTTATTCCTTTGAATAAAGCTTTAAAAACTTTATACTGACTATATCTTATTAATGGCTCTTGGCCATTACCTTTTTACTAGGATGGCCTCTTGGAGATTATTTGACTAAATTTTTTATAAAATCCTTTATAGTTAAAAAGGGTTATACTCCTAAAAACTTTGATCAAATCAACAGCTCTTTAAACTGGCCTTATTTACAAATCTGAGGAAAAACATTATTAGCTATCTTAATATTGTTAATTACCTTTTTCACACTGAATTTGATGTATTGGCTTATAGTATTAGCAGTTGTTATTCTATACTCCTTCATTTTTTCTTTAGTGCCTAATACTTTAAAACAATATAGACGAACAAATTTAGATTTTATTTATGGAGCTAAAAAGCCAATGCTATTTCACAGTAGGAAGTGACTTGAAAGAGTCTAGTAGACAGAGAACTGCAAGGTTCTTGCGCTTCCAGGTGGTCATTGGGCGATGTTCAAGTTTACTGATAAAGTTTTCGAAGTAATTGATGAAAGACTTTCCAGGCTTTAAAAAGTAAATTCTTAAGACTTAATTATCTACCAATTCATACTAATACTTCTTCTATCAAATATTCTATATATAACTCTTAGAGCTTTTCTTACTAAGTAATAGCTTCTTTGTAACACTAGATGAAAGAATCTTACTTGAGTATAGTAATAGTATAGCTATAAATAGTAGTCTAAATGCTATAGGATAAGCATTAGAAATTCTCTTCTCTACTCTCTTTGTTTTAGTTACTTTTACCTGTATATCTTACTATTAAATTCCTGTTTTGATAATGGCTGAAGAACTTTGTGATTATAGATAGTGAGATAAAAACGATTTACGAGAAAATCCACTTAAGTCTAACGGAGTTAAAAAAGAAAGCAATAGGTAAGATATTAGATATAAAGGTAATTAAGTTTATAGACCAAATTATAAAGGGAAATCTAATTAAAAGGCAATAATGATAGCATAACTACTTAAATCAAGTATAGTTAAGAAAGGGTAAACCTTTTATAATCCTATAATATGCTTATATGGCTTTAATCTTGTTAGAAAATAAGGCTTTAAATATCAATCTCTAGATGAAAGACTAAAAGGAATTATGAAGATAAAGAGAGAATCATTCAGAAGATACTTTTTATATTAAGCCTATATAATTAGAATGCTCATCTCATTATAAGAAAAAAGAGAATCTCTTATTGAGTATCTAGCTCAATTTTTTATAATAGGCTTCAAAGGATGGTAGATTATTAAACTTATTAAGTCCAAAAGAAAGTAATGACAATTCAAAAAAGCAATCAGAAAAAATACAAAATAAATGATTTCTATAGATACTTAAATATAGTTGGAAATGAAAACTATCTCCCAGTTATGAAAATAATTAGCTATTTTATAGAAAAAATAGAAAAATAGTAAAGATTTTTAAATTTCTCCCTTATATGCATATTTCATATTTTTAGTAATATAATAGCAAAAGCACTATTAACCATTGATAGAAGGAAATAAGAGACAACTTTGAAATATCAGAAGTGAGTAAGTTATCTAGCAGATTATAAATAGTAAGAGACTTATATTGCGATAAGAACTTATTCAAATAGATATTTTTACTTATCATCTTAATATTAAATTCAATTGTAAGAAGAATGAAAGATAAAATGCTCATTATAAAACTAGCACATTTAGGGAGTTAAATAAGCAAAGATGCTTATAAAGATTAATTAAGTATAAAATTAAGCTAAATTACTAGAATTTTGATGGCTATTTATCAAAGCTTCTACAGGATTAACAGTCAATCTATCATAGGTAAGGATATGCAACTATTTCAATACATTCTTTTAATCCTAATTTCAGCTTTAGCTTTAAAACTTTTACACTCAGGAATTGACACTCTCTCGATATAAATTAAGGAAAATTTATATAAACAAATAGTAATATTTAAGCTAAATAGAATATAAGCAAATATTAAATTTAAAAGAATCTAATTAATAAAGTATTAGTTTAACTACTATTTTTAAGTCAAGCATATCTAAGCTAATAAAGAATATCTCTGGGAAAGTAAACATGCACTCAGTATAAGTTCTTAATTAAAAGGCTAATAGTTTATCCCTATAGCAAATTAAGGTACTATAATTTAGTTATTTTGTCTAATTAAAATAATATCCCTCTAAGTATAATTAAAGTAGAAAGTAATCTAGAGCTAAACTTTTCTTGTAGGACTTAATTATTATAACAACACATGATGAGTTATATTTAGAAAACTAGTCGTAAATAAAAGGAAGGGATTGAAAATAGCTAATGTATTAAATACAAGAACATAAAGTAATTCTTATATATTAAAACTGCATAGCTGCTTAATTTAATAAAGAGAGAGGTTTAGCTTTATATTTTAGCTACTGTTATATCTTTCAAAATTAAACTAAGCTACTAAGTTTAATAAAAATAGCTTAAATAAATGTTAGCTCTTCTTCTGCAAATATGTTAGCAGCAAATAAATAATAAGTTTAAAATTGGTTGAGCAAATTTATGAATAATTCAGGGATATAAATATGATTTTTCTACTGTTTATAGAATCATAATGATTAACTTGCTTAAGCTAAGAGATACTTTTATAATTAATATTAGTTAGCCTAAGATTGAAATAGATTAATGGCTAGCTATTTCAAAGTTGCATACGACTCCTTTTAAATTTAAAATAGGAGAAGCAGATATAAAGGTTTTTATAATTAAGTCTAAATTTATTAATTTCATTCTTCTCTCAATTATCCTCATAGGGTCCTTTCTTTTTCTAAGGAATATTACTTTGTAGAGTTACCTACGAATGATGAATCTCATTAAAGGTTTCTTCTATCGGTCTATTAGTCGCTTTTTTGTGACTTTATTCAAAATCTTCTTAAAATACTTTACCAGGGGCTATTGCACTATTAGTATGCTCTATATTCTTAAATGCAAATTCTCCCTCTTAAAAAGCTACTGGAGATACACTCCCTGCATAATAAAAATACTATTTATATTTTGCCCTTTGGGATTATTTTCACCTGCCGTATATGGAATTAAAGGAGATTCAATTAACTCGCTAAACTGAATATCTCCCTTTCTTTAAAACTAGCTTGCAACTTTCTCTCTTGAAATGAATTTGCTTGAAGGAGTTGCTCCTGGACTTAGAGGAACGATAACACCAATGGGAGTTGCTATTTCATTAGCAGGAATTTCTCTTGAGACAGGACATTCTTTTTGTAATCACTTATGCTAAAGAGCCTTTTTAGCAGTAGGGCGAGATTTATGATCAGGATCTGTTAGTTAAACCACTAAGTGCATAGCCTCTTTTGAAACATGCTACCAATACTTAGCTTAAAAGTTTATTCTGCATTCTTTATTTTACATAAGAACTTCTTGTGGGTTTCTTCCAAAAAAGGGCTATTTGCCTACTAAAATAATATAAAGAATGATTCCAAGAGAAAAGACATCAACTAGTGGACCATATGGAATTCCCTTCAAAACTTCTGGAGCTACATATCCAGGACTTCCTAGCTTTTCTCTTAAATTTCATTTCTTTGGATCAAATTTTATAGCTAATCCAAAATCTGCAAGTTTAAAAGTATAATCATTGTCTTGATTAACCATCATTATATTTTCAGGCTTTATGTCTCGATGAGTAACAAAAGCTACTTCATGTAGATAAACTAAGCATTCTAACATATTTTTAGCAAATCTAGCTGCAGCTCCTTCTGAAAATTTCTATCTTTTTAAAATTCTTTTGTAAAGTTCACCTCCTTCTATATACTCCATTATCATATATACTGTTTTCTTGTCTTCAAAGACTCCAAATAATCTACATATAGATGGATGTCTTAGGCACCTTTGGCCTTCTATTTCATTGATTATTACTGCAATATCTCTTGAGCATTCCCTTATTCTTTTCTTTTTCATAGCTTTGATAGCAACTTTTCTTTGAGTTTTAATTTCAGTACCAAGGTAAACTGTACCATAGCTACCCTGTCCCAACTTGCTGTCTTTTGTATAGAATTTTTCAAGATTCAATTACACGCAGTATTCTAGTAAAAGCTCGTATCAGTTATCAAACTCATTTTAATCGGGAAAAAATATTTCACAAAATTACTTGTTTCCTGAGATTTGCAATCCTGGAAAATTCTAGTAACTTACGATATTTATTCTTCTAAACTTTAAGTTTAGATACTTAGTGGGGGTTTAGTTATTTTAGCTCTCTACGAAATAGAAGATATCGTTTACAATAAAAGCATATTTTTAGATTAATTGATTCTGCTCATCCTTTTCGTAGACGAACCCTTCATATCTATATTTCGGTAGTAAAGAAAAAGCTGTTATAGCCAAACTAAACTCTTCCCAGTTTTCAAGCGCATCTTTCCAACCTCCAAAAATAGGATTTTGAGCAGGGTTTTCTTCAAAAATGCTTTCCATTTTATTAAATATAAAATAACAAAATTACCATAAACCTTGCTATCATCTACCTATAGCCTCCATTAGCTCTACTAGCAAAGCTGCAAGCTAAGGTAACTATAGAAATAGCCATTTTAACTTATAAATAATCCAATTACAAGCTGAGTTAATGACTATGCAATGAAATTCCTTAATGGACTTGCTTTCAATTGTAGTTACTTTAATAACATTTTTAAGGTAAAGTAATTATTGAATCTGTAATATTCAAATCAGATTAATATCTGCTATTATTGAATGATTCTAGCCTATTTATTATATAGATGTGAAGCTTTTTATAAAAAGGAAAGGAATTGCATCTAATTGACTTAAAATATGAACCTATAGTTAATTAATTGATTAGAACTTTACTATTAAGGATACTCATTTAATTAAAGCTTCTGCATAATACACTTTAAGCTAAGAAAAGAAGATAAAATCGAATCTTACTCAACTTTTACATTTATTGCTGACTGGTTTGATATGTAAGACAAGCCTCTGAATGAATATATAATTAGTAAGAATTAGAAGCAGGAAGATTAAAGAAATTAAGTGATGAATGTTATTTTAAATTAACTTTTTAATATTTGATTTCTTATTTCAACTAACCATTTAGATGCTTTGCTTAAGTGATATTGTAGTTAATTGTCCATTTAAGTATTTATTTTAGTTGGTTCGTTATAGTCAAAGTATTTATTACTAGAAAGTCAAGCTTCAATAAAATGTTTTGCTATATTTGTGCATTAAAACCAATACAAAAACCAAGAACGTTTATGAAAGAGAAGCTTTAACTCATTTAGAGCTTGCTGTGATGTAGTTTACAGTGAAGTTAATGACTGAAAATGAATATTTATTAGTAAAGAGCTTAATATAGTATCAAATTGCTTCAAGAAGGGTTTTTTACCACTTCATCAGAACAGGATAGAAAACCAGAAACACATATTCTCCCCACGTCTTCTTCAACTTAATGCTCTTCTTAATAAAAATAACCAGAACTATCTAATAGATTGAAGAACTTATAAAAAATACTAACTCCTACAAATTAAAATAAAGTGGATCTCTTCCATCAAAAGACAAGTAAGAACTGAGATAAAAATTCAGAACAGAAACGTTAACACAGCTCTCAACATCTCCATTGAAAAACTGAAAAAAGAGACCACTCAACTGAATCGATAAAAATAATAACGTAAAAATAAAAATAAACGAAGAAGGTAAAGTACGATAATTCAATATAGATCTGCTTACTTTTGATTTAGACAATACGGAAATAGAATAAATGGACTCTTAGTAGATGAAGCAGCTGATTTATCAACTTATTAGAAATATAAAAAAACTCGAAGAGGAATCAAACTCCCAGAAAGACGAGATGTTTGTATTAAGTCAGGATTTGATAAATCATGGAGATGATGACGAAGTCCAAGACAAAAGAGCTAAAGTCGGAGTTTATAAGCAAATTGCAAGTTTAGAGAATGATATTTTAATAACGCAAGAGCAAGGCGAGAAAAACTGAGTAAAATTAGATTCTAGACTAAATTAATAGAAGAAAATCTATAGAAGCCTTCATAAGGAACTCCAAAGGAAATAGGGAAACAAGAAAAAACATTCCTAGAATAAGAAAAAGATGCTACATTTGCAACAGCACTTGACATTTATGACGCAAATATCCCCAATAGAAAAAAATAAGAATGAATATCTGGAGAAATGTTAACTAATAGCAACTGAAGTTACGAGTGACGGAATTTTTTTATTGGGAAATGGGAAAATCTGGAAAAAAAATTCTCAACTCAGACTATATAAAAGGGAGAAGTCAAGGAAAAACTGCAATACAAGGACAGAACATGCAGGAACGGAGATTTTATACATTTAAAACTTCAATTAAGCCGGAAGCGAACAGTTATTTTAATGATTAATGATTAATGATTAACTAGTAAAAGAGCTTAATAATTAATCTCTCTGTTCCACTAAGATTAAAGCTCAAAAAGCAAAATACTAATTTTTTAAAGCAAATTATAAGTTTTATTGTAGTTCTTTTACTTATAGTTAGTATTTATCCAGATAAGCAATTAATTTATAAGTAAAAATAAATTATTTATCTAAGAGAGTAGAAATGAGTGATGCTTTATGATTATAGTTAAATCATATTCTTATTTAAAGCTGGCATTGTAATAGAAGCATTTTAAAAAGGATCTACCTTCAAGTGATTTGATTGCTTTTACTAGTATAATATTATTTAAATTAATAGCCTTATTCTAACTGTAAGTATAACAATCCTAATTAATTTTCATATCAGCCAGTTAAAGCTATTCTATATGCTTATATAACAATGCTATAACACTTGCTATTTTATTAAATCATTAATAGTTTTTTATTCTTTTAGGAGTAAAACAAGCAAGTTCATCTTAGATAATTTTATATTCGCAAAATGAAGAAAAAACTGCTATGAAAAAGGAAATTCAATTAATGATTTTCAATCTAAGATTTTAAATACTTTATATGATAGTTTGAAAATACCTTGCTTGTAATTAAAGGCATTGAGAAATTAGTTCTGTAAAACTATTTATAATTAAAGCGTTAACTACTATGCAAAATTACCAAGCAAGTATTAACTGGAATCAACTTTAATTAGATTTCGATGGAGTAAAAAAAGTTTTAGCAAACATGTATAATTAAGGAGTTTAAGTGTCTTTATTCACAAAATAACTGGAATCATAAGCAACCCAATTACAAAGTAAAAGACTGTCATCTTGAAATCAGTTCTTTGTCTAATTTCTTTGAATTTTTAAACTTCAATCTCCTTTCTAAATTCCTTCCATGTGAGACCACTTAATGAATCTATTGAACACTCGCTACATTCTGAAATTTTATCTAAGCCTAACGGAGTCAATCCTCTTGTGAGCAGTATAGACATTTCAGGATTCTTTCTATTGAGATTTTCTTCAAAGCGCTCAATCTATTACATAATTTAAGCCCTAAGAGTAGGATCATTACAAGTCTTAGATCTTCTTTTATTTTATCCTTTTTTATCCTTTTCTTGCTTATTTTTAATGTTATTAATCCTTTTCTATATATAAGATTTCTTCTCCTTCCCATCTATTGATACCTTTACTTACTTCTAGCCCTCATTCTAGTGTTTTCCTATGAGATTTGCATTCCAAAACATTTTTTATAATTAAGTCTTAACAGAATTTATTTGATAATTAATCAAAAACACCTAGTAAAATTTAATCTTATTGGATATACCAAAATCAATTAGCACAGATTATTTCCATAAAGCTAGTAAAAAATACGTAGTTAATGATATAAGCTGATTGATTCTATTAGCTATAAAAATAATACTTCGTATATTATAATTTCATACTAAATGCTAATAGTTATTAATGAGGCTAAGAGGGCTATTAATCAATCTAAATAGCAGAAGTATTTTAACATAAGTAATTTAATTCCAAACTAGCTCTTCTATATACCTTTCGTTTATAATACTATTAGATCCTTCTTTTGCTTCTTTCTTAGATATTTGATGCTTTAGTGCTTTTATCTAAAATGACTATTTTAATTATAAACCCTACTTCTAGCTCTATTTTAAAGCTATTTCTTATATTAAATTTACGTGATAAATTTAGATTAGCATCTTTTATATCTCATTATAGAGGTAAGTCTACAGAAGAATAGTCTGTAGCTATTAAAGTTAAATTAGCCTGTAAATTTTAAGTTGGTTTATCAAAAGCAAAAAGGAGATAAGAAAGGATTAAAATATCGCTATCAAGTAGAAGAGAATAAAAGTCCCTAGAACCATATTTCTATACTCTACTTACTTTCTTCTTTTCTAAGTAAAATTTGAGTTTAACCAACTATCAGTCTAAGTACTTTAAAATTTGGATCAGCTAAAGTATCCTATTATAAATGCTCCAGAATATATATAAGCTCTTATACAAGTAATTAGAAATTAAAGCTTATAAGGCTTAGATTTTATGAAGATAGTATCAAACTTGCATTAATTTTAAGCGCTAATAAAGCTTTTTATAGAGTTATAATATAAGAGGTTTAAAAGAAAAATTTAGTTATTCTAATACACTTATTTAACTAGCAAATTTGACTCTAAATATATACTGAATGATTTTTAATTTGAAGCAATTGATTTGATTATAAAAGAGATCTAATACCAAATCACTATCTTAGATTATTCTAGAAGAAATCACTTTTTAATTTAGCTACATCATGACTTTTTGGCTTAATTAAACCAGAATATCCATAGCTATTACAGTCATAGATATTTAATAGTTTTCAATAAGTTTAAAAAGGTATTTCTAATCAGTTTAACTGATAGATTAAATCAATTCTTATTTACTAGTACGCATTCCCAACTATTAAAGGCTTTATATCTTGTAGATGCTTTAACTTAACATTATAATTACTATCTGATTTGCTTTAAAAAGCTGCTCTTATATTAAAAAGCTTTATCCTTTAATTTCTCTTCATAAAAAGCAAGAAATCTTAATGTTAATTAAACTTTAGCTTATTTCACCTCTATTTAAGTTTTCCAAATTTCACTTATAGACTAGCAGATTGACTTCTCTAAGTAGAATGTTCAAGTGATTTAATGGAAATATGATCTATTACTGAAATTATTATTTATCCTTGCTCTATTTATAATAGGAATATACCTATTTATTAAGGTGTTAAATAGACGCGAAATGGTTTATTAGTTAGGCTTAGATTATAATAGCAGCTATGATAAAATAATAATGATAACTTTTTAGAGATTAATTCATGATACAAATAAGCATTATAAAAGGGATTGATAGTAAGCTAATCTTTTATATGGCACCAGACTTATCAAAGTCCAGAATATATTGACTGAAGTTATATGCACTAGTAGCTCCTTATCCTTTATTGTAATATTCATCTCTAACTTTTATTTTTATCTGTCTAAAATTCAGAAATTGATGCTACTTCTATTCGGCTTTTAATCCCTAAAAAATCAAAATTGTAATAGATAAAATCACTTTATGAGAATGTTTGGTAAATAGCTTTGATGAATAAGATCTAAAGTAAGAAGTATATAAAGCTAGTTAATTGTAATAAGCCGTTAGCTTAGGTATTTATTCGTAAAGCTTTATTTAGTGATATTAACCCTATTGTATTATAGCTATCTAATCATTGTATATAAGCATTTCAGCATCATGACTACATTAAATCTTCTTTTTACATATAATAATGCTAACTTCAATAATGCTTCTAGCAAAAATTATAGAACTTAGTCAAGCATTCAACATGAAAAATAATAAAATGAAATGCCTCATTAATAAGAGGAATAGAACTAAGATTGTAGTGATTATATAAGTAAATAAAGATATCAGTGGCTATAGAGGAAGATACTTAAAAGTATTAATCAAACTATCTCTCTTAGAAACAAATGCTACTCATACTTTCTTTAATTATACTATACTTTTGTCTAAATAGTCACATAAACTACCAACTAGTTCTGCTTTCTCTAAATTTCTTTGCTTTTGAACAATTTTTAAAGATTTTTGATAATAAGCTTTATAGACAAAGCTAGCTGGTAATAGAGAGTTTTAGACAGTATCTTTATTAGTTAGTTATTGTAAAAAATAAATATAAGAATTTTTAGTAAAAAATCAATTGTAATATCCTTGATTAGGTGATGCTCTTCCAGGCTATCTTCCAAACTGGGGATCTTAGAATTATTACTACTGTCCGAAATTTTACTACTAGAAGTTCTGTTATTGGGGCTATTATTGGGGCTATTATTGAGGTTCATTACTTTTTGGGATTTTTGCTGCAAGCTATTTGGTAAGATCAGTTGCGTCTTGGTAAGCAATCATCAAAGAAGTTTTCTCACTAAGTCCAACAAGTACCATAGCACCTATTTTTCCAATAAATCCTAATACAGACATCATCATAGTAAAGTGATGTACTCCTTGTTCCCATTTTCCATATTCATCTTATCTTCCAAAGTAAGATCCCCAAT
Source organism: Loxodes magnus (assembly GCA_946699065.1). Classification (NCBI taxonomy): domain Eukaryota; phylum Ciliophora; class Karyorelictea; order Loxodida; family Loxodidae; genus Loxodes; species Loxodes magnus. The sequence goes on from CAMPDV010000016.1 coordinate 149,491, forward strand.
AAAATAGCCAAACTAAATCAACTATCAGGGTAATAGTTAAGAGTAAGAAAAGTTTAAATCTCACTGTTCTTTCAGTCTGTTGCCACACAAACCAAGAAAACACAAACAAAGGTAGATTGAAATCAGGACGTGAAAGACAAGAAAATAAAGCAATTACTGCACATCCCAAGAATAGCTTGGGGGCAATTGTCTCAGTATCGACCATTTTAAATATGGTTTTAAATAATAATTTAATTTAATTTTAGCTTTCATATTTCCAGCTCTATTCTCTATATCAATTCATAATTTAAATCTACATTAGAATTATTCAAGTTCAGGATAAGAGGAATAATATTAAGACATATCTAAAATATAAGGGATTCCAACAATTTTGCTATAGAGAAATAGATCCTTTACATCAATGCTAGATAGGTTTTAAACTGCATTATTTATTAAAGCAAACTTAAACCTAATTATCAGATTTATGCTTCTAAATCCGTTAGCTTTTAAAGCTATTTGATTAATAAATTACTAAGGATAAATAAAAGGAAGCAAAGTGTTTAAAACGAGAAAGTAAGAATAAAGTAACTTTAATAGGTTATTAATACAAGTCTAAAGGAAAGCCAATTTATAGATCTAATTGTAATGCATTTAGGAATTAAATCGATAATGAGTTAAAATAGCCAATGCTTATTACGATATAACTAAAAGCTAGCTTTAAAGGTTATCACAAACACTGTATTATTAGTATTAAAATTAAACGTTTTTTAAAAATAAATAGTTAACTAAAATCTATTAAAGACTTAAAAATATAAAACTGATTAATATAATTTTGATCCAATCTATTTCCAGAGGATCATATCACTAAGGTCCTATAAAAAGACTTAAATATCAATTAAGAAAGAAAGTTTATTCACTATTTCTTATAAAGTTAATAGGATTAAAAAATGAGATATACATGTTCCAGTTTTATTTTTTTACCTATTAAATAGCCTCAATTTACTTAATCAAATTTAGCTTGGTATAACTATATATAAAAATACAGTCAACATAATATTGTTTGATACTTAATTCTTTTTAACTACTTAAAGCCTGCTATTCATAAAATATCTTAATAAAGACCACGTTCTCTTTTTATTTCAGTCGTTCTATTTTCCAAACTTAATTTCTAAACTTAGTAATTTAGTTGAGTAAATTTAGCATTTAAATAAAGAGCAAAACTTTTAGCTCTATTTACTTACTTTATTTCCTTTGCTATAAGAAATATATTTAGACTAATAAAGTAAAACAGCAGTCACTAATAGCCTCTTATTCACTAGATCAAACCACCAACTCAACTATCTTTTTGGTTATTTAGCAACAGTTTTTTTGCCTTACATTTAAGTGTCAACTTGCCAAAGAAAATTTCAGAGTAATTAGATATTAAACTTATGAAGCAACTAAAAATAATATAGAATAACTATAGCGAAATCTATTAACTCTGTCATAAATAAGTTAGTTATTAGCTAGTTGTACTTAATATCAATTGCTAAAAAGTGCTTAATATTATTAATATTAGGGAGAGATAAATAAACGTCTTTACAAACAAAGTATTCAGCTTTAAGCTAGAAAACAAGATAATATTCAATTAATTATACAATAAAAGCTTTATAAGTAGCAGCATCTATTAAATATAAGGATGGAAATTTTGAAACTATAAAGACTAATTTGCATTTAAGTAAGCATAATAAAACAAACTTGCTGAAGTAACTAAGAATGAGAAACTTAGAAAAGGTATTAGAAGTAATAAATATTTAGCTATTAATATAAAAACTAGCTAACTATAGTTAAATTAAACAAATATTTTCATCATTTGTACAATCTTCCTAGTCAACCTAGTTTATCTATATAGCTTTTTACATATTTCTATTATCTTTTTAGCTCATTCAATTATATGTCATTTTGATAATATTGTAAGTTTAAATTTTTCCCTTTTTTAGTGGCAGATAGAAAATAAAGTTGAGCAAAGTAATAGATAATAATTATAGTGAAAGCGCTATTACTTATAGCTAATGACTTAATGAGCTAAGAGAGTAATTCTATAGAAGCAAATATTGATTTAGCTTTCAATAATTACTAATTGAGGCTTTAATTTCAAGCATACTAAATGTATTATCTTATTATAATAAAGCTTTTTTAATATTTACCTTCAAAATTTAGTTTGAAAAGGGATTATTATACTTATTAGCCATAATCTATTACCTCTTTAGTCTGATTCTATCTATAATATTTCTTACTTTTTACTTTTATTATATCAATTCATTATGCTGTTTAAGCTTTAAATAATAAAAAAGGAGAAGTTATAGACATGCTGAACTAAGTAGATCTAGCATAGTGTAAGTAAGTAAAGATTAGAATGGATGAGTATTAAATTATGGATAATAAATGTTGATTAGATGCTCAAAGCATATTTTCTATCTCCTTCCTTTCTTTTAGTAGATCTTCAGTTGTAATTTGTAGCTTTTTTCTTCCAAATTCATCTATTTATAAGTTTTGAACTATTTAGTAGGTTCCATCTCCTTTAACTCTCAAGGGAAATGAAAACATCAAATCTTTTGGAATATCATATGATCCATCAGAAAGCACTGCCATTGAAACTATATCCTTGTTTCCTAAAACCCAGTCTCTTAAATGGAAGATAGCGGAATTAGCTGCTGAAGCAGCAGAGGATGCTTTTCTTACTTCAATGAGAGTATATCCTCTTTTAGCAATCATTGGAATAACTTCATTCTAATATCATGCTTAGTCTACAATTTATTTGGCAGGTTTTCCTTTTATTGTTGTAGTACTAATATCAGGATACATCGTTGGTGAGTGGTTTCCCCAAATATAGAAGCTTTTTACATCATTAATTGAAGCATCAAATTTTAAAGCTAATTACATCTTCCCTCTATTTTCATCTAATCTAGACATAGCAGAGAAATTTTCTTTTGCCATTCCTTTCGCATTAGCTGCGCAAATAAGCGCAACTGTATTACATGGATTTGCAACAACTACTACTTTCGCATTTCTCTTGGCATTATCAGATAATGCTTTTCCAGTTTCTACAAAGATTTCTGCATTGATTTTTAACAATTCTGCTCTCTCCTAACCAGGACCACGTGGTTTTGATCCAACTAAAAAGGCATAATCTATATCCTTAAATCCCACAGAAAGACTATCAGTTAAAGTGATAGACCTTAAAAGAGGAAAAGCACAATCTTATAGTTCCATTTCAATTCCCTTAAGTGCATTTTACATCACAGGCAAGTCAATTATATTCAAGTCTATTAGGCAATTTGGTCCTAATAACTAACCAGAGGCTATTCTAAACAAAAGAGAATAAGAAATTTAACCTCCACCACCAGTTACAGCTATTCTTGCTTACAGAGGTGCGCTTGCAAAATTACGGAATACTGTTTTGAACATTTTATAATTAAATGAAAAGCATAGCAATTAAAATGCTCCAAAAATATATACAGAACATTAGCATACAAAGAGCTTAAAACAAAGCTACCTAAAATTAGTTTACAAAAGCTTTTAAATTAAATCAATTAAGTCAAATCTAAAAATCGACAATAAGCTATTTGGTTATAAAGAGACTAAAATACTAATTATTAAACTCACTAATATCTGAAACTTAAGAAGTAAGAAAAGAAAACTTGAGAGTAACTCTTTTTGATATATCAATATAGTTTAAGCAAGCTCTGTTTTTCTATGTTTATATAATATTATAAAAGAGTAAAATATTTAGATAAATGAAAATTAAGTAATTAGTTTTTCTTCTATTTCTGCTTATTATTATTATCTTAGTCTTTATAGCTAATCGCTTATGCCTTCTATATCTTTACTACATTTGGAAAGTTCATTTCGTAACTTCTATATTTCGCTTGATGAACTTGTTTGATGAATATCCGAAAGAAGCTAAATATAATTTTTATTTTTGCTTTGAAGTCTTAAAGATAACTAATCTATATCTCTCTATAGATTGTCTTCATGTAAAGGAGATAGATGAGTAGCGTAAGGAGATTATGAGATTTATTGTTCATTAGTGTCTCAAAATTAGTTCTTTTAATTATCTTTAAGTTCGTTCTTCATATCTAAATGATCTACAACCTCTTTTTTAGGAGATTTATTTATATTATAGATGAGATGTTCATTCACTTAAACTAAGTCTTTCATAAGATTCTTTACTCTTTCATTCTATTATGACAAAATACTTCTAGACTATTTGGTATGGTTTAGTTCGCTAATTAAATTTTATATTTACCCTTAAAAATCTTTTATTGCTAACTCAAGTTATTATTAATGCGCTTTTGCTTTCAGAAATTCGCTTTCTAATTAAGTATTTGCCTTAACCTATTCTTTGAGCTAAGCTTTTAGTTTGACAAGCTTTTTATCCTTTTTCATAAGATTTACTTTTTCCTAAGATAGATAATCTTCTTGCTTTTAAGTTTTCTTGTTCAATTAGTTTTAGAATTCTTGCATTTTATTGCTAATACTATTGAAATCTTTATTTAAGGCTTAAATGTCTTCTTCATACTTATCTATCTTTTCTTACATCTCAAGCTTTTCCTATTCTTCTTGATTTATATTTTTTAAGAGTTTTTCAACCTTCTACTATCATTCTTGTCTCAATGATTAATGTTCTATCTTTAACTATGCATTCTCTTTCTACTGTTAAATGGTTCTTTTATCACTTTCCTAAATTTTGTCTTTAAGCTTAAGTATCTAATCTTGGTATTCTTCAATTTATCTTTAAGCACTTGCCAGATTACTTTTAATTTCCTCAAGTTTAATCTATTCCTACTATACTTAAATCTATCATTTTTAATTAATGCTCTAGATTTCTTATTCATGTAATAGTTAGACTTCATATGCTTCAGATTTCAATTGATTTATCTAGTTTAAATAGTTAACACACTTATCTTATAATGCTTTCATTGCCTCTGAAACTGCTTTAGAGTTTAGTTGCCTTTTTTAGTTATCTATTGTCTATTTGTTTTACGTAAAGCTATGAGCTTGTTAATTTGAGGAGCAAGACCATCTTTAAGGAGATTTATCGATGCAGAGTGAATATAAGTTTGGAGAAGAGTAGTCTTAAAGTATACTAGATGAACTGCTTTTTTGCAGATAATTTTTCTACATCGTTAATTAATTAAAACTAAATTGATATTTAAACCCTTTATCTATCTAATATTTCTGCCTTTACACTATATACAGTCACTTTTACTAATATTTACTCTTTTCTCATTCTTCTACTTTATACTTCTATGCTTTCTTTTATTATTAAAACTAGAGCTTATGAATAAGCTATGTAGTATATCTGTTTGATAAAATAAATATAAACTAAGTCTAGATCTTATTTGAACATATATTGGAATAGCTATAGTAAATAGTATATCATTATAACAGTGGACAATATCTTCTTCTATTTAACTATTCTAGAGTTAGTATTCTATAACCCTATAATCTCTTCTTTGCTTTTCTTAAATATAGTATCTACTCTAAAACTATTTATTGGTCTATAATTTTAATTTCTTATGTTTTCTAAAAATATGTAATGCTAAACTATATCGCTAGCTATGGATTAATTATCATTAGTCTAGTTATATTTTAAGTTATTTTCTTTCTTTTTAAGGTTTTATTGTTATGAGATGCTTATTTGCTATTTTCATTCCAGTACTTGATTCTAAATTTTTTGGGCAATAAAGCTTTTAGCAATATACCTTCTACTTCTCTACTTCTCTACTTCTCTACTTCTCTACTTCTCTACTTCTCTACTTCTCTACTTCTCTACTTCTCTACTTCTCTACTTCTCTACTTCTCTACTTCTCTACTTCTCTACTTCTCTACTTCTCTACTTCTCTACTTCTCTACTTCTCTACTTCTCTACTTCTCTACTTCTCTTTATCGATTTATTGATTTTCTAGTAGGTGATATTAAAAAAAACTCTTATTTACATATTTTTACTTCTATTGATATTGATAGACTTAATTACATTCTTATTGATGAAATTTAAATAGACAGCATTACTTTTTTGCATAAGGAAATGTTGAAGATTATTGGATGTATTGTAAATATTAATAAATAGATAAAATATAATGTTAACTTGAAGAGGAGGAGGAGGAAGAACTTTCTGATTCTAAACTTTGACTTGACTCTTCTGTTATATTTTAATTTATCTTTTCAGGAATTTTGTGTGGAACAATTTAAGATGGTGGAGATTTGCTTCTTATTAAGTCTTAAAGTTTATTCCTGACAGTTTATTGGCATTACTTTTTACTATAGAACTTGATTGATGCTTTATATTGAATTTTGTTCAAAATTTTGTCTATTAGCTTCAAGATAAGTTGTCTGATTTCAAGTTCTTGAGTGAGATCTAGATTTGTTGAAAATCGCTTTTTGAAGCCTACTTAGTTAGCTAGTTTATTTTCATAACTGCTAAATTTCTTTAAATAAAGGTTTGCTCTAAACCTGTTTCCAAGTTACTTCTTAAAGGTTTTGCTTTCTAGTAGTTATAGTCTAAGTTTAGCGTATTTTTCCATCTTTTCTTTCTAAAATTAAGCTTCTCTTTCTTCCCTTCTTATTCTTCTTATACATAAAGGATCAAAATCAAGAACATGCAATATTCCTGGAAAGTATTAATTACCTACTCCTCCAAAAATTATAAGTTTCTAATCAACGTTATCAGAAGCGTGACCACATCTTGGTTAAGGAATCTTTCCAAATACATTAACATTGGCTCAGGTTAAGGAATCTAAATTCAAAATATGAATATCGGATAAAAAGCAGCCATTTGATTAGTCATTTCTTCCTCCATAAAGTATTAAAATGTTAAGCTTTTGCATGTAGCTAGTCGTATGTAGCATTCTTGGCTAAGGAGTTTATCCATTTGTCTAAGGTTTAAGGAAAAAGGGTTTTTTACCTACTTTAAAAATTCTTAAATCTTCTTAAAGTTTAGATTCTTCATTAGTTCCGCCAAAAAAATAGACTCCTGATTCTTTGATGGAATTAGCTCCCGACACTTTAATTTCAGCAAATCTATATAAATTAAAATTAGGCTATTCTTAGGAATAAGTGGAGAAAACAGATGTAGCTGTATGATAAGCTCTACAGAAATCTTTAGGCAGTTTTTTGTAACTAACAGCTTACCATTCCTAAGTATCCATATTAAGACTCCATAAATCTCCCATTACTGTACCTTTATCATTTAAGCCTCCATGAACTAGCATATGTTTTCCAACCATTGCACATGCATGATATCTTCTCATATCAATAACAGGACCTTTAGTTTTAATTGGCTTTCACTCAAAGTTTTGTGTATTAAAAATTTTTACATCATTCATACAAATTCTCATCTGAGATGCTTTGTTATATTCCATTTCTCCTCCGAAAACTATTAATTTCTTTTTTCATTCGACCATTGAGTGTCCATATCTTCTTTGAATATCCAATCCATTTGTCACAACTGGAGTTCATTTTAATTTTAAAGCATCTAGCATCGAAATATCGTTTTTAACTTCTATGTTAATACCTCCAAATAAAAATAACCTTTTTCCAACTGTAACTAATGTAGATCCTTCTCTAGCTAATGGTTTCCATTCTTCACTTGAAACTTCTCTCCAAGCAATTTCATAAAGCATAGGTAGATTATCAGACACTGATTAAGTTTATTACTGAAGTCTAATAAATTTTTCTTCCTTAGATTCTTCTTCAACTGTGCTTAATTTTGCTAACTTTCTGAACTTAGAAGGAATTTTTTTAACATTTTGCTGGCAAAATCTCATTTTTTTATTTTCTTAGACAGTATGAAGAAACTAGCGTACAGTATCATAGCCTCTTTGCTTCTTATTTAGAAATTCTTCTCAATTATTTTTCTGTTTATCTAGTATTGCAACCACTTCATTAGGAGACTACAATTTCTTGAATGAATGAGGTTTGACCATCCAATACTCTTATTCAACATTTAAAGAAGGAAGAGGAGGTATTCACTCATCTCTCACTGTTCTATTTCAGAAGCTTTCTTCTTCAATTTCAGATATAATAGTTGATCCTATAGATTTCATTAATTTACTTAAATATAATTAAATAGTAGAACCTTAATATTTATTACCTACCTTATTTAATTTATTCTTCAAAGCATCTTTCACTTATATGTCATAACATGCTTCCTCTACCATAATAGCCACTAACTTCCTTTATATCTCACTACTATCAGATTTTAAAAGCCTCTAAAGTATTTAAACTTAAGCTAATTAAAATATTTCATAGTAGGGTGAATAAGCAAATAAGTATCTAGAGTATTTAGATACCCTTTTAGTTTATTTAGATCTAGTAAATCATAAAACTGGAATAGTTTCTGAGCTTTAAATCATAAACAGTTATGTAATTTAGCTACCAGATTAATAATACTATTTAGTATCCAGATTATTTAGCTCATTCTTTCCTATTCCTCAATTTATAGATGAATCTAGATTCTCATTTTACTAAGTACTCATAAAAAGGAAATAGAAAGGTAGTAAAGTATTTAAAACTAAAGCAAGCAAAGATTTCCTTGATGCTGATACTTTTACCATTAATAGAAAATCTCTTAAAAGAAGCCAAGAGTTTATCTATATTAATAGCATCATTAATCTCAACTATCTAGTAAATTTAGACCAATTAGTACCATTTTCTAAAATTAACTGAATTAACCTCTATTTTGATTATGCCGAAATATATAACTCAATAAGAGCATCTTATAGCCTAATGCCATAAATAGAGATTTATAGACTTATTAGCATTAATAATATAAGAGAGCTTCTATTAGTTTACTTATATAGAATAAAGTGTTAAGTTAGTTAAATTTAACTTTCTCCAACTGAAAATTCATTTGTCAAAAGAGTGGAGGTATTTACAAGTAACTATTGCTCTATTACTTGTTTGTTCTCTTGACCTGAGCCCTCAAGTTCGAATTCTTTCATTCCTTTATGATATGATCTTATTACATGTCCTGAAGCACTCATCGCAAAGGTATGCCAAAGACTGTGGTATATATAGTAGTTGCTGTTTTTTGTTAAAACTACATTGAAAATTAGAGATAAGAGGAAAGAAAGCAAAGCCAAGGTAGCAAATACCATATTTATGTTCTTTTTGATAAATTTGAAGATTAATTTGAACCTGAAGAATTAAGGGTGGCTATGCTAGGAAATAACATGGACATATCTGCCTCACCATATCATAATCGATACAGCAAAAGGAAACAAAATCACGCTAAGATAATCATACTAGTCCTAAAGCACATTTACTAGTACTACAATTGAGTGAAAAACGTAAATCATAAGTTTTTTAGCTGGATTTTAAATATTAGCCAGATAAATAAAGCAGGTTATCACAACAATATAGCTCGTAAAAAAGTCACAAATACTTAAGGTTTTATACTGTCATTCAAAGCATTCATATTAGGAGTCGCAGAAATGGTAAATAAAACTTGCAATCATGTTACTACCAAATATCATTGCTTCTCCATAACATTTATACTCTATTGCTGTTCATACTGAATAAAGAGCAGCGAAGTTACTGAACGTAAGAAAAAAAAGTTCAGTATTATAAAAAGAATCGGATTGCACTTTATTTTCGCATAGTTCTCCTGCATAATTTTAGAAACAGTAGCAATCATATACATTATTTTTTGCCCAGCATTTCCCCTCATTACACATATTATCCCCACACTCAGATAAAATAGAAGCTACTTCGAATCACTAAATTTGCTATGACAATTAAGATTAAATTTAGACAGAAAGGTAAAAAGTTTCAGGCCTGACAAACAACTTATACATAAAGATCATAGTATTGCTATTTTTATCTCTCTTCAGAAGTTATGAGAACAATTATTAGTCATATCAATCGTCATAAGGCAGCCCATTATATTTTTAATACATTTAGATAAAGGAAGTTTAGTTAGATTTTACGTTAGTGCTAGGTATCATTACAAATATGTATAAATAGTTATCCATATGATATTCTGGTAAAGAATAGCTAAACATATACGCCTTTTACTCGTTTAGACTGCTTTCCTCTTAACTTTAGATTGCAATCCTTTTTTTATTTCCTATTTTAGAAATGCTGCTATAGCTAGTAGTAAAATCAAATGAATTTCCATAGTACATGCTATAGATGTATTAGTTTTAGCAATGTGACTAAGACTCACAGAAATTAGAAGCTACTTATATGCTAAATTCATTATCTGAAGATATAGCTCGATCACATTTTATCTGATAAATGATATATATGTAAGGCTAAGATGGACTATTAATTGATAATTAGCTAAACTTTTGCCTGGTATTAAAAGCTATAATTCTGTTCACGTTATTTACTTTGTAATGCTGGATTTCTGGAGTGTAAAAACCTTAGTCACTTATTCATGCGTTCAGGTCTCAGTTTTCTAGATTTAAATCTGCATAAATATCTAGTACGATGTTAAGCAACAAGCCTGTAACACGTACCTAATGTGCTATATAAGCAATTGACTTATTAAATTCGTCATGAAAATAGAATTAGCTTTAGTCTATTTTTAAACTAAATGAATCATAGTTAACTTGTAAGTCACATACTCTTCATTATTAGCTAATTAGCTAATCAGATTTTAATAGTTAATTGTTCCAACTAGAGATGAAGTCGCTTCTCTAGCAGAAATAGAAAACAGATCTTGCACTAAAATACCAACTATGCATACTGTCAGCAGGTAATCATCGAGTATAGTTGTTCATTCCTCCATAAATCTTTAGAATAATTTATCTACTAGCTGGTAAAAAAGGAATATCCACAACCTTTCTATAAATGGACCAAGGCTTTGAATTACTTATTTCTCATAAATCAAAAAACAATTCATCTTATGATTAATGGGAATTTTACAGTCCTAAAGGATTTCTATCAAAAGCTAAAAACATTTTTGGAGTTGACAACCCTCCTTTATCGTTTTCCATCTCACTATCCCTACAACACATTATAACACTCAGCTCATATCTAATTATATTCTTCTATGGAATCGGAATTTTTAAATATGAAATTCCAAATTTATCCACAAAATCTTTATCATACTAAACAAGATTGCTAGCATCATCATTAGTCTCTCATAATTAATCAAATTGCTAGTTATTCATACCTTCTTTTGACTCCAAGGCTAAAACCTTAGGTAGTATAAAAACTATTAAAGCAAAGGATGAAATATGTCTTTTATTCACCATTTAACTAATAAAATTAAATTTACTCTCTTAGTTTCAAGATCTATTTTAGAATGCACCTTTAATTATTTTCCTAGCCGCCTTCGCATAAAAAAGAGAATCCTTTAAATATAAAAAATTGAATAAGAACCTTCTAATAGTACTCATAAGAAAGGAGGTAAAAAGGCTTATTATAAGTATCATTTCTTTTGAAATAAGTGAAGTATAAAAGACAAAGTTAAGGTATACAGATATAGGCACTCTATTATCCTTTTAAAATGCTTCATCTCTAAGACAGTAAAATGATGGTTTCAAGAATAATTAAATTGATTATATAGTGACGAGATATTTGAAGCTCTATATTTACCATCAGAATATAACTAAAAGTTAAATATTCAAAGCATATAAATTAGTGATAGCTATAACCTTTAAAATAATCTTACTTATTGTTCTAGAAAGTGAGAAGCTTAAGAAGTTTAAGATTATTGCATTCAATTAAAGCCATTTAATTTAAGAGTTAATTTTTTGTAACCTTCTTACACTAACCCAGAAGAGAGGAGATTTCTATTCTAAATCTTATTCTCTAATTTCAAAGTCAAATTTATATTAAAGCAAGAGGTTTAAAATAATAGGAAGTTTTAATTAAGCTCATAGTGTAAAACTAAAATAGATAGACGCTTATAGTTGAAATATGCGTAATAATGCAGTAATGTATATTAAGTTAGAACAAACAATTATATATAAAGGCCTTAGCATTTTTAATTTTTAATTTAATTAAAATGGAATACAAGCATATATTCAGAACACTTATTGCTACTAATTTCATTATCGTTTTGTCTGCTATTTTAATCTTTGCTTATGGAGTTGTAATACTCGGAGACAATTTAATTGACGATATCTCAGAAGCTGATCAGAGTGAAATTGACCTCTAAGCTGCTATAGGTGGTTCGATAATCGCATTTGGAGTATTTTTAGCTTTAGTAGCCTTGCTTGGATTTGCTAGTCTTTATATTAAGAAAAAATGGCCTATTACTTCTTATATTGTAATAATAACCCTTCTACTTCTTTTTGTCTTGGTACTAACTCCATTATTGTTTTATGCTTGGCTCTATGTAAATGATAACTTTGACGTTAAAAAATTCTGCGAGGATAATAAGCATCATGTTGAGTTTATGGACACAACTGATAAAGTTATCAAACAAGCAAATTAAGAAATGTGTAACACAGACTGTCCATGTGACTTAGGGAGAGATGTTTTACCTTTATTTGATAATTGGACAAGCTTTGATGTTCGCTCTGATGGAGGGAATTAAATTCCTAAATGTAATCCATGCCTCTCTGAAAATTAAAAAGTATAAAGTGAGTTATAAAGATAAAGAGATCAAGGACTAATAGGTTAAGATGATTGTCCACCTGAGATTTATTATGAGACTTTATATACATCTGATGAAAGAGCTACCTTTAATTTCATTAATGAAATGGAAGATAGATTTACATGTGCTGGCCTATGTGAGACTGCCACTTTTTACTTATTCACTGATGTAAATAGAGGACCTCCTCCAAGAAGTTGCGTTCAAGATTTCTATGACTGGGTTAATAATAGAATCATAGCAACCTGGATTATAGGTCTGTTCTTTATTATTCATTTGAGTGTTACTTTAGTTTTTTCGTTCCTTTTGAGAAAAAGAATCAAAATAGAATAGGAAAGTAAGGACACAATTACTCTGCTAATGACGCAGACTCTATGATCTCATTCTTTACCTTATTTTTAATCTTTAATTGCATAATTTGTTTTATTATTTGATTAACTATTAACTTCTTTATAAAAAGAAGGTTAATCTTCTCTTCTCAGGAAACCTTTCTAATATCCTTCATTAAACTATAAGCATCATAATAGTCATGTATAGTATAAACTTTTACGAACTATGAATGCATATACTTTTAGTCTTCTTAGCTGGTATATTTTTACTTTACACCTTAAGATAATCCACACTATTTTAGATAGAAATTTATAGTTAAAATACAAGTTTTATTATATGATTCATTATTACTGGATAGCTTCATCTTCTTTAGACTGATTTTCATTTGAGGTATAGAAACTGCTTCCGTAGTTAAAAAAAAGTTCTTCATGTGCTTAAATATCTCTTAGAGCACGAAAACCTATAAATGTGATTCCTTAACTAAAAACTTATAGTGCGTATAAATTAGGGATTGAACTATGGTTTATATAACGACTACAATTGCCTACTCATCTGGCGTCTATAGACTAATATTCTGATAAAGAGAAAATGTAAGAGTCCTCACAAGTTTTTCCTGAGAGATAAGCAAAGTCAGTATGAATAAACTCTCCTGAGTAAAATGATATCAAATCGTCTTTTTTAATATCTTCTAATAGAAAAAGTCCAAAACCCGCCTTTTGATTTTTGATGGTAGATTACCTTCGTGCTGTTTTTTTAAATTGCTTTAGTTATATTTATTGATTATTGCAAATCTCTTCTTTACCACATCCACAAATCTCTTAATCACACTCTCTATCAGATGTAAAGCAAATACATTCCTAACTCAAAAAGCAAAATTTCTTGCAACTGCATCCTCTAAATCTTAAATTACATTTTAAGTCGCAGCTGCAGAATTTTTCACAGACACCGTGTTCTTTATGGCAGTTTGTACAGTCTCCTTCATGAAAGCATGGTAAATAAAATTTAGTCATCATGTTCTTGTTCATTGACTTTTGAGCAAGTGGAAGTTTTTTATTTTTCCTTTACTTTGCTTTTTGCTAAGATGCCAAATTTTATAATTTTGGCTAATTTAAGCTTTGTTTCTGCTGAAAAACTATTAATCTTTGAAATAAATCTTGAAGCAATCTAAGAACTTCAATACATGGAGCGTTAAAAAAATCTGATAATGTACAGGGACAAAATCCATATCAACCTACATGTCTCAAAGCATGAAGTCTCTTGACTATCTAAGTTGTTTAGTCAACTTCTGTGTTTTCGGAATAATCTAAAATCAGTTTTTCTCAGTCGCTTTTGTCAATCTTATCATAGATCTCTAGCACCTATCTTGTAAGTTCAGTGTCATTAATTGAACAGTTTTAGACATTCTCACATTTTCAAATTTTTTTAATCGCATTAGCATGATCTTTGAAATATTTGCTATCATTCTTTGAAATGCCATGAGTAGGACAATAATATTCCATGCATATTTTGCAAAACATGTCTCTATTATTGGCTATTAAATTATGATAATGCAGATTTTTTTATTCAACTGGAATTGACATATAGACAAATTGTTTTCGCTTTGCTGTATTTTCTGTATACTTCTAGTTTATTCATTTGCTTAGTACTTTTGGCTTAAATAAGTCTACTATCTACTTTTCAAATCAGTAATTTAAGAAGGTAAGAGAAGCTTCTACATTGAGCTCTTTTTCTTAAATACCTTAGTTTTCAGTGTTCTGAGCTGAATTAGGATTTGAAGTTTTTATTTTAAGCTCTGCAAATTTCTCGAAATACTTCAGGAAAATGTTAAGGATCTTATAGTTGAAGCTAAACAAGTTTGTCATAGCGCTTTCTTCAATATCCTCTTTGTGATTGTTGAGTAAAGCCTACATATCATTAGTACGCTTTGCAAGCATGTCTATCTATTCAAATTCAATCATTCTTTCAGAAAATATGAATCCAGTTCCTGTTTAAATCACAGTCTACTCTTGTTCTAATACTGCTGTTGGGAAATGAATGGACTTTTATATTTTTTTTGGTTTCTTTTTATTAGAAGGCAAAATATAAGCAAGTTGCTTTTTAAGCTTCTTCTCAGTTTTAGACTGCATATCCTTAATTTGCGTTTCTCAGATTAAGCTTTCTTTTCTTAAGAAATCGATGTAATCAGCTTTACTAATCTAAATTTTTTTACCAATAGATGCTTGCTATTGACTAATTTAGCTAGGGATTTAATAGAGGAACATAATTTCTTCATCCTAAGTCTCCATAATAAATAAATAATAATAAAGGAATAACTTCCTTTCTACTCTTTATACACTCTAGAGATATCTAACTCCTTTGTATTCCAGTTAATCTGCCTAGACTCTAAAGTACTTTAATACCAACTGCTTGCTAATGATATTAATTTAGCTATCTACAAGTAAAAGCTGCTTTAGATTATCTGTCAAGAAGCAGAGTAATTGATTATTAGTTCGATTAAGCCTAAAAAAGAGAGACTTGATATTACTTCAGTTAGCTATCTCTTTTAAGTTGTATTAGTATACTAAAGAATAGCCTTAGTACTGCTTATGAGACTTGAAATGCTTATACTTGAGTAATATAAACGAAGCTCAATATTTAAGTTAAAATCAGTCTTAATGTTAAGCCAAACAAAAATAAGGAAATATAAATAGTTAAGTTCTTAAGAGATCTAAGTGCTTAATACGATAGAGTAAATATCTAATATTACTAATTACTGGTTCATTACTATCAAAAGCTACTTCTGGAAGATAATAAAGGGTAACATTTTTTGTAGGGTATAAAGTATATCCATAAACTAGCATACTAATCTTGAAAAAGAATAACACTTAATGTAAATAAAGTACTATTTAGTCTAGTTTTAGTATTATAGAGTTACATTATCTAAGTAATTGGTTGCAAGTTTTTACTTTTAGTGTAGTTTTTTAAATAAAATAGACCAAGAAAATGAAATTCTATCCTAGAAGCTATGAAACTTCGTAATGGAGATTTGTTAAAGAAGAACCTAAAGCTGCTCTTTTTGGATCTAAGGAACATAAAATATAAAAGATTGAGAAAAAGTTGGTAAGTAGAAATAGTAGAGAGCTGGTAGATGAACCTGCCAATTTTTATTTATCAGACAAGTCAAAAAGTCTAATGCAAAGTCCAAAGGCAAAGGAAACTTAGTGCAATGACAATATTTTTAGTATCAATAATAATTGTACACAGAAAACAGGAAGTCTTTGAAGTTACTTTTAGAATTATAGGAACATAAACACTCCTGAGATCTAACCAACTAATTCAGAAAACAAAGGAACTACTATTTTCAACTTTTTGGATAAGTGAGACGATATAATGAGCAAAAGAATTAAAGATCAAAGTTTAGAGTTTTTGAAGTTGTAACTATAATAGTCTGAAAATATAAAGTTTAAGTTTGAAGAACCTTAGATGTCTTTTAGGAAAAAAAAGAAATTCCCTGAGACTAAAAAAGTTCTAAGCAACAAAAAACTAGTATCAGTGAAGTTTAAAAATACTTCATAATAAAGTCCAACACTTAAAAGTTATGAAACAAATTGATATGTACCAGTAAAGTTATGGAAGCAGAGCAGCGAATATAAAAATACCAAATTATAAAAGCAAAATTAAAGGAATTTTTTCTATAAAAACCTTTGATAACAACAAGTATCATCTCCTTTCCAATCACCACCAAAAAAAGACGAAAATTTTAAGACGAATGATCAAAATAGTACAAAGCTATCTTAAGCTAAAATAGCATAACTCTTTAAAAAGTAAATTTTCTATTTCAGTGATTGCATTAAGAACAATAAAAGAATTCCTAATTGCATTAAAGATATTGACTTCTCAACAATTGATTCAGATTAAAAGTAAGAAGCTAAAAGAAAGTACACAAAGACTTTTGTATGGGGTGGAAATTTTACAAGAACAATAGAGTGTTAATTAATCTACTCATCTAAAAATATATCTTATATAAACCATTTACCATATCTATATTAACTTATCCTATAAAACTTACTTTTTTTCCTTTTATACTATGATTTTAAGCAAGGCATATTTTTACAATTTAACGGACTTTAGCATAATAATTAGGTAGAAAATATAGTATCTTTATCTAAGTTACTTCATTGGTATGATAACAAATGGATGAATGCTAAATGTATATGAAGATATTAAGTTAGAAGTTAAATCTTATTGGTATATAATAGCTTTGCCTTTTTTATTTGGAGATCTTTATCTTTGATACTCATAATTTAGTTAATTGGCTTACTGTCTTTATCCTTTTTACTACCCTTTATCTTATTACTTATTCTGCCAGAATTTTTTGATTTTATTAATATTTTTCAAAAATAAGCTCTTTTGTATAGTCAAATCTATGAGAATTATTATAGAAGAATAGAAGGAATAATAGTTAGCTAATTAGTCCTATTATAGTCTATTTTAAGAGAAGATTTCAAGTAATTTCTTATAAAGTACTTAAGCTGAGTATAGCAATACTAAGATAAAAGAAAACTGCTAATACTATTAAGACAACTAAAACAATGTAAGCAAGAAACTAATAACCATACAAATATCCTTTAAATAGACTTAACTCTTCTATAATCTAGTTCAAATAAATTAGACGAAATTCTTTCGCTATTTGATTTAAAAAATATGAATCTCGGTTTCTTTTGTCTTCAATAGCTTAGGATCAGAAACAAATGTAAAAATAAAAGAAATAGGGATTTTAATTTAATGTCTTTAACGCATCGTATTAATAGCCTTTTTTTAAATGAATGAAGAATAAAAAATTGAAATGTTCAAAATTTATTTTGAAGACAGGATCAATATGATGGATCCCTTTTGAATAGCCATTAATAACTGATTTAATCAAACTGATATAGTAAAATAAAAGGAAATGAATTATAACTCTTAGTTACATTATAAAAACATGAATTTGATATTGATTAGCATTATGTTTAGATACAATTAATATCTCATACTATAAAGCCTTTATGATATATCCTATATAACACAAATCAACTATTTTAGTAATAATTTGACCGAAGATAGAAAATGAATGTGTTAGTATGTAAGGATTTATTTCGTTAATTTTAGTTAAAAATTTGGATGTAAATATTTCTCAGTTTAGAATTTTGCATTCAATTATTTCAGCTTTATCTCCAGTTGAAAGACCCGCTATTGCAGGGTATAAATCTCCATCACAAAACTTTTCTTTTTCCGTATAAGCAACACCCCAATCTTAACCGTTACCCGAAAATGAAAGAGTGCCCCGAATAGTATCACAAGTTATTCCAAGAATATCTCCGGCTTTTAGTTTGCTTCCATATTTTGGACCAGAGCCACCACTATCATGTCTCAATTCTCCGCAATAGTTATAAAATGACCATCCAGTTGCAGTATCAGCAAAAGCACGATTTAACTCAGTTTACATTTTACTAACTCCTATTTTTAGCTCAGTGCCTCCAAGAATTTTTAACTTTCAGTGATAAACATAACCAGGCTTCAGAGGCTAATTTCCCAATGCTGTTCCAAAGCTTGAACCTCTTTAAACCTCATAAATTTTTCCTTCTGCTTTTACTCTTGAAGCTTTTTTTGTAGAATCCCACTCAAAATCAAATGGAGGTGCCCAAATATCACTACTAGCAAATCTGTCTACTTAACTATTCAGTAAAGAAAAATCAATGTGCATATTAGCTTCGCCATACGCCTTCGGCTCTTTTATTCTATCGATTTATTCGGTTAATTTTTTAAATTCTTGTTTAGACTGTATACTCTAATTAGGCTGACCTATGACTTCTATTTTATTAAGTACATCTTAAATTAAAGGAAGCTATTCATCTATCTCGTATATCTTTTAAAATATTTGCTCTTTTGCTATATTTATCTTTTCCTCACAAGCTTCATGAATTCTTGCTATAAGAACAGCTTCATTTTCCCTTACATGTATCTCAAATTGGTCTAATTTCTCTACCATTTTCTTTTTACTTTCTTCTAAGAAAATTTTATTCTGCATGCATTACCTTTAGTTTCAGCTTAATTTTGCCTTTCCTTCATATAGAAATTCGTCATATTCGACTTGAGCTAGCCTTAAGTCTCTAATTCTATGATTATTATGAGTGGTTGATGTGCATTACTCACAACAGTAGTCTCCACAGTCCATGCAAACAAGCATCATATTTTAATCTTAATGAATGCTGCATATTTTCATGCTCTAATTCTTTTGGTAAGTATTCTCTTCAGTTCCTGGCGTAATATATTACTATTTGGTCTGAAGAAGTCGAATTTAGTAAATAGCAGACTCCAGAATATAGTCTCTTGGCAAATTCAAAAGTCCATCCTTAACTTCAGTAATCTTTGCACATGTGGGACACTCGATGCTCATTTTATCTCCAATTAATTACGTAACACAAGGAAGGCAAGCAAAGTGAGAGCACGAAAGAACGATAGGCTTTCTAAAAAGATTCTTACATAGCTTGCATGTTAATATTTCGACACTAGTCATATTTATTAAAGCTATTTAAGAATTAAATTTAATATACTCTATTTATATTCCATCTCCTTCCTAAATCCACTTATATCCCCTGCAACTGCTTCTATCTAATCCTATATGGTAAATCTAACAAATACTGTCTAAATTTAATTTTATGAGATAATAAGTTATAAACCTTAATTTGCTACTAATGGCATCTTATTTATATAGTAAGCTTAAAATAGCCAACTATAAAGATAAGAGATATAGCACCCTAGCTTACTTTGGTCTAATTGAAGTAGAAGTAATGAGTTACATTCTTCAATTTTAGGATCTCTTAGGGGATCTTTCAGTTATCTCTTTATATAATATTTACTTATTTAAAAGCTAGATAAAGTCTAATAAGCACAATTTAGTTACAATTTTAACGTAGAATATCATTTTTGCTTTAAATATAGAAAATTCCTAAATCAATTAAACGTTTAAATACATAGAGTAATTACCTAATAACCAGTAGGATATTTTCAGTATTAAGACTATTAAATATGTAAAAGAATCTTAATGGTAACTGCATTGTTGCTATACGAAGGGAAAATAAATCCAAGTGAGAAAAGAGATGCCCTTTATCTCCTAAAGAAGTAGCCCTGTTAGTTAAAAATGGAATTAAAGTTATTCTTCAGTCTTCTGAGTTTAGATGCTATGAAGATGAATAGTATGAATAGGTTGGAGCTATTATTTAAGAGGATATAAGTGAAGCAGGTACAATTTTAGGGTTGAATACTATTTAGCCTGATAACTTAGCTTCAAATAAAACATATGTATGCTTTTCTCATGTTTGTAAAGGATAAAGCTATAACATGAAAATGCTTTAACATGTCCTCGAAAATAACATTCGCTTGATAGATTATGAAAAAATAGTCAATGAATCTGGATAAAGATTAGTTGCATTTGGTCGATATTCTGGTATAGTAGCTATGTATGACTTCTTATAAGGTATTGGCTATTATTTTATCAACAACCATGTTTCTTCTCCTTTTATGTGAACTGGATTTGCATTTATGAAAAACAATTATGCAAGGATTCAAGCAGTTTTGAAGGATTTGCATCAACTAATTCTAACGAAGTAATTGCCTAAGAGATACACTCCTCTAATATTCTGCTTCGTAGGAAATGGAAGATGTTCAAAAGGCGCTTAAGAAGTTTTTTAGCAACTACCTCATAAATTCATTAGACCAGAAGAGTTGTAAAATTTCAATCCAAATCCTTAAGAAGCAGCAACTACTTTATATGGAGTTGTGATTGAAGTTCAAGATATGACTGAACCAATTGATTAAAATGTATAGTTTGCTAAGGATGACTATTACAAAAATCCTCATAAGTATAGATCTACCTTTGCTGAAAAATATCTTCCTTATGTTTCTGTTATAATTAACGCTATTTATTGGGATCCTAATTTTCCTCGAATGATTTCAGATGAAACTCTAAAATAGCATTGAGATAATTAAACTCTCAGACTTATTGGTATTTGCGATATAGCTTGTGATAAATGGGGAAGTATAGAAGCTTGTAGAATATACACTGAGCCTTGCGCACCTTTTTACGTCTATTTTCCTTCAACAAAGGGTTATAGTTAGGAAATTAACGAAGAAACGATGAAAAAAGGGATAATATATCATAGTGTTGATATATTGTCATGTGAACTTCCTTATGATTCAACTGATTTTTTCGGAGAGTAACTTATTCCTTTTATTGAACCAATAGCAAGAAGTGATGCCTCTCAAGATTTGGAAAATTAAAATTTGCCAAATGAAATTAAAAGAGCTGTTATCGCTTGTAATAGCAAGCTAATGCCTTAATATGAGTACATAAACAAGTTTATGCAAAGTAATTAAGTTGAAGAAAGAGAAAAAGCAATGAAAGCATCACATTCTTAATCGACTTATGTTTCTAATAAGTAATTCAATAGCTATTTCTAAGATTTTAACAGCGCCATATAAGAGCTGAGTGAATAGCCAAATTTAGAGCTTCAAGAGAAATAGGCTGCATAGCTACTGAAAGAATATCTTTCTTGAACAGCATTAATATTAGCCATGATTTACTAGTTAACCTTATTTCATTAGTTAGCTATCTATACTCTGATTTCATAAGTTAATACCTAGGTTAATTAAATATCCTATAATTCTTTCTTTTTCCTTCTAAAAAAGCATTTGATATAAAGTATTCTCTATAGTTGATAATATAACAGTCTATTCTAATATAATGAAGCTAAGCTTTAAAATTTGAGGAGAGATAGCTTATCATATATAGTTCATTAAACTATAATATTAATAGCTAATTAAGGTATAAGAATGAATAATCCTAATAAATACTCCTTTATAATTATTGCTTTCTTAGCATGTATATATGTAAAGCTCTAGCTTATTAAGTCATATATAAATAGTAGTAACTATGATTAAACTTGGATTAAACGGCTATTTAATAGACAGCTTTGATATAAACTCTGTACAGTAAAATAATGTTTTTTACTTAAGTCTTATTCTTCTTTAATGTGTTCTTCAACTTTAAAAGTGTCTCTAGTTATTTAGATATTGTATCAAGCTTATTTTCAATTATCTAAATAGAAACTTACATGCTAAGTGGCTTCAATGTGAATTAGTTGGTCAGGGTTAATCGATTCTTCAATAAAACTTGCTTGTAGTTCACTGTCAACTTTATATGATCTAAATTAGCAATTTACTTGGCACTGGTTAGAGAAGGCTTTTTCTTTCACTTTTTTTTAAAATGATTTGTATAAAAATTCCATTTTGGATTTATGCATTCACTTATTGTATCCTTGATCTCTGAATTATTATCTGAGTCCTAATATTCACTAGCAGATAGATAACTTTTGCTCTTTTTGTCTTAAGCATAGCTAGTTTTAAGGATATTATTAAGTTCCTAGTCATTAATATTTAGCTTAAAATCGTTTTCTTAAATGTTTTAGCTCTTGATTGAAATAATTTCCTTAGAAGAGTTTTTTTGAATGTTTATATTTGGTAAAAAACTATTTTTATTATCTTTTAGTAAGCCAGAATTTGGTACTAAAGGAGAACCAATTTCCTACATTGATAATCTAGTTATCTTTCTTTGTAATATCTTGCTAGAGAAATCCTCATTAAGCTAACTAATCTATTCAGCATTTAGGTTATTTATACTACTAGCTATTTGTATTTTTTATTCTTGCTTATCAGAGATAGAAGACTCAGGACTGCTTTTTAATTCTGATTCTTCACTTTAATTTACTTCTTAATTATCAATCTTAGTGTTCTCATTTATTTACTTAATAGACGAGTTTCGACTATCATTTTCTTTTGCTCGAGTAGCTGGTGATGTTGATCTCTGAAACTCTGGTGGTTCTATTTTGTGTTCACTTTTATTTTACAACGAATCTATTTTGCTTTGGCTTTATTCAGCTTCATTATTCTAGCTGTTTTCTTTAACATTCTGTTTCTGAGTCTAATAGCAAGCTTCTAGAATTTCCATGCAGCGTTCTTCATTCTGTTATTTTCTAATTCTAGCTAGTCTTTCTACTTCGTCTGCTATGTTGGGATATTTATCTAAAAGTTCCAAAAATTTATTCCTTTCAATAGATAAAAGTTCTGAATCCCTTACTGATTCAGCATCATAAGACCTTTAGTTGTTAAACAGGAGATCTATCTCTCCAAAGTACGAACCATTCACCATAGTTTTGAAAGTTATCCCATTCATTTTAAGTTCAATCCTCCCTTCTACCACAAAATATATTTCTGAAGGAAAATCCCCTTCATTGAATAGAATTTCTCCTTCTTTTAGCTATAGAGGTTTAAGCAAAGGAGAGCAATCAACTATAAAAGTTGGATCTTTATTCTAGAAAAATTGGAGATTCTTGATAGCTCCATGATGCATAGCCATAGCTACTTCACATTTGAGCTTTAAAGGTAACTCTTCAAAAATTTCTCTTTTTTAGTCCCAGTTGAAGACTATCTTTTTAGAATTATAGTCAAGTACTTTCCTTAGCTTAGCTCTTAGTTCTTTACCCAGCTTTGCCTCTTAGGAAAATTAATTGATATAAAGCATCTTTTCTGCTAGCGCTTTCTCTTTAGTGTCACTATTAGCCAATAGATTAGTTAACTAACCAATAGTAAAACTATAGAAGCAAACTCCAAACATCATCCAAATTATTGCCACTGAGCGTTCTAAATCAGTCACTGCGTTGATATCTCCATAGCCTACTGTACAAAGAGTTGTAACAGTTCAATATATACTAGCAAGATAAAGACTTCCATTAGATGAATTTCTCATTCCTATTCTCACTACTCATGTGTTAGGTTCAAAATTCTAAATTTTAGCTGTAAAGTACCATAAACAGCCTACTAGATGCACAATAACAAAAACAGTAAGAAAAAATCCAATAAGTCTCATAAAGCCATGTCTAACCTTAAAAAAATCCTGGATATCCTAAATTCATTAGCTGTTCTTAAATACCTTTATTATCTTAAAGATTCTTGCTATTCTAAGTAGTCTATAGAGTCTAGGTAATCTTACAATCCTTAGCAGAGAATTGTAATGCCCTTAGTTTTCTTATTACCCACTCATTACTTACTCTATTAATTAAGTAGGAACGCAAGCTATTAAATCTAGGATCATTCATGATTTCAGATATTTACAAAATATTCTCCCCAGTTTCATTTCAAGTTCTCCATCCTTATTGTAGTACCCACTAAAAATATTGATCCAGAAGTCTACGAAAAAAAGACTATCGACAACAGAATCAAAAATAAGTCAACTTGTACCTTCAGTTTCTAGAAAAGAAATCTAATAAGGCATAAGAGTGGCAGTATAAGTAAGTAATAGAATAAGGATTAAATTCCAAGCTAGTTTGAAATTAGAGTGTGGATGTATTAAATACCAAGGCTTCTTTTCTTGCTATTTTTCTTAGGATTTTCCTTTAACAAGCAAATTCATAATATGTTATCATCTCATTTATTTGTCATGCTTAGTGGATCCATAAATCTTTATATCATGAAGAATCATTTTTATTATTGCTACTGACTTTATCACTCCTCTGAACCTTCTCCATAATATAGGATTTTTAGTAGCAAATGGAATTTTATACTAGTCTCTATTCTTCTCAACCATCTGCATTTTATCAATAACTGACAATTTTCTCGGACCTTTTCTTTTAAAAGAAGAAGCGGCTTCAAACTGCTTACTATCTTATCTTTTCAAAGTATTAGAGTTAAGTTACAATTAGGCAGAGGTACGAAAGGTTTCATCTTCTTCCTCTTAGAATATCTTGGTATAGGAGATAGGTTATACTTAATTTTTCTAAGTCTTTTTCATTTTTATTTAATAATAACTGCTAACTACTCTACTCTTATAAGCTCCTTTCACCTCTCTTTGCTTATCTACCTATTTAACTACACTACTTATATCCTCTAAGCTTATATTCAGAAACTAAATAGTTTAAGCTTTTACTGATAAAGAGTGGATGTGAGGAGAAGATTGCTCTTAAATAGAGCAATTTGCTTTGCTTTATCTAATTAGCAGCATTTAAAATAGAATATACATAATGTTCTTTCTTTAGGAATAAAGTACTTTATTATATACCAATATTTCACTAAAGTATTAGTGCTATAAACTAAAGCTTTAGCACTTTAATATGTAATCTTTCACCAAAAACATCTGTAATATTCACTTTCTGATATCCATATTTATGATACTAACGCTATTTTATTATATTTCTAGCTATATTCTTGTTATTTGCTATCTAGTGCTCATATCTTTTGTGTCCTTTAATTAAAAGAAAACTTTATTTAGAATAATATTTAGAGATTATGAGTTTGAACTACAATTTGGAAGTATTTAATAGCTTTAAAAAGGAGATTAATAGTAAAAGTAGTAACAGGCTAATATTGAATAAGGTAGTTAAAGGATATGAATAAGTAACAGATACAGCCTTTAGGTAATGTAATTCAATTATCCTTATCATTAGCTAAGTATATTTCCCATACTAAGTACTGCTGTTTATACTATTAGGCTATTCAAAAGGAAGTGCTTTTAATTCGCTATAATAACAAGAAGGATTAAAAGGAAGCTAAGTGAGAGTATCTACAATTAGCTTTGACTTTTAGTTTTCTAGCAAGGTATTAAACTAAGATAAATAGAAGTTTAGAAAAGTCCAAAAAGTTGCCATATAACCTACTTAATTTGAACTTAAAAGTAGATATCTAATTTATATACTTCTAAGATTATCTAAGTGTTAGAAAATTACCTTTCTTAGCCTTATATAAATCTAGCTATTCTTAGTAGCATCTATTAACAATTATACCTCTGCTATTCGTTCTTTATTCTAGAGTACTTTATATAGATAGTATTTAAATAGTACACTGGTTAGAATATAAGGAACTTGCTTTTATTTACTTACTCAGTTTTAATCAGCATCTAACAGGAAAATATTATAGCTAGCAACTTACTATGATTAGTTAAGAAGCTTAAGTAAAGGCAAAGACTCCTATTCAAATAACTGATACAACGTTTTAGCTTCAATCAATTCTTTAATTTTAAAACTCAAAATATCACTTTAGACCTACTAGTTACATCCCTTCTATCAATATCCAACCTGAAGTGAACAAAAGGAAAATTTATGTATCAACAATGATATATAAAAAGCAGGCTAATTAAGCCAGTTTAAATAGAGAGTAAAATAAAAATAATATGCTTCTATAACATTACAGGTATTTACCTTTCTATTACCTAATAGAATAAAAATATCTTACTTAAATTTATTTAAAGAAGCAGGAAATAATAAGATTTATCACAGTTTAGTGACTTGATTATTCAGTCTTGTTGATATTAATTATTTAGAATAAATTAAAAATGATACGAATTTTTATTTCCCTCTTAGTAATCGCTAAGACCTTTTCTCAAAGCTCGATGTTTGGAGTTCAAGATGATCAAGTTAATAAGATCTTAAACAATCTAGTTAAATTCATGCTGCCTTAGAATTTTAGTTTGCCTAGAATGTCAATTCAATAAGATTCAGAGTGGTACATTTTGAATATCACATTAGTTAATACGACTATACTTGACCCTTTCTATTCTTATGTAAATACAACTTTCTACTCTCCAAAAGGTATTTAATTTAAGACTAACAGCCTGAGATCTATTTTTTAGACTGATTTGTGTATTAATTTGCTGAGTTATGACTCTATTTATTAGACTGAAGTTGATTTTAATGATAGCGAAATTATACTGGATATTTAACTATACGATAAAGAGGGTATTCTTTAGGTTAACTTCACTAACCATACTTCCTTAGATCTTTCTACCATCTTTTTGAAAACCTAAGGCGATTGAGGAGCAAAGGCTCTTTAATATGTATACTCGCTATACAATATGGTAATACCCTCTTAGTTTAACGATGGAGTCTCTTCTTTCTTACCGAATATAAATCCAATAATTAACCAACTTTTGCAAGATCTTGGTGATTAATTATGCTGGAATAACAGTTGTGTGGAAATCAAAGTTTTTCCTTATGTTTTTTAAAATTGGCTGGTGCTTAATTTTAATACTAGTAAAGATCCTCAAAGTCAGCTTCAAAGCATGATAATGTACCCTATCGAAATACACATAAACAGTTTACTAACTAGTTGGATATTGCCTCCAATAGCTCCTACTCTATACCTTAACTAAGAAATATTAGAACCATTTACTAAAGTATTCCCTATAAAACTGAATACAATCCAGTTTGATGGCTATTTTCCAGGACTGTTTAGTACATATGGAGACTAATTTATATACTTTAGTCTGAAAGTTTTGAAAAGTGACATACGATTTGAGTTAAATAACTCTATTATAATAGACTAACTGTCAGTTATGTGAAGTCTCTTTATAAATGGCTCTGATACTTTTGTTACTTCATTCTACTCTAACTAAAGCTTAGCGCTCTACTTATATATAGACAAGAGCCTTAATATCAGTTATAACATTGACCCTAATTCCCTTAATGTCTTTTACCTAAAACAAGTAAATAACACGTTAGAAAAGCCAATGGAAGAGTAACAGTTCAGATAGTTCATTTAACTGGTAGGATTCTCTCTCATTCCTTCTTTTAGTAAATCCACTCTTAGCTGTTAACTTGAGGATACCTTTGAGTTAAAAGACTTTTACTTTCAAACAGAAAAGGATTTAGCTAAGGTAGGACTTACCCTGGACTATTCTTACAAAGGACCAATAGAAAAGCTGATTAACTGCATTTTAAATATTTAAAAACCTTTAATAGTTTAAATGGCTAATTTATAGTTGATTATAGATCAATAATCTCCTAAGCACTTCCCTAAACTCTCAGACTAAAGATCTATTAGTCCTCTTACAGATCGTAGAGAGATTCTATCTTAGGTATCTTCGGAAAATTTAGATTTTGAGGTATCAATTCACTCTCTTGATATGAACTGATTTAATAACTACAGTCAACTATAGATGAAGATAGAAGATTATAGATCAAGACTTATACAGAATTAGGAGAAGACTAAGGATGTAGTTCTGTTTCTCTACGATCTGATCGTTTTTTTCCAATAATTAGATCAGCAAACATAATGGGATTCTAAACTGAAGGATATGATTAAATAATTGAACTAGCATTTTCAGCTCTTAGCTGAAAGTTTAAATTGAGATATGAAAGTAATTGAACTGTCTAAGCAGAAAGTTAGCCAAAAGGAAAACTGTAAAATTAGTAAGCTGAAATAGGAAATTTTTATATAAAGACAGATTATTGCTAACTAGAGATTTATCCATGAAGAGCTCATTTCTTAAATTACAGACTTAAATACGAAGTACAGATTTTGTTAGAAGGAAGCTAATGAAACTTCATTTAAACTGAGAGAGTTAAAGCTTAGGTAGAAAGAAAGAGAATTCAGACTTGAAAAATTGAGCTACATGAAAAGCTTTCAGAACCGAACTAAATCTATATCCAACTATAAAATAGAGGGATTTTAATTTGCAGAGGAAATCAAGAATTTCTATAAATAAGTGCAGGTAAATAAAGATTTCCTGTCCAAAGAAAGGACAAAAAAACTTCTAGACTTACTTTTGTAGATAATTTAGGATTTATAATATTGACCTCCTTCCTTGATTTTAGAGAAGCCAAATAAACATGGCAGAAAAACTAAGTCTGAAGTTAAGTTTCACTATCCAAATATTTTTAACTTTAACTAGTCTATTTACAACCAAAATGATTAATACTGCCCTACTTTATTCAGTACAGATTCTAATTTTCCAGAAGAAATGGTACACAGAAGGAGTTTATCAAAATTAGAAAGCTTTTCTAGCAAAGATTGTTATTACAAAAGATGTATTGAAGAAAATAAAAAACTAAAGAAAGACTTAGAAGCTTTTAAATCCTTTAACTTATCTCAGATAAGTGAAACAAACTAACTTAGTTAATAAAAGAAAGTATTGGCGACCTTCTTTAGTGACTCCCAGGAAATTCAAGAAAATCAGACCTCAAGCAATAATGTGTTTAATATACTAAACGAAAAGTTGTCCATATTAACCAAACTATTCTGACCTAATGCTATTTACTTTAATTATTAATTGATTAAATTAATGCCAAAGCCATCGCCATAGAACTAGCAAAGAACTTACTCTGCATTAGACATTTTTTAACCTCCATAACTGTTATCTTAATCAGCACTATATTAGATCAAAACTATTCTATCATCTAAACTTAAATGTAATACAATGTTACTTTTATCATCTCAGATTATCCAAGTAAAGAAGAGAATAGGTGCCAAAACATGCATAGCACAAACAATTCAGTTAGCATAACTAAGTTGTAAATTAGAGTTTAACAGTAGAAAGTGAATTCTAAACTATTAAGCTTAAAGATTAAGTCGAAATATAAGGTTCAATGTTAATATATAAGTATTTGATTAAATTACTGGTCGTAGTCTCAAGGGATTCTCTATTTTAATTCAGTTATCTTGGCTACTCAATTTTAAAGCTTTGCTAAGTTGCCACTATCTTCCCTTTCTATAGTTGATGCAAGAAGTGCCAACTTATATAAACGAAATTTTATATAATTATATGAAGGATCCTCTATATATCTCGTGTAACTTCCTTTAGTTTCTAAGGTAAGAACACCAGGATATTTATAACTCTAACAGCAGCATAAAAAAGTAGAAAATAATGAAAATGGTACATTAATCTGGAAATCAGTACAACTATTAAAAAATGAACCAATAATCCACAGAAACACTATCAATAAACTAAAGTGCTTATCACGGGTAGTTATCTACTAAACAGAAAACCTATTTTTCTTGATTACAAAATTAGATAAACAAAGAGGAAAATCTATCCTAATAACTACTTCAGTACTTTCTATATTTAAATAAAGAAGATAATAACTACTAATACTCCAAACTACCGCAAAGATAGTAATATACGTTATCACCTTAGTAGGTTGTTAAGGTAAAAATACCAATTTTAACATATAAATCAGTGATTTTATTTAATTTTTTATCTTAATTTCTAGTAGTCAGATATAGCTTTGACTACTCTAATAGATAACATAGTACTAACTACTATCTCTTAATATGCTATCAATGTTACTTTCTTTCTTAGTCTTATCCTAATATCTACTTTATACGATGGTAATATTATTTATTTCCTCTTAACTTTCCTAAAAATTTACCTTAATTTGATCATTATTATATCTCATTAGTAGTCTCTCTATACCAATCCTTATATTCCTAGCTTAAGAGAAATATTTTCTACTGGCTTCTTACTTTTCAATTTGGTTAGCTAAAAAATTAGAAGTTTAAAGTGTTTTTAGAGTCAATTTAAAGACTTTAAGTAAAATGCCTTTCGTAGATTAACTATAACTATTGGAGTTTCTTTAAAACTAATATATAAAGCCTTATCCTTAATTCCTATGTTAGTATGCTATTTCTAGAGTAAGCTTAAGCTATCTTAAGCTAATGTAATATCACTCCATTACATGCTAAGACTCTTTCTTATAGTCTTTAAAGTTTTGTTTCTTGGTCTAATCTTATTAGTCCGTATAAAGTATATTCGAAGTAAATAAGTTAGAAAAAAGGGTTTTAAGAGAGTAGAGTAATTTATATTAAAAGGGGAAATTTGAATGAATTCGTTAGGAATGTAATACTTGTTAAATGGCAGATCAGTATTGCACTTATCTACAGTAGAAGCATTTAAGATAGTCAGATTCACCTGAAGCTCCTGTTCGTAAGAAAGAAAGAAGAATTACTAGATTGAATAATTCTATTGATCAAAGCACTGACACTTCTACAGTTGACTTGATTTAGAATCCAGAAAGACCTAAAACTTCCAATGAAATTAACTAGGCTAACAGAAGGTTTAATATATAAGGCGATAGTTCAGCTTAATAGCCTAGAATTGAAGAATAGTTCCCTTTTCCAGAGGATTTGCATAAAAGGTCGTAATCGCTTTAAAATATGCCTTTACCAATCCCTCGATCTTTTCATGGATATAACATAGATAATAGACTTAAAAAAACAAAGAAATGAAATGATGAGGAAGATCAAATAATTCTCTAATTAAAAGAAAGCGAAAACTAATTTTCGTGATAGGAAATTGCTAACCATATTAATGATATGATGCATTAAGGGGAAAACGTTAGAAAGGGAAAAATGGTTAGAGAAAGGTGAAATAACCATATTGACCCTAGTCTTAAAAGTAAGTTCGTTTTATAGAAGAGGGTGGATGGACAGAAAATGAAGACAGAGTTATAATACTTAAATTTCAAGAAATTGGAAACAGATGAGCAGAAATTTGTAAGCTGCTAGAAGGAAGAAACGAGAATTAAGTTAGAAACAGAGGCAAAATCTTAATAAAGCAACTGGAAAATTATTTAGAGAACAATAATTGTAAAAAAATGAAGGCAACTAAGTAAAAGAAAAATGACAATAATGAAGTTTTAGACTCCAGTATGAAAATGGAAGTTTAGAATGTATTTGATAATACAAACCAGTAACAGAACATTTAACAAAACAGTACTTCAATAATCTAATCCTTCGACTAATCATTTGATTAGAACTGCTTTACTACTTCCAAACCAATTTATCAAATTAACTTCATGGAAAACTAGCAATAAATGAATTTCGAATCTGAAATACTGAAATATTAGAACAAAATTGGATTGGAATAGCCTATAAGCAATACTATAGACTAATAAAACCAAGAAAGCGCTTTTTACAAGCAAGAAAAGCTAAGTGGACTTTAGATTTAGAGCACTGACATAATTAATAGTTTCAAACAGTTCTCTCAAGATTATAAATGATATTTATGCCAACGTATAATACATATATTAATTTATCAACCTCATCTCTACTTTCCTTTACTCTTCATACCTTTAATTCTATTTTTCTTGAGACTATTTATTACATTAAGAACTCTTAGACAGTAATATGTACCTTATAAGTAGCCTTTAAATATACTTTTAAAAGCTTATTTTTAATAGTGATTGCTTATGTTATAACTAACAACTTCGATTAGATATTACTAGTAAAAGGATAATTAATAGTCTTATTGATACTGATACTTTAACAATGATAGAACTTAAGTTTATATCTAATAAGCCATTTAACTTAGTTTGCTTTTTGCTATCCTTTAAGATAAATACTTAAAGGTCTTTAGCCTTTAATAACAAGCTTTCTTATTTGTAACTTTTAAATCCTTAAATTAATAAAAGGCTTCAGATCATTGTTCAGCTTTGGTATATCTGGAAAATAAGAGTAAATAAGTGTACATTATCAAGTAACATTATCTTATTACTTTACCTTTACTAAAAACAGCTTTAGCTTTTTAGCAATTAAAATGTAATTCTTTTGAGTTTTTAATTCCTATCCTCTAATTATAAAAAGCTAACTTTTCAATTCATTAAGTAGTATAATAACTTAGCTCTATAAATATGTAGATTTAACTATAAAAAGGAAAAAAGGAAATATGATAGCCATTGAATAAGTAGTATTGTATATTGTGACTATTCACTCAGTAGTTTACCAGATATTAATACCATTTGCTTCTTTAGACTTAATTGTCTGAAGTTTGTATTATGATAATGAGGATACTTCATACTCAACTCCTAATCTTTATTGCTAAGCTCTAGTTAAGATAGCTTTGTCTATTTACAATGAAATCAATGCTATCATCACTTTATTTAAAGGACTTATTATCTTCTTTGCTTGATCTTTAATTAGATATTTATAGAACTATGGTCTGGTAGTTTCCTTGTAGTAACTATAAATGAAGCTCTTTATCTACTTAATAAGTAGCAATTATAACTAAGCTGTTCATAATAGAAGTATCTTAAGACTATCTTTCTTGCCAGTGTTTTATAAATGCTTCTTATATTAGAACGCTATGCTTTAAAGCTGAATCTTAACTAAAGAAATAGCCTAATCAATGAGAGTTATAATAGCGGTATTTTATTAGTTCATACCTCTCTATTTTCTAACAAGTCTATTGGTATCTAGAGATGAAGGTATCCTAGAATATGAAGTTAATTAAATGTATTAAATAGAGATTGAAAGTAAGTAAAGCAGTTTATTAAGAAAATGAATCAATGCAATTAGAATGGCTTAAGAGATTTAAAGTAGAGAGAGTTAGAGAATTGACTAGTCAAATAAAAAATTTAAAAAAAGCCTTCACTACGTTATTCACATCTTTCTCATTATCCATTGATATCTCAAATAACTTCAGCTAATGCTGGGATGCAAATTGTATAATCTCACTTTGTGTAATTTATCTTTCCAAGTCGCTTTTTGTTCCGACAAGAAATATAAGTTTTTTTGAAAGCTCCAATTCTTATTGCTCCACAAAATGCTTTGCAGTTTAAAATGATTCTTAAGAATTCAGTGAGAATAGCAAAAATATCCCGTTGATGTTTTCCAAATCAATCTAATCAAAACCTGAATAAAAGTTTTACGAGGGTATTCTGTAAAATGAAATGCGTATTTCTGTTAATTCAGTTTACTCATTTTCCTCATTATTTTTTTCATAGTCTAAGGTTATAGAGTAGTCTGATAAATCTACGGGAGTTTTTATCCTTTAATTCTACATAGCAAACTTGATTTTCCAACACCCTTATCTCCAAGAATCGCAACTAAAGTTATAAGTCTTACTATTGAACTCAAATAAAGCAGATTTCTCAATAGTTAAGGAGTTAGGAAGATCCCTTTAGCCACTAAGATTCTAAATAGTTTTGAACTGAATCTCTTGAAAAAGCAAGTTAGACTATGAAATAGCGGACAAAGTGAGTCTTTCTGTATCTGATACTTCCACACTATCATAATTACTTTTAATCCTCAGTTTCTTTAAATTAAGTTCTAGATTTCTAGCTTCAACCTCTTCTTCGCTCTTATTATTAGCACTAAACCTACTAACACAACAAGAACCCATTTAAGGTATAAGTTCTTAATTTAAAAAGGGATAAATATAAGAAAGCAGCTTATTAATCAAGTAAATAGAAGTTAAGCTTTTCTAACTTCACTTTTATACTTCTTCCTTTAACTGTAATGCTTCAGTAATGTACTCAAAGAATTATGAATCTAGATATTATACTAGATAATGCTAAAGGGAAAGGGAATTAAGTTTGCTTTTGAATGCTAATTCGTTACTTAATGAAATCCTAAGAGCATAGTAATCACTTTAACGATATAGGCTTGCTATATTGGAGCTTCTTTATTGTCTACTAAGATTCTATTACTCAAGTTTAATCTATAGGAGTTCGGAAAGATTATGAAGCATAAAATGCTCCTTCTTTCACATCAAATTTATTGATTTTTCCACTTTAAGATACATATGATAGTCTGAAATTAAATGCTAAAGCGATGAAGCTCTATGATTAATGATTTTTTGGGTATTAATTATAAATAAGCTCCACTAATATACTCTTTAATCCCATTTAATAATGGTACTGATCTTTTTCTAACTCGTATACGAAATGTTAACTGTAGCAAATTTAATAAGCAAATATCTAATATCTTAAGCAAAGATACTTTATCCAGATTAATAAATTAACATATCTACACAAATATTAAGAACTAATATATAACTCTAGTACTATCTTTATCTATAATCCTTTAACTATCTTTAGTGCTAATTAGTCTACCCTAGCTCCTCCATTTGTTATTCACTATTCCTAAGTATTAAAGCTATCTAATAAGATGTTATCTTAGGTTTCTTTTGCTTTATTGACTAAGTTTGCATTTAATTATAAAGCTTGCTTAGTTTAGACTTTTATCATATTATAAGATAGAGCTAAATAATTTAATTCTACCTTCCTTAGTTTAATGTTTCTATTATTGAACGAATAGTGCTTTATAAGCTTCTCATCTATTTCTATTCAAGCTAAGTTGCTGTATCACTATATGCAGCTTTTCAACTTATGCCTCTATTCATTTCACTTCGAGTTAGTCATTTGAAGCATCTATTTAAGTACTTTTATATAACTAGCAAGACTTTTAAGTTAAAGTATTATTCTCTATTAAATGCTAGTAAACTAGTTAAGACCTTAAGATTATAAGCTATACTAGTTAGAAGCATAAGGTAAAGTAACTAATGAGTAACTAAGGTATTTTTACTAATGGATATAATAGAAATGATAAATAGGTAAATTGGTTATTACATAAGGCTAAGGACTAAAACTATTCTTGGTATTATACTTTGAGATATTGAAATAGATAGGAAACAATCCTAAGACATATAACCATATTAATACTCAGTCTTATAAGAGCTGAACATAAAAAGCATTTAATCAAAAGATAATATAGAAATTAACCTATTCTATAAAGGAATTTCAAAGGTTTGATATTCTTATAGTAGTCACTTAATCTAATAAATGAGAACTAAGACTTATATAATTTACATTAACTAGCTAGATATAAATTGTAACTAACTATGTTAGTCATTTGCTATATCAATGACTGATTTCCCCAATATGGAAGGTTTAATTTTACTATTTCTGGTCTATAAAGTAAGGAATATCTATTACTATCTCTTCTTTCCTATCTAATGCTCTTTATTAAGTAAGAAGTCTACCTGAATAAGTAAAGCTCCTTGGTAGTTCCATTGAGAAGGTTGCTAATCGTTTTCAATAAAGATACCTTTATCTATAAACTAGCAGTATAAACTGGTATTAATATAATAAGCAATATGAAGCAATAGGAGCATTAAACATAAGATAGCTATGTTGTTTAATATATTAATATAATTAGCTAAAAATGAAGAAGCTTGATATATCCTAACTTATTGAGTAAATTGATAGAAAAATCTAGTAGAAATAGAAGAAAGATAAAAAGCCTTGCCTTTAATGTGAACTTGAAAAACGCTTCTAGCTTAGAGCTTTGTTTTAAGAAACTGAGTATTAAGATGAAACTCAGATGCTTTTTGGAGGTTCATAGAATAGTTCTAATGTCATTGCTTCTAAGATTGGAAGGAGCTAGAAGAAATCAAAGATAACGGAAACTAAGTATAAGCATCTGTATGAGCAAATTTAGCCTAATAATAATGAAAGAAGGCAGAATGATAAACTGAACCTTAGTCTAAAAAGTTCTAACCGCTTAATGACAATTCAGGATTTAAGCTTCGATATAAATTAGTCGCTTATTCCCAAGGTAGAAACTAGCAATAACACCAAGAGACAATCAAAGCTATAATCATTAATAAACTCTCTATAGCTGAGTATTAGAAAAGATTAAGGATATAACTAGTACACTCCTATTTAGAATTTAACGTAGAGAGAGATTGATATCAGCAATTCTTTCTAATACACTTAAATG
Organism: Loxodes magnus; assembly: GCA_946699065.1. Taxonomy (NCBI): domain Eukaryota; phylum Ciliophora; class Karyorelictea; order Loxodida; family Loxodidae; genus Loxodes; species Loxodes magnus. The sequence continues at coordinate 185,735 of CAMPDV010000016.1, forward strand.
TTCTAAGCAGTACCTGAAAGCTCCTCATTCGTACAATATGAAACTAACTGCTCATTAGAAAACTTTAACTTTGGCTAGCAAACTCTTAATAACCAGAATTCTAGCAAAAACAACTAAGAAGCTTTCACTATAAGATCTCAATAATGCTTTGACTCTTCTAGCAAGAAAAACTAATCTCAAAGCTTGAATGGAAGTAGCCTTTAAGTCTAGATCGACAATTTTAAAAAATAGCTAAAGGATATAAAAGAAAAGACGTATTAAGAACATTAAGCCAAATAAGTATGACTTAACTAGAGGATTTAAACTTTTGAGTAAGAGAAAAAGGGAAAATAAAATAAGTTAAGCTTTGAAGAAAAATTTCAGCAAAAACAAACTAGCAAGCATGTAAACCTTAATTCAAGTCACAATTTTGATTTTGTCTAACCATAGTAAGAATGCTAGTTTTATTTCGAGGAGACTTCAAATAAAAGAGTATAGCTAACTCAAGTTTTCTAGCAAGAAGGGATTGAGAAAGTAGAAGAGAAAAGAAAGGTTTTAACTTTTAACGAATGTAGCGAGTTTTATGAAAATGACTCTGTTTCTTCATAAGAAAAGGAGGAAGATTAATTTAAGTTTAGCTTTACTCCAGAGGAAAAATAATAATCAGATAAAAATTCTCTTTAGACCTTTTAATGTAAAAGTAACAAAGATCTTTTTCAAAGATAGGCACAAACTTAGAACTCTTAGTTCTATTTATCTAAAAATGAAGGGTAAAAGGAAGGAAACCCAAGATACCATAATGAACACTTAATGAAACTAATGGTTAAAATGATTTAAAAATGGGTCTATGTTAGAACTCTGAGGGTTATAAAATAGTATATCAAACTATAAAAACTAGAAGATGAAAATGAATCTATAAACATATCCTCACCACATTACAAGTAAGACAGTACTTGTATTAAAAAGGAAACATTATAAAAGTAAATCAGTTAGGAGTAAATGATTTAATATACTGAAGTAATTGAGAAAGAGTTATAAACCTTTAATAATGACTATTGTGAAACATAGGAAGCAGCAGAATAGAAAGAAGATCTCTAGGAGTAAAGCCAAAGAGAAATGGAAGAAGAAGAAAGGAAAATATAATTAAAGAAGATTTATGAATAAGATCTTAGCAAACTAATACAGGCACTAGAAAGAATATTCTCTACTAGATAAGTTCATATCTTTAAAGAGATTAACAGCATAGCTAAGAATACTTTAAAAGTAATACTCTTAAGTAAATATAAGTGAATATGAAAGCGTCTTGCCTTGTTTTTTTCACTTAAGCAAAAAGTTTACTTCTATAAATGAAATTGTGCGAGTAAGCATCGAGAACTTATTGCAAAGGTAGTCGAAAAAAAGATAAAATGCCTGGCCTCTCGCATTTCAAGATTAATGAAGATAAGTTTAATTGATGTCTTCATCAAACTAAAATTCGCTCCAATGCAAATTAAAAAAAGAGGACTTTAAAACAATATGTAAATTGGGAGCTTATAAATGCAGGATAATTATACTAAGAACTTTAATTATAAAAGTATAGCCTAAGAAAGTAAAATTCAGTCAATAGATGAAGGTATTAAACAGCTTAGTTATATATTAAATTCTCTTTAGTTAAGAAAAAAAGTTTATGCCTTTAACTTAATGAAAAACTCTAGAAAATATAGGAATAATAACTATAACAGCTACATGTATAGAAATCTAAGTCCTAAATGCTAAAATATTAACTAAAGATTTTCAAGTGTAAGAAGAGCTGCATAACGAAAACAAAACTAGAGACTAATAGAAATGACTTATCATGGTAACTCACCAAGGAATCCAGATTTTTGGTGTTGTTGAATATCATAAGATTTTTACTCTTAGATATTAAATTTTATTTAATTGAATCTCTGTTGCAAACTCAATTGCTTAGGAAAACTGGAAGCAATCTATTTTAAATATTAAATAATAAAAGCAAATAAATTGGCTTTATCTCTTATTTTGATAATATGAAGTATTATAAAATAACTTCATCCTTATACAATCCAAATGTCTTATCATACAATATTTTCACATATCAAGAATGAAGCTTCTAAAATTAGAATTAGGTAATTCATATGAATTATTTAAATAAGGACTTTAGTTTCACAAATATGGCAGTCTTTATAAGTAAAACTTTTAACAATTGCTTCAATAACCGTTAATCTCTTAACTTCTAATTAAAAAATTAGGAATTGACAAAAGAAAATTTGAATTTTAGCTTTAGGCTCTTATAAAGTTATCAAATTTAGTGATCTCTTGTATCTCATTACAATTCTATTTTCTTCTAGCATTTAGCTTTAAGATTAGACATTCAACACGTCAAAGATCTAAGTGACTATATTTTTACGTCTATACTTCTTACTAGATATTTTTAATTCTTTAAGGATAGTTAAATTCAGTTAAATATCAGTTTGAAGTATAATATTTATAGCTATTTTATAGGGAGTTTTATACATAAACCTTCAGTACATGAAAGGCTATATCCATACTAATCAAATTCTATTTTTTAACACTAAAAGAAAGAAAATATTCCCTTATATCTATCACATTTGGAACTTTATGCTTTTATTTCATGTCAACTGACTTTATACTTATCTCTTCGTTATATTTATTCAAACCTTATTTAAAATAACTAACAAAGTAATATCTATAACTACCTAGTTAAAAATATTGAATTCCTCTATAAGCATAAAGGATTAATTAGCCTTTCTACGAATGTATATTCTTTTACTTCCTATAACTAAAATAATTAATTTAACTCTGAAAGAACGAAATTTTTATTATGCACATATATATTTGTGGATATATCCATGATGCTTTTACCCTTTGCACTATACTTTCTTATTAAGATAGAAATTTGAAAATTTCTGTTATTTTCTCTTATGGAATGTAAGAGAATCACTAAAATAAATATAGGGACTTTGTATTACTTAATTAGTGATGCAGGATATTTGAAGAGTAGATTGGTGATTGTAAGAAAGTTATAAAAAGAAATATTTAATGGAAATGTCATTGGAATATTTCAGTTTCTCGCTCTTTCTGCATTTGAAAGATCTTTTCTACCATTTCCTCAAGTTTATGCACTTTTTGCTTGCAAAAATCATAGAAATTCTCTTCTTCGTTTTAATGAGCATCTCCTAAAACCATTGCTTTGTGAAGAGGGAACCAATCAATTTCTTCCTCTTAGTTCTAAAGTTAAAAATTACCTTATTGAATACATAAGCTTCAAGACCATTATACTCAGTGTTCTCTTTGAACTCCAAATGCACAAGATAGTAAACATACATCCAAATATTGTGATCCTCTTTAATATGATTTTCAAATCCAGAGCCACTTTTTTCAAACTGTATAAATGGCTTACCATATATCTATCAATATTGCAAATGAAGCATTTATTCATAGTATCATCTTCTCTATGCTGCTTGTCTTCTCTTAGTTAGGCAAATGTTTCTAATATAATGCCAAAAACTATTCCTAGCAGTATAACAACAACCAGTAAAAAGTAGGTTAAGTCAAAGAACCATCTTTCATAGTAGTTTTCTTTTGTTTTCCAGCTTTATCATACTAGAACATCTCCAATTCCTCCTGCCATTCTTACACCGTTATTAATGGAAGTGAGATAGCAGTGCCATAAGTTAAAGCAAATAGATTCTCCTTTGACAGCTTCTTCAGTTTCTGTTTCTTCATGTATTATGATTTTTGGTGAGTAATAGTCTTATTTGAAGTGAAGGTATCCAATTATTGCGAAATAGTAAACAATGATGAAGAAAAGCATGCCAGTCAGTAATAGTTATGATCCATTCTATGTGATAGATTTAACCACATTCTTTAAGGTTGGTAGTCTAACAATATCAATTAGATGAAAAGAAAAGAAAAATGGTGATTCACTTATTCCTAGAATTGATAGAGCAATGAAGAACAACTAAGTGACAAATATTGGGTTTCTTATGACAAAGTAGAAGTTAAGCATTTTATAAACTATTTTTGCACTCAAATGATGTAAATCGAAATTTCCATTCTCATTAAGAAAAGCTTCATCTTCTGGACCATTTTTAAGCAGAATGAAAATAGTTTTGATACTACTAAGGTTTCTAGCTGGGATAATTTCATCGCTATGGTTTTCTTTCTAGTCATTATTTCTTATTATCTGCTTACTTCTTTCTCTTCATCCTTTCTTAATAAACAGTTCTGCTTTCAGTTACTTATAACCGAATATAATAAAGAATGAGATTCCTGCAAGGAATCCTCCTAAAATTCTTATTGTCAAAGTTAAAGAATCTTCAATCTAAGGGTCTCCATTTTCATCATATTCGAATGATGCCAAAATAATGATATTAATGATAAAGGCTAAGATTGTGAATATCCAGTGTAAGTATCTAATAATTGAAGGAGTAATTGTCCACTTGTCTAATATCTGCTGGTTATGCTTCATCTCATCGATTAAATCTGGAGCTCTATCAATCAAACCCTGAATTTTGCTGATTGCACTTTCTCTGTTTACAGTACTTATAAGATGGTCTTTCGTCTACTTGCTTAGATGATGACAAACAGGTCGAATTGGGAAGAAGACTTTCTAAAGTTTTCCTGCGAAGTTCACTTCGATCTTACCAGTATGCTTTTAAAAGAATTGCCAAGCATTAAATTATTCTTCAGTAAAAGTGTCAGGTTCAAGCTATCTATAAGCAAGAGGATGTAGCAGTAAAAGCTTTTACATAATGATGTAAATATTAAACCCTTCTTGAACTGCACTTTCGAAGCTATCTATTTTTAGTTTTTTATTGATGTCATCAAGACTCGCATCAATAGGAACTTCTAGCTCTATAAGGAAATTTTTGAATACATATAGTAATCTATCCTTCATTTTGGAAATTTCTAGTTAGTTCATTATTTTTTCTACCGTTTTTTAATCTGGTTCTCCTTCTAAAAGCGAAAGAACAAGAGTGACTGCCTTAGATTTAAATTAGTTTATATTTTAATCCTTGATGTCCTTGTCAAAGTTTCTCTTTTAGATATCTCAGCTTGTAAAAGAGAAAGTAATAATATCTCTACAATTATCAATAACCTTCGCATCTAAAAGTGTCTACTAATTCGTCACATTCGGACCTTAAATAAATTCAGTGACTGTGTCTAGAAGCTAGAAGCCTAGGTTAATATTCTAGAATCGGATAAACTTAAGATAAGGTCCTATTAAGTTATTGATTTGTGTTATGAAGTTGAAGCTCTTTGGATTGAGTACATTATCTTATACTTATTCTCTTAGGAAGTCTTACATTTGCTAGTTTTAGTTCTCACATAGAAGCTGTAAAAACCTAAGTATATATGTTAGTACATTTATCTAGTCCTCAGAAGAAGCCTCAACTTATTTTTCATCATCTTCTTCCTCATCTTCAGCTTGTATCTTTACAGCTTGATTTGGATTTTTAGACAGACAGGCTTAAACCATTAATTATTAAATCTTATCTTGATTTTATTCATTTAGTTCAGTATCATTCTTAGAATCTTGATCTAAAGAGGCGATTTCTTGCTTTCTAATACTTTCAAAGCCATTTATGATTGTATTCTTTATATTCACTAAGAATTAATTTGAATGATCACTTAAGAAGTATTTCATAAAGTAACCTTAAACTTTCTAGTTACCTCCTAGAAGCATTGCAACCATCACAAGTATTGCTTCTACTCTAATTTGTTGATTCTCATTACTGATAAAAAGCTTGCACATTAATTGAACTATTTCAAGCTCTGCTAGCTAATCCTGTCTTTTAGTAATGTTGTCCATGTATTAGTTGCATTCTGAAGCATCCCACTCTGCAGCTGGTGTAGTCATGGTAGTATTTTCTATCTCAATAATTTTTCTTAGAATCTTGATTCCAATTACTATTTTTTGAGTTTCAAGGTTATTTTCACTTACTTCCAGCATATTTCTCAAAGAGTCTACAATTTCCGAAAAATCAATTGTGCAGTTCTCATTAAAGGCATCTTAAGTGATTTTTTTAACATCAGTTAGACTCTTAACTAGGTTATAGAACTCTTGCTCTATATTCTCTTAAATAGTCTCCTCTTAGTGCAAACTTTATAAGATCTACTTAAGGAACAAAGCATTCACTTGCTGAGCATTGTAAAGTTCTTTAAGCGAGCTTTGCTATTTAACAGGTCCTATAATACTTTGAGGTTTATTAGGAGTATTTTCATTAATCTGCACATTCCTGATTAAAGAGTTTATCTTATTATTTTCAGCTTCCATGCACTGCTTTAAAAAGCCTGCAATTATATATCGATTCTAAGAGCTTTTAGAGTTTTTATAGAGGTGAATAGCGGATTTGATTATGACATCCACATGCTGTAATATTGGATTTTCTTCTTATGATATTATTAGGCCATTCCTTATCCTAAAGAACTAGTATAGAGTAGGTATTATTGCTCTAAAGCAATACTCCCTTCCAAGTTAACTCAGCAAGTATAGTTTGTTGTTCATTCTTATCTTCAAAGATTCGTTTTGGAAAACTTTTCCTTTGGTTTTCTACACTTGGAAGACTGGATAATTCTGGGCGATATATTCAAGGTCGTACCTTAAAAGTACGATAAATTCGTCGATGGTTTCACCTTCTTCTCCTATTGCGTATTTTTCATTATCAAGCCAGGCATTTATTAAAAAGTCTAGCACTGCTTGTTTAAAAGGCCAATTATGACCAGCTTTAGTCATCAAAATGTAGCATGTTTTGAAAGGAATTTCACTCTAAGCTCTTAATTCAGCTGCACTATTAAACCCTATAGTACATACTGATAGTAAATTAAACAAACTCTAGAGATAAATTAAATTAGGAGGAACTACAAGATCATGAGTATAGCCTGATTTCTCCTATTGTTCAATATTAACCGAAAAATCTTATAGTTATTAAGTTTCTGAATCCCCTTCGCTATCTAAAGTTCTTATTTGACTAACAATATTATTAGTCTGAGTTGACAATATCACATTCAATATGCGCATTTGATTGTGAACTAGAATTTCGCTTTCAACTTATATGAAGGTTTCTAACAACTTAAGGTATTTTGATTTCAATGGATTATTGAAATAAGTTTCGTCTACTATCTTAGCTATCTTCTTGATCACCTTTTATGAGACCTTTTAGCAGTATTACTTATTTTCTCTATATATTTCTTAAACTAGAACTTCTGCACTTAATTATAAGCCGAAGTCATCCAAGAAAGTATCAATGAAAGGAAATAGAATATTCTGATTCTTTTTGTTGCAGCGTACAAATTTAGCCAAAAAGATGTAGCAAAACTGTTTTATTTCGTTGAACTTGGAGATTTCCAGATTTTTTTTGGATTGTTTAGTTCTGATAAGCTTCAGGATTAATTGAATAATGCCTAGGTTTCTCAAGAGCCTTTAGTTCTCTTTGCTTTATATTTCGTTATCTTGGAAGATTTAATACTTGTCTTGAAGTTACTACTTGTTTTCAAGGTTTCCATCTCCATCTCTTAGCGTTAAATCAAATTCCGCCTCAGGTTCTTCAGTTTCATTTGTTGCATTAGGTGTTTTTTACTCTTTGAATTAAATTGAGAAGCAGAGCTTGATGAAGAACTGCAAAATTTGAATTGTTTAATCATGCATATTTTTTAGGCTCAGATCTCTAATATGCTCTAATTTCTTTCCCATTCAGAAGTCACTAGTTTCAACTGCTTTTCTCAACAGCTTCATTTGAACCTAAGCCTAGTTCATGTTGCTTATAGCTGTTTTTTCCTCTAGTAGCTGAACTCTTTTTAGAGATTTTAAGAAGTTATAAGTTTAAGAGAAATGTCTAATCATTAGTGTGAAAGACATGTTAACTAGTTCAGTGTTTTGGTACATTGAAATGTCCATTAGAATTGCAACGAATTCCTTTTAAGTTTTCCTTTGCAAATCTAAATTATCCATAATTATTAATCTCTAAAAGTCCTTATAATATGACCTTATGCTACTATCCATCTTTTCTAGTTTTTCATCTTCTTAGGATTATCCCATGATGAATGTTTCTTCAGGATTCTTGTCAATTCTTTTTTAGAGAGCATTCGTTCCTTTTTAAACAAAGTTCTTAGCTACTTTTTAGGTTTGATTCTTTAATTACTTCGCAAGAGACTATTTTTAAGTTCGGTCTGTACTTTGATTATCTCTAGAAGTGGGATCATTACCAACGGCTCTTTCAGATTCTAAATTAGATATTTAGATTTAAGTTTTGTTTTTTGCGTTTATCAGTTATTTTTGTAGAGCTGTATTATCTATTAATTGCCTCCTTTTTTTAAATTTCTAAAGGAAGGTAATAAGCTAAAGATTTAACCTTAAATCGGTTATTATGAGTAGCATCTCACAGATTTGCTTCTTTACCTTCATTAGTACTTCATTGTTTTCGTTACGCTCATATCTCATCATATTTCTCTTCACTTTCTTCCCAGATTTTGATTTTTGATCCTACTCTCCCTATACTGCTCTTTACTTTCTATGTGCATTTTCTTCGTTGTTCGCCATTTCCTCTTCAAAGCTAACGATATCACATGATCCATCTAGCAAATCTATTAAAGGATCAAGCAGATCTTCAACATCCTTCTAGTTGCTATAAAATCCATATATTACAAAAAACTTAAGCAGCTTGAGGATTTCCATTGTCATTTAGTTCTAGTCTATAAAATAAGCTCGCTGGATTCCTCCAAGACTCTTAAGATAGAATAGTATGAAATCCTGAAGCTTCTTAATATCAGAAGTAATTTCCTAGCTTCCAATACTTATCGTGCTTGTATTTTGTTTAGCAAGGTTCGACCATAAAAAGGTGAAATTAGGTATCATCATTTCTTCTAGCTCACCTTAATCAACATGTAGGTTGAGAATAATTCTTATAAGTCTAGATCTAACTTAGAAGGATATTCTTTCATCTTGAACTGCTTAGAAAATTATGTCAAACTAATAAATTTCTTTCAGTCTTTCAGCCTTATGATTTTAGAACGCTAGCTCAGCTAGTAATTCTAATAAATTGAGGAAATAATTGAACAATCTTAGATTATCGCTTTGAAGAGACACTCTTTTGAAGTCTTATAATAGGGTTTATCCTTAATACTCTGCTACGAAGATATAAGTCTATCTATCTTCTTTTGTTAAGGGCATTAAAAGATATTTTCTGTTCTCTTCATTTTCCAGCAAATGTTCACAAATTGCATTTTGGTTGTTTATGACTGCTTCTCCGCTGCAGGAGCATAAGGCAGTTAGGAGCTTCATATATTTTTCATGCCTATTTTCCAGTGTACACAGTTTAATGAATTACTCAATAGTCTGGTCAGTAATCTACCTATCTAAAAGCTTCTTATTGTTGTTAAGTATAGAGGTTAAAGCTGCTTCTACACATAGATCGTTTTCTTCTGAAGTTTACATTGAATGACTTAAAAAGAGCTAAATCCACTAAGCTGCATACATTTAGTTAGCTCTATAATTTCTGGCGATGTATTTGATAAGTCGATAGCATTGCTGCAATATCTTTGTAAAAGGCTCTTATGGAGTTAACTTCTGGATATCAAAAACTTTGTTTTCAAAAGGCATTTGAAGAATGTAAGCTAGAGTCTCAACTATTTACAACTCTCTCATATACTTTTACCTTCTTCTGTTAGTATAATTATCTATTATAAATCCTTCATCTTAGTCTGTCTATGTCACGAATTATATAAGATACATAACAACTTTTTCGACCTATTGCTTTAGATTTCTATCTGGAACTCCTCCTGCTTTCAATTTAGCCGCTATTTTATCGAGATAAAAGTGGCTACTCATAATGAATTCTATTTCCTTTAGCTCATCTTTGTTTACTGGAATGATATTAAAAGTATCTTCATCCTTTAGTTTTTAACTAAGATCTAAAACGTTTTTCTGGATTTAAATCTCACTATCTTCCTCAGCCATAGGAATAAATAGGTTTACTTCTTGCTCGAAAGCGGATTTCATTCTAGCAACTTCTTGGTTCAGTATTCTCACTTCCTTTTGAAGTTATTTTTATTTCTGTGACCATTCTTCTTATGACTTCACTATGTATGACTGGGTTACATTATGCTGGATGTTAACACATGATTTTAACTTTATCCTATTGTTATCTTAGTCTATGGTTGTTGGTAAAAACTAGAATAAAGTATTTTCTTAGTAATCTGGACTAATTAAACCTTGGAAATGTGGACTTAGCTGCAAAACCATTTTTTTGCTTTCATTTTGTTTGTTCTTTGGAGTTTTTTTCTGAACAAAGTATTCTTTATCAACGAACAAGAGTCTTCCTGTAATTAAGTGTCTCAAACGATATTTAGTTGGCTCAATCGATTTTTCCTTCTTAGTGTTCCAGGATAAAATTTAACCTTTGTTAGATTTAATATCCCAATTTTATGGATCTGGCTCAATGATAAACAAAGAGAAAGCATCCGAGGCTTCGATATAATCTTCACCTTTATATAGCCTTAACTCAGCCTCTGGAAGTCCATCTCCAGTATAATCAGATCCATCACAAGAAATAAATCCTGCTTGCTCAGTATGCTATAATCTAACAACACTACCTCCACAGACCCATAAATCTGAATCCTTACTAGTGCTGCCGAAACTGATAAATTGAAATGAGCAAGGTGATATGGAAAGATTAACTTCATAGCAATTTAAGAACATAGAGGGATGAGTTATTCTATCCAGAGTAGTTAAATACTCAGTCTCTTAAGTAATTGCCATCTCACTTATATTTAAATTAAGTGAATTCTTGTTAGCAAAAATAATGAATGAGTCTCCATACATAATCTTCTCTCCTTCATGTCTATACTTATACCTAGGCTTTATACGGAATACAAATCCATAACTTGGACCATCTTTAAGTTTTATCTTATAGCAGGTTTTATCAATTTCCGCAACTTGATTAGTTGCTGTTAAGAATTAATCAGAAATTACATGTTGAAACTAAACGTCAGCACCGTAAAGGACGTTTTAGCCATAAAGGTTTTCTATTAATTTCTCGTTCATTTCATGCTCAGCATCTGCTCTTTGCTTGCTTTACTCTATAGCTCTCTTCTCTTCTTTCATCTAATCGCTTTAGTCCTTAGTAATGAATTTGATGCTGCTTGCTCTTCTTCCACTGCTAGCAGAATATGACACTCTTGGTGCACTAGATTATTAATTAGTCTAATCTTTAGGGATTTTCATGGCTTTATTGTATTCTTTTATGGAATCATAAGAAAGCTTAGGCAGCACTCTGAAAAGGAAGTGCCTTTAATTCTCAGTAAATATCTCAGCGTTTTCATGTTACACAGGTTGAATTAGAACGCGATCATCTATAAACCCAGTGGACTATACATATCCATAGTGCTGTTCGGAATATAACATCACAATATCGCCGTAACGGAGAAACTTCTCTTCCATATTAGAACAATGAAAATAATAAGCTAAATTAATGCTTCAAGGTTTAAATTAACTGTGTAACTAAACTAGCGATTTATAAACTATTATGGTGAATAGTTTCTGTTTCCTTTATTTCCCTTATTCTACATATCAAAGTCATAGCTCTACTACATCCTTCTAGCCTTCTGTTTCAACTTTCATTTCATTTGCTTACCCTCAGTTACTAGCTTGACATTATGCTAGTATCTTGCTATTTGAAAGTTTGCGTTTTTAACTTTTGATTGTATTATATGGAGACTGTAATTATATAGATTTAACTGGAAGATTAAGTAGTTTCTGCTACTAAATGTTGGAAGGTTTTTATCAACCTTTTATATCAGAAAAATGTAAATAAATAGCTTAAAAAGTTAAATCACTTCCTCTCTCTATCCATGCTATACATATTAGCCAGTTATCAATCTATAGAGGCATTTTGCTATTGATGCTATTGAGATAAAAAATAGGGTTAAAAGGGATAAAAAGAGAGTCACATTATAAGTTACTAGGAAGGTATGAAACCACTAAGAAGGGAATTAAGTTTCAAAGTGTTCTTTATTTGCTTTCTTATAGATACAAAGCGATTTGAACTTAAATACAAATAAAGGAACAAGAATAGTTAATATATCCCTGAATTAAAGGTTTAATAAGAGTAACTAAACACGAAGCTAAATAATCTTAGTAAGAGATATTTTATTAGGATAAAGAATAAGAAATGGCATTGAGTTTAACAATTAAAACCTATTATAAAAGTATATCCATTTCCTGTTATAAAGTATAGATATTTAGAAAATCAATATTTAATCACTATAAATGCCTTATTTTCAATTACACAGTTGCTTGTTGTAACTTAGGAAAGCTTCTAGTGACATAATTATGGCTTGAGAAGGAAATCTTAGTTTGAATTTAACTTCTTCAAGTTCTAGAAAAAAACAACAGTCTTAGATGACAGCAGATCTAATGCTAATTTTTGTATATGAAAAGAGAGAAAAATGTTTTTCATAAGAGAGTAAGAAGAAACTTAATTAAGGAAAGTAAAGAAAAAATTAGTAAAATTGTAATTTTATAAGGGATTACAGAATTAACTCTATATACTTCGTCCATTCCTCCTTGTTTTTACATATAAGTATATCAATAGAAAGGAATTTTAATAATATATGTACAAAAGAAGGTAAAAAGTACTCAAAGAGCATATCTTCTAGTTGGTTCTATAATATTTCTAAAATATAGAAAGAGTAAGTTAGCAAAGAGGTAATTAATATGTAAAGGATTTAAATATAAAGAGTGTAAAATTAAGAGAGCAATGTGAAAGATAAGAGCAATAGGAGTAAGAAAGTGCACTTATGCTATTTAAAAGATTAAATTTAGTTTCTTTAATTATTGTTGAGTACTTGCTATTAATTAAAGGAAGCTATGTCTAAAAAAATTTTATCTGGTTAAAGTGAAGTCTCTGTTGTAACTGTCGATCCAAGGTAAGTTTTTGTTCTTATTATAGACGTCCTGCTACTTCTGAAGTGTCTATAAAGTTGAGAGAATTAGAGTAAAGAATTAGAAGCAAATTTTAAGGAATTTTCGTAAATTAGCATAATAGACCTAGAGATGGAATAGTATAAAGAACCTCTTTTATGGTAACTAATTTAATTCAGTAACCAGAAGCTTAGTAGTAAGAAATCCTTAATGAATTAAAATAGTATTTAGGGTAGAAATAGACGTCTATCATCTTTTAACCTGTAAACGCAGAATAACTTATGACATGTTAATTTCCAGATAATGGATTCAGAAAAGGAAGTTTCATGATTTAGGCTAATTTAATGTATAGAATATATAAGTCAGATGCTCCGCTAGTAAGATCCATTCTAGAATATGCTGGTTTCTAGTCTACTGAGAGCCATAATTGAAATATTTTATGGGTTAACGGACTTGCTAAGAACTATTTATATGAAGGATTGAGTGAGTACTAAAGAATCAACCATTTTCCTAATTCTACTCAGTTAACTCATAAAGACAAATTAGTAAAAAGTGTTTATGGAATGTATGAAAGATTTGGTAAAGAAAGCTACCAAATTCTACCTGATAGCTATGCTTTACCTGAAGATTTTGCTGAATTTTATTCTCACTTTCACAAAGAGAAAGCAGTATGAATCGTTAAGCCAAATTAAGGGTCTTAAGGCCATGGTATCTACTTATTAGATAATCTTTCAGAGGTTCCAATAGATGAGAATGTTGTAATATAGAAGTATATATCTAACCCATTACTTATAAATGGGTTAAAGTTTGATTTGAGAATTTACGTTGTTATAACATCGTATGAACCTTTGAGGATCTATGTGTATAAAGAAGGCTTAGCTAGATTTGCATCTGAAAGCTATATAGAAGAGTCTAATAAATCAAACCGCTACGCTCATCTAACTAACTACTCTTTAAACAAGAAAAACTCTAAATTTGTATAAAATCAAGGGATATAGTTCGATGATCATGGACATAAATGAAGCTTGAGTGCTCTTTGTAAGCACCTAGAAGCGGCTGGAATAGATCTAAACTTGCTATGGGGAAGAATTTACGATGTGATAATAAAGACAATCATAAGCGGTGAAAACATAATATACAACTCTACTAAAAGAATAGTCAATTACAAAAATAACTGCTTTGAGTTACTAGGATTCGACATTCTTATTGACTCTGAACTCAAACCATGATTACTGGAGGTTAATCTTAGTCCTTCTTTAAGTACTGATAGTCCCTTGGACTTGTATATAAAATCTAATTTACTAGCAGACATTTTTACGTTAATTGGAATAACGCCCTTCGATAAAAGGAGAGATGGAGAGTTTAAGGCAAAGTAAAGAATCAAAGCATGAGTTAGACTGCATAATCCAGTTCCAAAGCAGGAAAGTTCGAATACAAAGAAGTTAAAGGAAATGCTATATGATATTCTAAAAGAGCAAGAAAGGTCTTGAAACTTCGCTAGGATATTTCCCTCTTTGAATAGCAATTAATATGATAAGTTCTTTCTAACTCGGAAATCATTCAACTAGATAATCTATAAAATGCTCTATACAGTCAATAAAGAACAACCTTAGGCTAAATAAGAGTCTCCTTAAAACTTAAACGAGTAAAACGTTACAACTCTTACCCAAGCGTCTCCCACTAAATCTCAGGAAGTCACATCTATAACCCCAATTTAAGAGCAATAGTCTCCTAAAGTCTATCAAGTAAATTAATAGTCTGTCAGTTATTCTTAAGTACCTATATTGTAAGAAGGAATAATGCAGCCTTCTACAAATAATGGCTAAAGCATTTTGTAATTACCTGAAGATGTATGCAGAACGTAATTTGGATACGACAACTAGAAGAAAAATTAATCTTGCAATAGCTCTTTGATCCGTATTTCCAATCCTTTCCAATAGGAAGAAAAAATGAAAATAACAGGAGATGACGTGATGATAGAGTATATTCTAAGACTTGTAATGGTATTGAAAGTAATTGGCAATGCTTAGAACTAATGCACGCAGAAGCTTAATCAATTTGCAGATCATGAAGTTTGGGGAGTAAAAGATTAGACTGAAGAAACACTCTATAAAAGACTAGAAAGCAGACTTCTCTCACTCAGAGAAAAGAAAAAAAGGTTGAACAAAGTGAAAAAAATTAGCCAAGAGAACTTTGAAAGTTACAAAAACTAGATACTTAAAAGTTATTCTGCCTCTTAATTAGAACAGATGCTTAGAAGTTATAAAGAAGGTGTCACTCATGAAGTGATCAGTATAATAATTTCAGAGGATAGTGGGATTTTATCTGACATGTAATTACTAATAACTTCTTAAAAACCTAATTAAAACATAAGAATGAAAAGAGTAAAAATGCAGTAGAAATAGTTTGAAGAAGACTCAGAAGATATCTCAGCACAGAGGCAAAGATTTCCAGGGATAAAGTTTGTTAATTAGAGCACACAATATAAACCATTGAACCTAACGACCAAGTTTAAATAAGTCAACATGTAGAGTAGCAATTTTCTGTCATATAAAAATAGACCAGCTACAAGAGCTATTTTTAAACATTAATTGTATTTTTTAATCACAATTAAGATGTGTTAAAGCAGAAGCTTGCTATCCTTATTATCTACAACGTATATAGATTCTAATTCTTTATCTTTAGAAGGTATCCTTAATCTTAGAACTGACTTTGATTCTGTCTTTTTTGGAAGCATCTTCATGTCTTTGATTTATTGCATCTATTCTCTGCTTGAGAAGGTGTAATTAAAATTATCTTTCTCTTCATAAAAGTTAGCAGGATCTGACAATCTCCTTTAAAGGATTTACTAAGATTTACTGCTTTTCACTATCTTATGCTAAACAGGCTTCAAAGGTGGTAATTACTTCGGATAAAGTCTCTTAATGTTGCTGTTAAGTTACTGCATCTTTATTTTCTAGTATAAGTTTATTCCACTTACTGGGGAATTTCCACAACGTGAAGACATGCAAGGAGCTGAGAATACTTCCTTAAGAAAAAAATCGCTGCCAAATTAATTGTCATTTAGTAAAAGTTGACCCGGTTTTAAGCTGTTTTTAAGTAAATTCTGGTTGGTAATCTTAAGAGCACTTCAGTTGCTTTTCTTAATTTTACTAAATGTCTTCTTGAAGTCTTAATTATTGCTAATCTTCATCAAGTCAATTTTAGGAACTTGAAATTTGCTATTCCCTTTTTCCTAAAAAGTAGGAGTTTTAGTGATCGGCCGAAACTTGAAATCCGCATTCATACTAAATGTATTAGGATCAACTTTGATGGGCTAATTAAAAGTGATTTTCTTAACCTTAATGCTTTTTTAGACTTAAGGATCTTGACTGAAGAACTCTTTAGGAAAGTTATGTATCTTTTATTCTCTAGTAGTCAACTTCATCTTTTTCGCTTTATCAGTGTAAATTATTAAACTTCCTAATACTAAGCTATAAATATTCCCTTTTAAAAACTTTTAATTTAGATTACTTCTGAGGGTAAAGGTAAGAGATTATAACTGGGGTTAGAGAAGAGTGAGGAAAAGGAAGGAGAAATGGAATAGAAGTAATATAGGATGAAGGAGATCTGGAATGATCTTAGTTTATTAGTGTTAATAAGGATAAAGTAAAAGCGTTATTATAGAAACTAATGGTCTAAAATATAAATTTATAGTATCATTAGCCTAAATTATACCAATACCAGTTATTTAGATCATCTCTAAACTAAACTAACTATAAAACTTATAAGCACTTTAGAGGCTATTTTGTAAGAGTTATGTGCGTAGAGATTGTAAGGTGGATGATAAGTATATAGAATGATGATATGAAGTGGGTAATTTTCTGATTTGCAGGTTGTGGAATAATACAAAATTTGCTTTTAAAGCTATTAACGAAGTTTCAGAAAGAGTTAGTAAGAAATAATAATTTTGGTTACAAATCCTGTCTATCTGATGGAGGAAAAAGGATGAAGGAAATATCAATAAATTATGGAAAATAAGGTAAAAAGTTAAGTGATAAAAGATAAGCTTGCTATTACTAAAGAACTAGCTAAGTATAAATATAAGGTATTTAAAGGTGAAAAAAGCATTATTTTATTTAAATGTGCATATCAAAGGCATTAATTCACATAAATGAAGGCTAGTAAATATCTAAAGCTTAGATAATTAGCCTACTTTCCTATTAATATGAATAATCTGATAATTTATAAATTCATGCTTAAACTTTTGATTTTGCAAATAGAAGAATTTTAGATAAATAGCTTGATATTAAGTTCATAGAAATGGATATTTTTTTTGACTTATAAACTGTTATAATAAATAACTTGAAGGAGTAAGAAAGAAAAAAATAGGTAAGATCACTAAAAATTAAATCCTTTTATTTTATTTATCTTTAAGCTTTCGAACTGAAATACGGTTATTAAAAGATTCTCTTAAACTAGCTTAGTAATGTAAAATAAAATTACCGAGCGTTTTATAAATATAGAAGCTATAAATGTATCAAAAATTTTAAGCTTTAAGAAGATTTCCAAATTAAGTTACAAGAATAAATGCTTCAACTATTATCAAGATAAGTATAGTACTATATCTATTTCTTACCCTTATTATATTAACTTACCATAATCTATGATAATAGACTAGATATTTAGTTACCTGATATCAGAAAAGTTATTGGTTCTTTAAGGAAAATCATGGCATAAATTTTATTTTTCTGTGAGGTTGATAAGAAATCTAGTAAGTTGATTATGCTGTTAAAGTTTATGCAACGGCTTAGTTAAAAGCTTAATAATTTAACTATTTAACATTATTTACTAACTCTAAATCTGAACAAACTCATTAAATCAATTTAAGAAGGTTAATGGAATATAAGCATTCACCTCTACTTCATTTCAACTATCATTCAAACTTCTTTTTAAGCTATTTTCTACTAGTTTTTTATAACAAAAATAATCTTTAGTCTAGATGAGAAAAAGCAAGTCCAAGCTGATATAAAAATGATAAAGCTAAATAAATTGCTTATTACATTATATCTAATTGTACAATACTAACCAGCAAAATAAAGCAAGACTATCTAAATTCCCTTCTCCACTTATATACTTAAAAAAGTTGATATCAAGAGTCTACCCTAAATAAGCTTATACGTGAAAGGAAATAGGATACTAATAGTAAATAATAAAGCATAGTATAGAACTTAGCTTGATTAAGTAGAGTAATATAGATAAAATGACAGCTAGCATTTACTTCTTTACTTAATTGAATAAACTTCATTAACTACCTAATTATCTAGTAGTTAACCTCTATAAAGTTTCTGTGTAATCAAGAGATTTAATTAGTCTGACTATTTGTAAATAGAGAGTTCTTTACTACCCTTATAAGCTTTTAATAGAAGGAATTTTATATAGATTAGATAAGATAATCAAAGCTAGTTCTTTGAAAGAAAGATTTAAAGTATATCAATAGTAGAGTTTCTGCTCTTTAGTTTTTTGCTTTAAACTCTATGAATATTAAAGTAAAATCAGCAATAAAAGAAGCAGCAAACTATTAGTTAGTTAAAAGTTAATTTAGCAATCAATATATTTATGCTGAAGAAAGTTCTATATAGTCTTTAAAGATCTGTCTGGTAAACTAGAATGCTATTTCAAATTTATGAGAAAAGAAGCAAAGTTTGGATAACTTTTAAACTTTAAGTTTACTAAATTTATCTATAGCAAGAAGCACAAAATAAGACATAAGGAAAGTCTAGAACTTACTGTTAGACTAACATATATAGACTTAAAAGCAAGGCTATATAAGGTATGATGATCTAAAATATATGATTATATAGCTTTCTAAGAAGTGATAGAAGCTTTTATCTGGTATCTAAAATGTATTCAAATTGAAATAACTAAATCTGGTATAAAAAATCTGTAAAATAGCTGGTTTTTATGCATAACACGTGTAGATACATAAGATAAAGATGGAACATTCAAGTATAAAATTTCTATTTTTCCAGAACTTTAAAAAGCAGATTAGAATGAAAGTCATTTATAATCAGATTTACCTGGTCTAACTGTGGATTTAGAACTAGAAATAGATACAGAAATTCGATAATTTCAGCTTCAGATCCTCCTTAGAGATGCTTATAAGGTTTAGATACTAATGTCAGATAGAGATACATAAGATTAATTTCTAATAAGTGAAAGAAGACTTTTTATCTAAATAATCCTAATTGAGAAGCTAAACTAGATAAGAAAATGAGATTGAAAAGAGTCGAATTTTAAGCTACTTCATTAGATTCTAACTAGTAAGGAGAATTTGGAGTTGTAATTTATCTAGATTTAATGCTAAAAAAAAGAAAATAGTTTTTGTATCAGTCAGCAAATATAAGGTTACTGGCTTTAGGATATCTAAACAACTAATCATTCTGGAATTAAGAAACATTCAATCAGCTTAAAATAATTAACTAAGATATTAAGATCTCAATTTTCAAGCAGGATTTACAATATTATCAAACTAACTCCTAAGGAATATTTTTCAAAGTTTTAAAAGTATAACTAACCCTTAGAAAAAGCCTAAGAGTAACACTAGATTGATTTTATTACCTGAATAAATAAACAGGCAATAAAGAATGCAACCATTAACAATTTTGGTTCTTTCTTTAAGCTTTAACTTAAAATGATAATAAGTCTTGACTTAAGTATATCTAAATAACTATCCAATGCTTATGAAGTAGCTATAGTTCTGAAAATAAATACCCATATAAGTAGAAATAGTATGTGCATTATCCGGAAACTATATAATCCAAATGTTTAACTATGGGAGAGTTTCTTAAATAGGAGAAATGGAGAAGATAGGTTCAATAGTTAATGCTTTATATAATTAAATGAAAAAGCCAGAGGTAGAAAGACAAATGAATTACAATTAAATTTAAAATTCCAGTCTCTTTCTGCTTCTTATTGATTCAGTACTCTAATTTTATTCAATGAATTTATATGGAGTGAAGTCTAGTAAAGTATTTGGTTTAAAGGGCGAAAATGCATCTTAAATAGTGGATGTGTCAGATTGATCGTTAGTAGAAACACTTGTATTAAGCGTGTTTTTTCTGGATAATTTACAGTAAAGAGGGTCCATATCTTCGCTCTGGCTTTTGAATTAAATATTGAGCTCAATTGGATTTTGACTTCTCTAGGGTGCAAAGGAGAAATTGCTTTACCTAATATTCACTGTCTTTTTCTTACTCTTCTTCATTATACTGAAAATCTCGTCCATTGTCTCTCTCTCATCTTAATTTTAAACAACTACTGAGGTAGAATCACTCTGAACCTGATTATAAGAGCGGTATTAATTACGAATAGGTTGCGGTGAAGCAACTTAAGGTTTCGTATTATTACTTCAAGCAGAATACGAGGATTAAAAGGAGGCCATTAAGGTAATTATTACTAAAATTTAACAATTTTTTTTAAATGTACACATAGCAGTTAATTCAAATATAGGAATATAACCTTATTATTTCATAATCCAACTCTATTATTTCCTACACTCATATCCTGCTTTTCTTCTAATATCATAAATTCTCTTGTAAAGTACCTCTATAATACTAGGTCTTCCTATACACACAGTTTTTAATACTTGAGCGTATAAAATAAATAAACAAGAGTTATGATCTTATGAGTATGCATTGGTAGGTTTATATGCATAGATGATATAACTTTAATCCATTAAGTTATTAGAATAAGCATTCCAAATATTTGGTATCTTAATACTTAACTCTTAAGTAAGTACTAACCATCCAATCTTCCTTATTATTTCCCTAGCATATTAAATACAACGACTACTTAAATCTCAATACTTAGATAAATAGGTATATCCAATGGTGTTTCTCATAGACTACACGTATATAGATAAAAGGGTAATATAAGGTTGAAGTTTTAAATGCCTTAAGAGGTTTTTTTTTGAATGTCTTCTAGCAAGAGAATACAGTTAATAAAGTAACCTTATTAAAAGATGCTATGCTTTGCCTTATATTTCTAAATACTCACTAATAAAGAAATTGCTTAAGCTATTTAGTTATAGATTTGGAAGTTGAGCTTAGTTAATGAAAGTACTTGTTTAGTACCTAGATATGATAATATATTATATACCCTTTTTTATACTAGAACCTTAGTTATATACTCCTGTACCTTATGCTCTGCTAGATTTATTTAAAAGCTTAAAAGATAGGAACTGATCTCAAAGTATCATAGCTAATAAACTATTATATTTGGTTTGAAAAGTTTAGAATTAACTCAAAAATGGGAATTTAAATACCAAACAAACTGAGAAGAACGTTCAGATCTTAGTTATGAATAAGGAGCTTGCCAGAGATAGAATAATAGCAATAGAGAACTAAGTATAGTTTAGTCTTCATAGCTTTAGAAATAGCTAAGAGCTATCTAAGCTTATTTCTAGTGATAGCTTAGCTGTACTATTAGAAATTATATTTAGTATATCTTTCTTATCCCTATCAAGTACTTATAAACGTCTATTTTAAGTATTAGGAGTGATCATTCTACCAACTAATTAGTCACTGCTCAAAATTAAATTAAGCTGGCAGAGAAGTAATTGAACTCTCTAAAGTTGACACTAATAAGTCTTGCTGAAGTACTAAGATATACAATCGTTAGGGTATCTTAAATAATCCTATTTTAAGCTTATTTTAAATTAACTAAGATAACTTAAAATGAAGGTCTAGCATAAGAAATATCACTAAAGCACCTATTTTACTCTAATCCCTCTGGTTCTAATATTCTTTCTGATTTCTTTTTTTGGTTTCTGTTATCTTAACCAGAAAGCAGATAGAAATATAGCTGGCATGAAGTTAGCCAAGGATATTTAGAAGATAGTGTTAAATAAAAGTAGTTAGAGAGAGGGTAATGAAGAGGATTAAAGAAAAGATAATACTTAAATTAGTGTCACCAAAATTAAGACTCTATTGAGCTAGCGAAATGAGTCAAATAATGAAGCTATTAGAACTTAAGAAAGCGATAACTTTGTTAAAGCTTACTTTTCATAATCTAAGTAATATTACTCTAGCTCTTCAAAATAGCTTAGAATAGCTTCAAACTTTCCGTCACTAGACTTTCCTAAAATAACTCTATTTTTCTGAGTTAAGAGAGATAAGTAATAGAGTGAAATTTAAGCTTTGGTAAGTAATAATGTATATGGCTGTGGGATTTAAATATTCTACTGAGGTTACTCGTATTACTTAAAGGGTGACTAAGTATTTATGGAATTTGGAAATGATAAGTAATGTAATGTTTTATAGCTTACGTAAGATTTTAAGCCTAATTATTGAAACCATCTTGTATTCATATTTACTGGGTTAGGAGCAAGCTATTAAAAATAGTAACAGCTAGATTTTTACGTGAACGGAAAATTAAGCTACTCCAGTTAAAACTTATATCGGCTAATTTAAGGAGGATAAGCTTTAAGACTTGGCAGCTGAATTATATAAAAAGAAACTGCTAATCGAAATTTGAAGGAAAGAGTTGGCCACCATTTTGTAGGATGATTTGATGATTTTATCCTAGTAAATAGTTTATTGACTATTGGATAGATACTAGGCTTACTTAAAGGAAATGCAGTTGATGTAAATTAAGTTTTCTATACTAATTTCGAAGTTAGTAAAGAAGAAGATTTTCCCCTTCATTTTTATGGGATCTTTGACTTTTGCTCCTAGAAGTCACAAAGTCAATACTATAAAAAAGGATATCAGTATTGCTATGAAAAGAAACCTTGGAAAGTAAATGTAAAGACTCAAAAGACTTATTTTCTTGGGACAAAAGCGAATTTTATAGAAAGAAATAATGATGATGGTATGGAATATTACAGTGCATAAAACAAAGAAACTTAAAATGTATCTGATTTTTGACTTTATGATCCAACTTAATAGTACAAGTAATATAAAAAAGAGTTCCTTAAAATAGCTTCTAAACTACCAGATTTTTTTATCCCTATCTGCATGATAACTTACAAAAGAACTGAGATTATATCTCAAGTACTAAATTCCTTAGTAAACGTTAGAAAAATAAATCAGACAATGATTATTATATCTCAGTAAGGGAACTCAAGTTAAATGGCCTCGCTTATTAGAAGTTATTAAAAGAAGTTGAATATATTACATATGCATTTTCCAGAGCAAGCTGATCACTATTAGATATAGACTAAGTATTAGAAATTATTGTATACATGACTGCATCGTATTAATAGACATCAGGTTTATATTTTAAATTTCACTCTAGGGTATATGAAAGTTCCAGTAGCTATGTATACTGAAGACGATTTGGCTTTTACTGTAGATGCTTACGAGTTTATGATTTATACTTACAAGTTTTGAATAGAAAATCCTTTTCTAGGAAATTCAATCAGCTTTGCTTCTTTAGGAACTCGCTACTTTGAAAGATGCTTTAGCTAGATAACTGATGTAGAAAAAAGATGGAACTGATTTAGCAAGGGATATCCTGCTTCTGGCTATTTATTTCCAAAATACAGCTTTGATACTTGATTACCTAATTACTCATGAGAAGATCATACATTTTGGCTAGACTAATTTTTTATCCGCACTTACAAAAGATAGTTTGTAGCATCTTAAACTTGAAGACTATTAAACTTAGCTTACAATATTTCTACTCAAAGTGACTTAAACAATCATGCTAATATGACAAAACAGACAAATAAGACTCGTAAGCAAATTTTAAAAACATTAAGGCAGGAAAAAATCCTAAAAGTATAGCTTCCCACTAAGCAGCATTTGATATATTAAAATAATTTAACTTCAACTCATGAAAATCTAAAACCTCCTTGTATAGTTTTAGATTTTTAGACTTGTAAGAAAGTTCACTGTAATAAGAGGTATGTCGAAAACTGGATTAATGCTAATATTTTTTATTCTAGTGAAGAGGTTAGAAAGTTATTTAAAATTAAAAAACCTTAATCTTTTATTTAATTTATTGGAGTTTCTACTACTATTATATATTTCTTCTTTCAATGTCTTCTTTAGAGCTCTTTCATCTAAATAAAACGAGTAACTGACTATATAAGAAGTATGCTAGTTTGCTCCTATTTTATATAAAAAAGGTAAATCAGTTAAGAGCATAATTGAAAAGGCGTTTACTTCAAAGCATGTTGTAATATACTTTTATCTAGTAATCAAAACTTCTTTAGTAGGAATTAAAAATTAAACTGCTTATCTTGCTTTCTGTAAGGAAGCTTTATTATTTTTTAATTACCAACTGCAATCTAAAAATTGTAAGCTACTTTGACTTAAATTTACTCTTTATTAATATGTATAAAAAGTGAGTTATGATTAAGCTTTATTTCCACTTGCTTTATCCTTTCTAAGATAATAATATTAAGTTATGCATTTGTAGAGAATAGACCATATTAAGTAAGACTGGAATGAATGTTAATTACAGTCACTATTATACAGCTTTGCTCATTATCAGTTGTTTAGTCTATTTGATTACTAAGATTGTATATGAATATCATTTTTAATCTCTGATATCATATATTATTCTACACCTTAAATACCTTTTACACTTATGGATAAAAGCTTTGTCTAATTAAATGAGTAAAAACTAGGATCTATTTACATTTGAAACTATAATGTAAGTAGTTTTGAAAGGAAACAAAAAGAAGGTTAGATAATATTGTATAAGTATAGGTATAAAGTGAGGGATTAAAAGAAATAGAGCTTGGAAATGAACTGTATTTGATTTAAGAAAATAAGAGTATATCTTTAATGTACGTTCATAATAAGATTAGAGATAGTTAATTTCTTTAAGCGATGCTAAATCTTAGTTAAGTAGCTATTTTTAGATCCTTTTATCGAAGATAATTTAGAAATGGTTTCTAAGAACTGGTTCTTAAATTGCTTATATAGGATATCAAAAGCTGATAGAGCATCAAAGGGAGATTGTAGTTTAAATAGTGTTGAAGAAAATTAAAAAAGGAAGAAGTTAAATTACTTAGAAGTTTGAGATTTATCAATATTCTTCAAGGTTGATAGAACTTCCCAATGTAGCATATAATTCACTTTTTAACTAATGAACAACAGTCACTATTTAGTCATTTTCAGCTAATAGTTCTTCAAGCTCTTAACGTTTTTCTGCATTTCACTTTTCAATCATTTGTAATGCTTATTCTTACTCGAAGGACAAAAAGCAATCTCCAATTAAAAGTTGAACCTGAGGTTCAATCGCAAGTTCTACTTCTTCAGCTGCATCCTTTAAAGAAGCTACTGCTTCTTCCTTTTACCTGATAATTGCTTAAAGTTCTTTGCTTCTGATGTTGAGAATACTAAATCTGCTAATCTTATCTTGATCTTCTTTACTAATATTAGTGTCTCTTGGACCAACTGACATGTTATTTAAAAAAGAACTTAATTTTCAGTCTTTATGTCTATTTTAAGCTTTTAGCCTATCTCAGTCAAGTTTTAAATATGGAACAAGATATTCTATACATCTATACTCAAACTTCCTTCATTCCTACTTTTCTATACTTTCAGATTTACTCTACACAAATGAGAGAGAAACTGAATTAACTGAGTATAGCAATAGGTAAAGAGAAGACTGCTACTATAAGTAATTGACACAATAAGGCTTATTTAAAGGTATAGGAACTATAAACCTCAGTTAATCAAATCACCTTTTATTCCCTATAATCTCCTTTCTCTTCCTATCGCTTGCTAGCTAGACAAGCTTAAAAGGGAAATTTAGATTTAATGCAAAGAAGCTTATGCATGGCTTACACAATTTATATGATGTCTTATAGATGAGGAAAGTAAAAGTTACTGATATGAAATAAAGTTAGCTAGTTTAATTAATTTTATAAAGATGTACTTACTTGCTATCCTTTCTTTAATACTTGTCACTGTTAAAAGTAACTCAGAAAGTGAAGAAACTAGGCCTTCTAAAAGCCCTGTTCTAGATATCTGCGAGAAAACTTGTAATGCTTTGCACAAGGATCATGACTTCATTAGAGCTATTTGTGAAGGCCATTGTATTAATAATAAATGCTATGAGGAAATATACGGTGAATTTGTTATCGATTTTGCTAGCTATCATTTCTAAAATTTACCTGATGATTATGAAACTTTAGAGATTAAGAGAAAGCTTTTTATGGATTGCTGGCAGGCGGAAAAAGATTCAGGTGCTGATACAGTAGAGTAAAAGTTCTACGAGGTTAAAGAAAAGATGAAAATGTATGACAAAAAAGTAATGCACCAAAAGCTTATGGAACATAACTTCGCAGAACCACTTCAATAGCTACATGAGAAGCAATTATCAGGATTAAAGAAATATAAAGCTTGCAGAGAGGAATGTGTGACTGAATAGGATCACGAATTTGATATCTTTATTAATACTCTTTGCTCTTCAAGGTGTACAAGCCAAAAATGCTTCGAGAAAGTCTATTCTCATTTCATTGTCGATCTTTCGTAAAAAATATTTAAAGACATTCCTTAAAAAACTGACTTAGATGCTTACAACGAATTTGCAGGAGATTTGTTTAAGAAATTCAAAAAATGTACAAGAGAAGAAGAATCTGACCATGATCCCCATAGCGTTTTCGGTGATTCAATTCCAAGATTCGAACTTTGAATAATTTTATTGTTCTTAATGTAGAATATGGCATTTTATATACCATCTATAGAAGTTTAAAGCTTAAATAATTAAATATTTTGAGTATAATGTAAAACTTATTTACTAAACATAATAAGAAATAAATTATTATCAAAGAGGAATATGTTTGATATCTAGTAACTGATTAGAAAGGATTAGTAGATTACAATCCAATCAAGTTTATTTATTAGTTCAGTTAATTAAGTATCTACTAGTTAAAAACCATCTTCAGCTATTTAAAAAATAAGTTTCTGTGTGTTTTTTATTTTTGCTTATATAAATACATCAATTCCCGATTTTAGTAGAAAGATCTATAACTAAATAAGAGGGCATTTCTAACAGTTTAAAAGTGAAGTCTGTTTAAAGATATTTGCCTAGGGATAGTATATTTGGAATATAAATAGTAACATATCTTTTGTTAGATTAAGTAGATTTGAATAATATTATGATTGAGATATTTATCAGTCTTTATTTCCCATTCTCGCTATTGTGATTATATAAGCTATAATATTATAAGCAATGTCACGTCAGTAGAATAGAAAGCTTATTTCTATTTCAAAACCAGAGATTAGCATGATTTGATTTGAAATAGCTATATCTAACTTTTATCTTATCATCTATTGACTTTTCCTTGTGTACTTAGTTGGATATCGAACTTAAGGAAATGGATTAATTGTGTCCTTAAGAATGAAAAGAATGTTAAAAAGAAGAAAAGTTATAATGTTAATATAACAAAATATATTTCACTATAGTTTATTTCCCCCTAGTTTCATATCTAGTTCAAGGGCCATGGAATAATCAGCTATTGCTAGATCTAACTCTCCTACTCTGCATATTATTCACTTACGAGTCATAACAACAACCTCTGTTGAAATATGCGTTTGCATTTGAAGGATCAATTTATAATACTTTTGTAAAATCGTCGATAGCCTATATAGAAAGCTTACTTCTTAATACATGCTTATTCGTTCATAACTTATTCCACGGTTGTGTAAAGAGTGGATATTATCAGGTTATGCCTCACATACTTCACTGTAATCTTTAATTGCCTCTTCATACCTACCTAATCTTGCCAAGCAATAGGCTCTATTATTTAATGCCTTTGTGTTTTTGCCTCCATGTTATATTTCTTTAGTATAATCTTCAATAGCCTTTTCATATCTCTCTAACTTTCTCCAAACTAAACCTCTATTTGAGTAAATAATAGGATTGTTTGGATCTAACTTTAATGCTTCGTTAAAATCATCGATAGCTTAAGCGTAACTAATTATAAATAAAACTAGCTTACCAACTCATATTTCTCAAGCAGCAAGCTCTGTTATGCCAGTATACAGCATTATTTGGGTCAAGTTCTAGGGCTTTTGTAAAGTCTTAAATAGCTTCATTATATTTATAAAGTCTGTCCCATACAAGTCCTCGTCCATTATAGCTTGGAGCGTAAGATGAATCTAACTCTATAGCTCTTCAGTAAAATCTTACTTGTTGAAATCTTCAAGCGCTAAAGGAAGATATTCCTTACCCATCTTTTCTCGTAGCGTTCCTAGATGATGAATAGCATTTGTATTGTTAGGTTGTAGTTTTACTGCTTAAATGTAATCTTTTTCTGCTTCTTTAGACTTGTTAATCTTATCCCAGCAGAAAGCTCTGTTGTAGAAAGCCTTGAAATGAGTAGGATCAAGTTCAATTGCTTTTGTGTAATCTTGGATGGCTTTTTTGTAGTCTTTTAGTTTCCGATAAGCGAAACCACGATTATGATAAAAATCAGCTTTTGAATCGTCAAGTTCAATGGCTTTAGTGAAGTCTTAAATTGCATTAGCAAAATCTCCTTTTCTATCTTTACTAATACCTCTGTTATAAAATGCAAATGCATTATTAGGTTCTATTTACAAGGCTACTGTGTAATCCTAAATAGCTAGATCATATTATCCTATTTTGTCTAGTGCAAACCCTCTGTTAAATAACGCTTTGAAGTGATTAGGCTAAATTTCTAAACACTAGGAGTATAAATCTATAGCCACCTAAAAGTTTCCAGCCTTTCTCGCAGCATACCCCTAAGCATGATACTGCTCAGCATTGCTCAATTTCTATGAACTGTTTGAGCTTTAAGGTTAATTAAGTGAAATAGTTTTTTATGATTGTTGCTATGAGTTTGAAGTATATTGTTTTGACTATTTTTCCATTTGTTGTTATTGATTATTCTGGCTATTTAGATTGTTCTTCCTTGCAGGTAATTACGGCGTCTTTTAATTTTGTGACTTAGATATTTGCAGATTATTATAGCTCTCTTATTATAGATTTACATAGACTGAATTTGGAGTTGTCATATTCATTAAATGATCTGAATCGCCAGATTCATGTGGTGTGTGTCGTTTCTAGATTTGTGATTATTAAGTAACCAACTGCTTATCAATATCTTCATATTTCATAGTACTCATTGGATCTTCAAATATAATCTCTCCATTATAACCTCCTGCTGATCGTCCGTTCCATTTTGATAATTTTCCTCCTTTATCAGGAGATTGGTTAACTCCCATACTTACATTCCTATCTGAATCTTTTTCTAAAGCCATATTATAATCTTCTATAGCTTGAGCATAGTTTCCAAGTCTATTTTAGCAAGCACCACGAGCATACATAGCGTTAACATGATTAGGGTCTAGATGTAATACAGCTGTAAAATCCTTAATAGCTTCTTCTGTATGATCCAACTTTTCATAAGCACACCCTCTTATATAGTAAGCGCCGACATTCTCGTTATCAAGGTTAAGCAAAGATTCACAATCGTCAATAGCCTACTGGAACATATTAATTTTAAGATAAGAACTAGCTCTAATAAAGAGAGCTTTACGATGATTGCTATCTTATTTTAGTTTGTTACTGCAAATTTAAATTAAATTGTTTAGATCTACAGCATTTTTTCTATAAGCCAGATATCGAGGATTCGAATAATTGTGAGGATTGTTTTTTTCGAGTTAAGAAAGCTCTCTTCTTCTCATCATAGACTCTTTTATTAACTGCTGATCTAACTCGTCTTCCATTTTAAATATATGAATTATTAATATTTTTATTAATGCATTTCAACTTCAACGCTTATTAAATTAGCCCCTCTTATTTATATGCTGATATACAGTGCTAATCTATAATCCATTTCCTCTATACCAAATAAAGATTAGCTAATGAAGCTATTACTTTGATATTTATTATTTAAGTCTGAGCATCTTATATTTAAGCTTACCTTATAAGCCAGAGTTATCCTAAATACCTTTTAGCAAATTATAAATTAAGAGTATCTCAGCTAGAAAATTCTTTGTAAGATAGGAGCAATAAATGTACATCTCTTCTAGAATTATTTAATATAATATATGATGGAAATAAAAAGGCTTATAATTATTATACTTCCTTTTATCCCTTACTCATATCTATATCATATTTAGTCTTTTATATTGATAGCAAAACATTTTAAGCTACCACTTGAAAATAAAATAAGCTTATAATTGTAATCATAAAGATAATATTCTATAGCATAATCTCTCTAGAAGCCTTCTATAATTATACTACTATAAGGGATAATAATGATTCCTTGTTAGCTTCAAAGGATATTATTCAGAGGCTTTCACCTATTTTTTATTACAATAGTAACAGCACTGACTCTTTTATTATAGTACCTATAGCTTTAGTTCATAAAGCACTGAATTGCTGGTTGTAGTTAGTGATTAGAGGTTAAGTAGTTTAAATATGTTCTTACATTTATTTCACTCTTATAAAGGTAGTAATAAAGAGAGCTTTGAAGCTATATTAGTTGTATAAACTGAACTATTATTATAATCACTTAAGTATAATTAATACCTGCACGATTAAGTGTAAAGAGGATTAGAACATGACTGGAAGTAAGAGTTTGGTTGTTATATAGTACAAATACAAGCTAATTTATGAATATTGTAGTTATAAATACTTAGTTTCCTTATATTTTTTGAAGGTATATAGACTAATTTAAATGATCCTCTTATTTGATATTTAATTAGCATCCTTAATCCTCTAATATACTACCTAACCTTACTTTCAATCTTATATAAGGGTTTATATATATTTAATACTATATCTTGTTGAAGAAATACAGCCTGTTAAAAGAATAGATACTACTGTTGTACCTATGTAATTATTAAAGCTTAACTTAAGAGTACTAAGAGCTTTTTACTAGATTTAACTTTAAATACTTTTAAATAAGCTTATCAATATGATATCACTAACTAAGGATCTCCTTTCTTTGTACAAACTAAAATAGTACTTATTTAAGTTCCAAGTTTTTTCAGAATTGTTTTAATTTATAATCTCTAGGAAGGCAAAAGAATAGAGTATATACCTTTAGATCAATCTAATTTAGATTATTCTAGTATGCTTTATATATTGAATGAAATCCCTCAATATTATTGTCTATTATACTTTCATTTTTGTTTTTCCTTACTAATTTATAACTCTCGTTTTACGGTTCTTCTCACTTTTTACTCTAAAGCAGCAGGAATGATTATTCAATTCCTTTCTCCAATCATCTGACCAACATAACTCTATTTTATATCCAAGCTAACTGCTACATTCTACACAATCTGGTTTATACTACTAAACTAGCAGCATACAATGGGAAATGCTAAAGAAGCACTAAAATAAAAAATGAGTTTATAGAAGAGAAGAACATAAAGCAAGGAAAGGCATACAAATAACATATAAAGAAAAAGCAATTTACTTAGTCCTTATAGCAGAAGATAGATTAGTATATGATACATTATATAAATGAAGTAAAGACCTAAGCTATTTAAATTAGCATTTGTAATAATTTGATCATAGCTACTAAGATATTATACCATTTACAATAACTAATTTTCTAGAATTATTCTAAGATAATTGGCGTTACAAAGAAACACATTTAAGTTACTCTATTTACTTAAGAGCTAACTGAGGAAGTAAAATTCATTAAGTGGATTGAGTATAAAGCTAATGCTAAGGCTATTTCAAGGATTAGTTGCGTAGATTTGAAAGTAATAATTAGAAGGCAGATTAGTTGATTGAACTGCAAATTAATAGGTTAAATTGAAATTAGTTTAATTAGTTATATATTGTTCATTTTAATAATGGAAGCCAGATCAGAGGTATAAAATAGCAACAGCTTAAGAATTAAAAATTAAAATTAAAGAAACTTTCAGAAGCTTTTTAAGTCCTTAGTCATATAAGCATCATGTAGAGATAATAAGAAGGTACGCATATAGAATGGCTTAGGAATATTCTAGACTTCTAGCAATATTCCAGAACTTAATTCTATGCAAGAATAAAATTTGCTTACTACTTGCATCGCTAAAGGTTGCAAAGTGACACCTAGCTTTCTGTGAAAGTTAAGAGGAGGAGGCATTTGCTGCTTCTCAAAGAAGAAAAATTAACCTTCAACTGAACCTTACGAAGGCTTCAGTTATTAATACTAAGAAGTCCCAGATTTAAAGGATAAGAAAAATAATAAAAAGGCTTAAAATTAGTGGTATAGCACAGAAAATTAGCAAGAGTCTATATCTACCAAGAAAAAAGAAAAAGAAGAGTATTAAGTAACATCAAGCGAATCAGAGTCATACTATCTTGATAAAGCCTAGATAGAAAGTTCTATTGATAGGAGAGTCCTTTTGAGTTCTGTTAGCCCAGAGGATTCTAAATCATCAAAAGGACAAATTAAAAACTAATTCAATGAACTCGTTTCTGAAATTAATAGGGAGGAAGAAGGATAAAATGAATATGATTCTTTGCTACTACAGCTAGCAAAATCAATTTACTTAGATTAGGTCTCTGAAGAAATGTCGCCAATTAATGAAAATTCGCAAGAACTGGTGATATCAGAAAATCCAACTCCAATTCATATAGAAGATATCAGGAAGGCAGTTCTAATGAGCTTGATAAAACAGTAAATGGATAAAGGAATAGATGAAGAATTTCTCCAATGCGTCTCGTAAGAATGTCCTGGAGTATAAAAATACTAAATAGGCAAAGTTCTAGATACTATCTATAACAAAATTGAGGAGAAACATAAAAAATCAAAAAAATCGAAGCATAATTTGCCTATTAAGAAGCTAAAGAAGAAATAAAACAATTTTAAGAAAAGTGTAAGCAAAAGTAATAATCTTGATGAATACTAACCTTTAACTGAAGATTAGCGAAGCTCATCCTAAGAAATTAATGAATGACTACAAGAAGAAACTCAACTTAGGAAATCAACAATGTCTCATTCTCCTTATTTAGCTATTAATAGCTCTCCATTATTAACTGAAGGTAATTAAAATCAAGCAGTTTAGTAATATTCAACATAACTGCAATTAGAAGAGAGTGATCAATACATAGTGAGTTAGTAACAGCTTCATCAACAACATAAATCTGATAAAAACATATTTAAAAATTTTTAAAATTAAGGGAAAGAGGAATTATTTAATTCGAATGAAGAATAACTTTGAAGCAGAAAAAATATGATTTAATTATCTTAAGGTTACGTAAAGGACCTAAGAATACTTAAAAATAACCTTTCTTAAGATTTATAAAATTCATAAATATTATAGCAAGAAGATGAAATCCAATTATCACCTATATTTAGATAAAGGGCAGTAAGGGAAAAGCTTAACTCTCAAAGTTCTTATAGCTTTTAGTAGGAAAACTTGGATAAAAGTAATGAAGTAGTGAGAAAAAACTCTTAATCTTAGGATTATAATAATAGAAACTAATAAACCTTAAATATATATATCAAGAAAAAAAGCTTAAGCACTTTGACAAAATAATAGAAGATTTCTCTAACTACCTATAAACTTAAACTGGATTTGAATTAAAAGATGAACTAGCAGTTATAAATTAGTTAAAAGAAACTACAAGCACTCATTTTGGGTGATCTTATTGAAGATGAGATTGAAAGCATTGAAAATGGTACACAGACCCAAACTCAGGATGAAAAGTAGCGTGGATTAAACAAATCTTATGTTGATGTGAGTATGGATATGTGCCTCGAAGCAGAAGAGCAATAACATTAAATATGAATTTAGTACTTAAATTTGCTGTTTCGTATGTTGATAAATTTTTGTTTTGTATTATCAAAATATAGAATGAATTCCTTAATAGAAGGAGCTTTTGCTTCTATTAACTATATTTTAAAAAGCTTAAAATGACTAATCGTCATTAAAGTTATTACAGTATATTATGACGAAGCCATTTACACAATCATCTTAATAAGTAAATACATGTAAATCAATAAATCTAACTTCTTTTTTTAGCTATTGGACTTATGACTCTATAATTCTATTTCTACTCTATTGCATAGTCATAGTTCTATTCTAAATCCTCATTCTTATTATTTGAAAAATTGCTTGTATATCTGAAACAAGGGTGAGGTGTTTTGCTGCCTAAAGATTCTCTTAGAATGCATTGAACATTTTCTAGTGTGTTATTAGGAGATCTTACAAACTTAAAAACCTTAAACTTTTTCTGTTCTCTTAGAAATTTTAATTAGCTTTCGAAATTTTATTTTTCAATATTTATCAATTCATCTTCAGAAGGTGCTTTGAAAGGACTTTTTTCTATCTAGTTCATAATCTTTATATAGTCTTATGATGCTCTTCTAGTATGAGCTATAACAGGTAAGGCTTAATTTTATTTCTCTTCCTTCTTTTTTTCAGCTTCTCTCTTCTTCTAAAAATACTTATACTTCGATTTACATTTAAGATCTTGCATTTGCTTCTTCCTCTTTTAGTAGTTTCCTCAATCTATGATATCATAATCTTTACTATCTTTCTCCTTCTTCTTCCTCCGAAAAAATGGAATTGGAGTTTAATTATTTAGTTCCTATTTTTAGAACGCAAAGTGTCACTATTATTTATGAGTTTTTAACTTTTCTCTGATCTAATCATATAAGAATTCAGCTTGATAGTTATAAATGCAAATAGCAACTATGTACTCTGAAAATACGATAGCGTTAAAAATCTCGGGAGTTTACTCAATGCACGATTTTTCCCCGAAAAAATCTCCTTTACCTAGATATACTTTTTTACCATTCTCTTAATAAAGTAAACAAGTCCCTTAACATATAAAATAGATACCACTGGCTAGTTCATTCTGTTTAGCGAGGAAAACTCCTTTGCTGAAGTAATAGTAAGTGACCTTAAGTTTTTCATCCTAATGGTCTTCCTTTTTAATATCAGTTACTCCTGGAATTAATTTATTCATATGAGCTTGTTTTTGCTTAATCAGCTGTAATATGTTTTCCCTCAAATAATTTTCCACCACTATCTTATTAATTTTAAATACCTCCACCTCTTCTAGTGCAATGGCAGTGGTAGTTCTATTTTTTTCTAGTATCACAGATGATTCACCTAGTATAGTTCCAGTACCTACAGTATTAACGATCCAGTTAGCATGAGTAAGCTAGTTGGTATCTTAAATTTGAATTTTTCCTTTAAGAATGATGTAAATATGATTTCCAGGTCCTCCTTTTTTGTACAAGAAGTCTCCCTTAAATAGCTTTCTGTAACTAAACTACTACATAATTTTGAAGAACTCATTACAGCTAAAGTCTTTGATGATCTCATACAAATCATAACTAACTCCCTTCAGAAATATACTCAGTATAGAGTAAAGCAGTTTAGGGCCCATTTGCTGCTTGAAAATATCGATGAAGAACAAATGATCTAGATCTAATTACTAAAGTATGCTTTACCTTATTGATGAAAATAGAATTTCCTATCCATTCACTCTGTATTTATCAAGCTTTTACATTTATAATAAAATAATCTAGCAACAATAAAGTTAAACATATAGCATTCCCTTGCTTAACTATAGTATTATAGTATAACTGAGTTTGTCACTTCTGTCTTACTTACTTCTAATATGTTTCAGTCTTTTAATTAAGGAACCTTTTAGGTAGTTTAAATTAGAAAGCTGTCTAAAGAAATAGAGCTCTTATGTTTAGCTTCTTAAGAGTGAGGTTATTTAGTCACTTTTATAAAGTAAAGTAGCTCTTATTAATCTCTATTCAGCTGTTCATGGTACAAGATCTTAAAATTAGATAACTAGTTAGTAAAGTTACTACCTTAAGTCTATTTGCTTATGCTACATAAATAGAGTAACGAAAATAATAGTAAATAACTTCCATGTGTGCTTATTAATTATGACGCTAGCTAATTAATTGATATAATGAAATTCTATTATACAACAAGCAATTGTATTAACAGCTAGATAGTAAACTTATATTATCAAACATTTATAAACTCTAGAGTTTATCTTTAACAATCAAAGAGAATCACTAGATAATATTCTGATAATGCTTATATTAACAATATTAATGATATTAAAAATTAGTTTAATTACATTCTAACTAAAATTTACTACTATTAACTAACCAAATTTAGAACTATATATATCTATCTAATAATAGAAAAGTATAAGAAAGAGATGTATTATTTAAGTGTAAAGTTTATATAAATGGATCAAATTTTGACACACTTCTAATAGCTTTCGTTATATGCTTCAACATTTTCTATTCCTTTAGATTTTAGCCACCTTTTGGTTTTCTTTATTACCATACTTAGTTCTTATAAAATTTCACTGTTCTATCTTTAGAAGTATAAGAGAACTAGAATTGTTATCCATACATCATCCTCAGATATTTCTGTAGGTTTATTAGAACTTATTTCTTGCTGATTCATTTGTAAAGCTTAAATTAGTTCGTTTTATAAGGTTCAAAATCCAGCAGCATTTTAGAAAGAAACTATATTCATGTATGAAGGAACTTCTTAAAACTATTCACTCTATTAATTTTACTTTTTCTCAGCTCCAGCAAAAGCTTTTTTTTGTTTGCTATATTAAGCATTAGATGATGAAATTTAGCAAGGAAATTCTTCCGTTGCAGAAAAATCCATTTATTTTACTTACAAAGCTCCATATGTTCTCACAGATCCTTAAGATGGAAGCGCACATTTTCTCAAAGCTAATTAAGGTTATTGCCTTGTATTTCCAGAAAAACCTCTTCCCCTTACAGCACTTTTGCTCATTAAAAGCCCTCTTTAAGCATATACATGTTAAACACTTTTTGGCTGATCTTTAGGCCTTTAAATAGGAATTTTGATAAACTACATTTGCCCTTAAATAGGATTGATATTTGTTAACTTGCCTATGAAAGAAGTTAAAGTAGATAGGATTTGGTACTTCATAGAGGTAGCGATTATTAAGGATCTGTTCTAGCTTGGATTCTTCTCTAGTTCTCTTATTTTGTATTTTGCTATCAACTTATGAAGTAAATTTCCTTCCTCTGCTGACTTCAAGTCTATACTTACATTATGTGTAAAGATCTGAACATCGATATGTGTACTCTTGTAGTTGACTTGTATTTGAGCATTTTCTTAAGTCTACTCAGAAAAGAAGAATAAATAAGACAGTTCATTATTATAAAAGTAACTAGACTGCTTTGGAACCTATTCTACTTACAATCCTCCCCAGTTCACACTATCAATTGTCAAAGCTGGCTCTGAAGCCTTTTCTAAGCTTTCTATTACTTTTGCTTAAATGTTTTCTCCATCTCTAATGAAGTAAGCTTTCCCTCTTCCTGCTCTAGCACTCTCATTTATTAGTTAAGTTGATACTCCTTCTCCTATTCCGAAAGCATACACTCTACAGCACTCACTATTCTGCTCTATTTTATCTATCACTTGCTAAGGATTGCTTACTTCTCCATCTGTTAATAAGAAAATGCTTCTAGGAAAATTTGCATCAAAAGGCCATTAATAAATCACACTTAAAGGATTCAATATTTCAGTTCCTCCCATATCAGCCTAAAACCCACGAAGCTGCTAAATAGCATTCTTCAAAGTCTAGTCGTCGTAAACGACTGACTATTGAAACATAAGACTATAATCATTTCCAAAGCTAACTATGTTAAATCTACATCCTAAAGGAAGGGACTTCAAAAATAGTTCAGCTGCTTATTTAGCCATCTCAATTCTTTATCCTTTCATTGATCCACTTCTATCTAAAACGAAAATGAACTCTCCTGTTCCTTCTGATTACTAATTGACTTAAGGAATAAAGGAAATCAGTCCAGCTATTTGATTATCTTTATCCTTTTATAGAAAGCATTTGGGAACAAACTAGTCTTCAGTTTCAAACTTAAGTATGAAATCTTGATCAGGTATATAATCTACAGAAGGATCAAGAGAAATAGTTCAATGGAAAGGAGTTTATTACTACTTCACTATTTTATGATGAAGACTTTCAGCTGATAAAATTTACTTATTCTAACACTTTATTTCACAATCTATCTTTATCTTATAGCCAACTTTACTTTACATACTTACTTTTGTATGACCTTCTGTTCCACTTATCATATCATACTTAGGAGTCAAAGCACATGGAATCATTACTACTTACTTTTACTACTCTATACCACACACACCAATATAACTTATTATCACTGTCATTTATTCATCAGCCTGCATGTTTCCAATATTAAGTACCATTCTATCTTAAGAATCATCTTTATCATACTCAGCTATTAAACCACTATTTCCTTAACTCATTATATCTTCATATTACTCTTTCGCTTCTTCCTTTTCTTCTATCACTCCTTCTATTATTTCACTACCTCTCTACACTTTTAAACTACACACTGCACTATTACCATCTACAGGAAACACATATTCTACTTCAATAGGGTTCTTAGTTGTGTTTTTATAAGTCTGGAAAATGGAAAGCGAAACAAGAGAATCTTAGACGGAGCAGTTCATATACAACTCTTGTAGAGGAACAGGTTATTTCACCTTTTTAATGTTTAGTCCATATCTCAAAGGTAAACCAGTTAGCATGCGCTAGTTAGCAAACATTTAAATATTTAAGTTACCAGATTCAATAAATACTCTACTTTAGAAAATATTAACCAATCTAATTAATCCTTATAGATTACTTCATACCAGAACTTATAAGATATATCCTATATATTTTAAGCTATTTCTTACTTTTATTGATAAAAGATAACTTTATTTATGTACTTTAGAGAAAGCAAAATTTAAAGTACTTTGAGAGGCCTTCTTCTAGGTTAATCAATATTAATAGAAGTAAAAATAAAATGATTAGTTAGGAGATTAATGTGCACGTGATATAATAATAAATAATATTACTTTTTTTTCTTATCAAGGATGATATAGATAGAAATTGTTTTTACTTATCAAATTCTTAAATAATGGTTTTTATCTCTATCCACTTAAATACTTCTTCTTTCTTGATCTTTTTTGTAATATTCATTTTAATAATTTAAGGGAATAAACATTATTATAGATGATATTGCCATTATCTTTCTATAAAGACAAAAGTAGAAGTTTATAAGAATAAGTATGTTATTAAAGCTTGAACTGT
This sequence comes from Loxodes magnus, assembly GCA_946699065.1. Lineage (NCBI taxonomy): Eukaryota > Ciliophora > Karyorelictea > Loxodida > Loxodidae > Loxodes > Loxodes magnus. The sequence continues at coordinate 224,718 of CAMPDV010000016.1, forward strand.
AATAATGAATCTATTTAAGTATTTTGGAACTTAATGCTTCTAGTTAATTGTAAGCTTCTTTTGTATCTTAAAGTAAACATAAAAGCTTTTTTTAAGTATTTGATTATGATATTTTTAGTTATAATCTTTAGATAAGCCTTAAGATAAATTTAGCTTCTTCTTTCTTTTTCTATGCAAAATTCCTTTTTTTTTAAATAAAAAATTGTCGATAAAATGACTAAAAGTGTTTAATTTATTTTCCTTTAAATCTAAGCAAATAAAAATTACTCTTATAAGCTAGTTATATATAATATCAATATTTAAGTACATAAAAGAAACAAAACAGTCAAAGTAGATAAAGAAAGATAGAAAACCAATTAAATCTTTTTACTAATGGCTATAATTTCGCTAATAAGCATATAATTAAACTCAAAAAACATTAAAAAGAATTATTACGATAATTTAGCCTATTGCAATTCTATTACCTTCTATATTTAGAATTATTATACTTTGCTACTTTTTATTGTGCTTTATTGCTTTATATTGAGAAATTTAAAAGTTTCTTAGTAGTAAATTAAAGTAGAAATTTTATAAAGTTAGCTTTAATTTGAAAAATGCTTTTATACTAGAATGAATCTTAAATCCATAAAATAACTTCTATTACAAGCCTCGTTAGAAGGCTTTTTATGAGTGTACTTTGTTGCTTAGACTTCTTTAATATCTTTTTATTTATTACAGCCAAACTGTTTTTCCTTACATACATAAATTCCCTGCTATCTTCAATGCTTTTAGACCTAATTTAAAAGAATGCTCCATAGATATTAAACTTATTTAATGGTATTAAGAAAGTTAGGTTTACTTGTTAGACCACTAAACTCAATCAATCAATTAGTCATCTTGATTGATAGAAGATTTATGGGACATAGAGAGAAAAAATGGATTGAGATTTGTTCCTTAATAAGGTGAATATTCATGAAAGTAATTGAAATTGTTCATAACTACGAAACTATTGAGACTTAAAACAGTTTATAAATAGATAATTATATTAGAAAACTAAATTAAGCTTTATATGTACCAATGCTAAAATGTCTAGTTATTAAAGGGTCTGCACTAAATTAAATTTAATCTGAAATATTAGATGAAGACAGGCTTTTTTTACCAAATAAAATTAGAAAGGTAAAAATTAATAAGAATCTGAAGAGAAAAAGTAGAAACAATCAAAACCAAGGAAGAGAATGTTCACACCTCCAAAGTAATAAGAAACTCCAGTTGACTAAGATCTTTCAGAAATTAATCTTAGTGAGGATTGAAATAGCATTGAATAACTTACAGAATTAGTAAAAATTTTACTTAATGAGGTTAAAAAGTTTAAGGAGTGAAATCAAATATTGATAGAGAATCGTGAAAACGTAGAAGATAGATTAATTAAATAAGAAAGAGAAGTGGATGCCTATTGAAATATTCAAACTGACTGCTTTTAGTAAATATAGTAAATGAAATTAAACTCATAATCATAATTAATTAAATAAATAAACAGAACGTGCATAATAGCCAGAACCCATTGCGATATTGGGGCGAAATCAAATTTAAGAATAATTTTAAAACAATTAGCAAGGTTGTCAAATGGAAATTGAAAAAAAGACCAGAAATTTATCAGAATACAATGAAGAGTAGAAAGTGCTATTACTGCAGGAAAAAAGGACAATAATACAAAAAATGTAGAAATTTCTATGTATTCAAGAATGAATTTAATTAGAGAGTTAAGAGACTGGCAGAAAGAATTCATATTACTGAGAGAGGATCTATTTATCAAATTAAAGAGACAAGTGCCAAAAGAATAGTAGCAAGGTAGATGGATGAAAGATGGAGAGAGAAGAGAAATACAAGATTTAAGACAAGAAAAAATAGAAATGAAACAATAAACTTTTCTTTTTATTCACCAGACTATTCTGGTTGGAAAGAGGGAAATCGGTAAAAATCCAAGAAGACTCTAAACAATTTTATCTATTATTATTATAATCTGAAATATTAGTTGGAATTTTAAATGCTAGAATAGCTTCTTCCAATTAAATAAATTTTGTTCCTTAGAAAAAATTACCTTTCTCCCTTCTCTTGTCTGTCGTCTTGATATATATGTTCTTTATATTTTTCTCTAGAATGATTAATTTAATTCAAAAAGAAAGATGCTTTATGTGAAAAATCTTTATTTGAGTATCCAAACATTATTCCTGGTTTTTATAAAATTAATGATTGTGTACTTAATCAAAAATTTTAAGGTTTTATATTCAATTTCCTTGCTTTTACTGAAGTAACTCTTCAAATCATAAAAACATATATATTCCATTATATGTTTGAATGCATCTTAATCTTCATATTAACAAAATGGAATATCAAATAGATAACGACTTACTTTTAGTTATTTTTTGGATTTTGTAAGATTGATTTCTAATTTTGTCTATAAAAAAATAAACAGAGCTAATAGTTTCAAAAGTTGGTCTTTATTTTAAGTAATTTTGAAAATTTTTTATCTTAACGTAATAACAACTTTGGATTTGGTAAGTTAGCCATCCTTATTTATAATTTGAGTTTTAATGGTGTTGCTTTTAGCATATCTAGCAATGTATTCTTTCTTCTTATGTTTTATTAAAAATAGTTTTACTCTATGTTCAATGTGCACATCCTTATTTCCATAGGTCCTTTAGATAATTTCCTATTATAATGTATGCTTATCCTAGAGTTTTTAATTTTATATTAAAATGTCGAAAAAAAATTAAAATATTGAGAAATTGGCTATATTTTTAATCAATCTCTTCTAGTTTGTCACATTTGAAATTAGTTCTTATTGATAGTCTCTTCTAAATGTGAAAATTGAATGTCTAGCTCTCCACCTAGGTTATCTAGAACTTATTCTTATTTTTCTAGTTTTAACTTTCACTGTTTTAATTCTTAATTAATTTCAACTAAAAAAGTTTTTGGACCGGAAACTCCTTTCCGACTGCTCGACCCGACGCTCTCTTTTTATGGAATAACGGGGATATCCTGTTGTGCTCCAGACACAGCTGCTAGGGAGCTCCATCGCTATGAGCAGCCAGGTTTCAAGCCCCCTAACAAGAGCCGATAATCTCAAAGACAGTGTTCCCTTCAGAAAATGACTCTGACCAGGGACTTTCTCAGCGACAGGAAAGGAACTTGTTCCTAGCCATAAAACCAGAAAGTTTAGTCACGAAGGTCATTCTCAGCTCCCACCATCTTTTCAATTATATGTTTTAATTCTTAATATTGATTTCATAATCTTTATACACTACTGATTGGACAAACGACTATTGAGATTAAAGCTGTTCTTATTATTAGGGTTTTTGTTCTTTTTGAATATTTTTATCTTTTAAGTTTTTCGTTAAGAAAGGCCTAATACTAATAAGTTCTTTTCAATATAATCTATTAAATTTTGCCTTTGATATTTTTGGAAGATTTCTAGTTTTCGATATTAATAATAGCTATTATATTAAAAAAAATGGAAATTACTTGTAAAAAATCTCTTCTCAAAAGGAATGATCTTAGTCAAGTAAGATTAATAAAAAATACTTTAAGAACTACAAGTAATGCAAATAGAAAATTTTAAGAACTGTACAAGAACTCGAAAGAAAAATTGAGCACCTGATGATTAATTTATAAGAAAAAAATTGAAGATAAATAGTTAGGAATTATCAGGATAAAATAATTAGAAACAAAATTTAATCAATTCATAAAGTTAACTGAACGCATATTACTATAAAAAATGTAGATGAATGATCTGATGGATGTAGTGTAACTACCTATAAAAAATTATATTCCCTATTGGAAAATAATGAGATGTTGATACTGCAAACGACATTGGTATAAAGTTGGAAGCTGCTTTCAATTATAATAAAATAAAAGAAAATAGTAGAAAACTAATGGGAAAATATTTTCAGGATCTATTGCAATCAAAGAAGGTAAATTCTACAGGAAAAAATACTCCAGATAAGCAAAGAAGCTCTAAACATATAGCATGCAATTAACGAATTTAATAAGAAATGAATAGGAATCGATTTATCAGAAACTCTCAGAAAAAATAGATTAAAAATCCTTAGAACGTATGATAAGCAAGATTCAAGCAAATACAAATCTCTTTTATTTAATATTAAACTTTTGATTTGTGATTACTCAAATAAAGGTGAAATCACGTAAATTAATTAATTCATTCATAAAATATCAAAGTCAAGAAATAATTGAAAGTACTTTGACTCTCTTTTTTTATATCTAGCATATCCTAAATAGGTTTTTACTATTTTTCCAGTTTTCAGTAGGATGCTGCAAAAAGATGTAAGCGTCTATTATATCATTAAACATACTGTAATATAAACATATATTTTTATCATAATTATTCAATTGATTCCTTCCATTTCAAGAAAAGCAGAAATTATCTTATTGTTTTGACAAAATGATAGGTTGAATCCCAGTGATGACATTTCTTTTGATGATTTTAATATTGAAAATTATTTTGCTTTTATTCTTATTCCAATTTTATCAGATTAATTTACTATAATTTTAAGTTTTTTCAATAACATTTTAATTATTATTTCCTACCACATTCCAGTATTATTGATTAAGGCTTATAGCATTCTGTTAGTTTTTACTGGGATTAAATTTCTACATTTACTAATTTCAATCAGTTCTAACATTCAATCTGATTAAATAATCAAGTTTAAAGACCCCTTCCCCAATTCATAACTTTTTCTTCTAGGTTCTAGCAGTTCCTCTTGTCTTTAATTTTCTTTATTAATTGACAAAAAAATTTTTAATTTCGCTTAAAAAGTACTAATTCATCATTGTTTATCCGTTTTTAAGTTTTCTATAAATCTTTCGCTTTTATTTAAGTAGCTCCTTCTCTAACTTTAAAGGACTGAAATATTCGGTTTTGCTTTTTTTACTTTTACTACTTTTTTGTTAAGTCAATAGTCTGGTTTCATTTTTTTAATTTATGTTTTAGCTGCATTTTTTTATTAAGTTTTATTAGATTACGATGCTTATATTTAAAAATAGTTCAATATTGAAAGTTTCTAAAGAGCTATAAGGTAATTAACTAATATAGACTTGTTTAGAACTAATTTTTCTATATATATTTAAATGCTCTCAATATCTAAGATTGTATGAACTAATCTTTCTTGTTTTTGTGATATCTACATAACTAACTATAATATAGAACTGTTCAATTTGTAAATTTTTCATTTGCCTTCATAAAATCTGACTATTTCCAAGTTTTCAACTACTAAGTAAATAAATCTAGTAAATTAACAAAGTAAATCTTCATCCAAATTAGTACAGTTAGTTAGAGAGAGTCTAGCCAAATTTTATTTATCTTCCCTAAAATTGGAATGATAGTTAAATTATTGTAACTATCGCTTTTTAAACTCTTATGTATAATTCCTTAGTTTTCCAAATTTAGACGCTAGATTTACTTGCCTTAAGCTTTTATGGCTTTCTCTAATTGTCAAAAGTAATAAAATCTCACTAGCTTAATCATTAAAGGTAAAAGCCAGATTTTAAGAGTACTAGCCTATCTTTCTAAAGAGAATCATAGAACTATCAAATATCTTTTTAGTTAAAAGGTAAAGTTTAAAAGTAACTCTAAAAATGTATTCTTTCTTTAGGTATTATGTAGTCTATCTAGTAAATGGTTAGAATTTAACTCTTAAAGTAATTAAATAAAGGATGGAACATCTATCTTGAATACAATAAATAAGACAGTTTTTCTTATTATTGATTCTTAAATACTATCATATATATTTGCTTTACTCGCTGTTTATTTTTAAATGTTTATATATAAAAAAACATTTTCAACAAAGGAAGTTGACTAAACTATCTAAAGAAAATATACATTTATATAATCATTTATTTCTATAAAAAAAGTAAAATATCAAACATTATATAAATTATAAGTAAGAAATAGCTTAAAATATATAGGATATATCTTATAAGTTCTGGTATGAAGTAATCTATAAGGATTAATTAGATTGGTTAATATTTTCTAAAGTAGAGTATTTATTGAATCTGGTAACTTAAATATTTAAATGTTTGTTAACTAGCGCATGCTAACTGGTTTACCTTTGAGATATGGACTAAACATTAAAAAGGTGAAATAGCCTGTTCCTCTACAAGAGTTGTATATGAACTGCTCCGTCTAAGATTCTCTTGTTTCGCTTTCCATTTTCCAGACTTATAAAAACACAACTAAGAACCCTATTGAAGTAGAATATGTGTTTCCTGTAGATGGTAATAGTGCAGTGTGTAGTTTAAAAGTGTAGAGAGGTAGTGAAATAATAGAAGGAGTGATAGAAGAAAAGGAAGAAGCGAAAGAGTAATATGAAGATATAATGAGTTAAGGAAATAGTGGTTTAATAGCTGAGTATGATAAAGATGATTCTTAAGATAGAATGGTACTTAATATTGGAAACATGCAGGCTGATGAATAAATGACAGTGATAATAAGTTATATTGGTGTGTGTGGTATAGAGTAGTAAAAGTAAGTAGTAATGATTCCATGTGCTTTGACTCCTAAGTATGATATGATAAGTGGAACAGAAGGTCATACAAAAGTAAGTATGTAAAGTAAAGTTGGCTATAAGATAAAGATAGATTGTGAAATAAAGTGTTAGAATAAGTAAATTTTATCAGCTGAAAGTCTTCATCATAAAATAGTGAAGTAGTAATAAACTCCTTTCCATTGAACTATTTCTCTTGATCCTTCTGTAGATTATATACCTGATCAAGATTTCATACTTAAGTTTGAAACTGAAGACTAGTTTGTTCCCAAATGCTTTCTATAAAAGGATAAAGATAATCAAATAGCTGGACTGATTTCCTTTATTCCTTAAGTCAATTAGTAATCAGAAGGAACAGGAGAGTTCATTTTCGTTTTAGATAGAAGTGGATCAATGAAAGGATAAAGAATTGAGATGGCTAAATAAGCAGCTGAACTATTTTTGAAGTCCCTTCCTTTAGGATGTAGATTTAACATAGTTAGCTTTGGAAATGATTATAGTCTTATGTTTCAATAGTCAGTCGTTTACGACGACTAGACTTTGAAGAATGCTATTTAGCAGCTTCGTGGGTTTTAGGCTGATATGGGAGGAACTGAAATATTGAATCCTTTAAGTGTGATTTATTAATGGCCTTTTGATGCAAATTTTCCTAGAAGCATTTTCTTATTAACAGATGGAGAAGTAAGCAATCCTTAGCAAGTGATAGATAAAATAGAGCAGAATAGTGAGTGCTGTAGAGTGTATGCTTTCGGAATAGGAGAAGGAGTATCAACTTAACTAATAAATGAGAGTGCTAGAGCAGGAAGAGGGAAAGCTTACTTCATTAGAGATGGAGAAAACATTTAAGCAAAAGTAATAGAAAGCTTAGAAAAGGCTTCAGAGCCAGCTTTGACAATTGATAGTGTGAACTGGGGAGGATTGTAAGTAGAATAGGTTCCAAAGCAGTCTAGTTACTTTTATAATAATGAACTGTCTTATTTATTCTTCTTTTCTGAGTAGACTTAAGAAAATGCTCAAATACAAGTCAACTACAAGAGTACACATATCGATGTTCAGACCTTTACACATAATGTAAGTATAGACTTGAAGTCAGCAGAGGAAGGAAATTTACTTCATAAGTTGATAGCAAAATACAAAATAAGAGAACTAGAGAAGAATCCAAGCTAGAACAGATCCTTAATAATCGCTACCTCTATGAAGTACCAAATCCTATCTACTTTAACTTCTTTCATAGGCAAGTTAACAAATATCAATCCTATTTAAGGGCAAATGTAGTTTATCAAAATTCCTATTTAAAGGCCTAAAGATCAACCAAAAAGTGTTTAACATGTATATGCTTAAAGAGGGCTTTTAATGAGCAAAAGTGCTGTAAGGGGAAGAGGTTTTTCTGGAAATACAAGGCAATAACCTTAATTAGCTTTGAGAAAATGTGCGCTTCCATCTTAAGGATCTGTGAGAACATATGGAGCTTTGTAAGTAAAATAAATGGATTTTTCTGCAACGGAAGAATTTCCTTGCTAAATTTCATCATCTAATGCTTAATATAGCAAACAAAAAAAAGCTTTTGCTGGAGCTGAGAAAAAGTAAAATTAATAGAGTGAATAGTTTTAAGAAGTTCCTTCATACATGAATATAGTTTCTTTCTAAAATGCTGCTGGATTTTGAACCTTATAAAACGAACTAATTTAAGCTTTACAAATGAATCAGCAAGAAATAAGTTCTAATAAACCTACAGAAATATCTGAGGATGATGTATGGATAACAATTCTAGTTCTCTTATACTTCTAAAGATAGAACAGTGAAATTTTATAAGAACTAAGTATGGTAATAAAGAAAACCAAAAGGTGGCTAAAATCTAAAGGAATAGAAAATGTTGAAGCATATAACGAAAGCTATTAGAAGTGTGTCAAAATTTGATTCATTTATATAAACTTTACACTTAAATAATACATCTCTTTCTTATACTTTTCTATTATTAGATAGATATATATAGTTCTAGAATGAAAATAGATTAACTGTAAATTAAGATTACAAATGTATTTTAATTTAATCTGCGTACAAGTAAGAGAAATTACAAAGAAATAGATATTCTTCTAGAAGTTAAAAAGCATAATCTTTTAAAGTCTATTTATTTCACAGTATTTTTTAATCTTCTTTTAAATAAATAAAGTTTAAATCTAAAAATATTTCACTAATTTATAATGAAGAATCACTTCTACCTTTCTTTAAATCTATTTTTTTAACTAAAGTATTAGTTAAATATGAACGAGATTAAACTGAGATTACTTTGATAGCCAGTTTATTATCTGCTTTAAAGATGTAGATCCTTAATTTTTTACATAATATTACAAACAAAGCATTAGTAATATTTACTATTCTAGACACTCTTTTAAGACTTTTATAATGTTAAGCTATAAATAACTTTCATTTACTTCTTAAACATTCTTTCTGGTCTGTTTTATTTTTGTAATCTTATCCCATAGAAAATTATCTTTCTTCAGATACCTAAATCTCGTCTAATGATTCTAGCATTTATTATACTACCATTACTATCTCCTCAATTCTAGATTTTGATGGTCTGAACTAGTAAAGGCTTTTAATGCTTTACCCTTTTCTCAAATTATTTTTAACTTTTAAATTTGCATCTTATACTTATGTAACTGCACTAAGTAAACAATATATAGAAAGCAATTCAGAGATATATAAAGGTAAGGCTAAAAGTTTATATGGACATACTTTTTAAATAATAAAGAGCTAAATATTGCTACTCTGATACACCTGTATTATTAGGATCATAAATGTAAGACTGTATTAGATATACTAAGTGCTTAATGGACGCTTATTTGAGGATGAAAATTTGAAAACTTGTTAGTGAGTAAAATTATATTTTGAACTATTGTACCAATAAACATTATTTACTATGGTCTGCTTTCTCATATTTAGTTAACTATCAAAGTTGCTCCTTTCCCAGATTTATAAAGTTGATTTAAGAAACAAAACATATTTTAAAGCTAAAGAGGAAGATATTTAAAGAACCTTATTGATTCTATTATCTTAGCAGTAGTAAAAGTGACTAATTGGTAGTTAAATATACTGAATCTAATTAAAGCCTTACTATTAAAAATTAAAGTTCAAGTATTATATCTCAAAGATACCGATAAAATGCAAACCATATCTTGTTAATATAAATGCTTCTATAATTTAGTGCTACTTAAAATAAGCAACTATTTACTCCCTACTAAGTAAAGTAGCAGCAATTCTTTTCTGCAAGATATTAAGATAAAGTAATTTCTTTAAAATCTCAGATAAGATTGATGGAGCTAAAGTCTATTCATTTTAATGGCATCCAGAATATTTCTTCTATGCTTCTTTGCAAAACTGAACTTTTCCTTTCCTCCTTTTTCTTATCCTTCTTCTTTAGACTCTCTTCCTATATCCACTCTAAGCAAAAAAAAGGCTATCTTTAAAAAGTCTAGCATTGAGTAAATAGAGGTATGGTTTGTTCAATAAAAGGATTAGTAAAGAAGGTAAATAGGTTAGTATATATAGTTAAGGGAATAAAGTATTTAAACTAAAAATGCTGATTAAAGAATAGTCTAAAATAAGGAGAAATTAATAGCCTTCAATTACTAAAAGAGTTAAGAGTCTATGCTAATAGCCTAAAACTGTCTAATAGCAGAGAAATATATTCTAGCCAGAAATCAGCTAAGCTAAATAGGATGTATAAGAGTAGAGTAATTAAAAGGAAGATTTGCTGTTCTTAAATATTTAAAAGGCTTATCACTCTTTGAAGTTCTAGGAAAATAGAGATAAACTGAAGATGAAGAATGTAAGTAAAGTTCCATTTAAGAGTGAAAGAGAATTGGATTAATAAAATGAACGTAATAATAGGAGCTAATCTTAAGAGATTAACACTTCGTAGATTGAAAATATTACTTAAATAGCACTACAGGCAAGCATGATGATTTCATCATAAAAAATGATTAAGAAAAACTACCTTGACGAATAAAGATCTAGTAAAGCAGTGTCAAATCTAAAAAATATAAACTTTCAATGATAGTAAATGAAGCAATAATTAGATAGTTAAGAACCAAACTCTGATATTGTTAATTAACAAAAAGCTAAGGAAGCTTAAAGTCCTAAAAGATCTATAAAAGAGGAAGAAGGGTATGTTTAGCAGTACAATTAGAATAAAATAGAGCCTAAAAATTAGTAAAGCTAGCAATCGTTATAAATAAAACTAAATCAGATTGAAGAACATGATCATAAAATAAAAGCATCTCTGCTTTTGCTTAAGAACAAGAAAGATTTAAGTTATCAGAAAGATTCAATGTCATAAAGCCCAACAAATAAACACTCGCTAATATAAATGCTTAAAAAGGAATAGCAAAGCTTTCAAGGTATAGTAAAGCATACCTCTAAATCCTTATTATACGGTAAATCTCCAACTTATTCACTAGCAGATACAGAACGATCTGATTCTTCTATTTATTCTGTAATAAACACAAAAACTCCTGCTAGTTAAAAATGCGAATCAATTCAGATTGCCTTTAACATAACTAAATCAGCGTTTAATTAAAAATAAATCCAAAGGAACTAAGATAAATTGGTTCAGTCTACGAAAGACAAAGCATATTCTAAAAAAAATATCTTACAAGTAGATTTCAGGTCTCGTAAACTAGTATAAATGCTTAACAATAAGAGCTAAGATCAAAGTATATCAGCCAGAAAATAAGATCAAAAGATAAGTCTTCTAAATACTTAAATAGTCAGAGAGATAGAAAAGAAACTAAACTAGAGGATATAAAATTTAAACCATTAGAAAGTAACAACACTTTACAGGCCTAAAAAACCCATGATCAATGTGAATGATAAGAGTTAGAAGAGTGTTCCTCTAAAGAGAGAGATAACTAAAACTGAAGTAAGTCAATTAAATAATAACTCAATCAGCAAGAAAGGTAGAAATCGTATTTCTGTAATATAATAAATTAAAGCTTTAACATTATTTTTCTTTTAATCTAGTAGTAATATTATCAAACTATCTCTCTTTTTTTGCTCTAAAAGACGTTAATATTTTTGGTTGCTAAGTTACAAAAATTACAAGGTATTGTTCAGTTTATATCTATAAATTACTGATTGAACAAAAGTATTATAATCAAGGAAGAAAAAAGGAATCAGGATAAAGCTATTTAAGATAAGTGAGATTTGTTACCTAAAAAAGATAGAGTAGCTATGCAAAATACAACAAAGGCAAGCTTTATGCACCTAAAGAATTTAATCAAAGTTTGGTTTTAAAAAAGCTTTATTTTCGAAATGTACATTTTTGGTTTCTTTAAGCATAAAATATTTACTGATAGTTTGAATACAAGGGATTTCATACTAGTATAATATACAGATTTAAAAAATATCTAAAAGGGCAATAGTAATAAAACCTAGTCATAAATGAAAAATTTACTTGCTAGTTTTGTTTCCCTTACATAAGTTAATAGCTAAATACTATATTATAGGACTATTATCGACTCAGTTTAAAGTATTATTCCTTTCGGCCATATAAGTAAAATATTTTAATTGCCTTATGTGAATCTTGAAAGAATATTCAGCTTTAAGATAAATTTATCTAAGGAACTCTAATCTAAATAGCAGTAGCAGCATGAATAGAATTTATCCATTAACCTAATCTATTTAATAGACTTAAGGTAAACCAGCTTTATTTCATAAACAGCTTCAGAGTGAGAACCTGAGATTTTAGCGGCATAATAGTGTATTTATAGTGCTAAAAGTATTGAAATAGTAAGATTTTCCTAGACTTAATTATTTGAATTTAAATAAACTTTATAAAATCCTTACCACTATGCAAACCTCTAATATGACCATGGATGGAGATTAAGAAAGCTTCAGAGCTAAGAATCATAACTTTCTATATGGGTAGAATTTAAATTAAGCTAAGGTATAAAGGGAATAATATCAAATGCAACTTAGGTAAAAGTAAAGACATGAACAGCTTAATAAGAAAAGGAGAATTCGTATGGATAACAATGTTCTAAGTGATGGGAAAACTAGTTTTATTGAAGTTATTGGAACTGATTAAAAGAAGATTTATATTACGGATCTATTAGCTAAGTTTAAACCAGAACTTTTAGACTAGAACCTTAAACTAGAAGAAAAACTGTAGATTCTTAAATATTTAATGATGCAGAATTATAGTGAACATGACTAGATTATTCCTTTTCACTGCTTGTAAAGCTTTAGAAAAATGGTTTCTGTTGATGAAGAGCCAAATTTTGAGGCTATTGTGAATTCGAAAATTACTCCTGTAATGGTTAATCTTTTAAAGTCTGAATATTCGGAGAGTATTCAATATGAAGCTGCTTGGACTTTAACTAACTTAGCTTCGACAAAATCTATTTATACTCATGAAGTTATATGCCACGGAGCACTTCCTGCTCTAGTAAATTTACTTAACACTACATAAAATCCCTTTATTAAAGAACAAGTGGTTTGAACGCTAGGAAATATAGCTGGAGATAGTGTATAACATCGAGATATGGTAATAGCAGCTAAGGCAATAGCTCCCCTTGTGAAAATTGCTTAAGACTAGAAAAATCCAACGGAATTGAGCCTGCTAAAGCATACTGTTTGAACTCTGTCCAATTTGAATAGAAATACCCCTGCTCCAGATTTAAGTCTTATCTAAGATACTATTAAAATCTTCGTTAATATGCTATTCATGGATGATGAAGAAATTTAAGCGGATGCATGCTGAGGGTTAAGCTATGTAACAAATGCTGATTGCGAGCGTATTTAAATAGTTTTGAATAATAAAGGACATCTAAAACTAGTCGAACTACTTACTAGCAGTAACTTGCAGATAATAACTCCTGCCTTAAGAGCGGTTGGAAATATAGCGACTGGAGATGATCTCTAGACATAAGCGATAATAAATGTAGGAGTGATGTAAAAACTAGGGAAGCTAATACAGAATCACTAGTAGTAAATGATAATAATGAAGGAAGTAATATGGCTTCTAAGTAATATAGCAGGAGGTTCTTTAGATTAGATATAATCACTGTTTGATAATTAAATGCTGGATTTTGTATTTTTATACTTTGAAGCTAGTGAATATTATTTAGAGGTATGCTTTCTATGTAGTGTAAAAAGGAAGCCTTGTTCGTTGTCTACAATATTTTTAGGGGAGGATCAGAACAATAAGTTAACTATTTGCTCTAATAAAATATTATAGAAAAGATAGTCAAGCAGATGTCTTGCTAAGATGCTAAATTCCTTCATACCTTGTTAGGTACAATAGAATAAATACTAATCTATGGTAAGAATTAAATAAACTCCACTGGTTTTAATACTCTTTATATTCAATTCGACTAAGTAGGAGGAATTGCAGGATTGGAACAGCTTTAAAATCATAATAACCAATAAATATATGATATGGTAGTAGACTTAATGAAAAATTATTTTGGAATATAAGAAGTGGATCATATACAAGAAATTAGTTAGGTAGATATTGCTCCTCCTGCCCAAGGTTTTGAGTTTTGAACTTTGTTTATTCAACTTCGTTTCTTTTAAGATCTCATTTTCATTTGATTTTCATATAAAATAGCGTTACACTAATATCATTGAATTCTTGTTCAATAGTGTTCAATTTTAATTCTCATTAAAGCTCATTTTGTTAGTAATTTGTTGAAATAATTAAAGCAAATCAATAGAACTATTTATTGACTTTCTATGATGATACTACTAAAAGCATTTTAGTTTAATAGATTTGAGGTAGGATAGTCTTTGAAGCTGATAATAATAGCTAGATAGTAAGCCAATGATAATCTAGTTAGTATTGGGATTATCTAATTAATTTTAAGTTTAAGTTGATTTAATGCGCTTTAGTTGTCTTTACAAAAATGTATATTAAAAGTCAAATGATTGATCAACCTCCATGCAAGGTTGAAATGAAAGTAACTACCTATCCTTCATGAAGCTCGCACTATTCTTTCTCCATAAGTTCCCAGTCAGTGTCATTAACCAATACAAGAATTCCAGGTCTTATAGTGTCTTAATCAGCAAACAAATCCTATCTCTTAGCTATGCTAGCTAGTCTTTAAATTAATTAGCCAATAGTAAAACTAGTTTCTTCTATTTTCAATACCATCTCTTCTGAGTCAAATAGCTAATCAAGACCTCCTCTGTATATAAAAAGAATACGAAAAAACAATCTTCAACTGCATTTAATTTTATAGCTTTTATATAACAAACTAATTAACAAGCTGCTTATCAGTTTCTGATAATTAAAGACTCTAATCTTTAGATATTGATTGATGAGAAAGTTTTATGATAGTAGTCATTATAAAGCCTCTTGAGATATATATTATAGTGCATTAGGGAAAAATTGGAATCTATAATAATACTTGCTCGTTATTATCCTAACCCAAAGATAGAAACAGTTACTTGATTCTTTGAGTATTATAAATAAACATTTGAATAGTGTTTCGTTAGTATGATAGTTTAGCTAGCATAAAATTATAATTATGATATCAACTGAAGTACCAACTAATAAGGAAAGTAAGAACTTATTAGATTGATCAAAGAAGGAAGAAATTGGATTAGTAGCAGTAATGCTATATCTAAAAGCTTAGGATAAATAGCTTAATACTTAGTTAATAGATAATAATAATGATAGAAAGAGAAAAATTCATCAATTCATTCATTATGCTTTAAGGTTTGATTTCATCTTCGTAATAAGCTCCAAAATAGAAAAAGCAGAATATTATATCATGTCTAATCAGCAGAGTATTAAATATAAGTTAGTTAAGTACATAAAGTAACGTTAATTGGATATAGAATAAATTTAAAATCTAGCGTTCTATATTAAGCTTTAATCAATAACCAATTTACTTATTTTGGTATTTCATCAACGTATGAACACTGAAAGTTAACCTACTAGCTCCAGATAAAGATTCTACTAATTATAACTAAGAGTAAGAGAAATGCAGGTTAATGGAATTAAGGTAAGTAAGATAGATTTGATTGAGCATAAATTAGAACTTTAAATATATAGAAATGGGATTTGAAATAGGCTTTTTATGCTAATGGAGATTATTAAAAATGTCTCTTCACTACTTTTCTAGATTATTTTCAAGAATTGAAACTTTAAGGGGACGCAATAACTTTACCAATTTTCACTCAAGTCGTTTACAAGACAAAATTGCTATCATAACTGGAGCGGCAGCTGGAGTTGGAAGAGCAACGGCAGAACTGTTTCTTTTGTAAGGTATCTAAGGATTAGTTTTGGTAGATAAAAATGTAGATAAAGGACTCAAAGCAGAAGCAAAAATGAAAAGAAAGTCCTTTTTTATCGAATGTGATGTGTCATAGGAAGATTAAGTATAAAACATGGTGGAAAGAACATTAGATAAGTTTGGAAAAATTGATATTTTGGTAAATAATGTTGGTATCATGCACCCTCAAGACATTGATGAATAAACGGATGTAAAAGTCTGGCAAGAAGTTTTGAGTTATAACATTTTAGGATAATTTTTGGTTTGTAAACATGTAATTAACTCAATGCTAAAAACAGGAGGTGGATCGATCATTAATACTAGTTCTTTCTTAACTAAAACTGGAACTAGTACTGGACTTTTAGCCTATGCTGCTTCTAAAGGAGGTGTTTCTGCTATGACAAGAGAATTAGCAATTGTACACGCTAAAAGCAATATAAGAGTTAATGCTATATGTCCAGGAGCTGTTAATACAAACTAGCATAATTCAGTAGTAAATACAGAAGAAAAAATTTAGCAGAGATTATAGCATCTACCAATGAGAAGATTTGGAGAGGATGTTGAAGTAGCAGATGTTATTTCATTCTTAGCAAGCAGCGAAAGTAGCTATATAACAGGTACTGAGGTCTTTGTTGAAGGAGGTCTAACTTCTTGCTACGTACCTTGAGAAACAATTTAATTACTCAGTTATAAAAAAAAGGAGCTTTATTGAAGGTAAAATTAAACCTCAAATAATTTTCATTAATATTTTACTTAATTTTTGTGTTACATCAGCAACTCTTCTATCTAGCTTGATAGAGGTCTATTAATACTATAAGTTCACCACTAAATAAATTCAGCAAGATACAGCAAGCATGTAGCCATCTGGTTTTTATCAAAAGACACTAAAACAGTGCGTATATTTATTTACTTACTCTAGTCCCTTGAAAGACATATTTTAGAAAATTTCCTAGATAAGAATATCAAAAGATGCTTTTAGAGGTTTATAAATTAATAGTTAAATAATGGCTTAAAATAATAATTCAACAGTTGACCCAATCAAGCAACTAGATAAATCAGCTAAAGGTATTACTATCGAAGAACTAAAGAAGGCAGCTTTGTAAATATGTAATATGAGCGACTCTTTAATGCAAAAGACCATCAGTCATTAAATGCTCCAGAACTTATCTTCTCTTATGACAGCAGAATCAACAGATGTTAGAAAATTAGCCACTCAGTTAATAATTTTGATATTATATAGAAATAGTTGGTTTTAGGAAGAATTCACGAATGTGTTTGGATTTACTGCTGTTAACAACAAAATAGTAATTAACAAAGTTCCTGATATTGTCCAAAAAATGCTAGCTAAAGATCCTAGCTTGCTTAAAAAAATTAAGAGTTTGGAAGAGAATGTGGACTAGTTGTATTGGACTTTTCCTCCATTCAACAATAATGAGGATTTTCCTGATCCTTTGTTCTACATTATCGGAATATTTATCAATAGCAAAGCAACGCAAAGTGAAGAAAAGCGGTTTAAAATTAATAAAGCAACCTTCTTTAGAATGATGATTCCTCATTAGATTACGAATGATCTGAATCAGTCGTTAACTTATAACGAAAACGCTAATTAGAATCAATCAAAAACTACTATGGAGCCTTAGTCATTCATGGAACATTTATAAGAGCCTGAGTTTCAAGAAAGAAGCTTATATGATGAAGATTAGTTGGATGAAAACTGTGGACCTATAGAATTAAAAGCAACTATTTAAAGTAAAAAGACTCATACTCGAAATAAATCAGACGTATCTTAGCTTAAAATTTAGAATAACCTAATAATGAAATCTAACTAAGCTTCAAGACCTTAATCAGGAAGTAGTAATAATACTAACAGTAGCAAGTAAAAAACAATACCTTTGGGTGAAAATTATAAGTAAACTTAATAATATTTGACTTAGCAAATAGTTAAAACATAAAATAATGTTTAGAAGTCAATCTAGAAAATTAGAGGAGCGCTTATTAAGGCGAAAGTGTAGCATAATCAACAAACTTCTGTTAAGTCAAATAAGACTCCTGATTAGAGAAAATCCTCCTAAGCATAGCATTAAGTTGGATATATAAATAAATCTCCTCGTCCCTCTGATAATCAAAATTAGCCATAAAAGGAATTCTAATCAATAGCTTCACGCAAAAAGAAGGAAATAAAAATAGAGAACAAAGCTCCAATGCTAAGTCCTATGTAAAGATTATTTGTAAGGACTCCAAGTCCTATTTTGAAAGATAGAAAAGTTAATAATTTAACGGATAGACTGCATTATAGATATTAAGATACCTTTGACAAAAAATGAACATTTTATTTATTTGCCTTTTATATTTTAACTTTCATTCAACATAACAGTCTTTATCATTATATCCCTGATGATATTAATATAACCCTTAAGCTTTGACTTACAATTACTGGCTTATTTTTATTAAATGATGTATAATCTTAATAGATAAGGATCCAATATTTTGGTATAAGTGATTTAAATCTAATTTTTAAAAATTAAATAGCATCTCATAAGGCATAAAGGGAACCATAGCTATACGTCTGAATCTTTCTGGGTTAGTAAACGTTTCATTATCCATTCTGATAAGAACCCACTATGCTCTTCTAAACAACTCAATAGTTTAAAGTAGCATTCTTATCAAGTCTTGATTTAGTATCTTATTATCAATTATTTCTATTGAAACTAATGCAACTGTTCAGGATAATCTTCCTAGAATATTGGTCACAATAGCGAAGTAATAGAATCATTTAGGATATAGCATCTAGTCTCTCAACATAAATCCACTCTTTGAATTAGGGCGCAATCCTCAGTCTACGAACAACTCCCAAGTAACTATAGATATAGTATTGATAATATTAAAAGTAGCTACTACCTTAAAAAAATTGAAACTAAAGTAGCTGGAATACGTTAGGTCTATATATACTAGATTGATAGTCACAATAGATATCGTATTCTTTAGAGTGTTCCATAATTGCTTCGTTCTTGATTTTGGCTCTTTATAAGCTTTCTTCAGACATTGGTTAATTCTAATCCAGAAGGGAAATTGAAGAATTAAGGAACTAGCTATTCAATATTTTTTGTAGATAATGGTATCATCTCTGCTCCAAGTGTCTTAGGATATAACATATATTGCTAAATAGAAGTCTTCTAGTAATTTACTTATACTAACCAAAACTCCACATAGAAGAAAGTGCTTAAATCTTATTTAACCCCAAGGACCTTTAAGCAATTCTAAAAATGCTTAAAGTATTCCCATCCTTTAATGTCCTTGAAGTCATGATTTGGTAGGAATTAGAAATATAAAGACAAAGAAGCAAAGCATTATGAGTGTCAATCATCTCTAAAGCTTAGGAGTATAATTAGCAACTTCAACATCTAAAAGCAGAGTTAAAAAGAATATAAGTCAGATAATGGAGAGAAAGCCTGCTACTCTAAATACCTTAATGAAGTTAGTTACTCCTTCCTAACTTACTTCTATAATAACTACCCAGTTAATGCTATATTTAGTAAACTAATAAAGCAAAAACCCAATTAGTCATACCATTATACATATATTGAAAGTTAACCTTAAACATGGAAAAGATAAATGCAGTTTTTTCTAATGAGGGTTTTCTCCCAAAATAACCCAATATAAGATTATAGCAGCTGCTAAAGAGCAAACTATGCCTAGATAAAAAGAGATTGCTTGCAAGTCCTTAACTATGTTTTAAGTATACTCCATTTTCAGCTCATTTTCAGATTGCTATATATCTCCTTTAAAGAATTTCTAAGCATAATATTTTAATAGTGTCGCTCTCATTTAAAACAGCTCTTCGTCGTTTTTATTTTTAAAGTATTACTTTTTCTCAGCTCTTTCATGAATTGGCTGTTGATACTCAGGAGGAAAATGTCTATTAGCTTTTTTGATTATCTTCTTAGTTGCTAGATAACTACTCTAAGAGAAATTGATTAGAAGGTTAATGCTTCTATAGATTTCTTTGTAAATTCCTTTTGTCTTTTTATGCAAATGCGAGTACGGAATGAACTTAGAACCTTCAGAAGAAATATTAATAAAGTTCTCTAAATCAGACTCAATCTAACTTTACTTAGTCTCATAAAAATCCTGAACCTTTGTAATTTGTTACTCGAACTCGCTGATGAATTAGAAAATATACTAAATAGGGTTTATAAGCATTCTTTCGCTACTAGGGTTAATAGTATCTAACTCAGTTTCATCTTCTTGGATATTAGTAGGCATTACACTTTAAATGCCTACTGTTTATCTCTATTACTTCTTTACCTATTCTTCAACAAATTTATCTGTTACCTACACTGAAAGAAGTCTCATTTGAGAGGGATTTGCCTACATAGTTGACTTGCTTTATTGTTATGATATCAAGTACTGCTTTATTATTCGTTTTAGGGTATTATAATCTAAATAATATTGCTAGAATTCTAAGATTTTACAAGCTTCATAATAATGCCCAAACTTCATCCTTTAAGTGTAATTTATAAATGGCTTTTTAACTTAAATCTGAAATATCTCTAGGTAGATAAAACAAACCTTAGTGCTAAAATAGCAAAATTCAAGTTTTAATTACAGTCAAGACCTTAAATTTAGTATATAGGATATTAAGTAAATAAGTACTCTAAATTAATACCTTTAAAGAAGGGAGAAAGACTAAATAATAGTATTAGCTAATATACTTTAAGCAGATTTAAACCTTTAGTTGCTAACTATTCTTTCAAAACTTGATTACTTTTTGCTTTTGTATCCAAAATGGATTTATTAAACGCTCTATATACTTATTTGCAAAACTAATAAATAGAGACTCTATTTAATCCTTTTTAAGCTATCTTAAGAGTCAAACTTTCTTAATTATAGTTGGGTTATAGTTAGTAAGTGCTTTCTTATCTATTTAAATTGGAACTTTTAATTTACTAGATAGCAAAAAGACTATTAATAGTGTTTGTAAGTACATATTTTAACTCTTTTTAATAGAATAATTTACTAGATTTTGAAATAAAATTGGCTAATCAACTAGAAGCATTTATTACTTTAGTTATTTTATATTAGTTTACTCTTTACACTCTACATTTATCTCCTCTTTGAGATTCTTTAAAGATCTATTGCTTATAAACGTTCTTATGCAAGACTATAACAGAGTTAGGCTGCTCTTTAAAGAGTTAGTTCCTAAGCTTTAAGTAGATAAATAAAAGGAAGCATCCTATTTCTTTATTGGTTTCTATCTTTATTCTTAATTAACTAGCTTCTTTCAATCCTAGCAAATACATAAGAGATAAGAAGTGATTACCAAGCAGTTGATTTATTTAAGCTCTAAGCTTTAAATAAGATCTTAATACTCTGAACTACCAATCTGGCTATTAATGTTATCCAGATTTCTACAGTTAAAGATTAATATAGTAAAGAAGTTTTATTCCATATAAAAAGAAAGCTTTAATCATCTTTTCTAGCCTGAAACTCTTAGATTATTTATAATAGTTACCCTATATAATATTTTCCTCTTTTAGTGTCAGAGAGTTAATTAGGAAAAATAATAAAAGGTAAGATAAGGAATGATTATAAGGAGTAATAAGTGAAGGTAGAGAGAAAGGGAAAAGTTGTAAAATGGATTAGAGAGTCATAAATAAGTATAATAGGAGATAACTAAAGGGGTTAGTAAAGGTATATAAAAACACTATATTTAATTATAGTTTTAGATATAAATTAATGAGACCTACTAGTCTCCAGTTTTAAAGACCGGAAAATAGAAGTGACAAATTTTACTTCTTAGGATCAACTATGAAGAAAAATTCTGCTACAATAGGAAACGAAAAAAGGTTCGAGTGGTACAAGGGATGGGAGAAACGTACGATGATGAAGGTTGGACCTGGAAGTTATTAGCTTAACTAGTGGATGAAACTAAAGAAAAAATCTCCTTCTTATAAAATTGTAACTTTGCTCTATTTAGTCAAAACCACTTAGAACAGATGGAAGCAGTTCATATGTTTAAATGGGTGATTCAATAGTATATGATCCTGAAACTAAGCTTAAGACTTTAAAGCATTCTTTCTCCAAGTAAAGTAAAGTAGAGATTAAAAGATCCAGCACTGCTCAAAATAGCGAAAGATGTAGTTCATTCAGAGAAAAATCTTAAGTTGATAGGAGCAACTAAGTAGATTATTAGCGAAATCACTCCAGTTAATCATAATAAAGACCTAAACGCAAAGAAGTCTTATCACAGTCAATAAACAGCATAAAAAGGACAAAATTTGAAGAACTAAATGGTTTGGCAGGTAAAGAAGTGGAAAATTTGATAAATAGCAAAAGTGATTTCCAAAAGAAAGCTAACAAAACATTACAAGAAATACAAAGAGTAAATGATCAAATATTAGCAGATAGTTAGAATAATTAATTTAATTCGAGCTAATTAAATAACACTTAAGATGCCTCAAAACCTCACATTAAAATAAGCAAAAGGAAACTTTTTAAAATGCTTCGACAAAAATTGAATATTGAAGATAACACCAAAAAGAAGAAATAGAAACACCCACTCTAGTAGGCTTTTCAAGAAAGAACGGCATAGCGTATGTATAATTACTCTGCACGCTTTAGTTAATTCGCTTCTAACCTATATTAAAAATATTTAATCATTAAAAATACTTAAAGCGTCTATCATGATAATCAAGCAATCTAGCAAATTACATAATTAAATAAAGCATTTCGAAGACAAAAAATTAACCTACAAGCAACATAAACAGTATAGGGTAAGCTAAAAATATAAATGAGCAACAATATAAAGAATCATCGCAAAATCAATAAATACAAAGATGAAAATTTATCTTTTAAGCAATGTATTAACACGTTAATTTAGTCTTTAAGCCAAATACATAACATGAATTATAAGTAATTATCAATACTTAAAGGACAATCAGTTCTAATAAACGTGGCATAAAAAGTTAAGCAAGGTTCCTTTTATATATAATAAGAGATAAAAACTCTTTTTATAAATATCAAATATCATATTAAATATATCCAAAATAAGATGCTTATTGAGTAAAATTAGGGAGTTAGTATTTTAATGCTTAATTAAGTGTAAAAGATAAAAAATTTTAGAGAATATGAAAATATGCAATAATAGAATTTTAGTTAAGCTTACAAAATCTTTTGCATAGTTCTTAAGAATTCCTTTATTTAGTATGTAAGCAAATATACAAAATAAGGATTTAATTTGTAACATTTTTCTATATTTTACTTAAATTAAGTAAGATGAAGATAATCTTTTTAGCAGAAAAATAAATAAATAAATAAACTAGCAAGTTATATTAGCATCACTTAAGTTCTTTCCTCTAATTAGTTCTACATAAAGGACATATGATATGCATTTTAAGCCACTCTTCAATACACTAAGTATGAAAATAGTGCTTGCAGATTAGAATTTTAACAACTTCTTAAGCCTTAAACTCTCCAAGACATATAGAGCATTCTTTATTTTCTTCCTAATTTTCTTCTGTTACTACCATAGTAGATATTTCCTTTATTTCAACTGCTAGCATTTTCTAAGTGAATTTTTCATAAAGTTCTCTAGCAATTCCGAAATTTCCTCTTTCAAGATTTGATCTAATCTGAATTATTTGCTAGTAAGTAACTGAGGGATCTGACTCTAGTTGCTTCTAAATAGAAGGTCAAATTTCTTAATTCTAGAACATTACTTTGATAGAATAGAGACATACAATGATGTATATCTGAATAAGCAAAACCAATACTATTCTTAGGACTATCTTATTAATGATATAACTTATCCCATCATACTCTTGAATAACTAGTACTATTACTACGTATTACGCTGATGCAACTAGCTCTAGGACTATCTTTGAATAGATATATGCTTTTAACCATCTTAATTACCTTTTCTTTAGAGCATTTAGCGCCAATCCAGCCAAAAGGAACAAAACGGCTCTACAAGCTACCATACAGATCTCTTCATAAAGAGGAAAGGTAACAACAAGCAATGTGACGCAGAATGCTAGATATAATAACTCTGAGAACACTATTATTTTAGCACCAAGCAAGAGGTCGTAAATGAAACAACAGTTCTTGAGTGGAAGGTTTTTCATATTTATAATTAGGGGTTCAATTGAGGCCTTATAATGAATTGAATTAAGGATAAAATTAAATAAAAGCCTTAAATAAATTTAATTTAGTCTCTATATTTTAGTTTAAAACTATATAACTACGTGTGCTTAAAAGTGGCTTTTTAAAAAGCATTAAAGTACCTTTAATTACATAACTATAATGAAGACCTGGTTATAACTTTTGACATAGTTAGCTATATTATTAAAGCAGGAAGGCATTAGTACTATCAATCTTTTTAATTATAGAGTTATCTTCCAAAAGCATTGCTTACAGTACTCTGATAATCTTATTAGATCCTTATTTTAAGGTATAACTGTTATTATATCTAGTTTGCTATGTTTAGGTATGAGTAAAGGTTTATAAATTTAATAAGGTTCTAGAATAGATAATACTATGCTATATTAAAGGATTTTAGCTTCTAAACAGATTCTAATTTGATTAATTAAAGAGAAATATTGGAAAACAAGATGAGAACTAAACTATCAAGCTATTTAAAGGTAAGTAGTTATAAAATTGATCAGTCATACTACTTATTCTATCTGTAGCTTATAAAGTAACTCTATTCTGGAAAATCTGTAAAAAGCCTTAAATCACAAATGTTTATAGCTAATTATAAAGATTCTTATTTAGTTTAAAGCTTTAAATATTTATGCTTTCTACTTAAAGAAGATAAAATTAGAGGAGGATAAAGAATAAAAATCCTTAATTATGCATAGCTAAAATATTATGACACCAGCTAGCACTTAAAGCAATCAATACTATGAAGTAACTATTTTTAATAAGTTGTCTCATAAGAACTATCAATTCTAAAATAGAAGAACTACAGTTAAAAACTGTTTTTTGGCAAGTTTTTACGTTTTTATATCTTGCTACTATATAATAAGTACATAATAGAAAATCGATTATTTAGTGTATAGCGATAAGTCTTAAAAAATAATTTCTCAAAGTTTTGGCTATAAATAAATATTGCTAGTTAAAGTAGCAATAGATCGTAAATTTCCTTTTACACAATAAAAAAATTATAATGCAATAGTAAAATCCACAGTATATTATACAAAAATATCAGATTTAATTAGAATTTCTAAGGTATTGTGATAAATTTAAAACTGCATTAATTTCAAAGCTATTTTATGATAAAAAAATTGCTATACAAATAAATAATAGTAGAAGGATAATCTTATACCTAAATTATTAATGATTATTTAAGGAGTGAATATATCATGCAGTGGATTAATCTAAAAATTATAAAGTTAACAGGATAAAATATTATACTATCACTGAGAAAATGTACTATTTCTATTTTTTTATTAAGTATAGTATCAGTATTATTTAGCCAATCCTTCAAATTACTTATTTAATCAACTACTTATAATTCCTTTCATTGATCCACTTCTATCTAAAACGAAAATGAACTCTCCTGTTCCTTCTGATTACTAATTGACTTAAGGAATAAAGGAAATCAGTCCAGCTATTTGATTATCTTTATCCTTTTATAGAAAGCATTTGGGAACAAACTAGTCTTCAGTTTCAAACTTAAGTATGAAATCTTGATCAGGTATATAATCTACAGAAGGATCAAGAGAAATAGTTCAATGGAAAGGAGTTTATTACTACTTCACTATTTTATGATGAAGACTTTCAGCTGATAAAATTTACTTATTCTAACACTTTATTTCACAATCTATCTTTATCTTATAGCCAACTTTACTTTACATACTTACTTTTGTATGACCTTCTGTTCCACTTATCATATCATACTTAGGAGTCAAAGCACATGGAATCATTACTACTTACTTTTACTACTCTATACCACACACACCAATATAACTTATTATCACTGTCATTTATTCATCAGCCTGCATGTTTCCAATATTAAGTACCATTCTATCTTAAGAATCATCTTTATCATACTCAGCTATTAAACCACTATTTCCTTAACTCATTATATCTTCATATTACTCTTTCGCTTCTTCCTTTTCTTCTATCACTCCTTCTATTATTTCACTACCTCTCTACACTTTTAAACTACACACTGCACTATTACCATCTACAGGAAACACATATTCTACTTCAGAAGATTAACTAGCAATATAAATAAATCTTATGTTCCTAAATCTAATTTATTCTACTTTCTCTCTTCATTTACAATTTCCGAAGCTGATAATAGTGAGTAATTAAACTTTAAACAATAGTAGTAATTTAGTGTTATTAGTTTTGTTATTAAGCATTATAAATAAGTAGGTTAGATTCTATAAGTTTAATCTATAAAGATAGTATTAAAAAAGCATTGATTTAGTGTATAAAAATGAATATTTATAGAATAAAAGTTAAATAATATTTAGTAATTATTTCAAATAGCAGAAGATTAGCTATTTGAATGCTAAAGAATAGAATAACAATGAGCAGATCAAAAGATAATTTGGTTCCTTAGTTTAATAATACTCTACCTCCCTCTTTGGTTTAAAAATAAAAGCAAGGATTTTTTTCTGAGGTATTACTGTTATATTTTGATAAGAAGATAAGATATCTAATGAAAGCTACTGAGTATATTCTAAATTGAATCAATGAAATAAAAAGACATTATTTATACAATTCTGATCAAATATTTTTATTATAAAGATTATATTTGGAACTAAATAACAAATATCAAATACTTAATCACTTATCTAAATGAAGTACTTTCTAAGGGATTTACAATTTTAACTAGTCATTTTCTTAGAAGGTGATAATCACAAAGCTTAGTAATTTCCATATTTAGCTTCACAGATGTCTTTCATTATTTCTTCTAATTAAATCCAAGTCTAAAATAAACTGGTAAAGCTATTTATAATCCTTAACATGTACTAAGTACAAATCTATGTTTTTTTAAGTTAAATCTTTCAGAAAAAAAATTCCAGAGGAGTTCACTTAAGCATTGAGAAAGAAGTTATATTCATGATAATCTCTGGCATTTAAACAGGATAAATAAACTTGACTATAGTAATTAGATAAGAAATTTGAATTATAAAGAGCAATTTGTTATTTATAGCTTTACTGATTTGCTTTTTAGTGTATAGGACATCAATATTGAATTTTAATACTTATTGTTATCTAGTTGGGGATCATAAATAGCAGCACTTCTTTTTCTTCTTTAAAGGTTATTTATATTAAATTTTTCTTTTTTATTAAGAATACTCTTGGAACTTTTATGAGCAGTAATGAATCTAGCAAAGTTCTTTGAGAAATATCAAGTGATAAATACATTTCCGATTAGCTTTATCTAAAATGGGGAAATCCTATTATTGGCTATCACTTCAGTTATTATCCATAATAGCATTTTATCATTCCATTTTCCCTTATTCTATGCTAGCTTGCACAAACTAAAATAATTATAAATCCTACCTCTATTAAAAACTCAAGTATTGAGCAAAAGAAAATAATATTGATAAAAGTAAAAAAGAAAAGCTTCTTTAAATAAGTCCAATTGTACCAGCTAAAATGGCATTCAAATAGAGTATGGCAACATGATAGGTAGTGAAGTGAAAGGTGAGATAGTAAAATAAGCTAATAAAGTAATATATACATGGTGATATGAAGGGAATAGGTTTAAAAGTTTATTAAGTATGTTCTAATTATTTAAACAAAATATCTTAGAATTTAATTTCAAGAAACTATTTAAATCATTATGGATGTTAGAGTACTATTTTTAGGCATTGGCAGAGTCAATGATTTGACTTAACTTTCTATTTTAAGCACTATTGGAACTGATGAAAACAAGTATCAATAAATCTTCTAGAACGTTTTGCAGTAGAATGCGAAATTCGCATCTCCGGATGAAAATATTGTGAGTAAAGACAGTGAAGGGAATTCTTGGGTATACAAAATTGATAAGGAAAATCTATTGTATGCTACTTATGTAAGAGGAGATTATCCATCGAGAGTTGCTAACTAAATTATTGATGAAATAAAGGAAAAATTCATGAGCTTTGTGGGAATATAAAGACTTTAGAACGAAAAACAAATTAAGGAAGGGAAAAAATTACTCCAGGAAATAAGTGAAAAATATAAAGATCCTTCAAAAGTTGATATGATATCCAAACTTTAAAATCAACTGCAAGAAACATAAAAAGTCGCTCAATAAAATATACAAATACTTGTTCAAGGAATGGAAAACGCATAACAATTATAGGAAAAAACCCATGAAATGGCTCAAAGTTCAGCCTCATTTAAGAAATCATCTACTACTTTAGCTTCAATCATGCGAAAAAGGAAATGTAAGCTGACATGCATATTAGTGTTAGTTGTTATTGCTGTGTTGCTTTATATAATTATACCTATCATAATTAAAGCGGCCAATTGAAAAATATTCAACAAACTTTATGATTTAATTTTTTAGCAAACTCATTTCTTTAAGCTAATTTGATAGGCATAATCTTCTCTTCATTTGCTAAACTAAACTAATTGAACAAATTTCTAAACTACTGATGTTGACTTCTTTAGATCAATTGCTCAACTTTAGATTTAAAAAACTCTCTATTCTCACTAAATATTTTCTTTTAATATTGCTTATTAAATACTACAATTAAAGCGATCTACTACAAAGAGATTCTAGAGTATTAATATAAAAGCATTATAATCTCTTAAGACATAAAAGGTTAAGTCTAATTTATAAATAATAAGCTTCACTTTAATTAAAAGATTATATTAAATTAGATATTAGGCATTACAGAATGACACCATTCATCTATCTCAGTCTTAATACAAAATTTATGACTTAAGCCTAACAAAATATAACTTATTCTATGCCAACTTATCTAATTCACACTAGTAGTTTTGAAATCAATCTTTACTTCTTAACTATCAGTGTTAGTATATCAAGCTTTATCTTCAAGCCCATCTGCTCTTAGCACAATCATAAGGATTATAAAAGGATTTCTTGTTTCCAAGTATTAGGTAATGTTAAGTTAAAAGTAGTATGTATCTTAATTTGAATAAAAGGCTTAAATTAAAGTAGAAATTTGATAGAAACTTAGTATTTTTATATTAAGAACTATATGAATTTAAAGCAGCTAACTGCAACCAATTAGCAGAACAATGGACATAATGAATTTATTTTTGAAAATGTTGTTATTTCGTCTAATTTTGATTCTGGAAACTGTGCTTATGCTGAAAAGTGTGAGAGCTTTCATTATAGTATCTGAACTTCTCCTGATTGTGCGAATACAATGGTTGAGACTAATAATAGAACATGATTTCATTTTTATGTGGAAGGGTTATAATCCTGCTCTGTTCGCTTTACTGTTAAAAATTTAAACTGCTAAGCAAAACTTTTTAGAGAAGGAATGAAGCCTGTATATCAAGAAGATCAACAGCCTTGAAAAAGGATAACACAAAGCGTTGTTTTCCATGTTATTTAAGACTATTCATAATACTAGAACTTTGAAATATCATTTATCCATTCATTTGGTAAGGTCAAGCGAGTCTATTTTGCTTTTTGCTACCCTTGATCTTACTAAGAAAACTAGTAACTGCTTGGAGAATTAGAGAGAAAACTTTAGCACCATAATGATATTTACTTTTATAGAGAAAACCTAATTAATTCCTTGGAAGGTAGAAAGATAGATTTGATCACTATTACTCAAAAGGATCCTTCTTGCATTTTATAAGAAACGGCAATTCCTCATCTTTTCCCTAATTTAAAAAACCAGCCCAGGTGCTTGAAATTCCCTAATAAGAAAATCGTTTTAATTACTGCAAGAGTTCATCCAGGGGAAACTCCTGGATCTCATATAATGAATGGGATTCTAAATTTCTTATGCAGTTCAGATAGAAGAGCTTTAGCTCTGCGACAGATCTTTGTATTTAAGTTGATTCCAATAATAAACCCTGATGGAGTTTATAAAGGATATTATAGAGTTGATACGAATGGAAAGAATTTGAACAGGTTTTATAATTCAAGTAGCTTAAGTGAGCAGCCTAGTATATATGGCATTGTATCCTATTTAAAAGAAATAGGAGCTAATCTATTCTCTTATTTTGACTTACATGCTCATGCTGGTCGTAATGGAGTGTTTGTTTATGGAAACTACTTTGATAATTTTATCTATTAGGTACTTTCATGTACTCTACCTAAAGTAATTACGATAAACTGTAAGAATTTTGACTTTGAAGGATCAGTTTTTTCAGAGAAATAAATGTATGCAAAGGATAAATCTGATGGTATGTCTAAAGAAGGATGTGGAAGAGTGAATGCACTTAAAATAACAGGAAGTCCTTTTTGCTATACAGTTGAGGCTAATTATCATTCAGGTAGGGCAGTAAACTTCATACCATAGATTAACTATGAGGATAAATTTACGAACAACAAGTCAGAACTATACCTTTTTGGATCTCCGGATTATAATCCTGAAGTTCTAGGCGACTGTGGAAGAGGAATAATAGTTTCACTTTTAGATATGCTTGACTGCAACCCTATTTCTAGACTTTACCATAGTTAGTATAAAAATCTTCTTAATGTTAAATTAGAAATTGCTGAAAAGTTTCTTAGCTAAATGCCTTATCGCTTTCAAACCAATTTAAGGAAATTAAGCACAAATAAAGATGCTTTGTCTAAATATCTTTAGACAGGAAAGTGTGAACTAAACTTGCCTAATTTAAAAACTCAAAATATAGAGGCTAAACCTAGATAAAACTAAGCAAAAAGAATGGCTTAAAGAACATGCTTGCCAAATCTAGTGAAGACCTAGTTATAAATTCCACCACCTTGCTTTTTTTCATACCAGCATTAGACATTAAAAGGAGTGTATTATAACCAATAAGTATGTACACAATTACAGCCACAATAAAAAACATTTTCTAAAGAATCAAACAGACAAAAAAAATCAAACGCTGCTTTAATTTATATGATAAAATACAAACCAAAAGAATCAGAAAAGAGGGAAAAGGCTAGTTTTAAGAACGAAAATCATAAATTCCCCAATAAAAACTCATAAGTTGTAAAAAATTTCTGTAATTGAAAGCAAAGAATGCTCTTTCTTAACACACTTATTTATTACTTTTTTATACTTCTTTTTAGCTATTTCACCATATCTATTAAACGCTTTTTTCTTAAAAGATATAACCTTTTATGTCAAACTATATTAAAAATAGGTTAGTTTTAAAATCTGCTAAACAAACAGTTTGTGGAATATTTTTCTATAAAAAGCTTATATTCCAAATATAGCAAAACTTAAGAGATTTTATTGATAGAAACCATCAACGCTATTTTATAAGTTAATATTATTTACTTCCTTCTTCTCCTTTTTACTTGATAATAGTTAAGAAATCAAATTTACTAATTATAGTTCCAAAGTTTAAGCTATATTTCTTAGTGGTGAGGATATCTAAAAGGCACTAAAACAAATTTATTTAGAGTTATAGTTTATTAGCTTGATATGCTTCTAGGAGTTGAGATTAATAAAGTTATTAAAGTGAAAATTAATTCTATAAGTGATTAATTTGATATGCAAGGGATACTAAATATCTAATTGCAGATCATATAGCTATAACATAGGCTAGTATTCGAACTAGAAGTGATTAAGTTAGATTTAACTCAGGATGGTAGGATTTAAATCTTAATCAGAAACTAATTTAATTATAGAATCAATTGCTATTTATAGTCTCTATTTTTAAGATAATTCATGCCTAAATTTCAGTCAATCTTAGTAACAACATCCCTATAGTTTTGGAAATATCAAGACTCGTTTATAATATTTAAAATAACCAATGAAAATAAATTTCAGGTTAGGAATAAGAGATAAAGATAATAAAATACTAGAGATATAATAAGAGTCTAGCATAGATAGAAGGTATAAAAGTATATAATATTATAGATCCAAGAAAGAAAAACTTAATTACCTAGCTTTGTTTTTAATATATGAGCAATGTGATAAAGAAATTAATATTTATTACTCAAGTCTACAAATCTCTATTCATTGGTATGTTTACTTTAATTATAACTGATAGAAAAAGTAAACAACAGTTACTGAGACTATAAGTTAAAATAAAAGATAGTATAAAAGTAACAATAGTTAAATAGGTTCTTTGTTGAATAAGCTATTATTTACAGTCATTTTTTATTTCCTACTTTATATTAGTTCATTTCATGACTTGTAATCGCTTATAAAATGCTGTTGTCAAGTTTAAAAATAAGTATATGACTTATACATTTAGAATAAGGCTATACTATTCTAAAATAGTCAGTTTAGTTATTAACAGTAAAAAAAGTAAGGCATTTGATTCCAAATATGATAAGATGAGTCTGGTAGTGAATATGAAAGATAGTATAGGTTTGAGTAAATAATTAAAGTACTAATATATAGGATATTTATCATAATATTGGTATTAAAATAATAAGCTAATTTATGGAGTTAATTTAAGATTAAATCGCCTAAATTATTATATCTAAATTTAATTCCCTACCTAAGAAAGGTAAACCTTAAAATTAAGAATGAACCATATTATCAGGACTTGTTGGATAGGATATTCAGAATAATTTGTAGTTTTTGTGTCTAGCTACTGGAACTAGATGTATTGGAGTTGATAGATAATGTTTGTATGGAACGGCTGTTAATGACTGTCATGCTGAAATATTAGTGAGAAGAGCTTTTAATAGACTATTGCTTGAGGATATTGATCAGAGTAAGTATGAACATATAACACCTGAAGGAGTTTTAAAATATCAAAAATTATATCTTTATATATCAAGCCCACCATGTGGAGATGCGTGTATTACTTCTTTTTCATCAACCGGAGCTAAGCCACTTCCACATGAACCGCAAGACTTGCATATATAAGAAAATTACAAAAACATTGGATCATTAAGATACAAATCATAAAGGAGTGACACTACAGAAAATCGTAAGAGCTACTCAATGTGCTGCAGTGATAAAATCCTTCGTTGAAGCTATTAAGGTTTATTATCTAACTTAACGCATCAAATTTTACAAAAGCAAATCTATATCGATCATATAATAGTAAGTTGTCCCTTTGAAGAAGTAAATAAAAGAAAAGAATACCTGAACGCAATCTAAAGAGCTATTAGTATAAAATCTAGAGCTAAAGCGAATATTGAAGGCATAATGAAATGCTAGCAAATAGAAGTACTTCTTACAGATATCATTTTCTAGTACAATAAAAGGATTCCATTAGCGGAACCTGGACAATCCTTAACTGAAATTTAAGCTTCTAATGGAACTTCTATTATAACGTGAGGTTAGAAGAAAGCTGATTATATTTGTGGAAATATAGGAATCAGATTGGGAGCTAAACCTTAAAAATAAGATAGTAATATAAGAGAAAAACTCTAGTCATGAGATAGCTTTTTCGAAAGTGAAAAAAGTCAAGAAAATATTAACTTTTAGAGCTTAAAGAGGAAAAGATCGTTTAATGAAATAGAAGATTAGAAAGAGACATATAAGGAAGAAAAAAAATTAGAACTAAAACAGTAAAAGAAGAAAAGTGAAAAGTCAATGAATCATGAAGTTTAAAACAAAGTTCTAAAGAAACTTCAAAAGGACTCTGAGATTTTCCAAATGGCAAACGCTAAGAACAGAAGCTAAATTTGCAAAATAGAATTTTTATCTTTATTCCTACACATACTAAAAACATAGCATCCAGAAACGTGAAATTAGCTTAAAAATTAAAGCTACTTAGAAATAAAAGAATCCAACCAGATCTTTTTAAAAGCAAGCATGGAGTTTAAATAATTAGTAGGTGGATGGAGTATTAAGTTTTCAAAAATGTATGAGAAGTTCACTCTAAAGAATGAGAACAACTTGACTTAACATTTGTCTTATTATTTTTAATTCTTTATACAGTTATAGTGCTCTAAGGTTAATAGAAAGTCTCTATATATCTTTCAGAAACTTTCTAAAGAAACTGTTAAAAAGCAGAAAAAGGTTTCTATACTTTTGGTTAAGTATATAGTAATATGAAGGACATAAGAGGCTTTTAAATTAAAAGTAAAAACTAGTATATTAGCAGATAGTAATACAACCAAAAATGATAAAAAGGAAAATTCTAATCAATTTATAGATCTATTTACAAACAAAGCTATAAAGGTTAATATATAAGACACTTTATTAGAAAGAACTTAAGTTGTCTATTATAATGTTAGTTGCAATTACTAGACATAGTAAAACTTTCCATTCTTATATACTAGAATAATTTAAATAGTGTGATAGATAAGATTTTATTTATACTATTTTATTACTAACGAGTTGCAAAACCCTTTTTAGAAGGATCTATAATTATTTTTTTATAGTACTATTAAGAATGTGAAGATAGGGTAATTAATTGTCATCAATGACATGCTTAAAAGAGTAAATTTAAAGATTAGACTAGCAAGAGGAATAAATAGGTTGATTATAAAAGCAAGTGACTATTAATTTAAAGTATTAACTTAAAAGCCTAAGACTAAAGATCTCTTCAATATCAGTATTATAATCTAATCTACTAGTTAGATTCTTCAAAGTTGCTAGGATGTTATTATATAATAACTAAGAGAGGCATATTTAAACTAAATGAGATATTGCTTATAATACTTTATAAACCACTAGCTTTAAACTGGCTAAAATATAAGTCAAATTTGCTTTCATATAAAATATCTAAATGCATAGTTAACTAAGTTTTAAATATTAAATAAGCTAGAAATATAGTTAAGGTATCGGAAGTTATAATCTCCACTCTAATATCTTTTATCTTCAATAGCAAAATGAGACTCTGATTGAAGTTAGTTAAAGGAATGAGGTAGTGAATGATTGGAAAAAAGCATAAAGATATATTTTGAAGATAGAATACTATATGAGAGTTATAGTAGAAATCTTATGAATCTAGTCTTTTGCAATTACATTTTTACTTTAGAAACTCCAATCTATAAATACATAATATACAATTCTATCTATTAGGCTAAAGATTATTAGATATAATAATGATATATAAAGAAGATGATGTAAAGTAGTAGCATGCTAGGAATAAGGAAATAATTAAAGAAGGTAGAACTAAGAAGCAGAGGATGATTAGCACTTTTATAAGATGAAAGGTAAATTAAATTTTAAATAGGGTTTTGAAATAAATAAATAAATCAAAATAAATTTGTTTAGTTATTAAAATGGAAAATAGACAAACAGGGCTGGCTAGTCGGTAAAGAAGTCCATTCATATCTAATGCAAATGAATTCAATTGGATAAAGCCAGAGTCACGGGAAAAATAAATGAAAATAAATAAGATAAAAATAATTCCTAACCAGCAGGAAATTGAACGCCCACAGACTAGAAAGTAATAGAGATTTTCAAAAGATAGTTAACTAAATTCATAGAACAGAGAAGCACTATGATCCAGAAATACTTAATCAAGAATGAAGCAAAAGAGCTCGTCGCCTCCATAAGTTTAATCAATATAATAAAAAAAGAACACAATTTTTAGCAATAACAAAATATCAAAAGATTTTGGATCTGAAGAAATTTCTCGATAAGAAAGCATTAAAATAATAGGTAACTGAGACTACCAGCTATTCAATTAGCAGAGCAACATTATTAACAATGTTGTTAATTAATAGAGTGCCAATATAATTTATGAAGAAGATTATGCTATAAAATCATAATCCAATATCTAATCAGTTCTGTAAAGAGCTTAACTCGAAAGTAGACAAACTGGTAACAACAAGAGAAAAGGCCATGTTGCAGGAGTAAAGCTGCCTCCCTTAAAATCTACTTGTATTTCATAAATAATAATTTGCGTAAATAGGAAACTGTCTTTTATCTGTCTCCTCATCTAATTTCTTAGCTTTCTTTTACACTTCAAACTTATAAAATACTAAGCTTATTGAATAATAGACTGCTAATAATGATATAATAAAAGCAGTCTGAAACGAGGATTACTAAAACTTAAAGTTACTCCTTAATTTGTACCTCAGTTCTGATTATATTTAAACGAAACTAGAGGTTTTATAAAGGTTCTACAGAAATTAAACAGCAAAGGCATTAACTGAAATCTTTCTTTCTAACTATGAAATAAATTTTTAATTTTAACTAGCTAAGTTTAATTAAAAATTATTAAGATAAAAGCATCTTAAAGAAGATAAAACAAGCTTAGGTAATCTCTTTCATAATCACTTGAAACTTTACCTTTTCTACTTCAATATTGAAGTTTCCATTAAATCTTTGATAATATCTAAAAACCTAATTTATTTGCCTTCTTGAATTAAGAAAATTTTAGACTAATTATCTTATTTTTAACATATGCTAAATACCTTGGCTTATACAAAGGGAGAGTTTATTTTAAAGGCATTTAAATTAATTAAGTTGATTAGGAATTATCAAAATAAGAAAGTAATTAAATGTAAAGGTAAGAGAATGTCTTCAACCTTAACTATCAAATCTTTTTTAAGCTAAAAATATAATAAGAATATTTGTAATTATTTCTGTTCATATTTTCAAACTATCTCAGAAGTTAGGTTATAGTAAGAAATAAAATAAGCTTCGCTATACTCACTAATATATCGGTTTAATCTACACATAAATATATGGGTTATATTTAGCTACCATATACTGGAAGCAGTTATTATGAATGATAAGGTTGTAAAATCTAAAAATTATTTCTTGGTTTAAAGTAACTATCATAGCATGTTCTTTCATAACTACATCCAGTCACTTTATTACCTTTCTTATTTTCTACACATTTTTTCATATAATTACTAGAAATAAGAATTAGCATATAACTCAGAGAACCAAATCTAAATAGCTCTTTTAGTAAAGTTCCTTTGAGAATTTATTTTAGATAAGTATTAAAATTGATACTGCTTGATAAAGTTTCTTTATACAGATCTAACTAATAAAGAAAATGTGTATTTTTAGACTTTAGGTATATATATTCTAACTAATATTATTCATTAAAACAGAATATTTTATTTAGAAACTAAAAGCTATATCTTAGTAGTACTTGATCTTAATTATATGACTTGTATCACTTTAAATATAAATTAGCTAATTAACTAGAAAGGTAGTTAATTTTAAATTATAGCTAAGTAGGATATTTTAACTAGCTTTTCTATAGAGGAGAAATTTAGAAATAATAAGAGCAAATTAAAGGAAGAGTATAATATATGAGATACCAGACTTTCATAGATATGACTTACATCTAATTGTTAAAGTAACTTATGAGAATAATCAGAAAATTAGATATTATTGCATATACTTACATAATGAAAATGATTGTTCTCTAATTTATATTTCGCTAATGGAATTTAGAATTGAAAACTTTAGTATTTCTAACTTAACTAATAATTCTTCTTTGCAGGTGAATTGGAATCAATAATAAACTTTCACATAAAATTTACTTTCTTTGAATAGATTGAAAAACTAATTTATTTTGCAG
Organism: Loxodes magnus; assembly: GCA_946699065.1. Classification (NCBI taxonomy): domain Eukaryota; phylum Ciliophora; class Karyorelictea; order Loxodida; family Loxodidae; genus Loxodes; species Loxodes magnus. The sequence continues at coordinate 262,072 of CAMPDV010000016.1, forward strand.
TGATAGATCTTTAAGCAAAGCTAGAAAAAATGAAGAAAAATGCTTCTAAATGCAAAAATTTATTTTTCAATTTACTATATTTGTATTGCTAACTTAATTAGAATGGAGATATTTAAAGAAGATTTTACTGTTTGCTATAGTTCTTAATATTTCTCTTCCTTCTCTTATATTTACTTCAATTCCATCATTATTTGCGTAATTATAATTTCTTTAGCACATTAACTACTTTACCTCCTTATTATCTGTATTTTCTACTTAGTTGCCAAAAAAAGTACTCCTCTACTTATTTCTTGAAAATATAATTATAAAACTATTTTATTTTATAATTACTTCCTAATTTCAAATATTAATCCTATCCTTATACAAAGTTAAATACAGAATCCTCTTTTTAATCTTTAATGGTCCAATAACATTTTAAATAAAGATTATGCAAATTTATTTTATTTAGAATCCCCTTTTTCCAAATCTTATATCCAGAATTACATTACTTCTATCTAGCTAATTTATTACTTTTATCTTTAAATATTTTTATTCATCCTAATCTCTAAGCACTACCCTACTAAAAATTAAATATACTCTTTTATATTAAAAAGTTTCTTTAAGTTAATTAGTGTATATTTAAACTATTTTTCGTCTTTAAAAAGTTCCTTTTAATCTTTTGCAAAATACTTGTTCTCCTTTTATACTACTTTAATAACGATTAGATTATTGTGTGCTAATTTTCTTTTATAATGATTATAAAATAAGGATAGGTTTTAGTTTAATTTCAAATCTATAACAATTATAATTTTATGGAAAATTAAGCTGCGGCACATACATTTTGGGCGTAATTTTATCTTAACTTCTAGTCTTCTTTATTAATAATACTTATTCTGACAGATAGCTGTGTTCTATGACTAATTAACTTATTTCCCTTTTAGTTTTGTAATAGTTTTAAAATTAGTTTTGCTAATTGCTTTTAATCTGGGTATATCTCAAGCTATAGATTCTATACTACTTTTTTAAACTGCTCAGACAAAATATCTATTCAATCTATGTCTATTAATTGTCTTTATTAGCAAATTTTCTTTACTTGCCAAGTCTTTTGCAAGAGATTGGCAATATTTTATATTGAAATAAGTAAAGGAATAGTATATAATCTGATGAAACAGCTTAATTTCATTTAAAATACCCTTTATCTATAAAATTATCACTAGTTTATAATGGGATACCCTGATACTAGTATAATCAAGCTTTAGCTATTTATTTTTAAGCCTTAATGCATAATGGGTTTTAAACTAAATAACATTGCATTGTCTTTTCTGTTTACATAATCTCTTTAATGAGATTTCTAACTAGGAAGCTTCATTTTACAGAAAAAAGTCTTATCATTTCAAAATTAACTTGAGATAAATTTTAATTGTTTGATAGGCAAAAATGTACAGTCATTTTATTTTAGCGAAAGCTTTAGAATACCTTTCCATTTTAATACCTAATATTTGACATCCAAAACTTTGAAATGAGTGAATAAAATAAATAATCTAAAAAGAAATATAAAACTATTAATTGTGCTAACTTGTTTGATTAACCATGATTAAATTAAAGGAAAATATAGTTCTATTCTAACCCTGAATATTCAGTTTTCTTATTACATTTTACTATTCTAATTTTCTTCCACTTTATAATTTATCAAAATCATAATTTTGTTTAGATAAACTATAATACAAGCTATTTTTTATAGTTTTTTTATTAGCTTCGTCCTTTAAAAAATCCATAAATGAAAAGGTTTATTTTATAGAAGAAAATTGTGTTAAGGAATGTAATTATATGACCATTATGGAAACAAATAGAATATAAAAGAGTAAAATGATACAATATGCATAATTCTAAAAGAGCAAGAGAAATTTAATAAACAATTAAAACCGTGAGGATCTTATTAAAAGAGAATCACGTTAAAACATTATTACTATATCAATTTCCTACATCTATACAATCCTTTTTAGGAAATTTCTCTGATATTATCGATGTGTATTTTATTAATAAGATTATTTATACTATTGATTTATCTCTTGATAATTTATGCTTAGATATATAAATATTTGTCTCCTACTGTATTCTAAAATTTTATTTATCTCACTCAATAACTAAAAATTCATTATATCAAGAACTTTAAATAATAAACCTGCTCTAAATTTAATTTTTACTTTCCTACTATACATAAAATATTTTTTATTTAAAATTATACTAATTATCATATACTACTATGAATAAATAACCATTCTTGTTTATAATCCTTTATACTAAGTTTAAAAACTTCAGATTATCCATTTTAACACTTTCTAGTGGATTGTATAATTTTTTACTTATCTAATTTAATCTATTAAAGGATGATATTAGAGATAGTCATGCCTTAAAAAGTTTATAAGACTCTTTTAAAAGCTGATTATTAGTAACTAAATTGAAATATTAATATTGAAGAGTTGGTTGATTGTTATACTTAATTAGATATAAAGAGTTCAAATTATATAGTGATAAATCTCTCATCAAATTCGCTACCAATCATTTTATTTTCTTACTTCTAGCCTATAATATTTATCGTCTCACAGTCTAGCATATTCAATTAATACTCTCTAAAGACTATAATCAAATTACGTCTATGTTTGTATTATTTAACTTACTTTGATTGACTTATATTACCAGCTGCAAACATAAAGGGCAATTACCTATGATATTAATCAATATTACCTGTTTAATGTCTTAATGATTTACATACTAAAAGAGATTTAAAATTTACAACCTATAGTTACATTAACTTTACCACCTATTATTAAGACTATTTAGCACCTTTTTACTAATTTTCTAACTTACCAACTAATAATAAATTTCTTTACTGGCCTCTAAGTAATATAGTTGTCTTATTACCCACTAAACTTATCAAATACAACCTTCAAATAAACTGATAATTACCTTAAGCAAATTATTTTATACAATCTAATTGTTTTGATAAATTACCTAAGCTACAATCTAATATAAAAAAGATTTAACCTAGTATAATTATAGTTCATAACCAGCTTGATTTTATAGATTATATACTTCCTATAAATAAAAAAAGATACATATTTCATGTTATTACCGATTGCAATCTATAAGTATTTACTTTATTACCCACTTTAAAATTTATAAATTACAATCTATTATAAATAAGCTATTACGAGCTAAAATTTAAGTTTCCATTACCTATTTAAAAATTATTTTTTACTTTCTATGCATATTAAATTGAAGATACCTTTTATTATATCAAATTACTTTCTTCTTATAAAAATTGATACTCTCTTTAGAATTAAAAATGTATACCTGATTACTTTAATGACTACAGACTTGAAAACTAAGCTTTCTTACCTTTAGGTATATCAGATTATTACACCCTTTAATATATTATAGTGATTTACATACTGTAAATTAGATTATAATCTTACTACCTGTGGTTTTATAAATTTACAACCTTTAGATAGATTAACTTTACAATCTTCATTTTACTTTATTTCTTACTTTCTATAATAATAAAGTCTCACCTTATATATTTTAACTATTACAACCTATATAGTTGATATCTACCTGCATAACTATTTACATTCTTAAGCATAGCTACTAGATTACAAACTTTCAATAATTAATAAAATTTACTTTCTATAATCATTAACTAATTTACTTTCTATAATCATTAACTAATTTACTTTCTAATGATAACCCAGTTTTACCTTCTAGATATATAATCGACTTACTAACTAAAAGTAGAAGCTTATACCTATAAAATATTATGGTATACGGTCTATTTAAATGTGACATTTTACATCCTTTAGATTACCAGACTTAGCAACTATAAATAATATCATAGCTTTACCTATATGTAGTTTAGTATACCACCTTTATTTCTTAAATAACTAACATCCTTTAATTTTAAATCTTTACCAACTATGGATAATGAATTATTACCTGTAATTCTCTAAAACCTTACTAACTTTAATTACTATCTTACCCACTTAAAATAAGTAAAGCATACAGACTTAAGAAAATAAACTAGACTTACTAGCTAAGGAATTTATTTTTTACAGACTTAGGATTAAAACACTTACTTACTACAATAAAGTTACTTACAAACTAGAGTATTTATAATCCTTCTTACCTATTTGGTATATCATATAATACGAACTATACACTTTTATTACTTACACACTTTATATTATTAAATATACACACTACATTACTATTTCTTACAATCTAAATATAACTATCTATTTACCTATTGATAAATCATGTTCACAAGCTATATAATAAAGATAGCTACGCCCTACATAGTAATTAAAACTTACAAACTTAAAGTAAGACATTTACAATCTAAGGTTTATCTAATTAGATACCTATTCATAAATCATAAGTACATACTATAAATACTTTATTACTTACGCACTAAAAGCATCATTAACTCACCAACTGTATATTAGTTACTTACAAACTAAGAATTGTTATTTGTTTACCTATTTTTATTTCATAAAATACCAGCTAAAGATTCTAAGGGATTACATACTAAAAATTAAATTTTACTTGCTATGGTTAATATTTTACCAGCTATGATTAACAGCAAATTACATACTATATCATTATCTTACTCCCTTTTATATGACTTCTTACACGCTTTTATCATATAGAAGTATTTACGCACTGAAGGTATTTCTTACTTTCTATGTAATAATGATAAATTACAATCTTTTAAACTAGAAAGGCATACACACTTTATAATTTCATAATGTTACTTGCTAATTATATTAAATAACTTACTCACTTTATTAATAAGCTACTCTATCCTAAAATTTAGTATTTACCAGCTTTTATTTATTTAGTTACCTAATACTATAAAGAATAGCCTATTTTACGAACTATATTCTAAATCTTAACCTGCAAGATATTTGATTATATACATACTATGATAATTAACTTACTTCCTTAAATATTTTAGTGCTTACCAACTTGAAAGTATTAATATTCTTACATACTGTATTATTTATCATACTCACTATAAGCATGTTAATACTTACTAACTAGCATATAGCTTTGCTTACTTACTGGAATAAATTAACTTACTTCATCCTATAACATAATTCACTTACCCTCTATAGAATGTTTATTTAATACATCCTAAGAAATTTAATTTTCCATACCAACTATATTTTTACTTTAAGCTTACCTGTTATTGCTTTAACTTAATTACATCCTGCAAATTTATAAATGATATCTACCCACTACAATTAATCAACTTACTAACTTGTATAAAGTTTATTTACACACTTTAGTTAGAAGTAGCTTACTTACTAAAACAAATTAACTAATTACTTGTATAGACTTATTTTATGAACTTACAACCTAAAGCATATCAAAATATTACAACCTTTATAACAAGCTAATTACAGACTAGAGATAAACTTTATTACTTTCTAAGGCTTCATGATTATTACCCCTAAATAATAAAATATTTACATTCTATGAAATTAATGCTATTTACTGCTTTCTTATTAACTTTTCAATTCCCTTTAAAATTAACTTCCTTACTATCTACATTATTTATATTAGTTTACGCTGCTTCTTAATCAAACCGCTAATTTATAGATTCTCTAAACTCTTCCTTTTATTCTAATTTATTTTTCAAATTCAGGTTTTCTTCCTCGCTAGTAGTAAGCTAATTGTTAGTTTAAATGTCTATTTATATAAAGTTTTAGATTATAGGGGCTTCTTAAGCTTTATTTTATAGTAGACAATTTTCTAGCATTTATTATATTTAAACTAAAGGAATTCTTTCATAAGGATTTTGTTTCCAACATTCTTAAATTATCTGAGCATATGATAAAGGACAATCTGGTGGAATTTTTTCTCTTTCTCCTTCAATGATTCTTTATTTTAAGTTAGCATCTAAAGTATCTTCAAAAGGAGTTTTCCTTGATGCTATTTCTCAAAATGTTATGCCAATCGAGTAAGCATCTGTCTTCTAAGTATAAACTGGATTTTGCTGCATTGTTTCAGGAGCTTTTCAGCAGATGTTTTAAATTTTTTGTTCTATTTGTGAAGAATTTTTTAGCTCTTTTCCTAACCAAAAGTCAGTTACTTTAGCTCTATAATTTTAATCTAGCAAAATACTTTTGCTCTTTAGACTTTGATGAATAGTTTAATTTTGATGTAAGCATTAGACTCCTTTCACTATATCTAGACTTATTTAAAAGCGAATATCCCAGGAAATTTATTCTTCAGAATGTAGAAATTAAAACAAAGTTTAGTTTATCGTTTCGGTAACTACATTCAAAGGAGAAATGCAATAGCCATAAGCTTTGATTACATATGGACTGTTTATCACAAGCATTCTATCTACCTATTAAATGAAATAAGTTTAATCAAAGTCCTTGCTATTATTAAGATTCAACTCCCATATAGAAACTAATAGATCTCTATTACGTAGTTTTCCTACATAAACTTTCCAAAAATCTTATCTAAAGATTTCAGACTCTTTAGTTAGCTCATCTAACTAGAAGATAGCCATTTTGTTTTAAGCAGGCTGCATTTTATAAATTTAGAGATAAAATGAGAAAATTAAGTACTAAATAACTTCGTGTTTAATTTATTTTTACTTAGAGTATCAAAGCTAAAACAAATTAGCTTAATTAAAAAATACCCTTAAATATAACTTGCAAGGTTATTTGCCAATGATTATTTAATTATGTCTCAAAATTGAAAATACTGAAACTCTTATAGTTTATTATTGATATTATTACTATTATTACTCCTTTTATTATTAACCTTTATATTATATAACTATATACTTAGCTTATACTGTTCCTAGAGCTATGATTATAGATAACATGTGTTAATTAGAATTTTGTTTCTTAAAGCAGACATATGATTAAAATGATTTAGATGAATAATAAATTAGCCTAAAAGATAATAAAGTAAAGTTGGTAACTAAAGCAGATGCTTATAAATAAAAGAAGTAATTGATGTATAACTCTTACTGTTTAAAGAGTAACTTAGAAGAGCTAATTTATTATCTAAGCATTAATAAAATGCTTAACAAATGCTTCTCTATTTAAAATGCATTTGATGTAGAATGCAAGCTATTTAATTATATGATATAGAAAATGTTCTAATTATTAGTTTCTTGCTAAATGTATAGCAATAGAAAGGAATTAATAGCAGTAGGTATGATAATATGTGATTAAAGAAGGAGATAGATAATCTAATAATTAGTATTTTAATTAAACAAACATGCTTCATTTTTTAAATAGCTATATTTTCAATATCTTCTATCAACTAAACTAATTTATTAATTTCCCATTAACGCTAATAGCACTTCATTAATAGGGATATGTAAAGAAAAATTAACTATTTAAAAGAAATAAAATTTAGCTTTATTGTATAATAGCTATATTCAAATATTTATCTTAAAGCTTATAATAGGAATAAAGATTTGCAGTGGTATATTAGTAGCTTAGATCTTTATAATTAATAATCTCGACTGTAAGAACAATAATTTAATTATGTATCATATTATTAAATATAGTAACGAAAAAAGGATAAAGGGAAATAAGAAAACTAGGTATAAAATAATTATTAACTTGCTGGAAGAATTTATATTGATCCACTCTTATAATTTAGAACTTCAATAGTTTTAAATAAACTTAAACCAATATTAGTTTATTAATCAACTCTTACAGAGGCTTATAGCAGCCTAATCTAAGTTAATTAGTTTAGGTATTATAATATAACAACTTCATTTGTAATGTTTTCATTTCATTTATATAATTTTCTCTAAAAGGAGGTTAAAGAGTTTTCAAGGTATAAAATACTATTAAGAATTTTATATGAAATAGAATGCTTGGTTTTATCTATTTTCCATATATAGAGGAGATCAAACCAAAATTAATTTATTCTTCTACATTATAATAAACAATTAATATCTTATTGATTGTCTTTTTTATTGCTACATTTTTTTTGCTGAAAATGCGCTGTTATTTTAATGCATTCCCAAGGAACTTCATTCTTAGCAACGTATAGAAATAAGCTATATACTGCAGCTGTCATCACAGTTGCAAATTTTAACTGAAATTTTCCTTTTTCTCCTGATGGAATCAATACTTTCTTCTCTTTAATTGCCATCAGTTTAGAGTTGCTTGATATTAATATAAATTCACAGTCTTCTGGAGTTTTATTCGTATAACTTATTTTCTATGTATAAAAAAATACCTTATTGCTTGTTTTTCCTAAGGATAAAAATATATCATAGCTTTTAGTTACTTACATTTAAGAAAATTATTTGAGCAAATAGTCTTGAACTAATATTTGCTGCTTTTCATTCTCATTAAGCGTTTACATTACCAAAGTAGGCTTGCTATTTTTAGCATTCCATTAAGTTTGCTAAATTTATTATTGCTACTTCAGTTCAAATAAAGGAGCAGGTGCTTCTTTTTAAATCAGTTCATATTGTGTCTGTTAATTCTTAATGTTAAGTGTATTACTCACATTTTTATCTTTCTTAAAATCCTTTTCTTCACTGATTTTTTCAATGCAGTCTTAGATTTTTAACTACTATAGAATCTTTTTTTTTCTCTTTTACTGAACAGTTTGAGCTCTATTTAGTGTATCAATGTTTCAGTTAATAGCTTTAGCTTCTTCAATATTTGAAGTGATTGGTATTTTGAGCAAGTTATTTTAGGAGCCATTCTTCTTCAATAAGTCCTCAGGCGATTCCCACTACTTTTTATAGTATTACCTTTCAACATTATCCTTTAACTTGTCACAAAACGAATTATTAATTTTACCCTTCATATTTATCTTTTTTATTGGTCTTTTGAAGGAAGAATAAGCGTCAAAACTTTAATCTAACTTCTTAGCTTGAATGCTTAAATCTTAAGGAACGAAAGTTCTCTTGTTATTGTACAAATCATCTATACGTTCTGCTATCTATTGGCAATTAGGCCATAGCCCTGTCTTTAGTTTAGAAAAAACAACTTTACCTCTAAAATACACTTCAAAGGCACCCATTCTAGGAAACTTAATTTTACCCTCTTGATTTTCAAACTCTTTACTAAAAATATTTTTGAATAAAGGAGGAACTTCATTTTAAACAACTTGGACTTGGTTCTGAGTATACTGAGAGATAAGTTTGAAGCATTAATTAAAATGATGAAGGTATTTTTGCTCAATATGGTTGGTACATCATTTATGATAATTGCAATTTTCACTGATTATTATTAAAAAAATACCAGTGCTCTATATAAACGCTTTCCATTTTTATCTATACTTTATTTAATTCTTCACTCTTTAGTCTTAATTAAAGGACATTTAATAGGCATTTACTATGCTATTTTAGCTTATCATATGTGTTTATTTTATGCTTATGTACTAAGCCTTTTGTGCTAGAAATGAGTGAGATTAGTTAATCTTAAGGAAATGTTTTTAACTTGGATGAAGCTAATTGATAATCAAACATTTTCTTGAGATGGAATAAGAAATAATAGGGATATCAATCTACAAGCATCACTTAGATAATGCCTAGTAGCAATAATAGCAATTAAGTTCATTATATAATAAGGAATTTGAAAATACTAAATAATCTAAGGTAAACTATTAACTATTAATATAGTCCTATAATATTTCAAATGTTAGCTTATGTTAAATAGCTACTTTTAATTATAGTCAATAGACTTTTAAGCTAATTATTACTAGTTAAGAAAGATGGCTTTATAAGCCAGCTGTCAGTTTATAATATAGTAAAACTTAGAAATCCTTTATTTACTATATTACCAGTTAGTTAGTGCTTTATCTTAGTCTAATAGGTAAATTATAAAGTTGCGGCATCCAGTATTTAAATGGGAATAAATAATATTCATATAAAGTAATGATTTATAACATTACATGATTAAGAAACTGGTAGTCTTTATTTTTATTTAAATAAGATAGACTCTTAGGTTAGAAAATTAAAGCCTACTTTCAGTTAATTGATTTACTATTTATAATGCTTATAAAGATTAATAGAGGAAATACCTTCATATAGACTTTTATTGTTCTTATTTGGATGATTGAATAACTGAGTTGCTTCTGAATTTTTATAAATCAATACAATTTTTCTTCTTTACTTCTCAGATTTTTGTTGATTGACTTTTTAGCTAAATGATTTATAAAAAGACTGCTTTATCTTGTCTGCCATCAAGTTTCACAAATCTATATTATAGACACTTTTTGCTCCTAACCAAATAAAAGAATCCATAATTATTACTAGTCCAGCTTCTCAATACATTCTTGATACTTCAGTACAATACCTCTAAAGCATCTAGCTTAATGATATAAAAGTATTGGCAAAGTGATTAGTAAATCTAACAATTAGCAAGGAAACAATAATTAGCTTTAAGAAGTCCAATATTAGTAGCAAAAGCAAGTAAGAGAATAAGCTATATAAATGCATAATATTAGTATACTAAAGATAAACTAGATTGAGTAATAAAGCTAATTAAGCTAAGTATATAAAGTAAAGAATTTAGCTTATCTCTTTTAAATTCAATTCTTAGGATTTTAATTTAGAAATGTCGGAATAAAAAGAGGAGGAATCTTTTGAGGATTAGGAATTACAGTAACTTCAAAATGTTGTTGATTAGCTGTAAAAGTAGAAAAAGTCTCTTGAAGATAGGCTTTCAAGAGCTATTTAAAACTCTGAAATTTTTTAAAAGGATAAGAAGGAAATTTAAGTGATTATTTAGTAGTTGATTAAGGAAAATCAAGAGAGCTTAGCAGCATCTAAGTAGAAAAATAAGACAATTGATGATTTGAATAACTAGATCTTTAAAATGTAGTATGAGTATAATAGAAATAAAAGGATAGAGGAAGAGTATAAAGAAAGACAGTTAAAGTAAGAACTTTAAGGAGAAGGAAATCAAGAAAAAAGAGTGGAGCAAGCTAAGAAAAATGAAGAGTTTAACTAGAAGGAAAGAAAGTATAAACATAACATATAGAAAATGAGCGAAATGATTGATGTAGATAAAAAGGAAATAATTGATTTGAGTGAACATGTTCAGACTTTATAAAAAACCATTACTGAGAGAGATCTAAAGTTGAAATAGGTAAATAACTTAAACTTAGTACTGACGGAATAATTAAATGAAGAGCCGTAAATATCTGATTGCTAAATTTAAGACGAGCAAAAAAAGAGTAACATAATGAGAATTTCTAAAAATGAGCTTTTAAGAAATAAAGACGTTGGTAGAACTGGTACTTCCATACAAGCAAAGCTAAAAGAAGCATATGGTGGGAAATGGAATGTTTTGATTTAGCACGAAGGAGTATAAAGTGTTAGCTTTTTTACTTTGCAAAACCAGAATTTCATTAGCTTTACTCTTTCATTTTTAAAGTTTACAATTTGGGAGGCTTGAATGAAGACATCTTAAATGATTTTTAAGCTTATAACATTTTTATTTTTCAAAGGATCTAAATCAACTTCAATAATAGATCTAATGATTTAGTTTTAAATTAAATACCTAAAACTATACATTAATCAATTATTCTTCTTGAGCTATCCTCTATGGTATGTAGAGGTTCATATTATTAAGTACTAATAGAAGAGTAATAAAATAATTTCTTGTAAGATTAAAAGATAAAATCAAGAATACATTCTAAAGGAAAGCCAAAGATTTAACCTTTTAGATATGAAATGAGAATAAATTTTTATGCTGACTTAAAAGATCTAAGAGATATGTAAAAATAAGCTTAATTTGGCTATTTTAATTAAAAATGAGGCAGTTCAAAAGGACATTTAAATTAGCAAGATGCTTTACTCAGAACAATAAAAAGGAATTTGTTGATTTTGGATTTAAGGATGTGAAATGGGAAGATAAACAAAAACTTGTTAATAATGTTTTCGGAAGCGTTGCTAATAACTACGATTTAATGAATGATCTTATGAGCTTAGGAATTCACAGATGCTGGAAACACTAGATGGTTTAATAAATGGGAGATATTGAATGCGATATGAAGATTTTAGACGTTGCTGGAGGAACGGGAGATGTAGCTTTTAAGATCTATGAGTAAAATTAATCAACAAATGTGACTGTTTGTGATATAAGTGAATCTATGCTTGAAGTAGGTCGTTAGAAAGCAGGTGAAAAAGGATATGGTAAGTTTTAAAATGTTTACTTTAGATATTGAATTCAAGCAAGCTAATGCTGAAGATTTATCACAATTTTAAGATAACAGCTTCGACTTTTATACTATTGCATTTGGAATAAGAAATGTTACTGATAGAGCAAAAGCATTAAATGAAGCTTATAGAGTACTAAGACCAGGCGGTTAATTCTTTTGCTTAGAGTTTAGTTAAGTACCTTATCCAATCATCAAAGAAGTCTATGCTTTCCATCGATTCAATATAATACCATGGATTGGACATTTTGTGGCCAATGACAAAGAAAGCTATCAATATTTATCAGAAAGTATTGAAAAGTTTCCAGATCAAGAAACTTTCTTAGCAATGATACGAGATGCAGGATTTAAAAGCTGCAAATACACCAATATGACTTTTGGAATAGTAGCTTTGCATTCCGGTACAAAGATCTGACCTGAGTAAAACTTTTCAACCAAACATTAATAATCCTATCTTCTTACATTCATTCTCTATAGCGTACCTACAAGCATTAAATATCAAACTATCATAGATATACAAGTATTTTTTAATTTATCCTCTTCATAAGCTTAATTTCTTTACTACCATTATACCAAAGAATCTACTAAGCTTAAAAAAATCTAGCAAGTGAAAATTGAATAAAGAGATTTAGATTATTTCATATTTTCTCATCTTCCTAGATATTTCTAAACTTTAACAAGCTTTACCTTTACTAGAGTTCAATAAAGTTTAATAAATCATAAGTATTAAATTAAAGTAAATCCAGAACTAATGGAGCAAGACATAGATTTAATAGATAAAATAATAGTCTTAAATAATATAAATGAGGATTAATAAAAAAGGACTTTTCAGTTACTTTGTAGTTCAAGTTAAAATAAATGAATATTAGCATATAGAGGACTAAAGGAATAGACTATATTATATTAAAAAAATATAAAAAATAAGAATTAAAAAATAAATTGAAAAATTCAATTCAGCACTGCTTGCACCAATTCTTAAGATATTTGCTGTGAAGTAGCTCTTTTGCACTTGGTCTTCTTTTTGCTTGTTTAACACTAGTTCTTTATATTATTTAGCATTCTTAAGGAAATTAATTCTGAATGAATTAAGGAAGGATCTATTTTTTCTTCATATCTGTGATCAGCTAAACTTTTTCGTGATAAGTACCAGACTTAGCACACATTTCTAGCAAAATTAAACCTAATGAATAGATATCCACTTTCTCATTATACTTCCCACTGCTATTAATTTACTCAGGAGCTGCATATAAAGCTGTTCCTAAGTCAACTGATTTTGTTGATTAGCGTCTTAGTGTGGAGTTGTACACTTCTTACTGGGAATTTTCCTCTCTTGCTAGTCCAAAATCTCCTATCTTGACCATTAATTTTCCTTTAAATTTAGTAAGGAAAATATTTTCAGGTCTACAAATAAAAAGCTTACTTTAGATCTCGATGGATAATTTTATGTGAGTGAATATGCTTAAGGCCCTTAAGAATTTAAATGAATATATTCAAGTTTTCTTTTCTTGAAATTCTCTCTCTTTTTTCTATAAAAGTCTTTAGAGTGTCTCCTTCACAAAGTTCCATTTAAATGTACAAGAAGATACGTAGAAAGTAGTTATTCTATTTGCAAGCAGGTTCCCTCTCCTTCTGATCATTACTATCCTTTGCACTTAGTAAATGAAAACCTAAGTTTTCAAAATCGCTTTACTCGCTTTGATCCTGTTAATCAGTAGGTGAAGGAAATTCAAGATCAGAATCTTGAACATTTCGTAAAGAATTCAGAGTAAAGTTATCATGATTTTCAATTCAGCAAGTCATGTATCCTACTACGTTCTTACTATTAAGTTTCATCATTGAATGCATTTCTCTAAAAGTTTTGTGATCTCCTAGATTAACTATTTGTTTTGAGCTCAAATCTATTTACAACTCTTTGATGGCATAATACTTCATATCAAGTAAGTGCTTTGCTTTATAAACTGATCCAAATCCCCCTTTTCCGATGGATTGGTGATTTTCAAAGGAATTTGAAAATCTGTTATTATGGCAGAGTTTCTTGATTTAGGTGATGTACTCGTTTATTTCTTAGCTGTCTTAAAAAATCTCTTATAAATTATTCATTGAATCACTTTACTCGTTGTTTTTTAAGATAAAATTCGAGTTATTCATATTTTCCTTTAGCATGCTCCGATCTGTTATCTCATTTTAATCAATTTAATTTGGCCATGTCTCATCAACTGTATTAATTCTAATTCTATTTGTTGCTTTAATTTTGCAAAATGCTGTTTAAGTAGATATTTCGTTAAAATTTTTCTAATTTTAGCTTTCGAAGTCCTCAGATTTGTTTTACTTGCAGCTAAAATTTTTCAAAAGAATAAGACTATCGCCTTGCTAGTCTACTTCACATTTTGATTTGTAGCTGATTGACTTAGCTAATGGTATGATTTTATATTCTTCACTAAGGTCTTTTTTATTATTTTTATTATTTTTATCGAATACTGAGCAATTTTCATATGCGCGAGATAAGGGATAAATGAAAATTCCCAATATAAAACAACTCACTCCAACAAGTACAAAAACCACCAAATTTTCTTGCTCTATAATTTGCTTATGTAAGCATAGCTTAATTTATCCTTTTACAACTTTAATCATTTAGTCACTTCCAACTTACAAAGCAAAAGGCTTTTAGAAATTTATTTCATGAACTTAAAGCGTTTCCGAATCAATTAGAAAAGCCTAGACTATGTAGCTTCTCGTTTCGAATTCAAGAATTTGCTCTTTGAACTTTCATTTTATCTTCTTCTATTAGATCTCAATTTGGTCATGAATACCAAATATCATCTAATTGCTTTTTAGTTCCTTGAATAGTACTACGTAGTTATCTGTCTATGATTATAGTTAAACTTAATAGTTTTAAGACTCCAAAATAACAGAATTTCTGTCTGTCTGAGAGCAATTGCTATTGCAATATCTTCAGGTTCCCTTTATCAAATCTATTTAAACATTCTCATTGCTCCTTCCGACATTTATTTAGGTATCTTACAAGCATTCAGGAAACTTAATATATGTTTCTCTCACGTTTATCTATAGATTTACTAGGCTTTGCTGCTTGAAGTACATATCACCATCTAGAGATAGAAACAAACTATTCGATTCGTTTAAAAATTGAGTTATTTAGTAGAATCGGGATGTGACTTTATTCCCTTTGTCATTTAGAAGTAGTAGTTAATTATCTGCAGTTGTTACTAGAATATAATCGCAGACGATGTTAACAACCAGCAGGGAAATTAAAAGGAATAAGTACTTCATTTTTTATTTATTAGTAATGAAAAAAAAAACCCAGACATTTATGCTTCCAGTTTTAGGAAAGAAAAGAGTTAATTTATTTGAATATTTGCAAGTAATTTGAATATGCTTATGATATAATAACTTAGTAACTTATGTAAGATAAATGTTAGATTTGCTATTTAGGTGTTTAAAGTTAAATGGAAAATAAATATTTAGAGGCTTTTATGTCCTCTTGTTATTAAGGGTTAGAAATTTCTAAAGGGCTTTGAACTTTTTAGGTAGATTATAGAGAATAATAGACCAAATTCAAAAGAGATGTAATCAGTTTGACTTAAACAAAATAGATATATTTTGTCAGTCTCTTGCTTATCATTTCTGAAGTTTTAATCTTTGAAAATATTAAAGAAAATAACATTTTGACTGCTTAATAAACCAATATAAAGTACCATTACAAACTAGCTACAAGTATATTATTTTGTATATAAGCCATTAACAATACACATTCTTCTTTCATTTCTCTATAAAATAAATTTTTATGCATTGGCAAAATCAAATTGCTACTTTTATAAAAATAGGCTATGTAGTTAATTTCTTATAGACAGCGAACTAAAAACCGATTTTGACAAACCTTGAGTGGATTATATATTCAATTTCACTCGATTTAGTATAGATAAAGTAAAAACTATAAGAAGAGTTCATGAAAAAACTCGACTTATATTGACTAAATTTAAGTTTATGCTTGAGGTGTTTAAAGTAAAGTATCTATGTACTTGATTATTGGTAGCTTTCTTTATAAGTTTATAGGTCTAAAAATACATCTATCACATATTTTCTTATTATCTCATAAATTGATTTATCATGAATGTATAAATCAGTTACTTTATATAAATACTGAAACCTTTATTCTACAAGTATGTCTCTCAATAAAACATCAAGATAATTATTCAATATGTTTTCTTATATGACTTAAGGATAGCTAAATCAAATTGCTAAGAGTTGAAACCTTCTATCATGCTCAACTTCTGCTTAGATTATTTAACCAAATCTAGATTAAATATTAGTATCTAAAGCGTATGCAAACTTTTTAAAAACTAAAATTAGATAGATTAAAGGAATAAGAGATTAAGATTTAAATAAGCTTCGTACATAAGTATTAGAACTAACTAGTACACCACAGTAAAAAGATGCTTTACATCATTTTAAAAAGATCTGACTATTTAATTTAATTTTAATCGTAGATAAAATATCTGAAAGGGAGGATCATACTAAATACTCTTAACAGAAAGTGTTAAGATTTAACTTTAGTGCTGAAACTTGATTATAGAAGATTTTATGTAAGAGTATGAAAAATCTAAGCACTAACAATCTAATTTCTTTTGAAAAATTTAGATTTAAACTCTTTATAAAATTGTTAGTTTGAAAGCGAAAAGATAGTTTTAATAAAAATTATAATAAAGTTCTTTAAAATCATTCTTGGATAATTTAGTTCAAACATCAATGTCTTTTTATTTATTTTGAAAAATTAAAACCTTTTCGGAATTTTAAAAAATGTAAAAAAACTGCTAGCATTACAAAATTTTTCTATTTATTTGTTATCAGCAAATTTGAAAGTATTTAATTATTTTATCCATATATTTATTTAATTTGGTTAAGAGTAATTTTATCTTTATTTATTTATAAATTCTAATTTTTGTATTATAGCTTTTTCTTTTTAAGTTTTAAAACATTTTTATAAAAAATATTTACTTCAAATCAAATTCAAATATTTTATAGGAAAAAATGCTTTTTTAAGAAACTCTCTGAGTAGTGATCAGGTCTCCAGATTTACTAGTGTAAAACCAGTTTCAGATCTAGGTTAATACGTAATTTATTGATCCAGTTTTTTCTTATATAGTCTTCTATCCTTTGTTGGATAAAAAATAATAAGTTCTTTTCAAATCTTCTCGCGAATCATATTATTTTACTTGCAGCCTCTTCAGAGATTCCATGTGTTACAACAGATGTAGCATTTCTCCTTGAAAGTCTTTGCTCTTGTTTAAACTCTTTCTATTTCCCTTGGGATTGCTTATATAATAATAATAATGTATTAATGCGACATCACCCTTGCTAGGTTTATCACGAGTAAGTTTATAAATTTATTCAAAAATTCATGAATTCTCCAGAATCTTGCTCTTCTATTACATATCGACTTTCTCAGAATTAGCCCTACTTAATTATTGGTATTTTGCTTCAATCTCAATTATTACCGAAAATTTACCTCATTCTCCTATTTTAAGCATTTATAACGTCCTGCAATAATTAATCACCGCTACATAATTTTGTTCTTGTAAAATTATCTTTCATGGAAGTAGTATAATTTATTTAATTTTATCCAAGTGTTTCGGCTTTCTTATTCATGTTTTCTCTTGAAGTAATGACAATGTCTGAAGGTATGTTCAATTTTTAGCAATAAAAGTATTTAATTGGACAGTTTCTTGAAATGTGACCTATAATGTAGCAGCTTCAGCAGCGTTAAAATCTTTTATTTTCTTCGCGAGAATCGCCTTAATTTCATTTTCTACTTCCATATATCATATTGAAGATTCGAAATGAGCTTATTGCTATGACCTAATTTTCAATTTATTTGATTTTATGCTCTATTTTTTCCCATTTTTTGGTTAAGTTAGAACATTGAAGGTTTGAGAGAGATTTCCGTTTTTAGTAAGTATTTTCTTTTTAAAGATGGGTGATAATACTAGCTATGAACTAATTCTTTAGGTTAAGTCTTAAACTGAGTCTAAAACTTTTATTATCAGCTATCAAAGAGTAAATTTCAATGAGTTGATCTTATTGTTAATTATTCATTCGATTTTAAGGGTTTTGCTTCTTTGGAACCATTTTTTTCTATATTCATGTAATATTTTAGGGTTGCTATTATTCAATTTTATTTAAGATTATTTCTATTTTCTTCACTCTTGCTTCTTAGTCTTGGCTTATCTTTCTTGCTTCATATAGTATTTTTCACTTTGTTGTTTCATTGTTCATAGATCTCAGTCTGACTCTTCCATTTTATCTTCGTACTCTCCTTAAAATTAGTATAGGGAATATGTAAATTAAAGTCCGTAGCATGAAGTTCGATTTTATGTTAGATTTATTCTAATTCTTTTTCCAGTACTATGACAGTTCTAATAAGTCCAAAGCTCGTTTTCGAAGTTTAGTTCTAAGCCATTCAAAGGACTTATTATTTTGGTTAGGTCACTCAAGTAGTCATTTGTCGTAAGTTTTGTTACACTAATCTCTTTTTCCTTAATTTTTACTTTTTTGGAGTATTTCTGTTTAGGTAGAAGAAAGATGCAAATGTTCACCTATTTTGGAAAAATTCCAAGAAGTGGATTGTTATTATCCTTTCCGGTTTTCTTCTCCTCTTTTGATAGCATAAATCCTTTTTCAGTTCTCTCAATTATCTTAGAAGATATTTGCTTAAAATAAATTTTATTATTAATTTAATTTTAATTCAAGTTAATAATTTAAGCATTGAGAAAAGAGAAAAGGGACTTTTACTATAACCCTCCAAATTAATTAAATAGATTTATCTATTAAAATACAAATATTTAAATTTAACTGCTATGAAAAAGCTGTATTTTCATTGCTTAGGTATAAAAATGTGATTCCTTGGCATTTCAAAACTTTGTGTAAACTTTTCACTCTCCCAAAAGCTGAAAATGGAGGTGAGCTAGTATCCTGAAGCACATAAAAAGGAGTATTTGCTGTAATGAATAAAATAGAATCAAGTATACGATTCATCTCAAAGTAAGCATTCTAAGCATCAGGATCCACATTTAACAAATCGTGTTATATTAATCTGAATTGAATGTCCTTCAAGCACATTATGGCTCTGAGATTCTTTATATTTTTTTACAAAATAAACAGAGAAAGTATTGATAATCCACAATCAACTATAGATACACTCTTCTAAAACAATTAGAAAGAATGATATTAGTATTTTGACGACTTAAAAAAGATGGTTGTATATTATAATATTTAATTAAATAACTCAGAACATAATTGCAGTTTTAAATCATTTACTAAGCATAAAAAATGTAAATTTAGCATAAATTTTATACAGCTGCCCCCTAAAGTTTAATAGCATGCCTACTGCTAAAATATATACTGAATAATTTCAAAATCTATATTAATTTCCAGGAATTAACTATACTAAACTGAAAAAATCATATAGAAAAGAAATTATAAGAATAAATAAGCTCATAAACTAATCATTCAATTTCCGAAAGAATCTTTAAGACCGTCATTACCCTATTGATAGCCCTTACTACATCTGTGGAGATATGACACCTTTGAACATATAATGGAATGTAACTACTATTCAGACATAAGGATTTGACTATAGTATAAGATTGTGAATTATGAAATAAAGTGCTTTATTCTCTATTATTAGGTTTATATAAATATGCTTCCTAGCAATCAAGCAGTAGAGTTAGATTTACAAATCAAAATATTTAACCGATTGCTACTTGATCGAAAGATTGGAGCTATTTAAAATAGAAAAGCAGAAATAATCAGAAAATGTATATATAAGAAATCCTAATAAAGAGGAAGTGATGTGATGATACCTTAGATTTAAATTTCTTTAATTTTAAGAAGAAATTCTTACAATTAAAGATGTCCACAAATCTTTTTAGTTTAAATATTAATACAAATATTTAAGCATATCCCAAAATAAACTGTCTAGTAACTGAATTTCTTCTCTTTCTAATGCTTTTATTTAACTAATTATTATTTATATATTTTGCTTTTTTTCTTTTAAAACTTACAAAATTAAAAAACGAATTGGATGTAGAAATCAAAGAGAACTAACTAATAAGTTTTAGAGTTTTCTAAGTGAATTTAAAAATCTAACCTACAGTAGATTATTAGTCCTAGACATCAATTAAAGAAGTTAAATTTTATTTTTAGTGCTTTGGTAGAAGAAATTAAGTACATCTTTGTAATACTATATGTCTTATTTGCATTGATCCTTAAAAATAGAAACTGTTTATCTAACTAAATTATTAGAAGGAGTGTATTTAAATTGAGACAAAGTAAAGTACCCAAATAAGTTATAAATCTTAGTAAACCACTTAGCCTTAAAATAAGAGTTTTAGCTTATTATTTTAACTTTAAAGTAAATAAAAGCTAAAATATAATCAATATCAAATAACTAAAGGTTTAATACATTCTAACTAAACAACCTTATGATCATTTCTTATCTTTAAATTAAATGAGAATTCCTTTTAGCGTAAATTCCAAAATATGTATTTAGTATAATTGAAAAAGTTATTCATTCCTGTTGGTGTAAAGAGGAAGAAAGTTTTGTAAGATTTTTTATAAAATTCACTGTTATGTGTAATAATTCGATTTGCCCTGCTCTTTAAATTTTGATTATCTAGCTTCGTAAAAGCTAAAATAGAATAAGTTGAAAATTGAAAAATATAGAAGTAAAAAACTGAATCTGATAAATAGGTTGTATTAACCTTTCTAATAAGTTACAAATAAGAAGTGCATATTTCTTTAATAAGCATAAATAATCTACATATATCTGTATAGTAATCAAATTAGAGTAACTTAGTCTGTTAATTTATATAATTCAAGCTCAAATGAATTCATACCATCTCCAGAATTTAACAACTAAATAAATCATTTAATTAGATAAACTACTTTTGATGATTAAAGAGATTTTATGGATTTTACATTAAACTGAAGGTATATTTATACACTAATCTAATCCTTCTAATAAAATAATTCAAAGAATCAATTTAAAAGATTGTTTTATTCTGTAGTTCTAAGGATCATACTACAAATATTATTTAATTACTTATATCTCTTCATTTATTATTCCATTCTACTTTCCTTAAAGCTTTAGTAATTGCTTTCATTTTCTTAAAACTATCTAACTATTTTAAAAAGTAAGATGTAACTTTATTTTTAAGAGCTTATCTACTTATTCAGCTATTAGTAGATCTTTATTTAATTTAGGTTGTTTAATAATGCTAATTGTAGCAGCTTTTATATTTGATTACTTGGCTTTAATGTTAAACTAGACTTCCTAAGTTATTATAGTTTATTATACAAGTATAATTGTCTAGAAACATGAGAATTTAATTATAACTAAGTATTTACTAAAGCAACTACGAGTCTACGTTATCAAATCTATGCTCTGTATTGTAAACTAGTATATTTAGGTATAAATCACTTATACTTAGAATTTAGGAATTATTAATTAAATCTTTAACTGTATATCATAACTATGACCTACATCGAAACCAATCTAAGAGCTACTTTGAGAATAAAGCAAAGAAAGGTATAAACTTATAAAAGATATAATTATAAATAAGCTGAAGTTTAGAAAAAGCTTAATAACAGTATCATTAAATTAAAGTATAAAAACCACATAATAATCAGCTTTACATATAAAGATCTGTGAGTATAACTTACTAAGTTATTATTAATGAATATAGTAATAAAGGATATAGGCATAAAATATATTGTAATGCTTTTAATTTTAAATTAGTTAAAATATTATTAAGAAAAAGTGTAAGAGGAATAAGAATCTTATAAGAATGAAAAGATTAAAAGTTTATATATAGCTAATATTATTATAAATTATACTTAAATAACGTTCCAAAAGTTTAAGCAAGAAACTAGTTTTCTTTTATTTAAGTCATAGCTTGTAATTTTGAAATTAATTAATTTTAATAACTTTTATAAGTTCCAAGCAACTGAGGAATTATTATCCTAAATAAAGAATTGAAGGAATTATATGATATCTACGATATATTTAAGATTGAGAATATAGATTAAATCTGGATAATATACCTCTTGTTAAAATGAATACAGGATTAAGAAGAATGCAGTACAAAATATTTTTATAGATATAAAGGCTATTTAAAAGAGCAAGGTATCAAAGTGCTTTAGTTATTATTCTATAAATCTGAACATTTTTTCAATAAAAAGTTTTACTAAAAGCTTCGTTTATTTATGAGAACAGGAGTCAAGATTTTAATCTGCCTTATCTATTAAGAAAATTAAATATATAACCTTATACTGTAATCTTATTTTATCTAAGTATCCTTAAACTTGAATCATCATTTGAATCATATTATTTTGCCTATCTAAATTTATTAGCTTTAATCAATTTTCATAGCAATCACTAAAATTTTATGCTTTCGTATTGAAATAAGCAAAAGATATTTAGCCATAATTATATCATTAAGTTCATTTAATTGAATCAGAGGAAATGTATAGGCAGAGCTTTGCTTTTGTAAGCTTAAAGAGTAATAAAAAAGAATTACTTAAATAAACTAGAAAGTATCTTAATAAATACTTTTAGATCTCATAATCTTTGAGGATAGTCTCAATCCTACAAAAATCAGAACTGCAACAGCTGCTAATTTTATAAACTTCATCTTCGCTGCCTTGTTTCTTTCCTTGATTTCTGGCTCTACAATTGCATCCATTTTATATCTTAACTTTTAAATTAACTTTCTCTTAAATATTAACTGCTTGAAAATTTATAGAGTAGAAGCAATCATTAGAACAACTAATATCAAGAATTAAGTCTAAAGCAAGCAACTTAAAAAAGTAAATTAAGTGTCATTCTTGTAATAGCAGATTAAGAAAGATATGGTAAAGAAAGTAAAAAACCTAAAAGTAACTAATTATAATACATTATACCTTCTAAAGCCTTTATAGATTCAAGGCTTAAAGCTATTCATTCCTCAATCGTATAAATTATTTAGGTAAGCTAGTTTACTTTTTTAATTACTGTCATAAGTAAGTTGCAAGACATAAGTTTTATATTCCAACTCTTGGTTTCAAATAATAATATGCCCTATAATAGCTAATCTTCATGATAGCTATATTACAAAGCTTTATCCTAAGTACTTAACTAAATAAATTTAAAAGTTTCTTATTTTTACATTTAGTGACTTGTTTAGAATATCTATATTCAAAGCTATGAGTATAATACAACTAAGATAGATACTCTAAAATAATTATTAAGCTTATTTTTATCACTCATAGTAGACTAATTTACTAAGTAATTTTATGAAAGACTTAACTTATAACTATATACAAGCTTATTCTTTAAGGATTAATTAGCCTAAGCATATCAATCCTTTTCTTTTTAGAGTTCAGAATAAAAATTTTAAATATCAAACTCTTGAGATTTATAGAAGCTAAGACTCATTTTAAAAGATTAAAGATAAATTCTTTTCATTATCAATAATTCTTTAATAGTAGTAAGCAAATTTAAATAGTCAACCATTAAGCAAACCTGCTTATAAGCTTACTTTATAGCTTTATGCAAGATATGATATCCTTTTTATTATTCGATTATTGGAACTCAAATTACCTTAAAAATTTATTATAAACCCTTTTGGTCTTATTAATAGGTATCAACTAAATACATATTAAAATCCATATTACGCTATTAAGCAATCCCTATAGATTGATATAAGAGTTATTTCTTAAAAGTAGTTATTTTGCTAAATATTAACGAATGTACTCCTTAAAGTATTCTTTCTATATGATTAAATGATAGTTATATAATTAAAACTTAGCATACTGAGGGTTAGTTATTTATAACCATTCCTTTTATATAAAAAACCCTCCTATTCATATGAGTTTTTATCACTTGCTTAGCAGTAAGTTTTTAGAGATTATGTAAACTAATTCAATTTTAGGTTTAAAAGTACTAAATTGAACTACTATTAAATAGGATGCTATTTGCTAATTAGGCTATCAAAAAGAGTGGTGTAAGTATAGAAGAAAGCTAGGATAAAGCTAAATATAAGCAATAAAAGAGGAAACAAATAAAACTCTTAAAACTGATAGAAAATTATAAAACTAGCATTCATATTAAGGCCTCAAAAATAAGCATGCATCTTTAATGATTTTCATATATATAAATAGCAGAAACTATCACTCAGTAATATAGAAGACTTTTACTGAACTAGAGTTATTTTAGGAAATTAATGTGCTTTATAGTAAGATTTGAAGAGTTATATAGAATAACTGCTTTTTATTCATTTATATATTATCATTTATAAAATGGGGAATGTTTGTAGCAGGTGCTCTAAGAATCAGGCATAAGAGCCTGAGAGTTCAAGCAAAAAGATGCTATATTTGGAGAATTTTGAAATAAAAGATCCTCCTCCTTTTTATGGAAAAGCTCTGCCAAAATTTGAATATACGGAAATTGCAACAAGTGTTTTTGATGAAGAGATCTAGGAGATTGATCAAAATGCATTATAGGAGGAAGAACAGCATATTTAGAAACTCTAGAACTTTGTTTAGTTGGAGTAGTCAAAACAGTTGTAATGTGCTTAGCTATTATAGAATAGTTAGACCTAACAGGCTGAAAATCTCAATTAGAGTATAAAAGAGGTTACTTAAGAGTAAGAGTTAACTCCATCTTAATCTCTTTCAACTTCTTCTGAACATTTGCAAGTAGAGCCTGTAAAGCAAGACAAGAGAAAGGCTTCAATCTTACTAGTAAGACAAGACTCTTCTCGTCCTAGATAACTTTCTCTCTGTTCTTTGTTAAGATCTTCATATTTGGGTATTATAAATACTGAAATATCAAATGCTTAGAGGAAAATAGTTAGGTCCTAGGAAGATATTAACTTCATATCCAAAAACGTTAAAAACTTCTTTACTTTCAACAGTTTTGAAGAAAATGAGGCTAACTTGATTAAGTCTTATATTCAAATCTATGAATTTAAAAGTGGAGAGTATATTTATTAAGAGGGATAATTAGCTTCAAGTGCATTTTTGCTCAAAAAAGGAGAACTTGAAATTATTCAGGATGGAGAATCAAGCACTATCACTTAAGGATAATGCTTCGGAGAAATAGCACTTATGCTAGAAACATTTAGAGAATGCAGTGTTAAAGCCATTACGGACTGTGAGTTAATTGCAATTGATAGAAAAACTTATAAGTAGGGAATTTAGTGGATCTCTAGGAAAAATTTTAGAGAAAATAGAATTTTTATAGAGAAAATTCCTATACTAGCTAATTTAACGACTGAGCAAAAAGATAAAATAACAAATTCACTAACTACATAGAACTTTACTAAAGGGGATTATATAATTTCTCAGGGAGAAAGAGGAGATAGGATGTTTGTCATTAAGCATGGCAAAGTCAGCATTTAAATTAATCAATAGGAGAAATTCCAGCTTTAGAAAGGAAACTATTTTGGAGAGCTGAACTTACTAAATGATACACCACGAACTGCTGATGTTATTGCAATTGATAATTAAGTTCAGTGTCTTGTTTTGTTGAGAGAAACTTTGCAACAGGTTTTGGGTGGTAATCTTTAATCATCCATTAACAAGAACATCATAAAAATCGCTTTCCAAAGGAACCCTATTCTAAAGGATCTTATGACAGAATAGGTAGATAATATAGCTAAGGTAGTTGAGATAAAGAAGTATAAAAAGGATGAAAAGATTATCGCAAAAGGAGAAAAATGCTTCTTAAACCTATATATAATGCTCTAAGGTTAGATATGTTTAGAGACATCGCAAGAAACTATCTAGCCTTATTTCATTGGTGAGAAGTACATTTACAATTTAGATTAAACAACTAGTTGGAATGATAATTTCATGGCTACTACTGAAGTAGATCTAGCTTTTATTTCATATCACGATCTGATTAATACCTTAGAAGGATAAAGTCTCAAAGAGACAATTGACTAAAACAAGCTTATTAACACACTTAAAAATATTCCCATATTAAGAAACTTAACCCTCACCTAATTAAAGCTACTATAACAATCGCTCAAAATAGAGAACTTCATCAACTAGTAGCCAATAGTTCAATAAGGAACAATAGGAGAAAAAGTATACATTGTAAAGGAAGGGACTGTTTCGGTCTATAAAGAAAACTAGTTTCTTTATGACGTATCTAAGTTGGACTATTTTGGAGAAAGAAGCTTATTATTTGAAAAGCCAAGAGCAGCCACTATAAAATCTAAAGGGGAATCTCAATGTTGGGTCATTGAAAAACAAACTTTTAACGCCATTCTTGGAGAGAAAATGAAAGAAACCCTTTTAAGAAGAATACAACTTCAAGATGAAAACGTTCAGCCTCAACAATTATAATTCCTATAAGTAATTGCTTCAGGAATTTTCAGTACAATAGTATTTGCGAAGCATGAAACTTTGAACTTATTTTATATAGTTAAGTGTGTGTCAAGACATAAAATTCAGAAATATGATCTATATTAGAGTCTTAAGAACGAAAGGTAGATTTTAATGTCACTTGATCATCCTTTCATTAATAAAATGATAAGAACCTACAAAGATGAAATGAGGATTATCTTTCTTATGGAGTTTCTAAAAGGTAATATCTTTTATGACTACATGACGATCTATAATTAGCAGCAAGCTCAATTTTACGCTGCTAATATTTTAGTTATTCTAGAATATTTGCATGAACGTAAGATCGCTTACTGCGATTTAAAGCCCAAAAACTTCATTATTGATTATTAAGGATACTTAACGCTAATAGACTTCAGAACTGCAAAAGTTGTAGAGCAAAGAGCCTATACTTAGATAGGTACTCCACATTATATGGCTCCTGAAGTTATTTAAGGGAAAGGATATAATCAAATGGTAGATATCTGGTCTTTTGGTGTAATGATTTACGAATTTATCTGTGGAATGATGCCTTTTGGAAATGATGTGGAAGATCCTTATAGCGTTTATGAGGAAATTTTAAAACATAACTTAACCTTCCCAAGCTTTGTAAGCGAAATGTAAAGTGCTAAATTTTTGATAGAGTAACTGCTATCTATAAATCCCGTCCTCAGAACCAGAGGAGACACTTCTAGTCTTCGAAATCATGAGTTCTTTTTTGATTTTGACTGGGTAAATTTTTTAACTTCAGGATAAACTTTAAACTAAGCAGATGACTCCACCAATTTAGCCATCTCTACAAGATTTCTGGACTTTGGCAGATTTACAAGCAAATAAGAAAAAATCTCTTTAGTAGGTACTAAGTGAACAAGTAAGATCTCATTTCTTTACAGGCTTAATTTGATCTATCTGATGAAATTAAAAAGGTAGATCTTTCAGGAGGGAGCAATAATTTAGGTAAAGGCTACGAACCAAACTGGGACCAAGACTTTTGAGAGATTTCAAAATTTATTTATTCTAAGTACTAAAAGGAAACTTTATAACTCTTTCATTCTACTTCTAACTCTAACTGCTACTATATTATTTAAGGCAGCTAAGCAACCATCATATATAGAAAGTAGCAGTGGCATATAGAAATATCTATACATTAGTACTATAATATTTGTAGTAGATGACTATTGCTTCAACATTTAACCAAAGCTTCTATTTATAAACTTCAATCACTATAAAGCTGAATTAGCTGTTCGTAAACTTAGTATACAAGAAAGGAAAACTAATAGACTTAACTAGTGTATTTAATAAGCTGGTAAATATATTATTAGAAGTAATCTCAATATTGATAAGAAGCATCAAATTAAAACAAGAATGGATAACTTAAAAGAAAGAAGGAGAGTAAGGCAGCTTTTACTAGTAAAATAAGTAGCATAGGGACATAGTTACTATAATAGACAAAATAGGTATAAATTAGCTTATAAATGATATAAACTAATAGTAATATAAATCTATATAAAATTAATTCTTATGAAAAATAAATTTAAAGCAAGTAAATATCTGATTATCTAATCTTGAAAATTAAGAGATTTTAGTAAATAAATGGTAGAAGTTAATTCTTTATTAAATAAAAAAGAGAAAGGATTATTAATAGAGAAACAGAAGTATAAATACATAGTATTGAGAATAATAAATATTGTTATTATAAGAAAAGCATGATATTCATTGTAAATAAAAGCAATACTAAGATTCATTTCTTTAATAAAAAAGATTGGAATAGGTTGAGATGTCTGGTATAATATGGTTGAAGATATAAGCAAGAATATTTTAATTAGACATTAGAGATTAAAACATTTTTCAATCTTGCTAACTGAAGATATAATAAAGCATCAAAAATAGAGATAGAAAGCGATGACTCGCTTTCTCATTAAACTATAATTAAAAAATATTTAAAATTAACATATTTTCCAGCCAATCCTCGCTAACTTAATAAAATAAGTTTAAAGCAAAGGTTAATAATCATAACTTTAAGACTAAAAAGGCTTAAAGTATTATAGAACTAAATAAAGTTTAATTCTAAAATCTAGGAAATTAGCCAACTAAAGAATAATAAGCTTGCAATTAGTTAAACATCTTGAACATATAATTTATATGCTTATTATGCAAACTTCTTTTGTATAAGCTATTCAACCAACTAATTAACTAAATATCAAATAATTAAATTACAATTACATATGATTGAATGCTTTTAGGTTAAAATAAGTTAAATATAATTATACTTGTCTTTAGCAGTAAGTTTAATTATGGGGTAAATTTGCTGTAAGAAGGAATCTCAAGATTTTCTCAAAATGAGAAAATAGAAAAAGTAAGGTCTTTTTTATGAGAGTAATGATTAGCTTTTTTCTAAAAGTGAGGGAAGCGAAAGTGAGGAATCTTAAGAAGATGTTTAAAAGAGAAACATCTAATTGAAGAGTAACACTCCTTAAAGCAAAGATGGATTTGTTTATAGAAAGATTAAAAACCAGCTTCAGAAATTAGTGCTAACTGAAGAAAGTGACAATAACCTAGTCAAAATTAAAATCCAGAAAGGTGAGCTTCATGATATAATTTAAGAAGGAGAAGATCAAAGTTAAGCTACATAAAACTAAAGTGAAAAAGAGATGTAGCAGTATGCATCTGATTAATAGAAGTCAGAACTTTGTTTTAATCTTATGCAGTAACCTAATCAAAGTTAAAAACAATAATCTCAGTTTTCATAAACTTTTAACTTAATAGAAGAGAATGATTTTTAGACTAATCATAAGGAAATCTTATGATTAACTCCTAGGAATAATATTAATCTTTAGAATTAGTAGCAAACTATTAATACAGAAATACCAAAAGATGCTGTTTGGAATAGATCTTCTAATTCCTTTAATCGAACTTATAATAGGAAATCGAGTCAAGTACATAGCAAATTATCAAACAATAACACCAGATTTTCCAAGAGGACTAAGAGCAAGATTCAAAAAGTATTTTTGCAGGAAAACTTTTTTGAGAAGCTTGAATAAGATAATGGAACTGAATACAAGTAAAGATTATCTGTTATACCTGATAAAGAAAAGGAAGAAGAAAATACCTTAAGAAATACAGAAAGAAGAACAAGTTTAGAAGCAAAATCACAGCATAATAGAATATTTGTGATGTAGTAATCAGTCGATACTTTTGAATTCGCTAAGCGAAACCCAGGAAGTTCTTCTATAACCAAAGAGTTACTCACTGCTGAAGTTAGTGAATTACCAAAAACAGAAGAAGAAAAGAAATATTTAAAAGGATACGTGAAATAGCTATTTACATTGGGTAATTATAGTGATGAAGAAGAGAAGCTGTTTTTAGATTACTTTGTGAGATTTAATGTATACCCTGGGGATATAATATACACACAAGGAAATCCTGCTCAAAGTGCATATATTTTAGAAAAGGGAAAATTAAACATTCAAATAGACAATGTCAAAAATGGATCATTTAAGGATAATTAAATGTTTGGAGAAATAGCTCTTATGCTCGAAGCAACGAGAGAGGCAACTGTTAAGTGTGTTAAGCCATCTGTTTTGTGAGCAATCAGTAGAAATGCTTTTAGAAGCACTGTGGAAAAAATTCTGCGTCAAAATTTTGTGGAAAACAGAAGATTTATTGAAAATATTTCAATAATACAGTCACTTACAGATGAGCAGAAGGATAAAATTACTAATTCGCTAATCATTACGAATTTTGCCAAAGGAGATCATATTATAAATGTAGGAGACGTAGCGGATAGAATGTTTATCATTAAGGAAGGTCAAGCTCAAATAATTGCTTAGAATAAGATACTATATACACTCAAAAAGGGAGAATTTTTCGGAGAGTTCAATTTTGTAGATACACCAAGAGAGATAGATGTGATAGCAAGCTCAGAAGTAGCAAAATGTTTGGTTTTAATAAGAGATATTATCAAAAAGATTTTAGGAGGTTGGCTGAAGTTTGTCCTCCATAGTAACATACTTCAAACAGCTTTCATCAGAAACCATATTTTGAAGGATCTTACATAAGATTAAATTAAGCTAGTTACAGATTCAATGAAGTTGAACAAATATTAACCAGGAGATGTTGTATTTAGAAAAGGATCTTCATGCTGCGACTCAATACATATAGTAGTATCAGGAAGTTTAAAAAATGCAGAAACGCAAGAATTAATAAAATCTTAAGTATTATGTGAAACTTATGTCCTAAACGAAGATTAAACTTCAGTGTGGCTAAGTGATATTATGGCAGAAGAAGCACTTAGTATAGCAAGTATTACTACTTAAAAGTTAGAGCAGTTGCTCAATACAAAATTGTCTGTTACAATTAAAGAAAATCAACTAATACGTGCACTTGGAAATGTGTCTATTTTGAAGTCGCTAGATATAAATTAACTTAGAGATTTGTAAAAGAATTTGTCAATAGTAAAATACTAAGAAGGAGAAGTAATAGTGGAATAAGGAACGATTGGTGATTTGTTTTACATGATAAAATCAGGTTAAGTCGAAATTGTTCAGAATAATGTATATAAACTTACATTATCAAAGTTAGATTATTTTGGTGAAAGAAGTTTGCTTCTATAGCAAGCAAGATCAGCAAGTGTCATAGCTAAGGGAAAAGTAACATGCTGGACAATGAATTCATCCGTCTTCAACGAAGTTTTAGGAGAACATATAAGGATAATCTTATTATAGAGAGTGTAAATGCAAATGGAGAGTATATCAATGAATGATTTAAAATGCTTAAAGGTTTTAGGTTCAGGTGTATTTGCAACAATTATAATGTGCAAGCATAAAGAAAAAGATACTCGATATATTTTAAAGTGTATAAACCGACTGACAGTGGATAAATACTAGCTATACGATAAAATAAACCAAGAAAGAAAGATTTTATAGTAGATAGATTGTCCATTTATAATGAAGTTAGTTAAGACATTCAAAGATTAAGAAAGAGTATATTTTCTTAATGAGTTCATATATGGAATCAATTTTTTGCATGTGATTAGTCAAAGAGGGTTGATGAAAACAAATTCAGCTCAATTTTATGCTGCAAATATTCTTTTAATTCTAGAATATTTACATATACGTTTGATTGCTTATAGAGATTTAAAGCCTGTTAATTTTTTATGCGACTAACAAGGATACTTAACTCTTATAGACTTCAGAACTGCTAAAATTGTTAGTGACCGTACTTATACACTTATTGGAACACCTCATTATACAGCTCCAGAAGTAATTATTGGAAAAGGAAGTGGAACATAAGTTGATATCTGGTCTTTAGGAATTATGATTTATGAGTTAATCTGTTCTAGAGTTCCTTTTGGAGCATAAAAGGAAGATCCTTACGAAATATTCCAAGAAATATTAAAGCACAATCTTAAGTTCCCTGCATATATTTAATAATAAAGTCCTGCTAAATCTTTTATTGAATAGTGCTTAGATCCTAATCCTATAATGAGAAGCAACGGAAATACTAAGTCATTAAGATCCCACGAATTCTTCAATGAAATTGATTTTGTAATTTTTCATCATTCAGATCAAATTATCCTAAAAGGAAGTTCAAGCTCCATACTAGCCTAATTTATCTTTTGTCTACTAGGAAATATAAGCGCATGACTAAAACAACTACACAATAGATGAGATAATCGATAATTACGTAAGTCAATAATTTAGTTTGAGCTGCAATCAGAAGACTCTGATTCAGGAGAAGAGGAAAATTTCCAACTAGAAATAGATGAAGAGCAAGCATATAAAGCAACAGTATGGGATAAAGAGTTTTGATAATAAAATATATTAACTTTTAAAGTATTATTTACTGTTAAGGCTTATTTACTTAAAATTATTTCAGTATAATAAATTTAATGGGTTAAGTTTGCTGTCAGAGCGAATTCTAAAAGTTAGATAAGCAGGAAAGACCTGCTAGCTATTCAGGTAGCGTTCATGATATTTTTAGGCCTAGACCTAAAGAAACTTAATTATTTAATTCGTCTGAAAGTGATCAAAAGCATTATTCCTCTCAATTCTTCTAAACCAATAAAAATAGATTATCTTTAGACAAGAAATTTGATCTTAGTTCAAACTTTGATAATAAATTCACCTAGTGAAGGAGAAGTACGTAAGTGTTTAGCTAAGCGAATGAATTAACCCCTGGTATTGAAAGTTAGATTTAGAATGGCAAAGGAAAAAGTAAAGCTAAAAGCACTGAAACTAATGGAAACCTTTTTTAAGAGAATACTGAAGAAGAAATTGACATCCCATCAACACCTCCCCCTGATGAGACTCCTTAAGGACAGTAACATATAGTGCTACCTATAAGAAAGGAAATTCCACTTTATTCTGAGATAGAGTAGATAAATATTAATAGAAAAACCCTAGTAATGAAAACAATTAGATCATAAGATATATAACCAGAAGATGGAATGTAGCAATAGTTTAATAAGATACTAGCTAATATATGCTTTAACTTTGATTTAGATGATAAGCTTATTTTGTAAAACTCCAAACAGTAAACTATTGAGTTTTATACATAGCCAACTACAACACACGATGTTAAGCAGATAGGAGAAATAATGAGAAAGGCAACTGTTAATGTTCCTGCTATCAATATAAAAGTGGAATTAACTCCCTTTAACAAGTTAAACTATTCTGGCGCTTAAATAAACCTGTCTAAATCCCAGAATTTAGTTAACTCGATGAGGAGTGGAACTTAAAGAACAACAGAAAGAAGTTCTAGAAGATTAAAGCCACAGTTTACCAGGAAGCAGTAAAGCTATTTATTTGAAGAAAGCTATGAGTTTGTAGAAAGTACTCCAGTAATAAATATGAAATAGACATAATAATTCATACTAGAAAAGGAGAATCAAAGCTTACTAGAATTTTAGGATATAAAATCATACTCTTCAAGATAAATATAGGAATCAAGATAAAGAGTAACTTAGCAATCTGTTGAAACTTATTCCTTTTACTAAATAAACTCTTAATTAGGACTAGAAAGAGAACTATTAAATGCTGAAATAATCGATAAACCAAAAACAGAAACGGAAAAGTAATTTTTACTGAGTTATATAAGAAAGATAAACTAGGATAACTAGCTTAGCGAAGAAGAAGAATTTATCTTTTTAAACAATTTTACACACTTTAAAGTGCTTTAAGGGGATATCATATATGAAAAAGGACAATAGGCAAATAATGCTTATATTCTAGAATCAGGCAAACTAGAAATTTATGATGGACAAGAAAAAAGTGGAAAATATACTCCTGGACAAATGTTTGGAGAAATAGCTCTTTTACTGGAAGTAGTTAGAGAGGCAACAGTTAAAGCCTCAAAGGCTTCAACATTATGAGCAATAAGCAGGTATGCGTTTAGATAGTCAATTGAAAGGATACATAGAAATAATAAAGTCGAAAATAGGTAATTCATTGAAAGTTTAACATTACTGGCTAATCTAACTGATGAGCAAAAAGAAAAAATAACTAATTCTTTAGTTTTGGTTAGATATATCAAAAATGACTTTATAACTTAAGTAGGAGAAAATGCAGACAGAATGTATATTATAAAGCAAGGGTTAGTCCATATTTATGAGAATCGCTAACTAAAAAACATATTAAAAAGAGGAGCATTTTTCGGAGAATTGAACTTAGAAAATTAAGTAACTCGTACTTAAGATTCAGTTGCTCACACAGATGTAGTAAAATGCTTGGTTCTAATAAGAGACATCATTAAAAAGATACTAGGAAATGATTTCTAGGAAATACTATACAGAAATATTATCCTAAATGGATTAAAATATAATAATATACTGAAGAACTTAATGCCTGACTAACAGCAGGCAATTTCTAAGAATATAATAATTACTCATTATAAGAAAGGAGAAGTTATAATAAAGAAAGAAACGTCGTGTTGTGATACTTTGTATGTAATTATTCAAGGTAATCTTGTTAAATAATTTACTTAAGAAGCTATTAAGCCTTATTGCTTAGGAGAGAAGTACCTTTTTTATGACTAAAAAGGCATATTATGAATTGACAATATTATAGCTGAGAACGAAGTTATTATAGGTTCAATCAGCTAGGCTAAACTTTAAGAAATACTAGGGGGAATACTTAAAGACGTTATTAGTTAGAATGAATTGCTATCCACAATAAAAAATGTCTGAATACTAAAATCCCTTAATAACAAGCAGCTAAGAGAACTTTTGAAACTACTATAAACAATAAATTTTAGAAATAATCAAAAAGTAATAAAGGAAAATTAAGATGGTGGTGCTTTTTATATGATATAACGAGGGAAAGTAAAAGTTATGAAAGAGGGTCAGCTATAATATTCTTTAGGGAAATATGATTATTTTGGAGAAAGAGCGTTACTTTTTAACTCACCAAATAATATTACAGTAGTCGCTAATGGATAATTAACTTGCTGGATGGTTAGTAAAGAGAGCTTCAACAAGCTTATGGGAGAAAAAGTAAAGTAAATTTTAAAGAAGAGACTAGATATGTAATTCTAGTAAATTGAACTCATGGATATACAATGTCTTAAGGTTTTAGGAAGTGGAATATTTAGTACTATCGTTCTGTGTAAACATAAAGAGAAAGATGTTTTCTATGCTCTAAAATGCATATCTAGATAAACAGTTGAAGCTCATAAGCTTTATGATAAGATTAATAACGAAAGGCAAATTTTATTATCGATTGATCATCCATTTATTATGAGATGTGTTAAGACTTTTAAAGACTCAGAAAGAGTCTATTTTTTGAACGAATTTGTGCTTGGGGTTAATTTATTATAAGTCCTTTCATAAATAGGAGTCCTAAAGAATAGCTTAGCTTAGTTTTATGCTGCAAATATTTTAATAATTTTGGAGTATCTTCATGATCGAAATATCGCATACAGAGATCTTAAGCCTATTAACTTAATAATGGATAGTTCAGGATATTTGATACTTTTGGATTTTAGAACTGCCAAGATAGTTGACGAGAGAAGCTATACTTTATTAGGAACCCCTCATTACACATCCCCTGAAGTGATAGTAGGAAAAGGAAGCAACACAGCAGTAGATATATGAGCTTTTGGAATTATGCTATATGAATTTGTTTGTGCAAAAGTACCTTTTGGAACTGATAAAGAAGATCCTTATGAAGTTTATAGCGACATTCTTAAGCATGAACTAAATTTTCCAGGTTTCATTGATAAAAATAATACTGCTAAATCTTTGATAGAACAAGCGTTGGATAAATGTCATTAAACTCGTCCTTCTGCATAGATCCTTAAAAACCACGAGTTTTTTGAAGGATTTGAATGGGTAAGATTTAATTCAGGAAAAAATAATACAAAAGGAATTAGAAGCTCCATATTCTCCCGATCTTCAAAAATAAGAAAAGGATCTTAAAGAATGGTAAAAGCAAACTAAAAACATCAACGAAATTTTGGAAGATTATGTAATTTCCTTTATACAGTTGGAATAATAATCAATATCTGATATCGATCTTTCATGTATCTTATCTGTAGAAAGTTACAACAAGAATATAAATGATTCTATATAGTGGGATAGGGATTTTTGATCTGAGTTGATTAATTTACAACTTTTTGCTTAAATTTAATTTATACTTATCATAACTAACATATGTAATGCATGTAATGTAAGTAATACATATAATGTATACTACTCTAAGAATAATCTCAATCCTAAATTGTTATGCATGTAATTAGTACTTAAAGAAGTGGTTAATAAAGATTAATCCCTACTTCAAAAATTCGATCATAACTTTAAATGTTATGAACTAATCAATAATCAAAAGCAAATTCTGTGTAGCATTTTATTGTCTATGTGTGTTGAATATTCGCTCCGACTATTGAAAGAAATTAATTTTATAATTTTTATTTTTATTAGCCTAAATTTATTTCAATAAGAATGATATTTCAAGATAAATAAAGTACGAGTGGAAGTTTAAGATTTAATATGTTAATATAAATTGTAAGGCTTATTATTTCCTTAAGAAAAGACACTATCTCAATACATATAAAAAGATTTAGCACACCTATAAAATCTTTTATTTCTATTGTAGTCTTTGAATTTCATTTTTTATTATTTTTAGATTTCTATTTAAGATTACTGTAGATGTTGGTCAAAAAATTAAATTTACTTTTTCATTCTTGAAAAATTTCTATATTGTACCTCAAAATTTCACAACTTTCAAATTTAGAATTTTTTTTCTTGAACACTACTTTTGTGACCGATCTTCTTCAGTTTTCAAAATCACTTCCTTTCTTCCTTTTCTTTGAAAAATTTAAAAGCATTTTTCTTATGAAAGCTTTTTTATTCTTATATTCTTTTGTTTCTTTTTCTCAATATTTTTATTCTTTAAACCTTTCTATTTATAGATTTATCATATTATGATTTACTAATAATTTTAATTCACTTTTTCTTGATCTTTTTACTTATTTTTTTCTAGCTTTTACTGCTTTATTTGGATAAAATTTTTTTTAATGTATTTACTTCATCTTCCATCATAACTTTTAATTTTTGCAATTCTTATTTATTGTTTATTTAGATGTCCTCTATTTATTCTCTAACAATTTTTTGCTCATTTATATCCTTTCTTCTCCCTAATAACTTTGATATCTTCTTTAAATTTATTATCTAAGATTTATAAATTTTCTTTTGCTTTTACCTGTTATTATTATGATTTTCAATCTCTAAAGTTTTAAAATTTTAAGGATTTATAGGGTGCTATGAATTTTAAGGTTAATAACTGTTCTATCAAAGTTTCTTTGATGATTTTATTATTACTATACATTTTTTATCTTAGTTAAGAACTTTTCCCCTCTTTATAAAGAACTTAATAGGATCAAAATTATAATCTATTAGTCATTCTCAAAGTAATCTAATTATTGCAAAGCCTATGCATTATACATTAATTTACTCTACTATCTCTCTGGGTTTTTGATCAAATTACCTTTCTTTTAAATATTTAACTTATTATTTTTATTTTGAAAGGCAGATTATTAAATCTCTCTTATTTAACACTAAAAATTTCTCTTTTTGCTAAAATTCCTGTTAATTAACTCTTTTCTATTACTTTTACTTTTGTTAATAATACAAGCAAAGTTAAAAATAAGAAGCTTCAATATGTAATGAATGAAAGCAGCATATTTTATACTTTCTAATGCAGAATAAAGTTTTTCTTTCGTTATCTTTAGATGTAGTTCATATTTATTACCTGCAGATATTCAATATTATCTCTTTTATTTGTCTTAATACCAATAACTAAAATTCTTCTAATTTATCCTTCAAAATATGCTTATTTCTTTGATTATTTACTACAGATATTTTTACCTCAAGCCTAAATATTCAAATAAGAGCTAATTCGTTTTTTAAATTTAATATTTTACTATCTTTTTAGATAATTTTTGTATTAGAGTGTTTAACAGAATTGATACTATTTAAGCTAATACCTAAAGAATTAGAATTATAATAAGAGCAGCAGAAGTAGATTAGTAAAAAGCTTATGATCCTTCAACCAAAATATATTAAAGCTAAGAAAAAGCAAGATTTTGCTTATTTATCTCTAAATATGTGAATATCTATTAATGCTTCATTCTTCAATAAGCTTCTTGCTTATAAAAGAAGCAATTTTGAATAGAAGAATTTATGAATAATTAGCTTAAATATAACCTCTTAGAGGCGAATTAGTTTTACCAGATATTCTCTTACAATAATTTCTCTATCAGTATTGTCATCTTTAAGCTGTCAAATATTTTGTTCTATTATTATCACCAAAGTAATAAATCATCACACATTCTTTCATTTACTAGCTATTTTATCTAAGATATCTTTATAAATGCTAGCTGTCCATCACATATCAGTATTATTTTAATCTTGCGATTTAAATTAAATAATAAAATATTTTATAAAGCTAAAGAGTTTAAACTAAGATTAGAGTATTAAAGTTAATTGTATTTAGCATTCATAAGAAACTATCTTAGATATCCTAGAATTTATATTCCCTTTATTTCCTCTTTAGTTTAAATGCTTAATAATCTCATCTTAAAAGAAAATTCTCTTGCTTTTACTTTAAAAACCTATTTTTTTGACGCGTAAGTAAAGAAATTTATATCTTGAAAAGCTAACCAATAACTAACTTAAGACTAATCTGCTTCAACTAGTACTTTTAAGCAAAGGCACTAAATCTAGTTGACTTAAATCTGAAATGTAAATTGCTGAAAAGTCTAGGATCTTTGTATGATTTAAAAAATTCTTTCAATAAGTTTGGCTGATCATGCTCTATATGAATATCATGACTCAAGGATTTAGTAAATCTATAGTAGAGGGTAATAAGAGCGAATTAGTATATATAAATGAATCATCATAGAAGTAATTACTAGTATACTTATTAAATTGCTTTTAAATTACAAAATTGACTAAGATAAGTTTAATATCTGCCTTCTTTTCCCTAATTTACAGTATAAAGAGATTAGATAATTCTTTAAAAATATTATAATTAAGAGAGTGATAAGAGTACTATTAGATATATATTCACTACTATAGTTACTTTATTTTATCTCACTTTCTTTTTATCCTTCTTCTTACTTCTGTTAGCTATTATAATCCTCTTTTAGCAGTTTATTAATAACTTATAGTTTATATGACTATATAAGCTTAAGTTAGGTATCAGAGTATTAATGAGTGATGAAATAACTAGAGCTTCTATAGTCTGTTTTATTAAATTTGGGGTAAGTTTATAATTTTAAATGGTTAATATTTCATACTAAGTTAGTTATTAAAGCTAACTTATTTATATCTAATTATAGAGAAACTCTATTTAAACTAGTAATCACTCTAATATGATTATACTTAGACTTATCTAATATCATCTTAAAAATAGCCTTTGTTATATTTTTTTGAATTTATAAGCATCTAGCTAGACATTGAGAAAAAGAACGTTAGGTTAGCTATTATGAAAAGCTGAATTGTTTGAGGACTAAAGATAACTAATAGATTGCAACTTTCTTTTATTATAAAAAGCTTATTTAAACAACTAAGGCATAAGAATTATCAGTCTCTTTTAATAAAATAGTCTCTTAAACTTCCTTTTATATAAGTACTTTATCTCATATATTATTGGGATAGAATCCTTTAAAAGTATTTATACTAGCTTTAATTATATTACATTACAGCTACTAACTCAGCTTCATATCTTAAGAGTTGAATTAGATAAATAGGCATAAATAAAAAGACTATTTGTAGTTATGATGTTGTGAGTATAGAAATAGCTTAGTATACTGATTATATCTATTTGCCATTTAGCATTGGAAAAGAAATAGTTTTAAAGGTAATTAAATAAAGTTAAAGCTTAAATATGATCCCTAGAGTTGCTAATTACACTGGATATATTAGTTATGGAAATTCGCACAAGCCAACACTTAAACCTGGCAAAGATGCTGATTATTTTTCCAATGCTAAAATATATGAAACATACAATGCTCCAAAAATGAAATCATACCTCAGCGAGAATAGTAATTGAAAAACCACTTACTCAGTATAGAATTCAACGATAGCCCCAGAAGTTTTAAAGCGTTAAACTTGTTTTAACTGTAAGTTATTTTATAAGAAGAGATTGGAAAATCAAGAATTGACTCAAAACAATAAAATTTCAATGCTAACCACTGGCAAACAGTATAGAGAGATAGTTATCAATTTATAAGATAGTCGCCTAAGTCATAACCCCCAGTTAATAGGATTAAGTAATAGATTAAAACAGTTTAGTACCCTATTTAATTAACAGAGTCTTAGGATAAGTTTTCCTTCATAAACTACATACAGAGGCAACCATATTCAGAATCTAGTCAAACATATCTAGATCCATTACCCAATAGAAGTTAAACAATCAGTTCAGCTTATAAAGAGGTAAATCTCTTAGACAATAAATGAAAATTTCTTAGTAAAAGGAATATTAAATAGCTTAATTATATCTATATCTAATTAATCTTTCTTATTATAATAAGTATGTTCATATCTTCTTTAGCTTTATCCTTTTAATCTTATTTAATACTTTACCTGCTTTTATAAAAGTAGCCTTCAAGTTATTAATTATGATTATAACAAACTTATTTTTCACTCAGTGGGATTGCTATATTATGAAAATAGGCAATCCTATAAATTGCTTCTATTAGACTTACCTTATTACCTAAAGTAATCATTTATAGATTTCCAATGTTGGCAAAAAGTGAATAATAGTAGCTTAAGTTAGTAAAGGTTTTAGGTCTTTAGAATGTAAGCAAATATAAATAGATGTATTAATCTGTATTGGTAATACCTTTCTAATTTAAATTAACCATATTACTGACTTGTATAAGCTATTGGATTAGATAAAAGGTATGAATAACCTTTGCCTTAAATAGCTTACTAGCTTCTATTTCTAATAGCTCTCTTAGCACAACCACCCACTAACCTAGTAATTAACATTAGTTATGCTAGAATGTAGAAAGGGTATGAAATATGCTGTTTAGTAGATTAAATAAGTGACTTATTAAATAATAAATGTCTCTAAAGATATTAAATAAGAACTAGAAAACAGGAGATGTTCTAAAAGAAAGGTCATTTTCCTAGCCTGATTACTTCACTATTTAGTAAACTATCAGCATCAGATATTCTATTAATTCATAGCATAACAGAAATAGCCTAGTCTTCAGGTAAAAGAATCTAAAGAAATGCCAACCTAAGCTAAATTTATTCTCTGAGCCTAAATCTTCAAATTAAGAAATTGAATAGAAGGATAAGCAAAATTTAAAAGCACCTTTAACTTAAAACTCTAGGTAAGCTAATGAACTAATATAATTTGAAAGCTTCAGTTAATAAAGAAACTCTAACTACTTTGGTGATTTAAGTGATGAGAAGCTCAGTAACTTGGATAATAAGGAGATCATAATGAAACTGTATAAGAACATTAAAAAACTGGAACAGCAAAATGTAAAGAAATAAAGGGAGCTAAATTAGAGAATACTCAACCTTTAAGAAGAAGTCCACTCAAAGGAGGGCATAATAGAGTAATTAGAATAGAACTTGGAAGAAACTTGGGAAAAAGAAATACTATTATCATAGATTGCTGACTATGAGTACTAGAATAAGCAATTACTCAAATAGAACTTCTTACAGAATGAACAAATAAACGAATTTTAGAACTAGATACAGTAATTAAGAAATTAACTAGAGGGAAAGAATAAGAAAATAAGTGACTTATAGTAGCAAATCTAAGGAAATATGGAATAAAATATTCAATGAAAGTCAAAAGAAATGGACGAACTATAAGATGAAATAAGATAGCTAAGATTTAAGTATAAAAAGCTAAAAAAAGAGAACAACTCTTGGAATTTA
This sequence comes from Loxodes magnus, assembly GCA_946699065.1. NCBI lineage: Eukaryota > Ciliophora > Karyorelictea > Loxodida > Loxodidae > Loxodes > Loxodes magnus. Next base: position 304,121 of record CAMPDV010000016.1, read on the forward strand.
TAGCTTTAAAACCAGCATAACGAAATGAATGAATAAATAACAAATCTTTAAAAGAAATTGAAGCAGAAGGAGGAAAAACTGCTGAAGCAGCAAATTGAAGCTGAGGAAAGGATTAATAAAGTTTATATGTAACTGTATTCGAAACATAATGAGCCTTAGTAACAGCTATTATAAGCTTAGCCTGATTCTAAAGATTAAGTATGTAACGAAATTTTGGATGATCTTGAGTATTTACTCTTTAATCTAAATTTTCACGACTAAGAAGTTAAAAAGATAATGTCAAACAGAAATAACTAAGAATTGGTGTTTAGGATGAGGATTATTCAATAGATAGTACAGCACATTATTATGAAATCAAATGCAAACTAGTGAACAGAAGGTTCTATTAAAAGCAAATTAACAAAATAGTCAATTTCTGAATATAAGTCATGCAATGTATCTCCGAGATCGAAAAACTACATTGAACCTAATACTCTAAATACTAACGAAGAACTTGAAGACACCAAAAAAATGAATCCGGTTATGGTCTTAAATCTACAGAACCATGCAAGATTGAGTTAGTACTAAATGGAATACGCTCCAGAAGAACTTGAATAACAATTTATATTTAACACCTGTGAAAGTGATGTTTGATCTAGAAATACAGTATTGTATCTGTTAACTTTAATGTTCAAATATATTTATCTCTTTAGTCATAGCTATATTAAACCATTAATGTGATTTATCTTAATAAAGTCCTTTAATATTAAGATTAATGCCAGGAGTATTATAATATAGCATAATTATCCAAAAATAACCTTAGATAACAGAAATGTAAATAGTTAATTATTTAGGATATCTTGTATTTTATATTTATAAAGCTTTATTAAATCTAAAGCTTTACTATATTTAATCTTCTTTTCCACTCATTTATGCATCTCATTGTATACACTACCTTAGTTTAGTTTACTTTAGCTAGCATATTTTTTTATTAATATATACAGCTTCCATTTTTATGAGATTTTACGATAAAGCTAGAAGTTTAAAAAGCATAAATATAAATAGTCAAATTGAATATCAGTGCCTTTTATTATTTTTATACTTCAATTCCTTCCTTTATTGTACTCCTTCTTATCGCTTAGCCAGTCCCTAAATAATTAAAATGCAAAAGCCTTAATACCTATTTAAGGAGATATTTCAAAACTATAATAAGATTAAATAAGATAGATGATTGAAGCTTCAAATGGCAGTGTACAAATAAAGTGACGCATATAAAGGGTTTGCATGAAGCTTAGTTATCTTTTATTACTTGTAAATAGTTAGTTAAGAATTAAATTAAGCATTTTAAGCTTAAGGGTAATTAAAAGAAATCTAATTTAAAATGGTTGACTCTGGTAATCTTTATGAAACCATAATAAAGGAAGGATGGATTGAGAAAAGATCTCGCTATTTGAAAGAATGAAGATAAAGATGGTTGGTATTAACTCCTTAATATTTACTAACACTTAAAGCTATGAAAGGTTACAGTAATAAGCCAACTGAAAAAATTCTAGTTAAAGAATGTCTAACGGTGAAAGCAGCTGATGAAGAATTTAAGAAAGAGCTTATATTTGTAGGTTTTAATATTTAGTTAGTTGATACTTAACAGAGAACTTACTATTTTAGAGTAAAAGATTCAAATGAACGAGAGCAGTGGATTGGCGTTATCGGAAAATCTATGATAAAACCCTCTGGTCAGTTTTTATTTAGTTATGAGAAGCAAAAGCGAAGAAGAAATGCTGGATAACATGAACTGAGCTATTTCAATTCAGTTTTCGACATTTTAGTTGATAAAATTTTATTTACATTTTTGCGTTCTAAAATCTAACATTTCTAGCTTCATTAAACATGCTTAGCAAAGTCTCATCCTCATATCTTAGATACAAGAATAAAATCTACTCCTCATTAGTTTAAAGCTCGCAATAGAACATTATGGTAAGCTTATTCAACTAACTTATATATTTAAAAATTCACTAGAAAAAACAGAATTCATTTTATGCCGCTTTTTGTTTAAAATATTCTGTTAAACACATAATAAAATCTACTATTCTACCTATATTTTTGTAACCATTATCTGCATAAGAATCGTATAAATACCTCGGATAGCAAAGAACAATAAAGTGATGATTAAGTATAGTTAGCTTTATATAATGGTGAATATCTTCATATTAGATAAAGGAATTTGATATAGCTAATAGAAAGTTGAGCGACATTTTTTAATGAGTTTAAGAGAAAATTGAATTAAACAAAATGTAAGTTTAAAACACTATTTAAGCCAAAATATTTTTGCAGATTATAATTAATTATTAAGCAGTCAAAGATGTTTATGATGATATCTTATCCTTACCTACATTGGATGATCATGATTATTTCTCTTACTGATTTATCATCTTTAGAATTCTCTTGACTTGTTTAGAGAATTCTCCCTGCTTTCTTCATTAAACTTATCTAAGCGTTAAATCATTGATTTACTTTCAGTTTATTTTTAAACTATACTTATTTTGCTCAATTATAGGTAGCTGTCTCTTATCTGTTTACTAAATTTATTAGATATAAATTATCATTCCAAACAGCTAAAACGTATTTATACTAAATCCTCCTTCAATTTTGAATTGAAATGATCTAACCATTATCAAACTCTCATTCAGCAATACCTTATTAAATTTGCTAGTCTTAGGTATATCATATCTCTTTTTATATTTCTTAAAGGGAACCATTTAATCTAATTCTAAGTATAAAATCTAACGAAACAACCAAATTAATTAAGACTTGGGAATAGAAGTACATAAATATGGAAAAGGAATAAACTAGCATTCTCATACTATATCTAATAATTTTGAGAAAGCTCCTTCAGTTTTTCATGAAACAATACTTAAAGAGTGACTAATTAAAGTTTATGAAGTAAAGCAGAGACAAGGGAAAGGTTATTTTTAAAAAAGGATGAGCAAGAATTTGATTGATTACATAAGAACTAAAAAGAATTTAGTCTTTACATTGATTATACAGTGTATAAAAAGTCTAGAAGTATCTCTAAGATTACTTAGTAAAATAGCTTCTTATTAATAAATGATTACTCCTCTATATCATAATAGCTTAAGTAGATCTTTAATTTTACTAGAAATAAATTATCTCTTGCTATTACTAAATTCTATCTTATGTGCTATAGTAAATCTAGGCTCAATTTGCTAAATATATACTATATAAAGAAATTTGAAGTAGTAATAAGAGGCTTAACTTAAAAGTTTTATCTGATTAAAAGATTCTTAGTGCTTAATAGCTAGAGTGAAATGGTAATCTAAAAGTCATATATTATAGCACTGCAAAATATATGTCTCTGACATTTTTCTTCTTAATCTAAGTATCAGAATATTCTAATTTCTTACAGTCTTATGGATTTTATTAGCTAGCTTTATATAATTAAAATGCTACTTTCATAGTTATTGCTTTTTAAGAGGTATCAATCTTCTTAGGGAAAGTTAGATTATAGTATATAAAGCTATCTCTAAGTACTGAGTTTCTTTTAATAAAGTAAGTCTCAAAAGAGTAAAGTTAGGAGGTAAGATCTAAGGTGTATCATAAGGTATTAATATTTATTAATATTAGTAAATAAAGTTAGACTTGTAATAATGAAGGGAATAGTAGGATTGTTTAAGTTGCTAGTTATAGCTTGTATTTTACAGTTTTCTTACTCTCATAGATTTAAAATTAAAGGCGTTCTACTTCCTAAGGAAATTAATGAAGAAATCTACTGCTATTCTTGCTTAACTTTAGTGGATTCTCTGACTTCCAAGTTGAAGATTACTTCAGGAGAGGCTGATGTGCTGGAGATTATTAATAAGAAATCCTGTGATAATATTCATCATGGAAGGTTCTTTCCCAAGCATGATAGTAATAACTTTTGGAGAGGATGTATGACGTTATTGCAGAACTGGTAAGAATAGCTAGAAAGTAGTTTATATACTTATGTTAAAAATAAATATCCTTATTGGTGGATAGAATAAGACTTTTGTATTGAAGTCACAGCAGCTTGCAAGGATAGACTAGAACTTATAAAATAGAGCAGGGAAGATATACACAAAGTTTAGCAAGCTGATGCTCTTCCACCTAAGGGAGATTCCCAATGGGGAAGTGCAACTAACTACAAGATTTAGAAAAAGCATATGGGTAAAAAAAAGGAACTTTGAGATTCTTATACTTATAAACCTATTAATTAGAAAGTTAAAAACTCACTTTTTACTTTTTATATATAAAGCCTTAAAAACCAATTTGGATGCTTTTAGATTGCTAAATAGTTAAAAAGAACTAAGTTAAGCTAAGATATTTAAGATATAGCATTTAAAAGCACTAGATCTTAACTAAGAGATACTTAATTATTATATAAAAGAATAATATCTTTGAATTATATTTATTTTAGTGTCTTTAAGACATATCTATAAGTCTATTTTGCTACTCTAAGTATTAGCTTAATTTTAAATTTAATATATTATTGAATTTGTATTTCTTATTAAATGTTTGACTGTTCTCACTATTGTTCTCTCTAAAAAGTTTCTCTTCCTCTGGGTAGTTCTCTTGATCTTGATCCTCTTCTTTACCCCCTTCCTTATCCTCTTCCATATCCTCTTCCATATCCTCTTCCTTATCCTCTTCCTCTCGTTCTTCCTCTAAATCCACCTCTAGACCTTCTATTACCACGGCTTGATCTTCCACGATTACCTCCTTCACCTTAAAAATCTCTTTAAAATTAGGGTCTTCTTAGTTATTCAAGAGGTAAAACTTTGACTTCACTATCTGGAAGAGGTGGTTAATATCCGACATTTTAAGTATCTAGTTGGTTTCTGCTTAAAGTAATTTCTAAGAAATTCAATCATCTAGTTTAAATGATAATATCAAGACCTTCTTCCAATGGTTGATAGGTATCAATACTTTCATTTGAAGTGATTTTGCTTAACTAATGAAGACCTTTAACCCTTCTTCTTATTATTTCAGCAAGTTATATAACTCTAGGAATAGCATTGCCAACTCCTTTAAGAACTACTGTAGATTCATTTTTTTCGAGGAATAATGTAGCAGCATAGGCAACGTAATTTCTTATTATTCCCGTTGCTTTTACTCTTATTTCGTTTATTGGCTGAGGGTCCTTTTGCTTAGGTAATAGACGGTACTTGTCCATTTTTGCGAGAAACTTTAAAATGTAACTAGTAAGTACTTTATTTAATACTCTTCGTATTAATTTAAATACATACTTCTTAAATTATCACTAGCATGCTCATCATCTTATTTCATACGAAAAGAAAGTTCATAGTGTGAGTTTATCATTTAGTCATTCTTGCTAACATTTTAAAGCCAATTTTAAAATATATAGATACATATGTTATTCCAATTGCTTGCAGAAACAATGTACATTCCTCAATGATATATTTATTTTTCTTTCGATTTGAATGCCAGTAATAAATATAAAATTAAACCTCACAATTATTTCTTAAGAATTTAATCTTATAAGAAGTCTGAGGATAATGAACTATAACTTATTATATTTAAGTTGCTTTTAGATTAAATAAATGTAATTAACTTTCTAGGCCAGTATGTTTAATCCCTTTATAGATTATCTTTGATTTAGGCTCTTTTAAATTTAATTAGCAAATTAAGTTCTTTAGTTTTAAGTTTTTGCTAATTGTGTAATATAATTGCATATTATCTCTATGCTTAATTATTTTAAACTGTTTATTATTTGTTATATTATTAGGGTTTGAAAGGAAGCGTATTTAATGAGCTAACTTATTGAAGTTATATAATGTTCTTGAATGATAACCTCTAAATTAATTTATGAATTGATGTTTAGTAAAAGAATGCTTATTTCTAGTTCTTTTTAAAACTTAACTTTATGCTTATTTAATATTCCAAAATACAGATCTTAATCAAATTTACAACTTAAATAGCTTAAATTTAAACAATAAAAGGGTTCTATTACTCATATTTATTAAATCAATTTAGGCTTTTTTGTCTTTCTATTGAATATCCTTTTTCCTTTTATATTGCTACTTTTAACTTTTGATTATTCTTTATTTTAGAAATAGAATCTCTTTTTTGAATATACCAATTCCTTTTCATGCAATCCTATACTATTTATATGATATCCTTTTTAACTAATATTATGCACCATTATTTACATTCTACTTATCTGTTACTTTATTAGGAAAACTAAAATTTATTAAGCTTGCCATTATATTATATTTGTTTGATTACTTAATTATAATTAAGCATTCCATTTTCATCCAAAATTATTCAAACTCGATTTAATTTTTAAACTTAAAGCCAAAATTTTCCCATAAACCAATCTTAAATTACAAGTTTACTTATTTCTAGTTATTAACTCTTAATCCTGATTGTTAGACATTTAGAAGATTCCAAAGATACTTATACTGTTGTATTAGCTTTATTAATTAGATATATACTTCTATTTAATAAAATGTATCTTATCAAATTATTATTAAAACTAAATATACTAGCTATATTTATAATATGCTACTTTAATATAGATATATTGGTCATAAGGCTTTAGTTATTATGCAAATTTAAAAAACTCTATTTATTATAGATCTATTCTAATCAAAGCTAGTTTAGCCTATTTATTTGCTTTATCTTACTCTTTTTAATAGCCTTTTTAGCACTGTAATATCAGATGCTTTATAAAAGAGGTAAATTATAAACATCACCACTAAGCTTTAACCTATAAAAGATAAAAGCTCTAAAATTATAATTGAAATATGTATATCCTATTCTATCCTTTTATTATTTATCATATGTTTAACTATACTAAAGAGTAAATAGCAAGTTAATTTAAAGGATAAAGAGTTTTTATTTAAATAGAATAGATACCTTTGAGGTTAGAGTATTAATTACTAAAAAGATGTTTTATCTTGTCATATTTCACTGTGTTCTTTTTCTCCACTTTTTTGCTCTATTATTTTAAGATCATTTCCATAATTATTTTAATTATCTTTTTACTCTTTTGGCTTCACTTTTCTACCTAGCTGATTCCAAGGTTCTATATTGATTCCTTTTTCTTTAGCCTCCTTTTTAGTGCAGTCCTTGAAATTGATGACATCTGAAATTCTTGTTTAATCAGGCTTGAGGGGATTAGCACTAAAAACCTGATTATAACACTCTTCACTTAAACAGAAATTCTAGCAATTTTTTTCAAATCCCAGCCAATTAGGATCATATGAATCTTTGTTAGCACATTTCTTCTTACACTCTTCCAGTTTTCGTCTTAAATAAAATTCAAAATGTTCAGATCTTACTAACTACACATACACCACAATAGCGAATAGCAAGCAATATTTCATTAGCTTTTATATTTATTAAGAGCCTTTAATTACACTAATATTTGATATTTTAAACTTAAGCTTTAATCAATTCTAAAGATATCATATAGCTCAATACCTTTATTATCTACCCATTTTCTTACAATTTACTCTAGTGACTTATCATTGAATACCTCTAATACTTATACAGATATTAATTTAAATCAAGAATCTAATGCTTTATTATTAATATTCTGCTTTAATTTTATAAAATAGTCAATAATATACATTCTTGCTGTTATCTTGACTTATTATTGCTATGATACTATCTTAGTTTCGATATCTGTTCTCTTTATTTAAGCGATATTTGCTAGTGCTACTATCTAATTACCTAAATTACGATTTCCTGCTTAATTTCTTCTTTTTTGGCTTAAAATATGTTCCTATGCTTCTATATAGTTACCTAAACACTTTTATCAAAGATTTGCTATTCTAAAGGAGTTGACTAATTTTAAGTATTATACTTTCATATGACTAGTATATTTTAGGGATTTATATCTTCAATTAACTTATTTAAGCAAACTAATAAAGAAACTAAAACTATAATTAGATTGGTAAAAGTGATTAGGATATACTAGTTACTATGGATTTTTTATTAGTTAATGCACTATCAACAAAATACCTAAAGAGCTTTATGAAATGACTTGATTGCTATTATTAATAAAGATACCTAAGTATATTAAAGGCACTTTATGATATAATTTTAAAGATTTGCTATTGATTAAAGCAATAAGGCAGATTTAAAAATGTAAATATCTTATCCAAGCTATTATCCTGGTAAAGTATTTTTGAATTAGTTTATTATGTTATACTTATACTTTGTCATATTAGTCTTATTACTATTGAAAACTCAATAAGTAATCAGAGGAAACATAAACCAATTATAAGTAGCTTATATGCATATCTAATAAATTCTCTCTCATGCTTCTGTAATCAGCTATTGATACAAGCTACTTTAAATACTCTTTCATGATTAAGAATTTAGTATAAGTTATCTACAAGATCAAAGCGATAAAGCTATATGTCTTTTAAGACAAAGAAGTATTTTTAAATATAACTATTTATCATCCTTTTTCTTATTAAGCTTCTTAATATTAAACCTGTCTCAATATTAGATGATGGTATTTCCTAATATATAACAACTATTTTCGTCATTCTTTTCTTAGATACTTGCTTAAAATGTTTGCTTATTGAAGAGTTTAATCTGTTTTAGAGCATTCCGAGTTTACAGCTAAAGATTTAGAGTAATTAATAAAACTTATTCTCTGATTTTAAGATCAACAAACTAATCCTCTAAATATAGGATTAATAAGACAGTTAAATAATTTAATCCAAATTTGAGTGAAATAAGCTTGGATATAAGATCTAAGCCATTTAACCAAAATTATTTTTAGCGAATTCTTATAAATATTATTTATTTCTTTAGTCACTTAAGAAAATATAGACTAGCTAATAAAAGATTACTAAGTAACTTAAATTTGCATATCCTAATAAACTTAATTATCACTCTTATCTTAAGACTGATTTCATACGAATCCTTTATACTCAGAGTTGAAATAGCTACATTGAAGTATTTTGTATTTGCTTAAGTTTAAAGTTTAAAGATTTTCTTTACTTTGGTTTAAATTTAAATCCATTCTCATTATTTAGAGATTACATGCTTATTGCTATTTGAAAATAAAATAAGAAAGCATCCAAATTAAAGCAAACAGTCAATCTAAAGCAGAACTAAAGTATAGCAAGCTAGTATTCCATAAATAGAAGAAAAGCGCATTATTATATTCATAGAGATAGTGAGGAATTTAGATAGGTAATTAATTTCATTTTGACATATTTAATCAATAAAATTTACATTAGTTTAAGAAAAAAAATTCGGTATGGTTAGATTTTAAATTCTTCCTTATAAAACTAATTAATTCTTTATCATAATAAAAATGTCAACGATTAAGATTTTCAAGCAAAGACACCTTTAAGCTCTTTTTTTGGTTGAGAGAATGTATGTAAATCAGGGAACGCCTTTACCGATTTTCTAATAAAATCTCAAAGGTACTGGATGTTGTACTTCTTAGCAAAAGAAACCGCTTCCATAATAACCATTACCTTTGAAGAGAGAGCCAGAACTAGTTGTACAACCTATTCCTGTTTAGCCGAAACTGCCTGAAACAATACAAATAGAACCAAATAGAAGAAAAGAAAGGTATACTTAGGTTAAAGTAGCGGATAAAGCAGAAAATATGCTAAGTATATCAGTAGTATTTTGGAAGAGATAGGAATTTGTTTTAGATTTTGTTAATATACATTCAAGTAATAAAGAGAAACCAGAATTACTTAGAACAATATAACTTACTTACTAGAATTTCAACAAGAATTTCGGAAAAGAACTTGTAGAGCTTTATTGTAATAATGAAATGGTTTAGGCTGATTTAAATAAAGCTATGCAAGAAACTGTTGAAGATACATCATATTAAACCTGGGCCTTCTTGGGGCTATTATATATTGCACTAGCCTGTAATGCTCCTGCTCATAAAGACAAATGTTATCGTGGAGTAGTTTTTGGCGATAATAATTAAATAAATATAGATTAAAAGTAGATATTGACTAAAAAAGACAGTATAGTTATTTTAAAATAATTTTTATCAGCAAGTGAAAGCTAGCTAATAGTAGAAAATAATTAAGACCAGTTTGTCCTTACTCCCTTATAACAATCAAGTCCTTTTGGCCATATCTGTTCTGTGCAATCATTTTCTAAATTTAAATCTGAGAAAGAAGTTATTATTCCTCCTTTTACTGAATTTAAGATTACTGAAGTAATCATTGAAAAATAAACTGTTATATAACTATCATAGGTAAACATGTAATCATCTCCTTATTGGAATTACGACAACATTTAAGAATGGAAAAGCGAGATTAGTACTTCAAAATATAACGGACCGCTTACATAAATTAACTGAAATTAATAAATTCCACCACTTCCTTATTAATAAGAAGCTTAATATGTGAAAGTTTCATAACTTTAGCCTTAGAATCTACCCGACGGTTGCAAGTTCTGAGGATAACCTGTTGCTATAGATCCCAATTAACCAAATTCATATACTCTTGAAGGATATGGAAAACTTGAAATTATTGGCACTGCACATGTATGGGGTTATCCAAGCGGGTCAATATACTATGGCACTTTTAAAAAGGGAAAATTTGAGGGTTATGGTTATTTAATAACTCCAAGCGGTACTTTTTACGATGGATTCTGGGTAAATGGACAAAAAGAAGGGTTTATGTTTGTTAATGATAAAGAAAATTAAGAAATTCATTATGGTATATTTAAAGGCAATTAAAAGAATGGAAAGGGAATAAACGAAAAAAATTTAAGACGCACATAGGGAATTTGGTAAAATGACGTTTTATTTGCTGGGTGGAATGTTTAAGTAATTTAAATAGATGGATATTTCGAAATTCCTTATGATCAAGGAGACTTATAATTTTATAAAGGATTGATATAGCAAGGCAAAAGACATGGCAAAGGTCATATGCTCTATAGAAATGGTAATTGTTTATTCAGGGGATATTTATGAGGGAGAATGGGTAAATGATTAAAGATAAGGAAAGGGAAAGCTGACAACTAAATAAGGTATTTCTTTATATAGATAATAAAATTTACGAAGGAGACTGGTTTTAAAACAATATTGTACATGGTATTATTATATTCCCTGATGGAGATGTATATGAAGGCTAGATAAAAAATTACAAAGCGGATGGAAAAGGAAAAATGACTTTCTCTTCAAACGAAAGTTTCCAAGGAGATTTCAAAGATGATGAAATGGGAACAAGTGGAATTTGAATACATGCTAACGGTGAAAAGTTTGAAGGAACTATGGAAAACGACTAAAAGAAATATGGAAGATATACTTTTACAGATAAAAGTTATTATGAAGGTTAATGGTAGAATGATACAGCGCATGGATAAGGAGTTAAAACTTGGGCAAACGGAGATAGATATGAAGGGTAATTCTTTTAAGGTTAAATAACTAACGGTGTTAGAGGAAAATACTATTTTGGAGAGCAAAGCAAGTGGCCTGGAGATGTCTATGATGGAGAATGGAACTTAGAGTCAAGAGAAGGAACAGGAGAATATTTGTATTCAAAATAAGGAATAACTTATACAGGACAATGGGCTTAGAACAGACCACAAGGTTCTGGTACAATAAAATATAAAAATAAAAATCTAGAATTTCACGGAATGTTTATTAAAGGAGCAAAGCATGGAACTGGAAAATACATTAATACTGTAACTAAGGAAGAATTTTTAGGAGAATGGGTTAAAGGTCAGGTAGTAGGAAAAATAATGAAGAAATATCCCGATGGTAAATTTAAAGAGATAGATAAAGATAAAGCAGGAATTCCAGAAAATGAAAATCTCAAAGCTGCTACTACTAAATAATGAATTTCTGCTATTTTTGAAAAAAAGACGAATTAAAGGGAAAAATACATAAATTCGTCTTTGGTAGTAACCTAAAACTTCTAAACTAGCAAATTTAAGAGAAAGTTAGTAGAAAGTAGTTTGCAATAATTTAAGATAACTAAACAAACTAATTAGTCTGATCAATAGCAGTAGAATATTGGCTTATAAGAGCAAGGTATAGTGAAGAAAGAAATTTAGTAGACCTAAAACATTTAGCAAGTTTAAGTAAACCAGTAATTCACATAATAAGTTCCTTAAGTCTAACAAAATGCTTAAGTAAACCAGTAATTCACATAATAAGTTCCTTAAGTCTAACAAAATGCTTAAGTAAACCAGTAATTCACATAATAAGTTCCTTAAGTCTAACAAAATGCTTAAGTAAACCAGTAATTCACATAATAAGTTCCTTAAGTCTAACAAAATGCTTAAGTAAACCAGTAATTCACATAATAAGTTCCTTAAGTCTAACAAAATGCCTAAGTAAACCAGTAATTCACATAATAAGTTCCTTAAGTCTAACAAAATGCCTAAGTAAACCAGTAATTCACATAATAAGTTCCTTAAGTCTAACAAAATGCCTAAGTAAACCAGTAATTCACATAATAAGTTCCTTAAGTCTAACAAAATGCCTAAGTAAACCAGTAGTTTACATAATAAGTTCCTTAAATCTAGCAAACTGTCCAAGTAAATGCAGTTAAAGTAAGCAACTAACCTTCTAATCAACAATAAAATCAAATTCTAGAGAACTCCTGTAGTGAAGAAACTCCAAAAAAAGAGGAATAAAAGCAAAATAATGTTTAGCCAAATTTAAATACGAAATCAATTAAAACTGAAGAGATTAAAGTTCATATTTCTTAAAGCAACATTATGCAAAATACGAATTTATAGCAAAACGTAGCGGTGCAAGAATGTAACTCTTCTGATGAGGAAGAATTCAAGAAGCCAACTATGAATTTGAACAACTAGAACCAAAATTAAGCAGTTTAATAGTAAACCATCCAAATTAACAAGAAGTAGGCGACTTAGTCAGCAAAGAAAATTGTTGTTCTAAACTGAGAAAACTATTTAACTCTCATATACTTTATATCTAAGTCTATAAATTTAAACCTTTTTATTACATTAAATCATACACTTAATTAATTAATTTCCTATAACTGCATAAAGACATAAACTAAGAATAGTGTTTCAGATATTCTAGACGCATAGTGTATCTCAAAGATTAATAAAGAGTTATTCAAATCTAGAAATTAGCCAAGAATAAATGAAATAATGTATTGCTTGCACTCTTACCCATGTATCAATGTTCTTAATCTTAAAGACTAAAGTTATTAAAATCCATTATAAAATTATAAAATCAGTTCTTTAATTATACCACAGCTAATTAGATTCCCTATTATTCTGATATAAGCAGAATGTCTCATAAGCGGCGAGTTATAATTATTATTATTTTAGCTTGTTTTTATAAAGCTCTATTAGCTCTCTATTTCACAGCTTGTAATTTAATAATAGTCTTATATTTAGAGTATAAGAAGGTAATAATCTAAGTTACATACCTATTATTAATCTAAACTAGCTTGGAATTTGCTACTTTATAAAATGATGAGCATGTATTATAGCTCTAAGATTAGAAAGGCTTAATTAACTAACGCCTGACTATGTGTTTAGATAAAGCATGAAATTTGTATTTTATTGATATATAAGTCTCCTTAGAGCCTATAATGATTTTAAATAAAAGTAGTTATAAGTATTAGCTTAGCTTAATAAATAATAATTTATCTGTTATAAAGTAAATTTATTATACTTAAATTAAATATAGGTATTAGGAGCGATTCAGCTCGAAAGACTCAATCAAATGGAGTATAAAATAGGCGATTTCTATCAAAGTAAAGCCTCTTATTGCTACTAAATAAGTTAAGCTAGGAATTAATATATGAGATCGTTTAAGTTTAGAGGTAAAAGTCTAATTTTAAGATTACTAAAAAAGGAATTTCTTTAGTAATATCATGCTAATGTGAGAAAATCAAGAGAATAAAAAAGGACCAAGCAAAGCAATAGAAAGAGCTTAAGAAATATAATGATATTTTTAATATTTAACTAGAATATGAAATAAGCCTTTGATTGGTAAATTATTAAAGGATTAAAATATCTTACTAGCTTTGCTCTTTTTCTTTATCTATTTTACTATAATTTAAATTCATTAGTTAACTTTAATTAGAAAGTCCAAATAGAATTGAATCCTAACTAGTCATAAATTAGTATTAATATATATAGCTGGATACTAAATTTCTGATTATGAGGGTTTAAATAAACTTTTTGGAACAGGTAATAAAGGAAGCTTATTAAAAGGAAAAGCTTAGTTTCAGTAATAAGAGGAAAATATAAAAAGTTGAGCGAAAGGTTTAATTAGTAATCTGAAAGCTTAAAAGAGAGTAAAATGAATAAGCTAATATAACCCATAATTTTAAGCATTAATTAGTTAAATAAATAAGAAAATTAAACTTACATTCTTATCTCATGCATTAGTTCTCTTGAGGAAGTCAAAGCTAGAAAATTCTTAAAATTGTAGATCAAATCCAGAATTAAGATCTACCACCGAATGTAGATTCGAAGTTTGGACATTCACAATGAAATTTGTAATGTACTGGAAATTCTTTGTCCAAAGTGAAAAAAAATTATTTTTAATCAGCATCTACAAGCTAGCTATTATCTCCTGAAAAAGAAAAATAGATTAAGGAATAAGCGGTGATTAAGAATAGCGTAATACTAGGGACAAGCAGAAATAAGTACTTTGCATAAGAACTAGAAGGCATTAAAAAGTTGAAAAAATTATAACTAAGAAACCCTTTTTTGAATCACTCTAAGAGATAAAACTCCGAAAGAAAATCTCCAAAATATATACCTTTTAGCAAATAAGTAGTAGAGTCTAAATATGAAAACTTAAGTGACTTCAATTAAATTCAAAGCTAAGCTTAGACATACAAAAAATTGAAAGGTGTAGACCTCTTTTCATAGGTAAATATCTTATCAGATGAAAGATTTCAAAATGAAGAGCCTAAAAAATTAATTTAGTTTCCACCTATTTCTCAGTGTAGATTCTTTTCAAGAAACTAAACCATATAAAAGAAAGATAAAGATACGCTAAAAGTAAAAGGAAAATAGCCTCCTTCCTTTGTAAGTCTCAGAGAATATCAATGAAATTAATGTTTGCTTATTTATTTAATTACTAAAGAATGGTAACTAAAGCAAAAGCTTTTAAATTTCCTTCTATTTCCTTTTTTTAATTAAATAGATACTTTTTCTCTTTGCATTTATCTAAGATTACAAGCTAGTTATAAACTACGAGAGTAGAATAAGAAAAGAAACTTAAAAGCCATAAAGGGCTATAAAATAAACTGATTACCTAAACTCTATAAAAGTTTAATAATACAACCTTAACTCTGATTTTTAGCAATCAAGTCATAAATTACAAGATTACTGCATAATAACTAGTAATTATTTATATATCTCTAAAGAGAAGGAGATAATAGCCTTCTTACTTATGATTAAAAGTGCTAAGTGTAATTATTTAATCTAAATGGACTTAATATCGTTTATAAACGCTAAGATATATAAAAATAGTTGCATACTAGTTTAATTAACTTAGATTAAGAGAATTTAAAATTATACCTAAATAGCTTGGATTTAAGTTTAACTTTTCTTATTATCCTGAATGATAATTTAATTCATATAAGTATCAACAAATAATTTCTATCTTATAAACTTAAAAAGGAGAAACTTTTCTAGGCATTTTATAGCCTAACTTGATAAGATTATCAAGTGAATAAATCGTGAAGTATGAAAAGACTAATAATATTAAAATAATAATATGCTATTTAAATTTCTACTAAGAGAAATAGCATATAAGAACTTTTATATTTGTACTTATAATGAGATAAATAATTATGATTCTGTATAATTTAAGGATTTTTCTATAAATTTAGTTTTTTAAAGAAAATAGAAGGGAGCGGGAGTATTTTTTAGTTGATTGGAGCATTTAAAAAAATTAGATTTAAGAGTCTCTTAAAAATATAGATATCTAATAGAAATATATAAGATTAAATAAAATTGTCATAATTTATTCTATGGGTTTAACTACTGACGCTTTACTTTTATGATGGATTGAATTTCAGCTAGTAAACCCATCCTTGCAGTCATAGTTTTATTTCTTTCCTCTCCTATTTTGACATATTTAATTTCTTCTTCGTGTTATCTAGCGATTTCTTTAACTTAATTCCATAAGTCATCAAAAATTAGTTGATTTTCATTATGATTTCGCTCTAAAAGCAGCATTTATTATTGTGACAGTTCTTTCTATGACTCTAATCTTATCAATTTCTAAAAGTATTGCTCATTTTGATCTTATAAGCTTTTATTTTTCAATCTAATTGTTTCTAGTTCTTTTTAAATAATATCTACTAATTCCTCTAAGTTAGCAATATCTTCATCCTGCTTACTTTAGTAGGTTTGGATGTGTTTTTCCAGTTGCTATCTATCAAAATATTCTCTTTCTGTATATTGTTTACTCAAATCCAGTTCTCTGCTTATCATTATATAAGACTTATCTAGTTCTGCAAGTCTAGAAGTTTTTTAGTCATTTTCATTCTTTAATTCGGTTATTTAGTTTCTAAGTTATTTCATATTTTGGTCTCTTTTAGAGTCTAAATCTTTAAGGTTATTGTGCTCTTTTTTTATGTTTTCTAGATTATTTATTACCTTTTCACACTTCATTTCCTTTTATTGCATTTCCTCCATTAACAAAGTGTTTTTACTTTATAGTTAGCTTATTTTTTATTGAAGTTGACCTTTATCCTCATCAGATGTTCTCTTTAAATAGTCAAATGAAACTTAAAGCTAGTTTATTTAGTCTGCCAACTAGCTTTTTGCATTTAAGCTTTATTGTAGCTATTTCTTAAGCATCTTGATTTGATCAATCTAATCTTATATCTAGGCTAATTAACTTTCATACTATGCTGATATTTCCTAAAAACTAATCTTTTCCTTGCTTATTTCCTTCTGCTGTTATTAGATATTCTAAGTCAAATCTATTTACATTACTTTGAATTTTTCCAGCTCTTAAGTTAACTATTCATTAAACTATTGCTCTTCATTTAGCTTATAGATCAGTTCTTAATTTTAGCTATTCATATTATTGAGTTCCATTTCGAAATCATGCACTTATTGGGATAGCTAAGAGTTCTAGAGTTACAAGTTTTCTATATTTCCATCTTTAAATTTTATTTGTTATTCATAATCTTCAATTTACTAGTAGCAACTTTTTAATTTTGCCTAGGTTTAAATTACCTACTAATCTGCTAACTCTCATTGTTTTCTCATGTTTATTAGCTGATGTTCTAACTCATCAATCTAAAGATTCAGTTGATCTTTTTATTAAATAGCTTTATCACCTTCTAGCTTCCACTATTTGATTTCACTAGTTAGGCTTTCTTTTTAATGTTCTATTTCTTATTACAGCTCTAAGAATATTTTTCTTTACTCTTAGAACTATGACTCTGACTACCCTTATTTTTACATTAAGTTATCTTACATCATTCTCACTTAATTTTCTAAGGATTAGGAGTTCATTTCGCTCTTCCTTAACTACTCCTCTTAGTTTTTTATTATTTTATCTTTCTCAAATAGTAAAGACTCTAGCTTTAAGGACTTGGCATGTTGTAAATCTAAATCCTAAGAAATTTATTGTAGCTTAGATTCGTAAGGAGCCTATAAATCCTCTGAAAGATGCTAATTGTTTTGCCAATAATTAGTCATTTGTGATTGGTAATGTAATCTAGAATTGCTCATAGACTCAAAAGGTTGCTAATTATCAATCTAAATTTCTCTTGCTGAAAAGCTGGAATATCTGATAGTAAGTCTCTGTGCTGAAATTTCGTCTAGTAGCATTTCACAGTCTTGAACATATTGCATAATTTCTCTAGAATTCTACTCATTAAGGTATATTTTAAAGTCATGAATCAGCTACTCAATCTGTACTTATTTAGACTTTAGCTATTGCTCCAATTCTTATCCATCTAAGCCTCTAAGTATCAAATCTCTGAATTCTTGCTATAGTTGGTTTAAATTTTATCTTAATGAAGCTATTTCTGAATATTTATCTGCATACTGGGCTATCTGTTTGGTTTCATAAATAGATTGTTAAATGTTGGATACGAATAGAATGGCTGCCATATTGTGCTTGAACTCTATTTAATCCCAAATAGTGCAAATAGCTTAAATTGAAGATTCTCCTGGATTTAAACTAACCAGATCTGCTGTTGGCTTTAAGTATTTTGTCAAATAGCTAGACTATTATTACATCGATTTTATCCTCTATAATTAGTTGATGAAACAACTAGCTAGAACATTATAGCTTTGAATGATAAATTCTTTTTCTTACTAGTCCTAAGAAGTTGCCAGATCTGCAAATTCGCTTCCTGCTAATTCTACAAAATCAAACTTCTTAATGATATCTGATAAGGATTACTTCTAATATACCTAAAATTGGATGCAGTAGTGAATCTTATTCTTAAGCCTTTTATCTCTATGTTCTATTGACTATCTTAGAAACTAGTGAAAATCAAAGATTGAATTTATGGTTCTTTTTAGGAAGTTAGTATACTCTGAAGTGACTGCTCCAGATAAAAGATCAGTATATCCATTATAATAGATCTAGACAGCACTTGCCTTCAGTACATGCTAAGTCTATTAGCAAAAGTTTAGCAAATACTCTGCTGCTAACAGCATAATTCCTCTATTATGACTTTCTCCTCCTCTTAAAGTGTAAGACTTTCCTGACTAAGTTGGACCGAAAACGATGAAGCAGCTTTTTGAATGGTTTTATAGAGCAGGTTGAACAACTCTATCAAATACTTCTTACTAGCTGCAATATTATGAGAATATATCATTGAAATCGAAAAACTAAAACTACCCTGAAATTTACTGGGAATTAATACCTTCTGAGTCTTAGAAAAGCTTTTTTGCTTATCAATCAGGAATAGGATCTTCAGATGCCAACAGTATATTGGCTTGAGAATGGAAGCGGGAATTTTTATTAGCATGATCTGGTTTTAATCTCAAATAGAACTAAATATATTCCATTTAATCTATAATTAATATCCTCTTTAATCTAATAAGAACTACCCTTTATCTAACTTTAATTTTAACCCTAACAATTACTAATTCAAATAAATTAGCCTAATCTATTTATTATTCTATGTTGTGATTTTAGTAAAAATATCATCATATAGAAGAGTTAAAGCATTGATAGAAGAATCTAAATAACTATAGAAACTAAAACCATCAATATAGAACTAAAGATTTAAGCAAAGAACTAAACAAATAATAGGTAAATAAATATTAGTGAGGTAATGCTTTTAAGTTGTCTCGAAAGTTTCTCTTTTGCTTTATTAGTTCGTAAAGCTTTTCATTGTAAAACTTGTGCTGTATAAATTTCTCTCCTTTTTTGTTTGTAATTAGCTTAGTTGCTACCTCTCTTCCGTATATTCCTTCAAGTTTCTTAATAAGATTTTTTTCTAGGTATTAGTCTATTATTCCTTCATTTCCAGTTTTAGTATGAAAGTAGTTTTTATCTATTGACAAATGTAAATCTAGAGTTTTGAATTATCTTCTTTGCTTTTTTTATCTTGAGCTAAGCTAAGACATAGCGTTTCTTAAATCCTTCTTTCTTTTTTATGGTGTGCCTTTAGTAGTAAAGTTATCTTAATACTGCTAGTTTACTTTAATAATCTTTCCTAGCTGTTCTTAGTTACATTTAAACTAATTACTCTTTTATTTTTTCGTATTTGAAAGGGAATTAAAATTAAGTACTTTATAATTTCTATCGGTTAAGGTAGATTTCAGTTGGAGTGTACTATCATTATCTGTTTTTATAAAGTCTTAAATCACTAAGTTAGTAGCTCTAATAGAGGCAGCTGACTGACTCTTACTATAGACTTTTTACTTTTAAGCTCATGTTTTATATAGTTTAATTCTAGGAGTGATGGAATTATCATTATAAGTTACTTTGCTACATTGAAAAATAGTGTCTCCTTCCTCTAAAGGCTCTATTTCATTTTTCTCTTACTCTTTTTGCACCAAATAATTTCTATCCCTATAAAAAGGAGTTTTGGTTTTAGTTTATTAGATGAAGTCTTTAAATGAGGTTTTATTATAGCTCTAGATTACGTAACTAGGAAAGTAGTTTTATTCCTTATGACTTTTAGAAGTCAGCATTTCTATACATTTAAAGCTTTCTCTTGGAGGTAGTAACGTATTCCTATTTTAAAAGCTGTTCTTTTACTTGTTTATTAATAGCTTCCCTTAGAACACTTACTAGTTTAAGGTAAAGAGGTTTATCTTTGACATATCTATTTCAAAACTTTTTAATTCTCTTTTATTTCCTTATAAAGCAAAAGTGAAACATATCTATATTTTCAGCTAAAATAAGAAAGGACAATCATTTAATAGCATTAAAAGCATTTTTACCACATAGCTTTCATAATATAAGCTAAGTAATGAAGCTTCCCCTTTATTCACCATATTCTATCTGTTTTCTTATTAGTCACATAATTGCAAAAAAGGAGAAGTTTATACTACTAAATATATTAAGCTGACTTAAAGTAAATTTCACTTTATATATGTTAAGTTCTAGAATGATAAGCTTATAAACTGCTTACTTATGAGTCAAAAACAAATGAATTAGTAAATCCGTTCTTACTTATATTAGTTATCATTAAAAGGCATTCTATTTACTTCCTTCTTTAATATTGTTTTATTTAATACTAGATGCAAGCTTATCAATTAAATCAAGATTTATAATTATTTATACCTTTAGATTAACCTAATTAGTAAAGCATAAAAAGTAAGAAGAACTCATATGTCTTATAAGAGTATTATATGACTAGTAAAATGCTAATTCTGATACTAATAGCTACCCTTTTAAGACTAATAACTTAAATGAGGAATAATATTTTCTATGCTTAACCCATCATATTCTACTTTATTTAAATTATAGCCAATAAAACTAGATGTTCTACTTACTTGTATCAGGTTCTTCAGTAACCGTCAAAAGAAAAGGATTAACATCTATCAAAGTTATGGTATGAAGCATTAATCCACTAAGGACATTCTTATTAATTAACTTAATCCCTAATTAGATGATTTATTTTGAGAACTGGTAATAGTTTAGGCAACTAGAGTAAAGAATAAAATGTAATTAAATAAATAAAGTTGAGCTTATATTTATGTTTCATGTCTTCCATTCTAGAGAGATTGTACTCATATTTGGAGCTTTATCTTTAACACATTTCTTTTGTTTTTTGCCAGGAGATTAATGTCTATCCAACTTGGTGTTAAATATTCTAAAAGTAGCTGGAGGGTTTTTATTCCTTCCTCTGTCAGTAGGATTTATCTTTATAATTAAGAATACTTACACTATCACTTTCTTAACCTACCTTTTCCCAATATTTTGAGTTACCTTTATTAGTTGGAGTGAGGACTCTAAGAGGTCCTTTCTTTTCCTTCTTGACATAACCCTGCATTAAAAATTACAAATTCTTCTAATTAGTCACTTCTTATTTAATTTTGATAGATCAGCTTTGCATAGTTTGGCTCTTCAGTTTGCCAACTGTAAATTTTCCCATCTACAGGGGCTAATCCTGCTTTAAGTTAGCCTATTTAATCATGGCTAATTTTCTTATTAGTAGGTTCTGAAGAGGAATTTTTTCTTTCTTCTTAACATCTAACATTAGGTTTGTTACCAACTAAGTCAGAAATTTAGGATAATTACTAATACTCATTGTAATTTTTCATTGCTTTTTGCTATGTAGGTTTAACATCTTAATCCTAATGATTGAGAATATGTAAGATTGAAGTTTCATTTGAATTTAACTTTTTACCATTTATAACTACCTGTTTAGGCTTCATGCCTATTTTACTAGTGGTATTAGATTATTCAATTAGATCCTTTAGGTTAGTAGTATGAACTAGAAAATCTGGTGAGTTCTTTTTTTTGTGTACCTTAGGAATTTCTGCCTGAACATTATCTTAAGTTATAGGATTTTTTAGGTAACTTGAAATTAAGACGTTCTTATCTACTTTTTTATGCGCTCATTAATAATTAGAAGTCCTAGAAATAAAGTTATCTCAATTTCCAAAAGTATATGCACTTTATTTCTATTATGAATTAGGCCTTCCTCTAAGTTCTATAGGTTTAGGTGGTTACGTTTGCCAAGCAAATCTGTCTTTTTTATCTTAATAGTTTATACTAGGTGATTAAGTTCTTCCTCTGTTATCTTCCTTTTTTTACATTTGACTTTTACAAAGTATTATAAAAATAAACAGCTTAAATGAATTAACTATTCTAACTTATTGGTTAAAGCATATTTTCAAATTAAGAAATTCCAATTTGTTAACCTTCTATTTCTAAGCCATTTCTATATACTAATTGCTTTGTATTATAGTTATTATGATGATTTATTTGCTATTATACTTATATTTATATAAGTACGTGAGGTATATAAGACTTGCAGTTAAGTTGTTAGAAAAAATAGCTTAAAGTATACAAGAGCATGATGCAGTATTAGTCATGATTCTTATATATTAGCAAAAGGTGCTATAACTTCTTTGTCTTTTTGCTAATAGACTAGTATATATTTAATATAATTACATGAGTTTAATATTAAGTAAAACCAAATTAAATCTATTTAACTTAATTATACTCAATGTTCGCTCAATTTTTTATCAAAGGAATTTATCATGTTTTTAATCCAGTCACTCTGCTATCCCATCCAATCTCTTATGTTCTCATTTTATCCTTCATGACTTTATATCCAAATTTTTTGTAATCTCTTTGGTTCGTTAGTTGTACTAGGCTCTTAGCTTAAATTATATTTTTACTACAGCAGATCACCATTTGAAGCTCTATTTCTGAGAATTTTCTAATGATCTTCATTACAAAATAGATTAGTGAATTAGCTAGAATCATTAAAACCGTTTTCTTATTCATTGATATATAGATCTTAACTTTCTCTCTTTTAGATTATTCTATTGACAGCTAGATCTTAATCATTATTTAAACTACATATCTCTTATTAACTTTGCTCGTATTCTATGGATAAAATTTACAAATCTGACAAAGTATCTTAGCAATCTTATATGTTTAAATCTATATTTCTCTGTTCGTTAGATTTTCTTTATACTTCAGACAAAGAACTTAAACTACTTTGGCATCGTATATTATCAATAGAGTTCTACTCACTTAATTATGAAGTTCTCTCTTCACTAACTTTTTCTGGATTAAAAGGCTATTATTAGCTGTTTTAATAATCATTACTGTTCATTGTGTTTTTGATGACTGATAATTAGCTTTCTAAATTCTCTATTTTCTTAAAAAGTTTTAAAAGACCTACTTAAACAATATCCTAGAACTATATTGTTTCTGAATCTAACTGGCTTGATTCAATTAACTTACTTTCACTTTGAAATTCATTAGATGCGTTTTCCGTTTCAAGCTATTCTTATTTATTTTCCTCTCGATAATAATCAGAAGAATCTTAATTAGTATCAGTTCAATTTTCATCTTCTGCTTGTTTAAAAATCTTCAGATTAATATTAGTTGCCTAATATTTCTTTTCTAATCCCATATACTTGGTTTCTTTATAGCGATTCTATAATTTTGCTTACTAAGTAAATACTTCATTTTGTAATTTTAAGTCTTTATTAAAATTTTTACTAGTGCTATATTATTTTTGCCCATTAGATGAATTTTGGAATTTTTTCATTCCATCCTTTTCACTTTTTCTTTGGTTCTCACAATCATTTTAAATATAAGCAGAAGTTGATTTTTACTACTTCGTACTACCAAAATTATCTCTACAAAATTTACTAATTTCCTGTCTTATAATTTGCTCTTCTTCTTCAAATTTTTAATGGATTTCTAGTTTCTTTTACTAAAACTCCTATTCCAATCTTTATTTTTCCTTAAGAAGCTTTTATTGATTTTATTATTTAATCTGCTGCATTTACTCTCAATGCTGCTTTTTTATCTACTCTACTTTAATATCCTATTATATTTCTTCCTTCTTAGCTTCATGTGCATATTTCTATTCCATCTTTGCTCTTACTTTCTCCTCAAAGTTTCTAAGATTAGCAGCATATGTTTTCTCAAGCTTTTTGAACTTTTACTCTTGATCTTTTTGTAAGTTCTGCTCTAGAGAATTGATATCTTTAAGAGATTTAAGTCCTTTATTTTTTTAAGGAAGGTTCTATACCATTTATTCAAGTTGGGCATTAGAATAAGTTTCTTCTAAGGATTAATCTGATTAGCTTAAAAAATCAGCTTAAACTTATATAGATTTTAGCTTGCTTTCTTTATTTACATTATTTTGAAGATCCTATTTTTCCTTCTGAGCATCTAACTATGGTTTTTTAGTTGGAAAATTTAAATCTTTTTAATTGACTTGGATTTTTGTCTTTTTAGCTTTTTCTTTCTTAACTAAATCTTTGAACTAAGTGTCACATGGATGTTATCACTAAATCTCACCAGTTTCATAGTTATAATAGTAGATTTGCTCCTAATTTGTCTAGCATGGCTTTCAAGGTTTTGGAAGAGGTGTTTTTAAACCTTATTTAGCTATATATAATAAGTCATGGTCTTTTTCAAGGTCTAATCCTAGTCATTAAGCATATTCTTCTATCTCCTACTTTTATGGAGAGTAATTAGTATCTATTATCTCTTCTAAAACGTGCGATTCCTAAAAGTTTATCTCTTTTAATTTATTTTGCTTTTGTAGTTTAGGATCACTTAGCATTTATATAGAAAAATGAAACACCAATAGTTTATCTGATTAATTTATTATTATTGAAAAATAGCTTAAAAGTTATGTGAAAACTTTATAATTTTAAAGTTATTAAAAGTTTTAGCTTGTATCAATTGCTGCCTTACTCTTGAGTTGTATTCTTTGGCTAGTAAGTATAATTCTATTGAGTATTTCTTCTGCCTCTTCCAGCGTTTCCTCTATTTCCGCGATTTCCTTAGAAATTTTCCGGATTCTTTTTAACCTACTATTAACCTTCCTTCTACTGCTAATCTTTGTTCTCTGTATATCTTCCTCCTCTACCAGATCCTCTTCCTCCTCTTCTTCCACGACCTTCTTGATGAGTAGGTTGCTGTTGAATTTCTTAAGTTCCCCATTCTTATTGTTGATTTTCCTAGTTTCCCCAAGATTATTGTTGATTTTCTTAAGTTCCCCATTCTTATTGAGTCTATTCCTAAACTTGTTATTCACTAGCTTGAGGTTAAACTTCTCCTTGTTATTATG
The DNA here is from genome assembly GCA_946699065.1 of Loxodes magnus. NCBI lineage: Eukaryota > Ciliophora > Karyorelictea > Loxodida > Loxodidae > Loxodes > Loxodes magnus. Next base: position 329,314 of record CAMPDV010000016.1, read on the forward strand.
TTCCTTCTTAATTTCTATTTTATTGTCCTCCTCTTCCGTAACCTCCTCTTCCTCTGACAAAACCACGTCCTCCTCTTCCTGCTCTTCTTGCTCTTCTATAAGTAGAAGTTCTTTCTTTTCCTGACTTCTTTAAGCCCTCTTATTTCTTTATCTCTTCTGCCTTCTTTTATCTTTCTTTTTCTTCTTATTTCTTTTTCTCAAGAAGTTTCATTTGAGCTGGTGTTAACCTATTTCCTGATTATGGAGCAACAGCTTAAGGTATACCCCATTATTCTTGTTTAACTTTAGGCTAACTTAAAATTGCTGATGCTTCTTCAGGATTACTCCAAGCTGGAGCTGTGGGCACTATAACTTTTCTTGGTTCAGGAACAGTTTGCTATTTCTTTTATTGAGCAGGAGCAGCTTATTATTGAACTTGAGGTTCTTTCTAAGTAATGACATGTGTTTCCTGAATTTTGTGCTGTCCACGGCTTTAAGCAATTCTTGCTCTCTAAAATAAATAAACTTACGGAACTTGTAAATTACTAAGGATCACTTGGCCATTCTCCTTAATAATCTTTCTATTAAGTTCTTTAAGAAGCTTCATTTTAGCTTTCTTACTTTTACTATTATGGTTTATGAGTCTTAATTTATTCTTGATTATCCCATTATGATTGTTAAATTTCAGCTTTCTAAGGCTACTAAAATTTAGGTTCTTCTTAATAGCTTTCCTACTAAATAATTAAGTACACTTACTTGTTGTGGTTGCTTCTATTATTGAACTTGACTTCCAGATTGCTACTATTTATTGGAGTTGGTGAACTTTGAAACGTACTATTCTTTTTTAGCGTAATCATGTTGTTATTATTGAGCCTTTTAATACTGCTGAGGTTATTAGACTGGTTGTGGTTTACTAACTCCTAAATCTTCCTCACTTGCTACTGATCCATCGTATGTCTCGTCTAAGTACATTTAGATATTCCTTTCGAATAAAGATTCTCCCCACATCCATATTATATCCTTAGCAGCTTCTCTGCTTTTGACCATAATATGGCCGTTTCCAGTGGGTCTTCCTCTTTCCTTATATAGTTAGCAATCAGTAATTGCTCCTTTATCCTAGCATTTTTGTAAGCAGAAGTGTATAACTTCTTCCTCATTTGCATTATAAGGAATATTTTCTAAATTAATTTTGATTGGAGGATTCATGCAGTCAATTTATTATAGACAAAGCGTGAATTCCTCATTATCATCTTACTCATAATAATCGTATTCGCCTTGCTCATATTAATCTTCTAGATCCCAACCTTCACTTTGCTTTACCTACGACGAGTAATTAGGCTAGTCATGAATTCCTACCATTTCATCTTCATCAGGATCCTAATCTGCCCATTGCTAGCGACCAGCCATTTTTATATTTATTTAATCTACACCCAAGAGCATATAAGATGGATTTAAATACTTGTTTACTCTATTTTTTACTTTAATTCAAATATGAAATTCTATTCATTTAACTACCTTACATAACCCAAATCGCTCTTTCTGTTTAATGCTTTTATCTGCAGATCAACTAAACTCCTACTTAGGACTAATACCAGAAAGATTTTACTAGCTGCCAAAAAAAGAAATTCCCTTTAATAAAATTATAAGCAGAATACATCCTTTATACCCTAAAAAATGCGAGACATAATAAAATGCTTAATTAATGAAAAGAGCAAAGTTTGATATAGCTAAGTATGCTTAATTTATAATATAATGTCTTAAGCTTTTTTCATTTATTAGCACTATTTATTTATTAAGCTCCATTATATGATTTATATTTCTCTTTTTTAAACTCTATTTTTAGCTATTAACTATCATTCTCAAATTCTAGCAGTTCTTCCTTTCTATTTAGCTCATATTGCAACTGCTTCTATATCACTTTCTTCAAAATTACAGTAGATTGCAACTTTTTCCTTCTCTCTTTTAATTTATTATAAACCTTTAATCATGCTTATAAGATGATTCAATGACAAGTATAGATTAGTTTACTTAGCTTATATATAATAAGACTTTAGGATTATCTATAAACAGCAATTAATACTAGCTATTATTTATCAATATAGCAGTTGGTATTAATTCTTATAGCTTCTATTTAAAATTACTTAGTAAAGAGTGGGCTAATACTTTAGCTTTATTATTAAGAGTTAAAGTTAACTTTCCTTTTAAGTGATTTTGGTATAATTATCTCTTATAGCATTGCTTTGATTTCAGCTATTCTTTAATTAAAAATAATTTCATATGGCTATTCTTATTTATGGGGATTAAACTATAGCAATGAAGATTACAGATCATTTACCTCTCTGCATGCTATAAATTTATAAATCCTCATAATTAATCCTAAGGCTCTTTAATAGCATATAAGTGTGTTTATATCTCATTATTCAGTTATTTCTATCTTACAGCTAGAGAGTTCTAATACTCTACTATATCAGTACTTTATATCCTATCTCATATAATATTGCATGATATTATTAGGTAATAAATTATAGTCTTATTAAGTTAGAATAGTAAGGTAAGCAAGTAAAGTTAATAAGGTACCAGATACTAGTTATTAAATAAAGGAAGCATTATATTTAGGTAACTGTATAATAATAAAATAGACTCTTCTATAAATTAATAGCCTAAAGGATTTAAATAATAATAGATGTAAATAGTTAGTTGCATAGCATTTAATAAAGGGTAATTTACTTGTTAATTCATGTTTATTTAAGCTAGTCTAATGCTTGTAATTTAGATAGCCTTTTAAAACTATTATAACTATGCTATATTGATTGAAAGGAAAAACTTTATCATTTATAGAATAGAATGTAATGTGATTAGATAAGTATTTTACAATATACTTATTGAAAACTAGTGAGATGCTTTAACTTGCAGTATTACTGTAATTTAGTCACTTCAAGATACATCTAATAAAGGGAATCTTTATTCAATAGGAAGAAATAAAGATAATATGTGCTTCCAATAAAATGCCGCTAATTTAAAAGAAATATATATATGATATGCCTTTTCGTAAACTACTGTACCAAAAATAGCAGAAGACAATCAATAATTAAGACAACCTTGTTAAATAATCTTAATAATTATGATAATTACTAATAAAAAGGAGATAAAATAGTTATTTTTATAATTTTTTAATTTAAAATTATGTTTTACAAAAGATTCACAATATAGATAAAGTCAATTGAGTGTTACTAAATAAAAAGCGGATTTTTATTATGGATATGAAAGAAATGCCAATGATATTTAGTAAAAATTATCCAATTTTTTAGTTTATTTTAAGAATGGATATTTTAAATATCTTTCATTATCTGATTTTAGAATCTCAAATAAGCTACCAAAAGAATAATGTTTTTATGCACATTTTTCGTCAAAATAGTTAAGTTTTAATGAAAGGAATTTCACTTATAATCTGATGAAAATTTAGATTGTCAAAGAATACTTTAATAAAGGGATAAATTGTTATATTATTGCTTATAACTAAAGGAAGTTTTGCTTAGTGCACTAACAAAATTGAAAATGCAATTGATTATTTTAGCTTTGTTTTCAGTTTATTCCAAGTATGAATTAATTAAAATATATGGAAGATATTAATTCAGAACTATAACTATAACACTAAACCTTAAATGCTGATAAATAGGAATAAATGCATATAGAGGAAATAGCAGCAATTTAGTTTTTAGTAACTCCTAAGAATAATCTCTAAGATCTTGATAGTATGAGAAATGAAGTTCTCTAAAAGATAAATAAGAACGTAAATTGAATAAATAGGCAAGTTAGAAAAAGCAATCCTAAGTAATAACGAACTGATGTATCAGTATCTTCATCTTAAAATACTTGCACTTTTTATTGCTAAGATTTAAAACTCTAATGTTAAAAAATTTTAAGGTATAATGTATATTAACAACAAAAGGAATTTTGGATTTAATTGCAAATGAGCAATCTAAATTATAATTAAAATTAAATTATATAGACAAGCTATTAATCATAAAGCAGATTAGAATAACAGAGATATATTCTAAGTTTGCAATATCTATTAGCTTGTTAAGTTATGGCTTATAGAAGGTTTAAGATTAGTATCTATGAAGTTCTATACTGAAATGATTTAAACCTATTAATTGAATTTAAGATTTAGAAGGCAAGGCTTTATCTTGAAAAGTATTTACCACAGTTTTATGTTTTAAAATTCACTCTTTTTATTTTTTAAAGTTTAAACTTAATAAATGCAAGTATAGTGTTAAATTTACCTTTTACTAGTAGCTTTAATATTTAACCTCTAAGCAATGCTTCATTAACTGCAACCAGAAATATTTCTAATTCTGGATCATTTATAGAGCTTATTCTGATATAAGCTAAAAAAATTCTACGTTCCTTTAATTTAACACTCTCAGACTATTACAACAACTAAGTACAACTTTTTAAATATTTAAGGTAAAAAATTAACAGATTCTTATTAAAAAAAATTGGATTATAATAATTATATAATGCTTCTTTAAAAACTAGCTAAGCAAGATATTAATACTTTCATTCAAACCATTATAAAATGAATATTCTGCCAATTTATAGTAAGATTTATCCTCTAGAAATCTTTATTTTTCTTTAAGTTAAAAATGGTATTATTTAAATATAAAATAGATTGATTTGCTTTTAATCTAATTATTTAATCATATGCATTTAATTCTAATAATTATACTATAACTAAAATTAATCAAATGCTTGGATTTTTAGCTGATTTCTTAATTAAAAATAAAATATCTGAAAAGCTATTAAACTTAGTAATATAGTTGAAGTATTATTACTATAGAATCAATTTAAGTTTTGAATACAGCTCTATTTAATACTGCTTTTTATTATGTAGCTCTTATTTTTTAATTATCTTGGCATACAAACTAAGCTTAAATGTAATTTTCTTTTAGGCTAAATATTTTATTGAATACTTTCCTATCAATCCTTCTTATTATAATAATCTACTTATTTATATAATTAACCTGTTCTTGAAAGTTAATCCCTTTGATTGATTAATTGAGATATTTATTAAATTATATGTTCAAAAATAATAAAAAGTATTTAGATTTTTATTATATTCACTAAGCGAATAATCTGAAAGCTTTATTTATAAAGAGGAACTTCTTTAAAAGGAAAAAGAATAGCATAATTAATTACTTTAGTATTACGTAATTTTCTAGCATTATAGAATAGATACAATAGATTAGAATCTATTAAAGCAAGGATTAAAATTGTTAGTTTAAGCTAACCTTTGAGGCTTTATTCTTCTCTATTAATTTTCCGTTTTGATTAGATCTAAAACCGAAACATCTTTGTATATATTACCTCCAGAAGATTATCCTTCTCTCTATTAAAATCTCTCCAAATTTTAGAATTTTTTCTTTTATTTGATTAATTTTTCAATCATTTCTATCTAGAATCTAATCTAGAGATTAGATTGGAAATAACTAATCAGATATGCCATCATAAATATCCTATAAATAAACTAACTTACTTCTTCCTTCTTATAATATTTTCCTTTATAAAAATCAGACTAAACCTTTGGAAAATCATGTGACCTGACATCTTTCAATAAAAAAGTCTAAAGCGTTATTATCTATAAAAGTGAAACAAATATCTTGATATTTATCGTCTAAACGAAGTTGAGAGTTTATTAAAATGCCTCTTAAGGGTTATTAATTATGTTTTAGATTAATTACTTAGATATGAAGAAGAAAACGATCAACATCTGTATGTTTTACCTGAACTAAAAATTTACTTTTGATTCTTTTTATTTTAAGAAATTCTTTGCCTCTCATAAGGACTGATTGTCTCTCAATATACTTTTTGAAATTCATTTGTAAATCCCATGTTAACAAACTCTACTAGAGTATTAGGAATATCTTCTATTTTTTCTATCATTTTGATTATTAAATTTTCTATAAGCTTTATTATGCTTTAAGACATCTTTGCTTACTTTTATACTTAATCCTTATTATTTGTACTATTATCACTATTCATTTCAATGGAATCAATCTAAAAATTTTTAGATTAATTTGATTTTTCATCGTTGTATAGTAAAACTTAAAGTTTGAATAAAGGGTCAATTAATTTTTAAAGACATATTTCCTCAAAGATTACTTTAATTCAATCTCAAGCAATGGCACCTTATTACTCAAAAATCTATTTATAAATAATAGTATTAAACTAACAAACTTTCAGAACATCCATTAAATACTCATATAAAACATGCTCTTCTTATTTTTTGTCTGTTTCAATTTCTTTTTTATCTTAATTTTTTATTTAGATTTAAATATTTTCATTTGTCTGTCTATTTTATTTTTAATCCTTATTTAAATCTTAATTTTACTGTTTATATAATTATTTTTTTAGCTATTAAAGTAATTTTTGGTGAAAAGATTCATCAAACGATAGCTAAAAATCCCTTTGACTTTTATTTTTATTTTCCGGTGATTCTGCTAGTCTATTTATAATATAACTATTTTATTTAGTTTGATGAGTTATTATTTATTAAAGACTCTCCATTATTACTTTTTATAGTACAGAATTTTTTTCTTTTTATGAATCTAAATCTTACTAATATAAATTATTTTCTCCATCGTTATACGATTTATTGAGCAACGGTGTATCAATTTCCTTTATTCATGATTTTGGAAATTAATTAATTTTTTTAATTTAAAGTTATTTATTAAATCTCCCCTTATTTAAGCATTAAAATTCACTTAAAATCATTTAAGATTTTTATTAATCTCTTGTTTTGTTTTTTATTTTGCTTATTTAAGTACTAGTTTCCAGCAAATCTTCTTCTGAAAATTAATTCTAGAACGAATTTGATCGCTTTTTTTCTATTTTTTTCATGTCTTATTTTATTCAATCTTCGGAATTTTCCTATTTAGGTGTTAATAAATCATTCAGGTTACCTTCTGCTGGCTAAATGCTAAATCTTAGAAATTAATTTTCCAAGTAGGTACTGATATGTTGATTTTAATGTTTATCTTTACTTTCATTTGTTAATTATATATCAGGCTTTATTTTATGTTTTATATGAAGATCAGGTAAATTCCCCTGCATTATCTTATCTTAAATTTATGATTTTTTTTGTTTTTAATTTTATGGAGAAATCTTCATTTATTAGTTTTTCATTTTAATTCCTTGTAACTCTTCACCTTCATTTATAATTTTTCTCTTATCTTATAAAAAATGACTTTATTCAACTTCAACCTATTCTTACTATATACTATCTTTAATTTTAATTCTTCCTTAAAGCCTAAAATTCATTTTTTAAGTTTAAAGCATGCCAATATTATTTTCTATTGCATCTATGGTAAATTACTCTTCTTAATTGAAGTTATTATTAGATTTATTTCCTTAAATATCTAACGTTAAAGAATTAGGCTCCAAATATGGTGAATTTTCATTAGATGGTATTAAAAGTTTATTAAGACTTCTTACATAGTTTATTTTTAGTTAAGGCTTGAGTTGTTTTATACTCAATATCTTCCGCTTTTTAATTTAGTTATTTTAACTCCCATTTATAATAATCCTTTGATCCTATGCTATATTAATGGTTCTGTTTAAAATATCTGGTAGAGCATTCCTAGCTTGTTCTATTTGAGAATTATTCAATTAATCTAGCTAATTTTTTTGATTCTAGAAAAAACTGTTTGATGAAATATATAAGCTACTGAAATCTTGATCTTAGTCAACTTTAACCTTTTTAAGGTTGTATTTTTTTGGTTTTTTGGAAGTAACACAGTTATAAGATTAAAAATATTAGGGAATTTATTTAACTGATTTGTATTGCATGTAATCATCCTTTAATTTCCTTTCTACGATTTCTATTATATTCTGCGATTTATCTTTCTCTGCTTATATTTGATATTAATTTAAACTTTCTTATTTTATCTTCTTTAAGTAATTTTCGCTTTTTAGTTCAAAGTTTAAGGTTGGACTTAGTTCTTCCTTTAGAATTTCAATTTAAGCTTTGTTCGATAGCTTAATTTTTCATTTCTAAATTGAAGTATTCTATAGTTGATTAAGGTTCATTATTTTTAGACTATCAACTGATTTGTTCAATTAAAGGCTGTTTGTTTTGCTTTTTTTTTCATTATTTACTATGTTGTATTTTTAACTTAGATTCTTTAACTCTTGTTAGTTGTTTTGTTATGGTTAGCTTACACTTGGTTATTTGTTTAAAGCTTTTACAGGTATTTTATTTAGCTTTAGTTGTTTTTCTTAAAGTGATTAAATGTTTTTTTATATATTTTTCTTTTTAAACACCCCATTCTTATTTAATCTTTCTATTCATTGATGTTTCTGAACATTTTTTGATGATTACATCTCAATATCTTAAACTCTCTCTTTCTAGTTAATATTGGCGCTTAAATTTTTCACGGATAACTTAAAATGCTTCTAATAAACTTACTCTTGATAGTGACTTTAATTTTTTTCAAGTAAATCCATTATTATAAATATAATAAACTCAAAGTTTAAAACCCAGTTAAAACTAAAATTAAGCAAATTATAGCACTATTTATTTAAATGGCTGTGAAGGTGTTAGATAAAATACAAAACACTTATCAACTTCTATCAAAGTAGCAATATAGCCTTTATTATTATTATATAAAATGAAGGTAGTCTATTAAAGAGCTATTAAATAAAAGGATAACGCAGCAAAAAATAAGATTTTTAGTTTATAAGTTTACTTATAAACGTAAGATTAGAAATTGAAAGCTTTGCTAGCTTTTAATTCTAATGGTTAGTAGTTTATTTATTAGAGTAAGTAATTTAAAAGTTTAAGTATTTCATTGAATATATTTTGTCATAGTATTGTCTGATATTTCCCTTTCTTTTTACATATTAAAGATAAAATGACAAACATTTTCTAAAGGATGGAGATATCTTTAACTAAACATATGGTTGTTTCATTTCTATTTAGTTTAAAAATTTATTTTATACTTATTAATTGACTAAAGATATTTATTAGATTTTTGAAGGATTTCAGACATTTATATATAAAGATATATAATTAAAATATATCATCTATACTAAAAGCTATAGCAATATAATTATTAAGCTAGCTGCTTCTAAATTTTCATCTTAAATTTATCAAGAATCAAATGGTTTTAATCCCAAAATAAAATTACTATAGTTTATCATTATATTTATACTTGTATATTTATGCTTGTCTGTAAATTTTTAGTTAGTATTTATTTAGTTTATGCCATTGCTTTTTATTCTTAATTTATCGAAGTACCTAATGTCTATTTAAGAAATAATTTATCTAGCAAAAGAGATTATAGTAAATATTTTTATCTCTAGTAATATAATTTTTTATATTATATTTTATTAAATTTCAATACAATTTAAATCCAAGTTAGAGTTTTTCCTAAAAAACCGTTTTATGTTGAATCTACTTTTCGATAGATTTTTTGTTCATGTTTGCCTTCCGATTAATCACTCTTGAAGGTAATATATCGCTTTAAGACCAGTCTTAAAATAAATCTTTAAGATAAATATGAGTCAAATCTTTATATCTGTCTTAAATTTCTGTGTATTTTCTAGAAATTCTTCCTCTCGTTCGTAGAATATCATTTGCTGGTTATAAAATAGTTGCTTTTCCTATCTTTTCCCAGCTTTTTCTGCTTTGGTCTGTATTCTCTCTGTTTTTGCATAAAATTTATAAATTTCTAAAGAGATATCAACCACTTCCACAGAAGTAATATGACTTGAGTTGTTGATACTGGTTCTAGAAAGGAAACGCAGAAATTATAGAGGAGTATTCTTGCTCAATTCCATAAAATTTAGGGAAGTATCTAAAAACGTCGCTTACACTAAGAGGTTTTTTTGCCTTTCTATTCGATCATACTACTCTGTTCTTCTATAATTCTATGAGATTTTCGAGCTTCGTTCGTACATCGAACATCTCCTATCCTCCTACTCAAGCTTAGTTACACTTGTTTAGTACCAATTTTTCAATTTTTGTTCCATTTCTCATAAGAATTTGGGTATTTACTTAATTTCCTCTCCTTAGATCGTAACTCAGCGACCTCTATAGCTAATTTATCTAATTGCCCGAGATCAATATTGAAAACTTGTTTACAGAAAAGTGCTATTATTGCTGCAAGATTAGATGCAAGATTAATATTCTGCTATAATTGGAGAAATGGAATTTGATATATTTTGTAATTCTCTTTACATATTTCTTCCTTTACCTTACTCTTTCAGACCTTTCTGCAAAAAATCTTAATACCATTCAGAAATTTTTTTTAAATAATATTATATAATTTAAATTAATTATTAAAAAATTAATTTAGTTGACAAGTTTTCATATAAAATAAATACAGAACTAAGTTAAATATTACTAAACTTATTTTCATTATGATATGTGATTTCAATATAATCTCATTATTTCATTATAAATAAATTTATTAGCAAGTTAGTTATCAATTTATTTTAAAAGCAAGAAAAAAAGAAAATATACAAGTTAAAGAAAGTAAAAGCATTAATTTTTAAGCATATTATTATAATATTTATAATTTATGCCATTAATTCATTTATTACTATTTTTACTTTTTCTTATTTAATTAAATTTATTTTTATTATTAAATAAGTAACACTAGTAGCTTTGAAAAATTAAGTCTTAGTTTTAAAATATTTTTTTAATTGAATGGTAATTATTTATATTATTTAACAATTTAATTAAAAAATTATAATTTAATTATATGAAATAAATGCGAACAAATTATTCTAACTTTTGTATTTAGAAAGAAAATAAAGGCTAAGTATTAATTAGTTATTAATTAAAAGTCTCTTTTTATATTAAAGTATATTAAAATAATTACATCAAAATATAAAATTATTATTAATAAAAAAAGATGGAGAAAAACATTCGCCTTCAGAAAAACTAAATAAAAAATGCGAAGAAAAAGGCTGTTTAAGAACTTCATAAACTGGAAAAACAGGAATCAGAGTCAAACTCATTTTGGTAAAGTTATTTCAGGTACAGTTGAACTTAATAAGCAGAAATAGTAGTTTCAGGAAGAACTATAAAAGAAGATCGAGAAAATGTAAGCGACAATATCCCGTTATGAATAGAGCATCTTCAATTAAAACGAATAAATAAAGGAATAATAAATATCATTGACGATTAAAATAACGAAATCGTCATACTAACAAATTTGTTTTCTCATTGAAAACAAATTGGTCACGGAAACATAACTCTGAAAGCAGTCATAACAAAATTTCAAATATTCTTAAAAGATGGAAATCGAAAAAGCTCCATTAACACTTGAAAAGGAATCAAATTAACGAAAAATGTGAAAATAGTAATGTCATTTAAAGGCTAGAAAAAAATAGAAAGCATGAGATTTAACAAAATCCAATACACTGTCATAACAAAAAAGTACTGCTGATACTGCCACTCAAGTTTTCATTTACTAAGAAACTGTTGGTCATGAAAATAAATAAATGTAAAAAAATAAAAAGGACATGAAGATAATTAAACAAAATATGGATAATGCAAGCAGGTTTATATAAATAAAATCTCTTTGTAAGATCTCTCGAAACCTAATAATGGTAGCCTTCCATTTATAAAAAAAGGTCATAATATACATTCATGCAAAAAAAATGGCGGAGTGAATCTGATTGGAATTCCGGGAAGCTCTAAAACACTTAAAACTTAGTTTATATATAAAATTATTATTAATAAAGTTAAAAGTTAAAGTTAAAAAGCTTTGTTAAAGCCTTAGTAGTCAGCCATCTGACCTATTCTATCAGCTTGTCTCTATTAGTTTGTCTTGAATTCCTACTAGGCTTAGTTAGGCGGTGTAGCACTTCATTAGTGCACCATCCTTTAATATTCGGAATAGTTTTGGTCTTGCACTTAGCGTTCTTAATTATTTATCCAATGGTTAAGATTTGAATTAAAGAATTTTTTTCTATAAATTTTTCCGCTTTATGTTGGATATATCCTAAATAGTTTTCTAAAAATATCTTATTTATTCTTTCTTTAAATTTCGCTTGGTTAGTAGCAGTATTTTCATTGGTGTTATTTATTGCACACGTAGCATTTTATTCTTCTTTCAAACTATTATTCCTGTAACATATATTTTTCTGGTTATTGCTATTAGTATTAAGTCATCTGCCCAAGCAAATTTAGCATGATAAATTTGTTTAATTTTATGAGCTAGATTTTAATATAAATCTAAAAACCTTAAAACTATATCATAGTATATCATAGTATATTATTGCCAATATTCCATTTGTGCTGCTTGTAAAACTCCATTTATTTATTGAATGTTTCTTGTTATTTCTCCATAAAAGTGTATTTATACTTTTAATATGTTTCTCTTATTATATTAAGTATTTTAATGAAATGTTTATTCTCTTCATTTGATAAAATAAAAATTTATGATTTATTGTAGCAAACATTTATCAAGCATAAATTAACGTTAGTAATAAATTTGAGTTTTCAAATATTTAAATTTTAATAGTTTTAATTATTTGTTTTAGTTATCATATATTATTAGCCTTTTACATATTTGCTATAAATCCTTTTTTATACTTATTTAATATATCTTTCTCTTATATTTCTTAGCATATTTGGTTAGCTATTCATTTATCAAATCACTTTTAACTTACATTTATTAGTATTTTATCATTTTTCAGCTTTCTTCCTTTCCTTTTTTGTGTATTATTATTATATTATTTTAAATGCATCTTTAGATTGAAGACGAAGTCATTTATCCATACTTGCAGTAGCAAGAAGAACCGAGAGGTAGGAAACCTAGATAAAGGCATGCAAGAGACAGCCTCTTACTGTTAAAGAGGTAATATGAGTCTATTATACCTGAATAAAATTCGGTTTTTCCTGCCTTTATACCAAACTCTGAAATGGTCAAATGGTACGAAATAGCAAAGTAAGAAGGAGCGAGCTCATAGAAATCATCAGACATATTAAAATTAAGTTAATCTCATTAAAAAACCCAGTTCAAATTATTGGGAGAAGGAAAGTTAACAGTAAAGACATATGCAAAGAAATTATGGAAATGGTATAGACTTGTAGCCCAGAAAACTAGTATAGTTTAAAAGAAAACAAGGAAATCTGAAATAGAGAAATAGTAGTTGCATACTTCAACTTCCATATTTAGTAGGAATTCAGTGAAAACAATCCCAAGATTGAAATTATTTTATACCTAGTTTTCTTATTTCCCTTTATCCTTTTTTCGTTACTATATTTAATAATATGATACATAATTAAATTATTGTTCTTACAGTCGAGATTATTAATTATAAAGATCTAAGCTACTAATATACCACTGCAAATCTTTATTCCTATTATAAGCTTTAAGATAAATATTTGAATATAGCTATTATACAATAAAGCTAAATTTTATTTCTTTTAAATAGTTAATTTTTCTTTACATATCCCTATTAATGAAGTGCTATTAGCGTTAATGGGAAATTAATAAATTAGTTTAGTTGATAGAAGATATTGAAAATATAGCTATTTAAAAAATGAAGCATGTTTGTTTAATTAAAATACTAATTATTAGATTATCTATCTCCTTCTTTAATCACATATTATCATACCTACTGTTATTAATTCCTTTCTATTGCTATACATTTAGCAAGAAACTAATAATTAGAACATTTTCTATATCATATAATTAAATAGCTTGCATTCTACATCAAATGCATTTTAAATAGAGAAGCATTTGTTAAACATTTTATTAATGCTTAGATAATAAATTAGCTCTTCTAAGTTACTCTTTAAACAGTAAGAGTTATACATCAATTACTTCTTTTATTTATAAGCATCTGCTTTAGTTACCAACTTTACTTTATTATCTTTTAGGCTAATTTATTATTCATCTAAACCTTTTTAATCATATGTCTGCTTTAAGAAACAAAATTCTAATTAACACATGTTATCTATAATCATAGCTCTAGGAACAGTATAAGCTAAGTATATAGTTATATAATATAAAGGTTAATAATAAAAGGAATAATAATAGTAATAATAGTAGTAGTAATAGTAGTAATAATAGCAGGTATAGTAGTAATAGTAGTAATAATAGTAGGAATATCAATAATAAACTATAAGAGTTTCAGTATTTTCAATTTTGAGACATAATTAAATAATCATTGGCAAATAACCTTGCAAGTTATATTTAAGGGTATTTTTTAATTAAGCTAATTTGTTTTAGCTTTGATACTCTAAGTAAAAATAAATTAAACACGAAGTTATTTAGTACTTAATTTTCTCATTTTATCTCTAACTTTATAAAATGCAGCCTGCTTAAAACAAAATGGCTATCTTCTAGTTAGATGAGCTAACTAAAGTGTCTGAAATCTTTAGATAAGATTTTTGGAAAGTTTATGTAGGAAAACTACGTAATAGAGATCTATTAGTTTCTATATGGGAGCTGAATCTTAATAATAGCAAGGACTTTGATTAAACTTATTTCATTTAATAGGTAGATAGAATGCTTGTGATAAACAGTCCATATGTAATCAAAGCTTATGGTTATTGCATTTCTCCTTTGAATGTAGTTACCGAAACGATAAACTAAACTTTGTTTTAATTTCTACATTCTGAAGAATAAATTTCCTGGGATATTCGCTTTTAAATAAGTCTAGATATAGTGAAAGGAGCCTAATGCTTACATCAAAATTAAACTATTCATCAAAGTCTAAAGAGCAAAAGTATTTTGCTAGATTAAAATTATAGAGCTAAAGTAACTGACTTTTGGTTAGGAAAAGAGCTAGAAAATTCTTCACAAATAGAACAAAAAATTTAAAAAATCTGCTGAAAAGCTCCTGAAATAATGCAGCAAAATCCAGTTTATACTTAGAAGTCAGATGCTTACTCGATTGGCATAACATTTTGAGAAATAGCATCAAGGAAAACTCCTTTTGAAGATACTTTAGATGCTAACTTAAAATAAAGAATCATTGAAGGAGAAAGAGAAAAAATTCCACCAGATTGTCCTTTATCATATGCTCAGATAATTTAAGAATGTTGGAAACAAAATCCTTATGAAAGAATTCCTTTAGTTTAAATATAATAAATGCTAGAAAATTGTCTACTATAAAATAAAGCTTAAGAAGCCCCTATAATCTAAAACTTTATATAAATAGACATTTAAAC
Source organism: Loxodes magnus (assembly GCA_946699065.1). NCBI lineage: Eukaryota > Ciliophora > Karyorelictea > Loxodida > Loxodidae > Loxodes > Loxodes magnus. Next base: position 344,489 of record CAMPDV010000016.1, read on the forward strand.
TAACAATTAGCTTACTACTAGCGAGGAAGAAAATCTGAATTTGAAAGATAAATTAGAATAAAAGGAAGAGTTTAGAGAATCTATAAATTAGCGGTTTGATTAAGAAGCAGCGTAAACTAATATAAATAATGTAGATAGTAAGGAAATTAATTTTAAAGGGAATTGAAAAGTTAATAAGAAAGCAGTAAATAGCATTAATTTCATAGAATGTAAATATTTTATTATTTAGGGGGTAATAATCATGAAGCCTTAGAAAGTAATAAAGTTTATCTCTAGTCTGTAATTAGCTTGTTATAAAGGTTGTAATATTTTGATATGCTTTAGGTTGTAAGTTCATAAAATAAGTCTATACAAGTAATTAGTTAATTTATTTTAGTAAGTAAGCTACTTCTAACTAAAGTGTGTAAATAAACTTTATACAAGTTAGTAAGTTGATTAATTGTAGTGGGTAGATATCATTTATAAATTTGCAGGATGTAATTAAGTTAAAGCAATAACAGGTAAGCTTAAAGTAAAAATATAGTTGGTATGGAAAATTAAATTTCTTAGGATGTATTAAATAAACATTCTATAGAGGGTAAGTGAATTATGTTATAGGATGAAGTAAGTTAATTTATTTCAGTAAGTAAGCAAAGCTATATGCTAGTTAGTAAGTATTAACATGCTTATAGTGAGTATGATAAATAATACAGTATGTAAGAATATTAATACTTTCAAGTTGGTAAGCACTAAAATATTTAAGGAAGTAAGTTAATTATAATAGTATGTATATAATCAAATATCTTGCAGGTTAAGATTTAGAATATAGTTCGTAAAATAGGCTATTCTTTATAGTATTAGGTAACTAAATAAATAAAAGCTGGTAAATACTAAATTTTAGGATGGAGTAGCTTATTAATAAAGTGAGTAAGTTATTTAATATAATTAGTAAGTAACATTATGAAATTATAAAGTGTGTATGCCTTTCTAGTTTAAAAGATTGTAATTTATCATTATTACATAGAAAGTAAGAAATACCTTCAGTGCGTAAATACTTCTATATGATAAAAGCGTGTAAGAAGTCATATAAAAGGGAGTAAGATAATGATATAGTATGTAATTTGCTGTTAATCATAGCTGGTAAAATATTAACCATAGCAAGTAAAATTTAATTTTTAGTATGTAATCCCTTAGAATCTTTAGCTGGTATTTTATGAAATAAAAATAGGTAAACAAATAACAATTCTTAGCTTGTAAGTAACTAATATACAGTTGGTGAGTTAATGATGCTTTTAGCGTGTAAGTAATAAAGTATTTATAGTATGTACTTATGATTTATGAATAGGTATCTAATTAGATTAACCTTAGATTGTAAATGTCTTACTTTAAGTTTGTAAGTTTTAATTACTATGTAGGGCGTAGCTATCTTTATTATATAGCTTGTGAACATGATTTATCAATAGGTAAATAGATAGTTATATTTAGATTGTAAGAAATAGTAATGTAGTGTGTATATTTAATAATATAAAGTGTGTAAGTAATAAAAGTGTATAGTTCGTATTATATGATATACCAAATAGGTAAGAAGGATTATAAATACTCTAGTTTGTAAGTAACTTTATTGTAGTAAGTAAGTGTTTTAATCCTAAGTCTGTAAAAAATAAATTCCTTAGCTAGTAAGTCTAGTTTATTTTCTTAAGCCTGTATGCTTTACTTATTTTAAGTGCGTAAGATAGTAATTAAAGTTAGTAAGGTTTTAGAGAATTACAGGTAATAATTCATTATCCATAGTTGGTAAAGATTTAAAATTAAAGGATGTTAGTTATTTAAGAAATAAAGGTGGTATACTAAACTACATATAGGTAAAGCTATGATATTATTTATAGTTGCTAAGTCTGGTAATCTAAAGGATGTAAAATGTCACATTTAAATAGACCGTATATCATAATATTTTATAGGTATAAGCTTCTATTTTTAGTTAGTAAGTCGATTATATATCTAGAAGGTAAAACTGGGTTATTATTAGAAAGTAAATTAGTTAATGATTATAGAAAGTAAATTTTATTAATTATTGGTAATCTAGTAGCTATTACTGTTAGTTATGCAGGTAGATATCAACTAATAGGCTGTAATAGTTAAAATATATAATGAGATTATAGAAAGTAAATTTTATTAATTATTGAAAGATTGTAATCTAGTAGCTATGCTTAAGACTGTAAATAGTTATGCAGGTAGATATCAACTATATAGGCTGTAATAGTTAAAATATATAAGGTGAGACTTTATTATTATAGAAAGTAAGAAATAAAGTAAAATGAAGAATGTAAAGTTAATCTATCTAAAGGTTGTAAATTTATAAAGCCACAGGTAGTAAGATTATAATCTAATTTACAGTATGTAAATCACTATAATATATTAAAGGGTGTAATAATCTGATATACCTAAAGGTAAGAAAGCTTAGTTTTCAAGTCTGTAGTCATTAAAATAATCAGGTATACATTTTTAATTCTAAAGGGAGTATCAATTTTTATAAGAAGAAAGTAATTTGATATAATAAAAGGTAACTTCGATTTAAATACGCATAGAAAGTAAAAAATAATTTTTAAATAGGTAATGGAAACTTAAATTTTAGCTCGTAATAGCTTATTTATAATAGATTGTAATTTATAAATTTTAAAGTGGGTAATAAAGTAAATACTTATAGATTGCACTTGGTAATAACATAAAATATGTATCTTTTTTTATTTATAGGAAGTATATAATCTATAAAATCAAGCTGGTTATGAACTATAATTATACTAGGTTAAATCTTTTTTATATTAGATTGTAATTTCTAAAATTTGTTAAGGTAATTTATCAAAACAATTAGAATGTATAAAATAATTTGCTTAAGGTAATTATCAGTTCATTTGAAGGTTGTATTTGATAAGTTTAGTGAGTAATAAGACAACTATATTACTTAGAGGCCAGTAAAGAAATTTATTATTAGTTGGTAAGTTAGAAAATTAGTAAAAAGGTGGTAAATAGTCTTAATAATAGGTGGTAAAGTTAATGTAACTATAGGTTATAAATTTTAAATCTCTTTTAGTATGTAAATCATTAAGACATTAAACAGGTAATATTGATTAATATCATAGGTAATTGCCCTTTATGTCTGCAGCTGGTAATATAAGTCAATCAAAGTAAGTTAAATAATACAAACATAGACGTAATTTGATTATAGTCTTTAGAGGGTATTAATTGAATATGCTAGAGCGTGAGACAATAAATATTATAGGCTAGATGTAAGAAAATAAAATGATTGCTAGTGAGTTTGATGAGAGATTTATCACTATATAATTTGAACTCTTTATATCTAATTAAGTATAACAATCAACCAACTCTTCAATATTAATATTTCAATTTAGTTACTAATAATCAGCTTTTAAAAGAGTCTTATAAACTTTTTAAGGCATGACTATCTCTAATATCATCCTTTAATAGATTAAATTAGATAAGTAGAAAATTATACAATCCACTAGAAAGTGTTAAAATGGATAATCTGAAGTTTTTAAACTTAGTATAAAGGATTATAAATAAGAATGGTTATTTATTCATAGTAGTATATGATAATTAGTATAATTTTAAATAAAAAATATTTTATGTATAGTAGGAAAGTAAAAATTAAATTTAGAGCAGGTTTATTACTTAAAGTTCTTGATATAATGAATTTTTAATTATTGAGTGAGATAAGCAATAATTATAATTACTATAATAATTATTATTAAAATTCTAAAAATCACAATTTTAAAAGGCTACTCAAGTTAATCATTCCTATATTTTCAATTCAATCTTAAAAGCCATTAGCAACATTACTTTAATACAACTCTACATACTTTACTATTCTACGCATCACTCTACTTCACATAACTAACATTATATACTTCATTTTTAACCTTCATTAACTCTGCCTAATCTCCAAATCAATTTTCTTTAGCTTTTAACAAGTTCTCATCCGAATCCTTTTATCTTTTTTTCTTTCTTTTCTCTTTCGAATCTTAATGTCTTATTACCTAATCAAGGTTAGATTTGTCAAATAAAATATAAAAATAGAATTTCTAGCAATTATCAATTTGATTTAATAGATAAGATACTTCGAAAGCATTTGTTTGGAAATATTAATATTTAAATTAAAGAGATTTGTGGACATATTTAATTGTAAGAATTTCTTCTTCCAATTAAATAAATTTAAGGTATCATCACATCACTTCCTCTTCATAGGCATTTCTTATCTATACATTTTCTGATTATTCTTTCTTTTCTATTTTAAATAGCTCCATTCTTCGATCAAGTAGCAATCGGTGAAGTAATTTGATTTGTAAATCTAACTCTACTGCTTGACTGCTAGGAAACATATTTACATAAACTTATCCTAGAGAATAAAGCACTTTATTTCAAAATTCCCAATCTTATACTTTAGTTAAATCCTTATGTCTGAATAGTAGTTACATTCCATTATATGTTCAATGGTGTCATAATCTCCACAGATGCAATAATGCCTATCAATAGGGTAATGACAGCTTTAAAGATCTTATCGGAAATTGAATGATTGGGCTTTGAGCTTATATATACTTATAATTTCTGTTCTATATGATTTATTTAGCCTAGTGTAGTTAATTCCTGGAAATTAATATATTTTGAAATTATTCAGTATATATTTTAGCAGTAGGCATTTTATTAAACTTTAGGTGGCAGCTGTATAAAATTTATGCTAAATTAACATTTTTATATGCTTAGTAAATGATTTTAAACTGCAATTATGTTCTGAGCTATCTAAATATTATAATATGCAGCCATATTTTTTAAGTCGTCAAAATACTGATATCCTTCTTTCCAGATGTTTTAGAAGAGCGTATCTATAGTTGATTGTGGATAATCAATACTTTCTCTGTTTATTTTGTAAAAAATGTGAAGAATCTCAGAGCCCTAATGTGCTTTAAGGGCATTAAATTCAGATCAATATAACATGATTCGTTAAATGTGGATCCTGATGATTAAAATGCTTTCCTTGAGATGAATCGTATACTTGATTCTATTTTATTCGTTACAGCAGAGATTCTTTTATATGTACTTCAAGGTAATAGCTCGCCTCCATATTCAGCCTTTGGAAGAGTGAAAAGTCTACAAAGTTTTGAAATGCCAAAGAGTCACGTTTTTATACCTGAACAATGAAAATAGAGCTTTTCTCATAGCAGTTAAATACCTAAAGGCAATTTCCTTACACTGATTTTTCATATTTATTTTTAGTGCAGAAGAACTCCCAAATATATGACTTATTATTTTTAAATGATTGGTTAATTACCAATCTTCAGATTTAATTTTAATTCGTTGCTTTTATTCTTTTTAAAAAATTAAATAGCTTTGCACTTAGGTATATTTATCTTTAAATTGGTTCAAGTAAAAACTCTATTCGTTTCGTTTATTTAGGCTGTTTATTTTTTTTGTTTTTGATACAAGAATTAAGTCGTCTGCCCTTCCTCTGCATGCGAAACTACTATCTAAATTTGTGTATTTAAATCCTATAAAATTACCTTTATTTTCTAGTTAATGAATCATGATGTCATAATACAATAGAGCTAGTACAGGTCCATATGAATTTCCCTTCATAACTCCATTGCTATATTAAAGTCATCTAGAATTCTTTTTCTATGAGAAATGAAGTAAGATTTTCGTAGAAAGATTCAAACACTTTAAAGTCCCAATGGTAATTTAACTCTTCTTATTTAATCGAATAGTAATTTCCTCTCAATGGAATCAAGCATTTTTCATCGTCTATTAAAGTTGCTATTAAATTAGTTTTTCCTTAAGCTTATTTGCGGAAGATATCTATTATTTATTGTATTACCCAGATTTACTGAGTTGTTTATCTTTTCTTCATGAATCCCATTTGACTTGAATGTATTAAGTTTCTTTAGTAAATTCTATTTTATAATCTTTTAGTTAGAGCTTTATCATTCAATTTCAATGTAGTATTGATAAGTGAAATTGGACGCCAATTTGTTCATTCATCTTTATTACCTTTTTTAAAAATTGGAATTATGACTGAATTGATAAGCTCATAAGGTTTTCTCCTAAGTCTAAGCATATTATTGAGAAAAGAGTGAAGTATCATATTAAAATAATCTCCTGCATACTTCAGCAACTCTCCTTTGATTCCATCTGGGTCTGCTGCTTTTCATTTGGGGTTTAATTTAGGATTTCTTAAACTTCTTTTAAAGTGAAAAGTTCTAAAGTTTATAAGTATGATAATAGCTAGCTAAGAATTTCTTAATTATTTTTATATATTTAATTTATTCTTTGGTTGCTAAAGTCAATCTATTATTATATATTATTTTTTAAAACCGCCATAGTTGTTCGAAGGTGAACAACAAGGTCGTCTTCATCAGAGGTTGGGGAAGTTAAGTATCCATAATCGACTTTATGTCTTCCTCTGCTTTGGCTTGGCCTCGAGACATCTGCTAGTTTGACCTTCGGTACTGGCTTAACTTGGATTTAATTCTGGAACTAAAAAGAAATAATATTGCGAGTTTCATCAGAGGTGGGGAATTTAAGTACCCATAATTGACACATGTCGTCCTTTGCTTTGGTGATGCAATGAGACAAAATCCTGCCATGTCCTTGGACCTCCAGCAAGTATTAAAGATTACTAGTATTCTAAAATTATATCAGTATTGAACATTTTTATCAGTACTGAATAATTATACCAGTATTGAACAAGGTTTATCAGTATCTGATAATTTTATCAGTAACAAACATTCTTGTCAGTATGAAACATTTTTTTTAAAGAGCTGCGCACCAACGAGCGTGCTACGCGCTCTATAATCAAATTTATTTATTTATTTATGTCAAGTTTAAATGCTTGTTAAACACTAAATTTTCTCAAGAATCAACAAAATTTTCTTATTTCTCTTGGTTAAAATTCATTTTATTTCTTTGTCTAGGGTTAAGAAATTTTAGCTTGTGAAAACATATCTTTATGATTTTCATTGAGAAGGAGAAATTTTTCTTTGCTTCATTTTTCTTAAACTTTCACAGGAGGTGTTTAAAATATTTCCACAGCTTGCTGGCTTTACTATGAAGGTTAATGACTTGTTAATTGATTCTCTAGATTAAGCATGAGTTTCTTTATATATTTAATTGGCTCTTTTAGCTTGAATATACTTATTTGTGGGGCCTTTTGTAAGTTGATTATATTTAGGATCTGGAATAAATGAGCCTAATGTTTCGTCTTTATCTTATATATTGCGATTAATACATTAGTACTAATCCTCTAAATTATCTCTATCAATTTGAAAAAATTCATTATAAGTTTCAAAAAAAGGTTCCTAATATCTCTATCTGTCAATTGTGTCTTGCAGCCTGTTAATTTAATATTTTTTTAGGTAATTATGTCCTGATAGAGAATTGTGTTGAAGAGAAAGTTTACCGTAATTGGTGTATGATCAGTAAATAGTTAGTTATAGTGAACCTAGAAACTTTCAAATTGATTAATATTCAGGTGATTGTTTATTACAATATAATCATTGCAATACATAAATCCTGCTAATTCATGTATGCAAGTGTTGCTCTTCATATCATTAACTATTTCAAAATCGTTCTGAATAAGAAATTCCTAGGATCTGTTTGTATTATCATAGTCATTATTAGGATTATCTCTATAATCTTATAGGAGAGCATTGAAATCTCCCATTAGAATATTTGGGTTTCTTGGGAATTGGTTAAGTAGCATATTAATATAGCCATATGCTCGGTCTTTTATGTTCTCATTTTTGATATTATCTGGTATGTAGCAAGACGTAAGGAATATATTATCCAGTTTGGCTGTGATGAATCGATCCAAGGATGCATCAATTATATTATTTTCTTCAGTACTATTGAGTTCTTCTTTAATAACTAGACATACACCTCCTCCTTTACCTTAATTTTTGTAGTAAGTTATATAAACTTTTATTTGGATTAGAGGGAAATTTTGTTTTTACCAAGTTTCATTAATTGAAATGAAATACTATTTTCTCTTATCCTAAAAGATAAAGTAATGAATCTATTTTCTATAGTAGTAAAGAGATTCTACTTTTACCATTTTTAGACCATTAAAACTAAATGGATTACTCACTTCTTAAATTGTATTTCTTTATTAAATTATCAATTTTTATACAGATAATCATCTTACTATATTGGACTAGGTATTTCTAAGTTCACTCTCCAATTCCTTTTTCCAATTTTTTTAAATTCTATATTATTCAAAGAAGGAATAAAAGTTTAACTATTTTTGCTATAAATAGAAGAATCTACTGAATAAATTTGTTTATTATCATAAAGTTCACTAATCTATATTGTTTGAGTAGCTGTACTTCATTTTAAAGTTTTCTAACATTATTATTTCAAAGGTTCTTGCTTCCATTTTATAGTTCTATATTTTAGCATAAGCATCGAGTTTTTTTCATTTTCGCATTCCTAGTTTTGATTAATAAAATATGCTATGTGTTCAAAGTATTGTAAGCATCCTGTAGTTTAAGTAATTTAATGCTATTTTTAATTTTATATTTCTAATAATTAGATGTCAAGCTGGCGGCAATTATCGGTCATAGTACCACAAGAAGTCCTATTTGAAATAAATTCAGTCTTAATTAATATATTTCTCATTTAATATTATTATTCCTACTATTTTATGAAATTTTAATCAAGGAATTCTGTCTAACAAGATTGATTATTCCATTGCATTTTTATTCTGTTAGTTGTTTTACTTAATTTATAATTTTTGCTTATGTAACTTTCTAGCATAAAGCTTCTTCTTATTATTTAATTAATACATCTGGTTAAAAAATTAGCTTTTAATCAATTAATTTCCATTTTATGATGTAGTTTACACATTAACATTTATTTGTTAGATTGCAGTTATTATATGTAAAAATCTTTTAAATTTTGAATTTCATTTATTTATCTTATAAACATTCAAGTTCCTAGTCTTTTTACTTAGTAAAGCATACAAATGTCTAAATTATATCTCAAACATATTATCCAATTACATATTTAAGGCAACTACTTTCTCTCATTTTATTTAACTTTAGTCTAAGGATTATTAAACCTGTGTATATAAACTCTAGTTCTTGAGACTTAAATTTAAAATTGCATTTTACTTTTATGCTTTTAATTCCTGAACATTTAAATATTTTTGCTACAGTTCAACTAAGCGCATTACTCATATTTCTACTACTGCTAAATTTATAATTGAGTATTTAAATTTAAAATTTATTTTTTAAGCATTAAGTCTTGATTATCTAGTTCCTAATTTAATTTTGTGAGTATTGATTTAAGCATTTACTTTCTATAATTCAATATATCCATTTTTTATTAGTTAATTTATTAAAATTATTAATAAATGGAATCTACTCCAAGTTGCTTTTAATGTCGCCTAATCTCATTATTAAGTTTAAGTATAGCTTACTACGCTTATGAAGAAGCATTTTATAATATTATATCAGTTTAAATATTCTTTAAATCAGCAAGAGTCTTCTATTTCATACATTCACAGCATTTATCTATAGAAATTATTATATCAGTCTATACATCTTAACAGATATGTATTTAAATTTGTTTGAGCTTTTTTATTGAAAGATATGGAACTAATAAGAGAAGAATTTTTATTACCTGAAGGCTTACTTGAAGAAATAGACATGTATTGAAACATTTATTAAAGAGCTGCGCACCAACGAGGTGCTACGCGCTCTATAATCAAATTTATTTATTTAACAAAAAGCGGCCCTTTCTAATAATTTGGAATTTGGTGATTGCTTTTTATTTTTACCTTTACAGTTTTAGTTTTAATATCTGGCTTTTATATTACAGTTTCTTTATTTTCTGGAAAAACTTTTTTGTATAATTGTTTTATTGTTCTAATATTAATTCATAATGACTTATATATTCATTTTTATCCTTTTCATAATATAATTCATTATTTCTACTTTTTCCATTAGATAGGTATTATTACCCTTTAGGTTTTAGTTTTCTAATTCAGGCTCTTTGATTTCATTAAAAAATGCATTTTCATTTATTTTACTTTCTCTTGTCATTACTTAAATTTGGCTTTTCATTTCGTTTATTTGATCTTAAAGTTGTATATTCTTCGTCTCAAAATAATTAGAAATTATATATGTATCTAATGTTTAAATGCTAATTGTTGTATATTTAATTTTCGTTTAGTTTTAGTTTTATTTTTTGGTTAAAAAATATCTAAATATCCTACTAATCTTCAAAAGTATTTATATTTTAAAAGATATTTTGGATACTTTCTTAAAATTTTAACCTGCAAAATTACTTTTCTTCTTGTTAATCATTAATCATTAATCATTAAAATAACTCTTCGCCTTCTTGATTAATTGAAGTTTTAAATGTATAATATATCCGTTCCTGTGTATTCATTCCTTGCATTGCTCTTTTTCCTTGACTTCTCTCATTTGAATAATCTGAGTTGAGAATTTTTTTCCTCCAGATTTTCTCATTTCCCGATAGAAAGAATTCCGTCGCTCGCTACTTCATTTGCTATTAGTTAGCATTTCTCCAGATATTCATTTAATTTTTTCTATTGGGGACATTTCCCCATAATGTCAAGTGTTGTTGCAAATGTAGCATATTTTTTTTGCTATAGGAATGTCTTTTTTTGTTTCTCTATTTCAATTGGAGTTCCTTATGAAGGCTTTTACAGATTTTCTTCTATTTATTTGAGTCTTGAACCTGGTTTTACTCAGTTTTTCTCGTCTTTCTCTTGCATTACTCAATATCATTCTCTAAACTTGCAATTTGCTCATAAACTCCAGCTTTAGCTCTTCGGTTTTGGACTTCATCATCATCTTCATGATTTATTAAATCCTGACTTATTATAAACATCTCTTCCTTCTGGGAGTTTAATTTCTCTTCAATTTTTTTTATGTTTCTAATAAGTTAATGAATCAGCTGTTTCATCTACTAAGATTCCATTTATTCTATTTCAGTATTGTCTAAATCAAAGGTAATAGGATCTATATCGAATTATTGTGCTTTACCTTATTCGTTTATTTTTTATTTTTTCGTTATTATTTTTTATCGATTCAGTTGAGTGGTTCCTTTTTTCAGTTTTTCAGCGGAGATGTTGAGAGCTGTGTTAACTTTTCTGTTCTGAATTTTTATCTCAGTTCTTACTTGTCTTTTGATGGAAGAGATCCGCTTTATTTTAATTTGTAGGAGTTAGTATTTTTTGTAAGTTCTTCAATCTATTAGATAATTCTGATTATTTTTATTAAGAAGAGCGTTAAGTTGAAGAAAACGTGAGGAGAATATGTGTTTCTGGCTTTCTCTCCTGTTTTGAGGAGGTGGCATAAAACCCTTCTTGAAGCCAGCCATTTTATATTATACTTTTCTTCTTGTTGTTTCGTTTTCCGCTTTCCAAATTCGCAATTATTATTTCCCACATTCTAACGAATTTCGTAGTTACTTAAGTGGGACTCGAAGAAATTTATTTAATGGATATAAACTACAATTTTTTAATAAAGACCTTAATTAACTCAAGATCAAATTTATTTACTTGAATTGTATCGATTCAAAATCTATTATTTGGAAGCCTGAGAGCACATGTTTGTGCTTCCCTTTAGTTAATGTCACTCCTTTATTGTAATATAAAGAAGAGTCGCTAAGATCTTAGTAGAGCAGAAGCGATACTGTATGCTTTTCCATTTTTTTATCTTGTTTGGAAATATTTAGTAATTTGATGAAGACAAAACAATCGATAAAGCGACACCTTTGAAAGCAAAATTCCTAATTTGATGGATTTATTTTCATTTTAAAATTAAATATTTGATAAAAGGCTTGGAAAAGGCAACTATTTGCTTTTCTCTGTAATAAAATAAGGAATTAAAGCGACATCATCATTATTAGGTCTGTCACAAATTTGAATTTATGGATTCTTTTATTCATCAATAATTTTCGAAGTTGTATTTCTCTGGTCTTTCAAGGTTGAATAACTTGTTTGTTTTTTCATCTTGTCAAAGAATGAAAATCAATACCATGTTTTAGATATTCTAAATCTTATCAGTAAACCCATAATTTTTAATTTCTTAATCTGACAAAAAAATTTTCTTATAGCATCTTCTGATTGGAGAGCAATAAATCTTGAATAAGTTTTAAATTCCTCTATCTGCTTCTTAAATTTATTTCTTCTTAAATCTCAACCTAATTTATTTTAATCCATATTTTTTGCAATATCAACATCTAATTTTTATTATTTTATAGGAAAAACTTTAGGAAGGATTCTATACTCCTCTTATTCTGGATTTGATCGTTAGGTGAACTTAGTATACTTCTTTTAACTGATCCTCTAGTCGAAATATATCTTAAATTCCATTCGATTTATTAATCTATCTTTCCATCTCTTAGGAAATAAACTAATAAGTTATTTCTTGATTAAGGTTCTATTCATTTATCAATTTATTAATGGTTAGCATAAGGTATTAAGATATTTATTTTAGATCGTAAACTTCTTCCTTCAGCTTCTAATTAACCTATTGTAGCAAATAAAGATTGCTAGAAAAGTATGACTAATTGTTAGATATTTTGGCGGGAGATATTTATTTCTACGGAACCATTTTCCTATATAATAATAATTAATTTACGTGGCTCTATCTTTAATAGGTTAACCACGGTTTATTAAAAAATTTCTCAGATCAGTTTCATATTTCCTTCTAGTTTTTCTCGTAATTTGTTTCTCTTCATACTCTTCAAATTCTTCTTCCAGTCTTTCCATCATCTCTTCTTTGGATAATTTTGGATTTTTGCTTAGTTTTTATTTTTTATTTCTAATTAATTCTTTTTATGCCTGCTTATTTGAGTCTGTCCTGTAGTCCTTTCCTATATTTTTAATCCAGTGAAGAATTTTACTTACATACCCCTTTCTTCTTATGATAAATATTTCCTTTATGAAATCTTTTATTATTAGATCAATTTATTCTCTTTAGCTATCTTTTAGCTTGCGTATTCAATATTAGAATTTTTAGGTTCCTCATGCTATTTCCATTAATTGAAATTTTATATAAAATCAAGTAAGAGACTTACATTTTTATATCTAAACGTTAAGTTAAAAGAGAAAAATCACTAATATAAATAATGCTAACTAGTTAAGATTAATCTTAAATTGTAGTTATTTAAACTGTCAAAATGTAATTATTTAAAAATAGCAGCCAAAGTTCCTAAAAAGATATTAAATAAAACAGGAAATTTTTATTTATTTTTTATTAAATTAAGCTATTCAATACTTTCCTTTCAACTTAATAAAATGATTATTTCACTTCCTTTCTAAAACTCTTTGAACTATAATTCTTTGATTTGACTTTTTATCGTTTTATTTCTCTTATTCTTTAATATTTGATCATTTTAAAAATAATTATTTTAAGTCTTCTTCATTCTCATATTACTAAAAGATTTAGTTTTGCTCAATCATTCTTAAAATCTAACTATTTGTTTTTTTAATTTTAAGATCAATATTTTCTAGCTTGCTTATTCTTTTTTGCTTCTTAATTTACTAATAGTAGATTATATTCTACCATTTCTTTAAGTTTTTTAAAGGTTTCATAAGTTTCATTTTTTATTTAGATTTACTTTTTTCTTCTTTTTAGATTTATATTTGTGCTTACATTTTATATTATTTTTTAAATCTAAAAGCTGTATTCTTATATAATTATCTGTAATATTAGCATTCAAAGATTGCCAAAATGTTTCTTATTGCTATCAAATAAATAGTATTTAACCCTAATCAATGTGTCTTTCTGATAGATCAGCTCTAAAAATATTAAATGTGCTTTAAGTATATAATTATTTTTATCTTTTATTAATTCCTTGTTTGTTGTTATGTTTGTTATTATTTAAAACTAAGTTTCATTTTTATATTATGTATATCTTATTTTGCTGCTTTCATATCTTATATTCTTTTTATTGTTTCCTTTAAAAGTTTAATTTGTACTTTTTTAGATTTGTTTAGTATAATTGTTTGCACTAAAATATTTAGTTTATTCACTGTTTATTTCATAGTATTTTTAATTTTTAATGCTTTTGTTATATTTCTAGTTAACTCTATCCCAATAATTATAGAATTTCTATCTATCTTGCTTTTTTTCTTTATCATTTCTGAATACAAAAAATGGAAGGCTTCAAATCAGGTTTCTACACCACCCCCAAGAAGGAGAGGAAACCAGAACCACTCTCAGTTAGTCTTCTTTTACTTAACCCTAACCTTTTTCTAATAATCCGGAATAAATACCCAAGAAGAACAGAAGCAATCAAAGAAAGTCATCCATGCAATAACTCCAACCTCATAAGAGAAACACAGGAAGCAGATTAAGTCTGCTCTTCAATAGGAGGTCTCTGAAAAAGATAAATTACAAACTAATAGAGAATCTGAATAAGTAAGAGGAAATCGAATCAAGACTCATGTCTCAGGAAAGAGATTTAAATGCTTTCTGAAGTATTTCATAAAATCAAAACAACCAATCTTATACCTATCAATAGGAGTAGATAGAAATTGAAAACAGAATAGAGAAAATAGAAGAAAGCTAGCCAAAATTACAAATTAAAATGGAAATAAAAGAGCATAAAAGAGACCCAATGTTGATTGAAGAAGAAATTATCAAAAAACCTTAAATAAAATAGAGGTAAATAAAGATTAGAAAAATTGTTTTTGTTGTGGAAGCTTGTGACATTTATATCGGAAATGTAAGAAATTCTAGCATAAAAAACTGAACTATTGGATTCAAGAAAAAACAAGAAAGAATCAAGAAGAAGCAAGATTAAACCGAATTTATTGCAGTCCAAGTGGAGAAATTTATATTATCAAGAAAGATGTGATAAGACAAGAACAGGAAAGGAGAAGAAGGCAAACTTGGAAAATACCAAATTCCCAATCTCGCTAAAATTGGTGATATCAAATATTTTTATAACAGCAGGAAGCATGAACTGCTGTCTTCCAGACGAGGTTGAAATGCTTCAAAATGAAAAACTTAAATTTATATATGATTATTATTATAATTTCTGAATTATTCTTATACCTCCTTGCAGAGTCTTTATGCTGTTACTTCTTTAAATTTATTTCAGTTTAAATCTATATCTCGTAATTCTATAAATGATGCTTGTGGTATTTCAAGTATTTTCTTAAGATTAATTTCCTTTTCCTAACCGAAGAAGAATTTGAATCCCCATTGTAGAGAAATCGCGTTAAAGTATTTAGCTGCAATGAAAAAAGCTGTTTTTTAACTAATGAGATATAAGAATGTGACTCCTTGACATTTTAAAACTTTATGCATGGAGGAGAACTAGTAATATGGTGTATTAAAAAAGGAATAACTGGAGTTTTGAATAGAATTTAGTCAAGCATGAGAATAATTTCAAGAAAAGCATTTTAAATAGCAATTTCAACTTTTAACGAATCATGTTATATAGATTTAAACTGACTACCTTTTAAGCACATTATGGCAATAAATTTTTTTAAATTATATTATAAAGTTAAATAAGAAAGCATTTATTTTCCAAGATAGACAATAGCCTCTCTTTTCATTACCAATTGGAAAAAAGGATTTGAATACTATGATCAAGTTTAGCAATTATCAGACCTCTATACTATCTACCTGTAGAATTAAAAGATTAATACAAATTAAAACAACTTTACTAAATATATAAGAGACAAAATACAGCAATATTTCTATAATACAGCTACTCAAAAATTTAAGAGATTAAAAACAGCTAAAATATATACTGATATGTTTAGTAATCTTAGGCAATTTCCAGTAATTACTTACACAAAGTTGAACAAAGAATTTAGACTAGTAATAATCAGTAATATAAACTTAGAATCCAATCCTATAATTTTCGAAAAGATCTTTAAGATCGTCACTATCCTATTGATAATCCCTACTGTATGTGTGAGGCGTATAATAAATTCGAGCACATTTTTAAATGTAAATACTATTCTAATATAAGAGATTGACTATCGTAAAAGATTGGAATTATAACTTAAGACGCATTATGGTATATGATTAAGGACTTATAAACTCCTTTCCTAAGTCTTATTTTGGATATTTAGATTTAAAATATTTCACAAGAAACTTATGTCGAGAAGACTAGAATTATTAGAGATGGAAAAAGCAAAAATGGAAGAAATAAAAGATGAGGCTATATCAAGAGTAATTAAAAATTGATGAGATCATGATTAAAAAACATTAAATCATTTACTAATGTCTATAATTGAAGTAAGCAGTTCTTGCAGTTATAGATGTCAAAAAACTCTTTTAGTTTAAAATTAAAATTTTATTTTTCCTATAAAGTTCTAAAGTCACCTATAAAAGTTCCGTCTCTGACATTTTTTATTAGAGTTTCTTCATCTTCTTTTGAATCAGGAGTAAAAAAGCATATCTTTCGATATATGTTTTATCTGACTACATTGTTCTTCTCTACAATTTATTTTAGCTAAATAACCTTTAAAATTGAATGGACATCCAACCATGTCGTAAGTAGCACTATGGTTCAAATCTCCTAAGCTTAATAAAGTTTCCCGAATGACGATTCCTGTCTTTGTTACCAACTTTCTTACACATTTAATCTAATCTACAGGCTTTCCGTCTTCAATTTTGAAGAGACTAAGCCTGGATGCCATGATTGCAAATCATTGAAATCTCTAATAATAGGCCAATCTTAGATAAAGGAACGTCAACAAAAATTAACAAAGACAAGTGGTTTGGCCATTTATTTAAAGTATTTTCTTATGATCTATCTTTGTGCTATTTAAATTTTGCTTTTTCATTTTGTTATTCCTACTTAATTACTATATGAGATTAAATTGGAGTATTATTCTAATTTTGGCATTACAAATTGAATGAATAGGTACTTAAAATTAATTGGTTATGTTTCGTTATATCTTTTAAAGATCTATGATTAGAATAATAAATACAGACTATTAAAATTTCTTAAGGAGCTACTCAACCTGAATCTTTCCTTCATTAAGTTAGTTTGTTTGATATCCTAGGTACTGAATTTATTTTTTTATTGCGTTTTTTTCCTAGCAGTAAAATTTAAATCTCTTTTTCATTTCATTTTTATTCTTGAGTATTTATATAAATTCGCATTTCTCCGTGTTAATACTAAGTCTTATTAGCTTAAAAATTTTTCAGTTTTGTTTAATAAAATTTACTTATTTAATTTAAATTTACTACTTATTTTAAATAAACGTTTACTGTTTATTTTAATTTGAGGCTTCATTTTCTATTTCCATAGGATCTGATTAATTCTGTTAAAACGAAAATGGTGTTACCTGAATTTATTATTAAATTTATAAAATTCTTTGTTCCAGTTTTTTTTCTATTTCTTATGATGATTAATATTGTTTCTCAAGTAAAGACGTTATTAATTTTCTAATTTTTCTACTTTATCAGTGAGGTATCTATTTTTAAACATAAACTCTTTTAGTGACTTAGATAATATTTCTATTTGAGTTTGTGTCGGAAGTTTTTTTAATTCTGGATTTCCAAGTGGTTAATGTTCATCATATCAATCATATTTCTCACTTTCACTCATTGTAATTATTTCGCTTTTTTATTTTTTAGAGAATTTTCCTGTTTAAATGTTTTGTTCAAAGTTCTGTTATTTCTTAGAAGCCATTTTATATATTAATAATAATATTAATAATCTAAAGTGCTAAATTATTTGCTTTATTTGGAATTTCAATTAGGCATTTATGCCATTTTGTTTACATGGATGAATACCTCTACTTTTATTTGTGTTAGGCTGCCATTAATAATTTTCTACACTTCTTGCACATATTTTCTATTTATATACTCTATCTTAGTTATTCACAGTTAATTTAACATCCTTCATGTTCTTTGTTGTTCTTTTACCTGGAGTTTATTCAAGCTCAGCATTATCACAAAAATGGTTTTAAGTCTTTCAGTATCTGCAAATTTGTTATTTTTGCTGGATCTTTTCCTAAAAGACATTATTTCCAATTTCTCTATATTCTTTTGTAAATTTTTTTTCCATTTCTTAATTAATTAACTTATTTTAGTTTTTTTATATAATCATGTTATGTTATTGACCAATTATCGATTGTGAAAGCTCATAAAGTTACCACTCTTTTCTAATTTATTTGAGATAAACTGATTAAATGATATTAATAAATTTCTATTTTAATCATTAATATTTTTCATTAATTATCTGATTTTTACCTTTTATGAAATTTTTTTTCATATTTATAGATAAATTTTTACATTTAGTCTAGTTATTTTAAAATTTGTTTCCAATTTCATTTAAAGATTCTCTTATCTCTTCAGGTCAATCATAAATTTACATTCTGATGAAGAACTTGACTCCTCTTTCTTCTATTATTATTTTCCATTTCTTTCGCCTTTTTTTTCTTAAGTTACTAAGAGAGTCGAACAAATTATTCCACTTAATTAGATATTTAATATTATAAGCATTATAAATATAAATTTATAAACTTTCTTAATTTAAACTAATTAAATATAATACTTCAGTCAAATCATTCATAAAAAGAAAAACATTTAATTGACATTTTACAAATAAAGCTAGTTTTATAATTTTAATTTTATATAATTAAACCTTTTTAATTTAATTATTTACCCCTTTAATTTTATTTAAACAACTATTTTTTATTTTCTTTTATTTTAGTAAATAAATTTTAAATTAAGTTAAAGTGTCTTTTGAATGATAAATATAAAGAGTTTATATAAAAATATATTTGTTAGATAATTTTATATAGTTAAGCAAAAAGATAAACTTCTTATAATATTTAAAATGCTTGTTTTCCTTTTTTTATTAGAAGTTTAATTAAAATAGTTAATTTATCTTTACTTTATATTATGAAAGCTAGATTCGTAAATTTTATTAAATAAATCACATTAAAATTCATAATATAATTTTATCAATTTATCAAATAAAATTGTCATTAATATAACTTTATACTCTGCTTAAAATTTAAATAATCTACATAAAAGGAAAATTAATTCATTTTACAAAAAGTAAAAATAATTAAAATAGAAATTTAATTTAATATATTAATAAATAGAATGTACAGCTTAAATGATAGAATTATCTTAATGATTGTATATTTAATTAAATAATTAAAAATAATTTTCCAGTAGTTCATGACCGCTGCTCAAAGAAGTTTATAAATTTGTGAGAAGGTTGCTCTTGAATATCATAAAATTTTCTTCTTTAAGGTCCTGTTTAATATAATCACAGCAGTTGTTATTTTTTTTCTTCTATAGATTTATCTTTCTTGACTACAATAAAGTTGTTCTCTTTTTCTTTTTTTCCTAGATTTAATAATGTTTTTTAAATTTTAAGAATTTTCAGCAATTTCTATATAAATTTTAATAGCTACTATAGTAGTAGAACGTTTCCTTTTCCTTATTTTTATTTTTCACTATTATTATTCATTGTTTTCTTTTTCTATTCCATGATTTTAAGTTGAGAGTTAAGGTTTTTACTTTGAAGAATGTTTTCAAGCTGTTAATTTTAGTCCTATATCCTTTAGATTTGAGAGTTTGTCTGGCTCAGCTGTTCACGTTGATAATTCAGAGTGCACTGATTTCTTTTTCCTAGTTGTTCCGTCTTAGGTCAATAGAATCTTAGAGTCCTCCAGTCACTAATTCTGTCAGCTTGGCTTTCTCCTTTTGAAGCTTTTTAACCTCTTTTTGGAGGTTAAGCACCACCTTTTAAGCTGTTCATAGCTTATCTATTGCTAGATGTTGAATTCTGATACTTCTTGATGTATAGTTTCTTATTTTGAAGGAGAACTTATTCTTTTTCTTGGTTTTAATAATTTCTATTTGTTCCCTTCTGATTCTTCTTAATTTTTACCAATTAAATATATTTAGTAAAAAACCCAATCTTCATTTTTTTAATGATTATCTATTTAAATAAAATAAAAAATATATAAACACTTGATATAAATAGAGAAGCGAAATGTAATTTATTTATATAACTAATTTAGTTTTGTCATTTTAAAGAATTATATTAAATAAATAGTTATAAATCAAAAATAAATGGAAATGAAGATTAATGTAAAAGAGGAAAATAAGAAAAAATAATGATATTTGACTAAAATAATTCACATTAGAAAATAAGCTAAATAATAAAAATCGAACAAACTCGCTTTTCTCTTTTCGAAGATGGGAATTTAAATGAAAAAGTATGAAATTTTTACTAACCTTTGCAATGAAAATTTTTAGTGAAGTAAAACCTTTGTTTCTGATAACTATTCATTTTTAGGCGATTTAACTGTAGTAAATCAACATCCTTCTACCTTTTCTTCAGTTGTAATGGAGCCAATGCTGAAAGCCAAAAGAATATATACAATATAATTAAAATATTAAAGCCAAATTAAAGAAAATATTTACTGTAAAGTAGGAGTATGCATTAAATAGTTTTCTGAGTGAACTAATTGCTTTTCAGATACAGAAGAAGGATGGGCTTTTTATTTATCTGATGGAGAGCTTAGACATTAATCAAATAAATCTGGAGTGAAATACGGAAAATAACTTTAAGGATAAATTACTTACATAACGATGATTGTTAACACTGCAAAGGGAAGTATAAACTATATAATTAATGAAGAAGATTTTGGAGTAGCTTTCGATAACATACAAGAAATAAAGGATGGTTAGGTTTACGCAGGAATCTGCTGTTTTCATGATCTAGCATAAATAACTATTCAAAATGTTTCTTATAAATATGCTAGAACCTGATAAATTTTTATAAAATATTATTTAAAAACAATTTTGAAAAATTCCTTATTTAATTTATCATTCTAGAGCTTTTATAAAAATATTCCTTTAATTTCATTCAATTTTTTAAAGTATTTTGAGAAAAAATTAATTAATATTCATAAGAAAATTAATTTTTATTGATTTCTCTTCTTTAATATTTTTGCTATACTTCGAATTTAATTCTTATTCTTCAATTTAACTTTAAATTTTTAAACCTCCTGTATTTTCTTTGACCTTGATATTAATTCAGGAATAAAAGCTTATTATTCTTTTAATGATTGTAAAAAGAATTTCAATTATAATCATTTTTATCATATTATATTCTCTTGACTCTTAAACTTCATCACTTTTACCTTTTCTAGATAAGAATTTTTGATTTAGTATCTAACTTAGATAAAAAGAAAATTAATTAATCAATTACAGATAAAATGGCAGCTGTGGGATTCGAACCCACGCGCACTAGTGTGCAACAGATCTTAAGTCTGTCTCCTTAACCGACTCGGACAAACTGCCTTAAAAGTAATATATCAAAATCCTTTTATCAAAACTGAAATGTAAAGATCAATGATGAAATATGAATTTGGTATAATCTGTAAAATCATTAAATGAATAAAATAATAAAAATTAGAACAAAGATAATTCATTTTCATTCTAGATTTACTATTAATAGTTTAAATATTGCAATATATGAGTAAATTTTAGTTAATATAAGATAGAACGAAGATGATTATGAAATGAAAATAATTATTTCTAAGATAAAAGTTTAAATTATTTAGAAAATTAAAATTTTAAATCTTAATAAATTAAAAATATGACAAGATGGGAGTCGAACTTACGATCTTTTGATTTTCAGCCTAACTCTCTATTACTGAGCTATTTGTCCTATTTCTTCTTTTAAACTACTTAAAAAAAGTTTTATTTATTTATTTATTTATTTATAAAAAGCATTAAAAGCATTCTTAATCTTAATAAATTTTTCAAATAAGCGTGAAAAATTTAAGTTTTTAAAATTAAAAGCGAAAAAGTAATTTTTTAATTTAAGATAAATATATATTAAATGTAATTTGATATGAGTTATTTTATTAAATTATCACTATCATTTAAACATTTTTTGCAAATATTTTAAAGATACACTGAAAGATTCCTAAATCTATGGGGGAATAGTAAAAGATTCTAATATCATATGTGGAATTTATTACTTCCTGAATAGCCCGAGATTTCTTAGTGTTGAAGAAAAATAAGAACTTTGTTGTATAAAAATAAAATTATCTATTAATCATAGAAAAAAATAAATAAACAAAGGAGAAAAAATTGGAATAAAAAGCTAAAGAGAGGAAAATACAAAGTATTTATAGGAATTTTAAATAAATAATTTTTAAATTTTCTTCGTATATTAAAAAGGATAATCTTAATTATTCTCTATGTCGTAACTAAAATATTCTTGCTCTTCAAAATTAAAAGGAAGTTAGCTTTAAAAAGTATGCTACATCTAAACTTCTTTATTTTCTGGAATAGGTTATGGTTTTACAAATTCATCATTTCTAAATTGACTTTAATAGCACTATATAATAATTAATCTGTCTTAAGGGAATTTTCTCATATAAGATAATACTGTGTTAGTTAATAAAGTAAAATTTCTCTTTTTCTAATCTTCTTTTATTGTATTCCAAGTTTCTAAAATAGTAGTAATTTATTAAACATTCTCTTCCTAAGATTTTTATTATGCTTTTCTCATTTTTTCTATTACTTTTTGTAGATCGCCATTTCCTTATATTCAGAATAGAAATACTTATCCTAAACTATAACCTTATTAAATCATTTACAATACTATTTAGTTGGCAATATCAATCATACTTTATATTTATTCGTGCATCCACAACATCTAGTTAATTTCAAAATTTTATATCTAAGATTATTTATGTGGAGCGCTTTAGTCTAAGTTTTTTGGTTTTTATGAGCAATAACTTTATTCATTAACTTCAATCTTTGTACTTACTTCTTATTCTTCTCTTGTTTACACATTAAGTGCTTTTTACTCTTTTTTCTTAATTTTCATTTAAAGTTCCTCTATTAACTAAGCAATAGCTTAAATAGTATCATTTTAGATAGAGGGATTATTAATGCAGCAATTGGTATGTCCATTACTTGAAAAGTGTTTTTCAATACTAAGTAGAATAAACTAAATTTCTTATAAATTTGGTTTTTTACCTTTTTATTCTTAAATGTAATTTTCTATAGAATTTAATATTTTTTTATTATATTGCTTCAATATTCCGACTTTTTAATCTTAATGCTTATCAAATTCAAAGAAAAGCTTTTCTGCATTTTCTCAATTTTTTTAATAATCATAAACTGTTGAATCTTTCTCTGATGTTCTATTGCACAAATTTTTTCTTTTTTGTCTCTTATCTTTATCGTTCTTATCAATTACTGCGAATTCTTTTATTATATCACAAACTTCTTTTATAGTTCTTTCTGGTTTCTTATAGCCTTTGTTCTTTTCCATATTATTGTTATTAAGCAAGCTTTTTAAACTAAAATTATAATCTATTGTAAAATTGTTATGGTCATAAATTATAAAATAAAATACAATAATTTTTATACTTGTTTCTGTAATTTTTTGTTGATTCAGTTTAAAAAAATAATTTACATTGTAAAAAAAAATAAATTTCGTTCTATAATTTCAAGTTTACGCATATATTCACAATTTTTGATATGAGTTATTTAAAATACAGTCAATAAAATTATTTAAATTTTTTCACTTTAGTTTATTGTTTGTTGTATAAAGATTTTATTACTATATCTTTAATTATTTTTATTTAGCTTTATCTAATAAATTAACTTACTTATTTACATACGTTTATTTAGTTTTTACATTTTAGTAAAAATCTAATTTCGAAATCTAAAAATTTGAGCAAATGCTTTTCAAGATTATGACATAGATATATTTATTAATGTTTGATAACAAATCTAATTAATAATTTATTTGGCTAGCTTAAATCTAGATTTATAAATATTAAAATAAAAGTCTTAGAAGCTTATAACGGCAAAGCAATCATAAGGTAATGAAAGATAATAAAGTGTGCTCAGATAATTAAATACATCTGCAAAAATTAGATTAAGCTGCTTGATGATTTAATTTATGAGATATAGAATTTTATATATTATTTATTTCATATAATTCAAATGCTTCTTATCTATTTAATTATAGATTTTAATCTCAATTCAGTTAAATTACGAAGTTTAAACTAGAGAATTCAATAAATTATCTTATAATTTTACGTTTTCTTTTATTTTGGTAGAATTTATATAAAAATTAATATCTTCTAAATTTTTAAAATAGAATAAACACTATACAATGCTAATTTTAATTTATAGGTCAATTTTATAATATAAGAATGATAACTCTTTAGACTTTTGTAAGAGAGTGAAGATTTAATTTATATATATTTACTATGGCTAATTTATTTATTTAATTATAATTATTAATACTTTACTTATGACAAAAATATTTCATATTCTTCTCAAATTTTTTCCCTTTTCATTGTCTTTTCATACTTAAATTTTTAAAATGAACTCCTTTATTTAATCAATTATTGAAATTATCTATATTTGAAAGAATCATTATTTTTCTGAAAGGTCACAACGCATAATCAATAAATTGATTACTTGAGAAATCTAAAAATTTAAGAAAATGTTCAAAATTTAAAAAGGATTTAGTCTAAATGTAATAGTCACAGAAGCTTAATCTTCCCTTTTTTATCAAACTTGAATCAGTTTGAATATTTTAAATTAAATTTATAGACAAAATATAAAATTAAATAATAGATTTTATTCTGCTTAAGCTAATTAAAAATATCAAGAAACTTCTTCATTAAGTACCAATTTATTTCAAAATTTGAATTGTTTCAATCTTATTTCTACAAAAACTTTATTGAAAATTAAGAAGTAAAGAAATGCCAAAAGTTATACTAAAAGTTTTTTTTCATCTAAATCAGTTTATGAACAAATTTTATAAAATAAGTAAAACATAAAAAATTAGTTAAATAATTGAAATCTAATTTAAAAAACACTATGACTAACTGAGTGGTTAAGGCAAAATACTAGAAATCGCATAAGATACATAAGCAGGTTCAAATCCTGCTGTTATTTTTTTTAGAGATTGCATCTTTAAAAAGCTAAAGGTTAATAAAAATCAAATACTTTTTTTGATTATTTAAGCTTATATTTTATAAATTAATATTTAAACATTTTTTAGAAAAACCAATTAAAAATTTTACTTACACTTTTTCTTTCTATTTTTCTAAAAATTTTCTATACTGAACTCAAAAAAATAGTTTTTCTTCTTAATTAATTAATTTATTTATTTTTAGTAGGATTTAGTTTTTCAAACAAAGCAAAATTATAAAAGTCTAAATATAAAAGAGGCAAGAGAGGAAAATAATTAAAACATCATTGTAAAACATTAATTTTTAACTTGGTAGGAAGTTATGCTTGCTTTTCAGCTTTAATCTAAGACAAAAAAAATTTCGTCAAATAAAGATTTAAAATAAAAAATAAAGAATAAATAATTTCTCAGAATAAAGAAAGAATTATGGGAATAAAGGCATTTAAGTAAAATATCGATAAAATTAAAAATCATTAGTATTTTAAGTTATTTTATTTTTATAATATCAGCTTAATTTTTCAATCAAGACAAAAATTAAATTGTTTGAATAAATCTATAAAAATAATATAAAAGGAAAAATAATCTAACTATTAAGATCAACAGCACTTTATTTACAAAAAGTATCTTCCTTATGTAATACTTGAAAAATAGCAGCTGTAAATTTTAACTCTACATTTTTCTAATCTATATAGATACCTAAATTAAGGAACTAAATATGTATTTTCATTTAATAAAACTTTAGACATAAAAAAAGAAAAGATAAATAAATATAGAAGAATAAATTAAAGAATAGCTTATTTAACTAAATTTATCTATAGAAAAAAGCATGATCAGGTAAATGCTTATATAAAATTGGGGCTTTCTCTATGTAATTTTCTTAAAATCTTAAATTAAAAGAATATATTTAGTAAAAATAAATTGCATTCGAATCACTAAGTTGTTTGATTCTAAGATGAAAAAATAAAAAAGCGATTATTAGCTTTATATCTTTGAATTAAAAATTATTAGTAATTAAGTTATCGTCTATTGAAATTTAAATGGAAAACTTTAAGAATTAAAATTCTGAATAAACTAGAAAGCTTGCTAAGTTAATAGAAAATAAATTACAGCTTTTAGAAATATAAAATAACCTATTTCTAAATGTTATTTACCTTTTTCTGAACTTATTACAATGTAATAAAAGCATTATATTTGATGAGGCTTTTGCTAACTATAAAATGTAAACCATTGAAGGATTTTTTAAGTGAGTGTCTAGATTTAACTTAAATTTTCATCTAGATTTAAAAAATCATCTATTAGACAATAAAGGGAAATTTCAATTTGTTATTCTAATAACAAAGGAAATGATATCCTTCCTAAGTGAAAAGATTTGAATAGAGCCAAATGTTTCTAAGTAGTATGAAGATTAAACTGAGACTGAAACAAGCTTTAGTCTGAAAACATACAATTACTTTGAAACCTCTAAAAATGATTCATTAGAAGAAAACTTTTGCAATTATAGATTTGCAGAGTATATGCTCTTGAATTTGGCTTTTCAATAATGGAAACACTATATAAAACAAAAAAAAATTAACATTAAAAGCAACGAGAAAAATTTTAATTCTGTAGGTACTCAAAATAAAAGCACTTATAATTTAAAGAGTTTTAGGTAAATTTTAGCAACGTATATGAATTAAGTCATAAATCATATAGAAAATAATCTTTCAATAGCATAGGAATAAAAAATTAAATTTGCTATTCAAAGCAAAAAAATAGTAAGCATAAGAAATAAAAAGATATAAGAACTGATTAAATACAGTTAATAAGAAGAAAAATAAGATATTAATATATAGAAAAATTAACTTAATATTAGTTTAAAGAATAGAAATTTATTGGGATGTTTATTATTTGGAAGTGGAAATAATATTAGTAATTTAATGGAAAAAATTTGATTATAAGAAAAGAACTTGAACAAACATTTAAATTTGATTTCTCAAAATTAAATATAGCATAATCAGACCTCTAATGTTCAGTAAAGTCAAACATATTTTTAAAAATAATCAAATAGTTAAAGGAAAAATAAATTTCAAGTTTTCTTAAATTAAGAAACGACAAGTACAGAGCTATCACCGCAAATTCTCAAGTAAAAAGACCAGTTCTAGGAGGAGATTGATCTAAAAATTTAAGGTTCTCAAATGCATTAAAATCAAAATTTAGTTAGTTAAGAAAGAGATTGATTAACTAACAATAAAGATCAAGGCTTCTTTTTAACAAATGATGCTTATAGTAGATTTATTTATCAAGAAGAAGAAAATGACGAGTATCAAGAGTGTTTTAAAGAGCAGCAGGATTAAAAAGAGTTTGATAATTTTGAATAAACAGAAGGATAGTTTGTTCAAAAATTTTATTAATGGAGGGAGAATTTCAAATAATTTTAAAAATAGTAAAAATTTGAATTCTCAAAATTTTTCCACTATCTTCTCTAAAAGATTTTTTCTAATGATCGCTTGTTTTATGTAAGTTATGAATAAAATAACATTGTAAGCTATTAATTAATTTAAGGAATCAAATTTTAATAATTTTAAACATTTAAACTATATCATACAAATATTCTTTAAACTAAAAATAATTATAAGTCATTGAGAATTGTCTTATATAACAAAACCTTGTCCAAACTCAAAATAACCAAAGATAGAACATTATATATTTAAGTTATCAAAGTGAAATCTATATCTGAAAGCTCTTTAAAAGTAAGAGAATAATAAAGTAAAGCTAATTTAAATTTTATAAGCAATGTCAGATAAAAATTCAATAAATTTTATTAAGAAAATTATTAAAAATAATCAAGGAATCACTTTAATTATTAAAAGGTATATTTATCTAATATAAAGGAGAATTAAGCTTTATTAGATTTATATTAAATGCTTAATTATCATTGTTTGATAGACATAAAAAAACTAAATTAGGGTATAATTAATTTTTATTTAATTAGCTTGAAGTCTTTTAATGCTTTAAGATATAAAAAGAGAATTTAGTTAAGTTAAGAATTTTTGTATAAATCTCATTTCAGTATGGTTAGCTATTTCTTTTATGAAAGTTGTGACTAAAAATCTAGGAATTAAAAAAGAAATCTATAGGATTATATTAAAAACTATTATATTAGCATCATTTTGATTTTAAAGGGAAAATTGAAGGGATATTTAATATTAAAAAATAAGATAAGACTCTATATAAAAACGACACCAGCAGGATTTGAACCTGCGCGGGAAATTCCCAACAGATTTCTAGTCTGTCGCCTTAACCACTCGGCCATAGTGTCTTAATTAATTGTTATTTAGGAATTATTTAAACCTTAATTTTAAAATCGATAAGACTGAATTTATTAAAATGATTATTAGTTTAATAAAAGTAGTTGAAAATTATATTATTAAATAATTTAAATATAAAACAATTGTGGATTTAATAAATAACTAAAAGTAAAGCAAAGAAATTTTAATATTTTTTATATTTCAAATTTTGAAAAAATAATTTTTGAAAAATATTAAATTAAATTAAAAATTTTAAGGTTAATGGAGTGTTCCCTTAAAAGATCCATAACCCCCTGTATTACCTTTTGCAGGGTCTCGGACTCCCCGGTGTCTCCACCCAAGTTCACTTCCGAGCTTTCTGAACGGTCTTGGAGTTATCTTCTTACGAAATTTAAAAAATATAACGTTTTTTAATATATAATAACCAAAAAAAAATTTATCATTAGTTAAGAAAAAAAATCTATAAACCTGATCTGGTTATAACAAATAACCCTCAGTTAATAATTTTTTATCTTTAATTAATTCTTTCACTTCTTAATCTTATTCCTTAGCTTTATCTATTTAATAATTTTAAAGGTTTTCTAATTATTTATTTTTATTTTAAAAAATAATTTTATAAAGTCTATGTTTTCGCTTTTAAAATTTAAATCTAAATAATTAAAATTATAAAAATTTAATGTTCTAATTGTTTTTTATCAATTTATATAAATACCTAAATCCATTTTAATGATTTTGATATAAATAAAAAGACATAAACTATTAAATTTTTAATTTAAATATATTAATTTTGTTAAGAAAAATATTAATAAAAAAGATGGATAAATATTTCTTAATAAAAGCTAAGTAGATTATCAGAGTTTTAAAAAATAAATTTTCATTTTTGCTTTTTTATAGCCAAGAAAAAAAATTTAAATAATGTTTATTTAAATTTACTCAGAATGATTTTATTTGGTTCTTATTAAAAGCAAAATTATAAATCTTTTAAACTTATAACAAATAAAATTTTATTAATACAGTTATATTTGTTTTATAGTGGTTTAAAAATTAAGATTTTGATAAATGATTAAAACTACTAAGACATTTATAATATAAGATTGAATAAAAGAACTATAGTAATATAATTTCGTTTCAGAAAATTTAATAAACATTGCTAAGTTTAATATTTTATTTTAGTTTTTAATCAAATTTTACACTAAAAATAATCCTTATGCCTTTAATTTAATTAAATAGAATAAATTATATTATTAAATAAAAATAAATATTTTTATAAGATGAGCAATTATTTTTATTCTTTCTTTATCTTGAGCAAAGATAATTATTGTCATTTTTTAAGAGATATCTTAATATTGCAAAAAAATATTTCCAAAATATTTAGCAAAAAGATATGAACAATTATAAATATAATATAATTTCATCAAACTTCGATAAGTGTATAACAAATTATATATAATTATATATAAAAAACATTTTAATGACTATATAATTTTTAAATAAATGTGCACTTTACATTGATAAGTATTATTTTTTAAATCTATTTTTATTAATGAAAAGAGCTTTTAACTTTAATTATTATTTTAGTTATAAAATATATAAAACTTAAGACACAGATTTATTATTGAAGAGATGCCTTTATCAAATAGATTTAATGAAAAATTATTGATAAAAACTAGTATTTTGAAATAGTTATATTGTAATATTTCACTAATAATGTTATTGAATCGGTGTAAAACAATCAACTCTCAGTGTCTACTTCTGTATGACTTTCTTAATCTTCTCTTTTAATCCAAAAATAAATTCCTATAGCTGCTCCTAATATGCAAAAAGATATAAAAACTACTCAACATACTTTTACAATTAGTGGAATATTTTCTTCTTGCCCTGTTTCAAAAATTTTATTTTACTTTCCTTTCTTTTCTCGTTGAATTATTACAGCTATTTATCCATCTAAATTCTAATTTTAAGTGTGTACAGTATTAAATATTTTTTTGATTCTTTCTTTTCTATTTGATAAATAAGGATCTGTTTCCATTAAGAGGCAGTCAGGATGAATTGCTTCTGTTCTTTCAGTTTAAAATTAAGATTAATTTTTAATTGTCCTGTCTTATTAAGATTCATTTAGAAGTTAAGTCATTTTTTATTACTCTTAGTTAAAGATAATTTAATTTATGCTAAAATAATTCTGAATTAAATGAGAATATATTCTAAATTTTATTTAAAGTATATTAAATTCATATAGCCTTGGAACATTTATAAATCATAAATTCCAAATAAATTATAAATGGCTTGTCAGACCAATGCTTTTCTATTTACAGTAGGTATAAAAATTAGATAGTTAGCCATAATTCTAAAAGTACACTATGTTTGAACTATTTAAGATAGTAATAACTTTTTTTAAAATAACTTCAAATATTGTAAATAATTTATATTGCGATTAAGAGGAGAGATTACTATAAATCCACTTTCTTAAGGTAAATTTTTTTTAAAAGACAAACAGCAAAATAATTAAGCAAAACTTTTCGTTTAATACATGTTCTTTTAATTTTTCTAAATAATTTTAAAAAAAAACATAAAAAGTATGAAAAATGAATATTAACTTACTATGATATAGATAAACAGTTTAACTTATTTGTATAACACTAACAAGACATAATAAATCTTTACTTGACTAAATTTTATTTAATTAAAAGGTAAAATTAATAATTACAATTATTTAAAATATTAATTTAGTATATTCAAGTATTTTCTTTAAAATTATTTAAGATTTAAATATATTAAAATAAATTAAATTGAATATTACAATATTTTTAATCTTGTGAAATTTAAAAATTTAGATCTTAGATTTTTCTCTAGAAACTCTTTTATTTTAAATTTTAAAATTTATTTTTTTTATAGCATAGATTTAATTTATTTAAGTAAAATTAAGACTTTATCCTAATTAAGATTTAATTAAATTAATAATTTTTTTAAAAGTTAAATCCTTTCTAACTTAAATTATATTCTGATTATTTATTGAAGAAAAAATAAATTTTAAAACTAAAATAAAAATTTATATTTGTTTTACCTTTTTTTTTTAAATTAAAAAATCACTTAAAACTAAAAAAATAAATTTTTAAAAGAATTCCTTTATATAAATCAAATTTTATTACATAGGTTTTTAGTTAAATCTTAAAAATAAAAATTAGTAATTTTTTTCATTTAATAGTTATATTTGAAAGAGAAAAAATGTAAACATTTATTTTATTATTTCATTTTAATTAAAAAATATTTATTTTATAATAAAATTTAAATTTTTATAACCTTTAAATAAATATCTACTTTAAAGAATCTTAAATTTATCTGAAAAATTATTGAGATTAAGATTTTTAAATTAATATAATTTTAAATTTAGTTTAGTGATAAAAATTTAATTTTCTTTGCTTTAGAATTAAATTAAATTAAATTTAAATTAAAAGTATTTTTTGGCTTCTGTAATTGTAAGAATTGCTTCCTTCAATTATAGATAATAGTAATTTTCTTCTTCTTTTAATCTTGTCTTGATTTAATCATTTTTCTTCAAGCACTCTTATTTTCTACTCAGCTTTAACTTTTTTCCTTTTTATTTTATTTATTTCAATAAATTCAAGTCTTCTTTTCATTAGCTTTTTGTGATGTATTTTGATTTAAAATCTAAATATTCCTATTTAAACTTCGAAAATGATTTTATATATTTTGATCATAAAGTATAAGATGCCTTAAGTCTTAAATCCAGATATTTTCCGATAGTAAATAGATTATCAATAGGATAATCTTGATCTTAAAGATTTTTCAAAAAGATATAAGATTAGGTTCTGAGTTTATATATACTGATAATTTACTACATGTGCTATTCATTCAACTTCGTATAAATAATTTATGGAGATTCTCAAAGATTGCCAGATTGCTCAGTATATATTTAGCTGTTTTCATTCTCAAAAATTTATTAGTAACTGCATTTAAAAAATATTGTTATATTTTGTCTCAAATATCAATGTCTTAAGATTGACATTATTCTAGTAATTCTGCAGATTGATATTGTAAAGATCTGATAATTGCTACACTTAATCATAATATTAAAATCCTTTTTTTCCAGATATTAATTTAAAAAGAGTCTATTGTTGAACCCGAAAAACCAATACCCTCTTATCCCATCTTGTAATAGAATCCTAAGGATTTCAGAACCATAAAATGCTTTAAAGGTAATCAATTCAGGTCTATATAGCTTAACTCATTAAATGTTGAAGTTATTACTTAAAAAGCTTTTCTTGAAATCATTCTCTTACTTGATTATTTGCTGTTCAAAACTTCAAATACTCCTTTTGAATACTTTATGATACTAGCTATCCTCCATATTCATCTTTAGATAATGTAAAAAGTCTGCATGGAGCTTTAAGATGTCAAAGAATATATTCTTATATAAAAAGCAGCCTTTTCATCGTAGCTTTATATTTAAATGTGATTTCTTGACAATTGGATTCATATTCTTCTTCTGTTGTAGAAAAACTTTTTAATATATGGCTTTTTATGCTAAAAAATAAATAAATTTTCTAATATAAATTTAAGATTTATTATTTCTAATGTTTCTTAAGAAATTAAATTTATTTAAATTTGATAACATTGATCTTTAAATTATTTCATGCAAAAACTTTACTTATTTCATTTATTAAATTCTACATCAAATTTGCAGATTTAGAAAGAAGAATCAAGTCATCTTCTCATCTTCTGCAAGCAAAACTAGTACTCAAACCCTGATATTTAAAATCTAATCAAATATTTTTACTTTCCAAATATCTTATTACAATATCATAATACAACAATTCTAAAATAATTCTAAATGAACTTCCTTACATAAATCCATGTTTGTTCTTTTGAAAATTTATAATTTAAACTTCATTTAATATTTTTTATTTAAAGCATGTATGTTAAATTGAATGAACATTAATTATCTTCTATAAATCAAATTTTTAATCTTAAATAAATTATATAATAAATTTAGATTTTAAATGATAAATGATAAGAGTTTTTCAGCTCTTTATTTGCGAGAATTGCTTACTTCAACTAAAGAAGTTAGGCAATGTTTTTAAATAGATTTCTAAATATCAGGTTAATTTCGTTATTTTTCGATTTTTTTTTTCTTTGAAGCTTAACTTAAAAATTTTCTTTATTTCCTAATCAAATTTTATAATATATTATAAGAATCCTTTAATCATAAATTTCACACTTTTACATTGTTATTTCCTCATACTAAAACAGAATATATATTATAATATGTTCAAATGTCCTTCACACATTCAAAAGAGATTATTATCGATAAAAAAAATCACTTTATTTTTAAAATTTAATAGGAACTTTAGAAATTTTAGATTCATAATGTCTAGAAGACAGATAATACAAATCTATTAAAGATAAACTGTTAAAATTGCAATAACTGATTAAAGGAAATTTCTTAAAATGCCATGCTTGATTCGGTTCTATTATAAACTCTGATACTTTTTTTTAAATTAAGTAATTAATTATACTCCATCTTTTGTTTAAATTTGAGTAAAATTCTACAAAGAGAAAAGGGATAAATTTAATAAAAATAATCAATTAGGAATAACTATTAACAATCTCCCAGAAGAAAAAAGAGAACTAAAAGCTTATGTTAAAACAATAACTAAGGAGCCTTGTCTTTTTAGTAGTTATTTTTTAAATTAAACCTCTTAGAGAATAAATTTAAAATCTAAATATTTCATTTAAAAAAGACTAAATAATTATAGAAAAAAATATAAAAATTGAATTTTTACATCTCCTAATAGTAGGAGAAAAAGCTTTAAACGTCATTTTACAACACACATCTAAGCTTAAATCGACATAACCTTCTTCTAAAGCTGCTGAAAATTTGCAGAGGTAGTTAAGTAAGTAAATATTCTCATTCTAGCATCAAGAAGATGAATTAAAAGATAAAATAAAAATTTATTAAATAAAATATTCTGGGAACACAAACGTCAGAAGAAAAGTAACGGAAGCAATAAGAAATTGTCATGAACTAGGAAGTAAGAAACTTCGACTTTGGAAATGAGCAAATCAATATTGCCTAATTTGTACTAATAGTCGTAAACCTTCATGAAGAGGGAAAGAAGCTCAAGCATCTAAATCAGAAGTTAACAGAAAAGATGGAAGAGAAAAATCAGTAGGATACATCCAGATTGAGAACTTCGATCTCTATATAGATGCATTCAACAACATTTTGAATAACCAAAATCGTGTCGCAGCCCAGCTGAATGATCGCGTAAGCAAGTAGGAATTAGAGCTACAGTAATTAAAACTATGATTAAATAAAATAAAAAAAGAAACAGTAGCAATAGATATAAATCTAAAAATAAACATAAAATAGAAATTATAAAATATAGAAAGAGATAAATTTGCTGCGGAAGTGCTTGACATCTGTTTCCGAAGTGTTAGAAATTTCAACAGAAGCAAAAATTTATTGGATTCAAGAATAGGAAGGATAAAGTAAAAATTAAGACAGACGGAACAGAATTTATTCAGTCTGAATGAATCAAATTACGATATCAAAAATGATTAAGAAATTCAAAGATAACATGCAAAAGAAAGGAAAATCTGAAGAAACTATGCACTAACAATCTCGTATAAATTGGAAGTCCCGAACCTTTATATTAAAAGCAGAGAACATGAACTGCTTTCCTCTGGGACAGAATTGAGATTAACTATCGGAAAACTATCTATGTTATTTAATTAAAATTATAATTATAATTATAATAACCCTTATAGAAGAAAAAAAAACAAATCAACTTATTTAAAAATGCTTATTTCTTTATTATGGAAAGAGAAAGTAAAACAATAATTAAGATTTATGAAAATTTTTATAAAATTGTAATTTTGTGAGAACATATAATGTAATCTGAAATTATTAAAATCCGCATGTAGTTATAAAAAATTGTAATTGGAATTGATACTTATAAATATAGATCATAAGCATTTAAAAAAAAATTGTAGACAATAGATCTCCTTGTTTAATTATAACTGCTTGTCACAATTATAAATATAAATTTAAATTAAGTACTATTGTAGCAATATGACTAACTTATTTAACTTAACATTATTATTAATAAAAATTTTGTTATTAGTAAGTTTTATAGAATAATTCTTAATACTTTTAAATTTCTAAAGAAAAGTTAAATATCTCAGAAAGTTATGCAAGCCCCTCCTCCTGTTTTAATTATTTCTGGCTTTCTATTCTATAGCTCTATTATTCTTTGATGTAGCTACTATTGTTGTATCTGCATCTATTAATATTACTATACCATTTATTCTTATTAAATCTTATTTGCTTATTGCATTTCTCTCATTATCATCGCTTGCTACTCTTATAATCTTTACATCTCTTCCTAAGCTCTTCTTCTCTCCTCTTGCTACTCTTATCTCAACTACCTCATTTCTTCCATATGTTATTAAGTTATCTCTCCTTGTTTCACCATCAACTGCTCTATCTTCATTTAAGTTTCTTCTCTTCTCTATCTTTCTGCTTATAACTCCTTTTAAAACGCTTACAATTATTCACTCTTCTCTAATATTTTCTTCGCTGATCCATAAGGATCTTTCGTATCGAAATCTTATATATCAGCACTTATTTCAGGAATATAGTCATCTTTTTCATTTTCTACCAGTTCTTCATACAATTCATCAAGTCCATCATCTTTCTCACCATGTTTGTAAATGATAATGTTCTAATTTACTTCTACTTTTACTAGTTTTTGAATTGCTGGAATTAATTGAGTACTGAACTTCTGAAGTGCTTTTCGTCTTTCTTATTCGTTAAGCATATCAATTTGAGTTAAACAAATCTTCACATATTTATAAACTCCTTATCCAAGAATTATTCCTAGTCATTTGAAAGACATCTGAATGTCGGCTGCTAGACGAATTCTAGTGACAGGGAAACAAAACAAAATGACGTTAATTCCATCTTTTATTTGATTTAAGGCTTCACATACTTTCTCGATATTTTCTAAATCATTATCTTAAGTATCCATGAAACCAGGAGTATCCGTTATCTAGAATAAAACAGTTTATTTTCTTCTTTTTCAGTAAGTAACAACAGATTTACAGTCTTAAGTTAAACTAGTAAAATCACCACCTTCTTCAAATTTCTTTTCATGCTGTTGATGAGGTCCTAAAGCTATTGCATTAAGAACAGTGCTTTTGCCAGATCCCGTTTATCCCATAGCTATAATTTTGTAGTCCGGAGACTTCTACATTTATTGATAATAAAAGAAAGAAGAAAGCTTTTGAAGAGTTTTATTATATAAATTACAAAAGAAAAATAACTTTATTGTATAAACTATAGATGACTTATATTATAATTTCTTTTATAAAGATTAAGTTTACATTTATGAAATTAATTTTTTAAGGCTTTTATTTTATTTTGCCATATAGAAATTATATAAGTTTACATTTGAGCAAAGGATTATAAAAATACAATAATTACTTATAATTTTAGTGACAGTATACGATGCCTTGCTTTTGCTTCATTAAAAGGTTTATTTTAAAATAGATCTTTTAAGATCTATTTTAATTTTTTGACTTATAATTTAAGTGGCTACTTTATTATCTATAAAAGATATTAAGGTATTGTTAAATTTTAAAGAAATTTCTAATATCTTAAGTATAATTTATTTTCCTTATGAATTTATTTAACGGATAGTAAATCTAAAAGTATCTTTAAATGTCTAATTAAAATATTATTTTTAATATTTATCTTGATTAACATAAATTATGGCATTCATTTTAATTTTTACTATTTAGTACGAAACGTGATACAAAAAATGGAGAACCTTCAAGAAAGACTTTTGTCATCTCCAAAATGGTGAGTAATAAATCTAAAGTGTCAATGCTCTAGTGCAAATATTCTTTAATAAAATAATCTTCTTCTTAAAGTACATAGAAGTAAACATTATCGACTATTCAGAAGCAATTTATGAAACATTAACTCGAGACAATCTTGAATATGAATCAACAAATAAGCAGAAAATCAGCAAATTCAAGACAACAATCAAGATTTTTAGCACTTATAATGAGCTTAGTACTTGAGCAGAAAGCAAATTCTTGAAATGATCAAGGAAGAAATGGCTAAGGTGATAAAGGTCTTATTAATAAGATTTAAGATCCCAAAAATATGCCGATGATCTTACTCAAAATCATGAGGAAATAAACGCAGAAAGACAATATCTCATACAACATGAGGAAGAAGATAAACTCAATAAGATTGACTGATAAGCGAAAATAAGAATATTAAAATGGCTAGACAGATTTTCTGCAGATTTAATTATGCTTGAAGAACAATAAAAAGATTTCGCTAATATAAAAAATTAAATGATACCGCCGAGTCCCAATTGAAAATCCAAAATATAACTATGGAGAATATGACACATTTCAACATATTATGATATATCTGTATTAACACTTGAGAGAATGATTTAAATAAAAGGTTGGGAATCATATATGAGGAGACTAATATTTTATGATCATGTTTATATCAATTAATTCTGTAAAATATAATTAGAATATTTAGATCTTAAAATAAAAAATTTGCATAGAAAGATTTTTTATTTTGAGTTTAATTCTTGGATGAATTGAATGAGGTTGGAAGAAAAAAAGTCAAACCAAATAAACTGAAGAAGAGAGATTACTAATTGTTGTTTTTTAAAACTCTTTGATTGAAAGAAGTACCTCTTACAATTAAAGAGATCGATAAACACTTAAAGTTTTAATTATTTAATTATCTTTATAAATTTCAAGTTTTAATTGTAACTTTTTTGTCTAACATTCTAAATCTCTGATTTATTAATATAGCAAAAAAAAGTAATAAAAATATCTAAAATAATTTTAGTCTTTTTATAGAAAATTTACTTTAATTCCTAATTTTTTATAATATATCTTATAAAAATAGTATATTTATTCTTTTAATTAAAAAAATAATTTATATTAATATAATAGAAATTAAGATTTGATTGAAATATTCTAACCAGAAATTATCAATCATTTATTAAATTTATCAAAAACATTTGGTTCATTAAATTTTTATTTGATACAAAAACAAAAATTATATTATAATTTAATCAAAATTTAGAGAATCAAAATAAAAAAGACAAGAAAAAAAACTTAAGAATTGCTAAATAAAAATAAAGTAATTATGTAAAATAAAGATAACTAAATTAATTTTAATTAAAATATTATAAAATAATAATTAAATATAAATTGTTGTCATTTATTTAATCTATTGTCATCAAATTCTAGAAGATTCAAACTAAATTTAAAAAATTAATTAATTCACGAAAGTTGTAAAAAGTTATCTTTATGAAATAGAAAAAAATTAATGATTTGTAAAAATTTAAAGAAATTTTATTAAATATAATTCAAAAAGTATCTTTTTAATATAATAAAAGTAGGATAGTTTTAACTAAAAAAAATAGACAAAATAATAATTTAGAAATATAAACCATTATTTTAATGAAGCAAAAGCAAGGCATCGTATACTGTCACTAAAATTATAAGTAATTATTGTATTTTTATAATCCTTTGCTCAAATGTAAACTTATATAATTTCTATATGGCAAAATAAAATAAAAGCCTTAAAAAATTAATTTCATAAATGTAAACTTAATCTTTATAAAAGAAATTATAATATAAGTCATCTATAGTTTATACAATAAAGTTATTTTTCTTTTGTAATTTATATAATAAAACTCTTCAAAAGCTTTCTTCTTTCTTTTATTATCAATAAATGTAGAAGTCTCCGGACTACAAAATTATAGCTATGGGATAAACGGGATCTGGCAAAAGCACTGTTCTTAATGCAATAGCTTTAGGACCTCATCAACAGCATGAAAAGAAATTTGAAGAAGGTGGTGATTTTACTAGTTTAACTTAAGACTGTAAATCTGTTGTTACTTACTGAAAAAGAAGAAAATAAACTGTTTTATTCTAGATAACGGATACTCCTGGTTTCATGGATACTTAAGATAATGATTTAGAAAATATCGAGAAAGTATGTGAAGCCTTAAATCAAATAAAAGATGGAATTAACGTCATTTTGTTTTGTTTCCCTGTCACTAGAATTCGTCTAGCAGCCGACATTCAGATGTCTTTCAAATGACTAGGAATAATTCTTGGATAAGGAGTTTATAAATATGTGAAGATTTGTTTAACTCAAATCGATATGCTTAACGAATAAGAAAGACGAAAAGCACTTCAGAAGTTCAGTACTCAATTAATTCCAGCAATTCAAAAACTAGTAAAAGTAGAAGTAAATTAGAACATTATCATTTACAAACATGGTGAGAAAGATGATGGACTTGATGAGTTGTATGAAGAACTGGTAGAAAATGAAAAAGATGACTATATTCCTGAAATAAGTGCTGATATATAAGATTTCGATACGAAAGATCCTTATGGATCAGCGAAGAAAATATTAGAGAAGAGTGAATAATTGTAAGCGTTTTAAAAGGAGTTATAAGCAGAAAGATAGAGAAGAGAAGAAACTTAAATGAAGATAGAGCAGTTGATGGTGAAACAAGGAGAGATAACTTTATAACATATGGAAGAAATGAGGTAGTTGAGATAAGAGTAGCAAGAGGAGAGAAGAAGAGCTTAGGAAGAGATGTAAAGATTATAAGAGTAGCAAGCGATGATAATGAGAGAAATGCAATAAGCAAATAAGATTTAATAAGAATAAATGGTATAGTAATATTAATAGATGCAGATACAACAATAGTAGCTACATCAAAGAATAATAGAGCTATAGAATAGAAAGCCAGAAATAATTAAAACAGGAGGAGGGATTTGCATAACTTTCTGAGATATTTAACTTTTCTTTAGAAATTTAAAAGTATTAAGAATTATTCTATAAAACTTACTAATAACAAAATTTTTATTAATAATAATGTTAAGTTAAATAAGTTAGTCATATTGCTACAATAGTACTTAATTTAAATTTATATTTATAATTGTGACAAGCAGTTATAATTAAACAATGAGATCTGAGAGATAAAACGAATTTTCCATCTTTTGAAAGCAATGATTTTACAATTAACTTCTACCTTTATTACTATTAAATTTTACATGCATGAAGATTAAAAATTTTTTCATTTAAAATTTGAAAATAGAAGTTATTTCATAAAGTATTACACTATAAATTAGGAATAAATTGAAATTATGTTATAATATTTATTTTAAGAAAATATAAATAAATATAAATATTTAATTTATTAATATTTAAAGTTTAAAAGTTTTAAAATTATTTATTGACTTTAATTGGCTTTCTATTCATTTCTAGTCTTGTTTACATTAATTTTTTTGATTATAAACCTTGTTAACTTAACAAGTTATTTTAGCAATAAAGCATTTAAAATTTGTTTAAAAAAGAAAATAGTTGTTGAAGGAAATTACTTATACATTTTTTTAATTTTGATAAAATCAACTGAAAAATATATAAATATTATAAAAAGTTTAAAATTAAATTAAAATGAGATTTAATTTATGATTTTTAATTAGAATATAAATAAAATTAAAAATTAAAACTGTAATTGTAGAGTAATCTAATTGAAAGTGACAGCAAATAGAGTAAAAATTTAAGCAATTTTTGCCTATATGAAGAAATAAACTATAACAGCATAATGATTTTAATCTGAAATAAAATTTAAAAAAGAGAAGTTTTTATTTTGCTTTTCCTTTTATTACGACGATGCTTTTTGGGAAGTCTTAATTAATTTTTCTTAAATTTGATAGTTCATTTTGTGTTGAACTAAGCTTACACTTAAAGAAATAAATTTTTCCTGATTATATCAAATTTTGTCTTTTTTAAAGCATTCTTTGATAATAAATATACTTTATTATTTTAAGGATAATTTTTATAAATATTTACTTAGAAGAAAAAATAAGTAATAAAATTAAATAAAAAGAATTCTTAAGATAAAGACTTTTAAAAAACAATATAGAATTAAGATGATTGCAAGATAGAAGAAAATCTGGAACCATTTAATAAACTATATAAAGATAAATCTTATTAGTATTTTCTTAAGGCAATTAAGTTTCTCTACTTTAGATTTAGCTATATAAAAGCTGAATTAAATAATTAATAGATTTTTATAAAAAATATTTGAAAATATTAATTATATTATTTCGAAATAAATTTTCAATACAATTTTTTATTTAATTTTAAATCAGTAAAATAATCAAGGTTAGACACTACATTTTTACATTTTTTAAAGTTCTTCTTTCTTTTAGTATTAAAAATTTTAGAGAAAGAATTAAAATGGATTCTAAAAGTTGAAAAAATAATAATTTAATTGAAAAATTTTAGTAACAATTTATCTGAAAAATAAAAATAAAAAACGATAAAATAACTGAGAATATACATTTATAAAAGAAAGATAAATTGATTAATACTGAAAGGAACTGAAGTATTTAAATTAATATTTTAAATTTTATTCATTTATGAAAAAAAAAAATTTTAATAGAAAATAAAATAAAAATCATAATCAAGATTTAATAAAAAAAAAAAAAAATTATTTTAGTTATTTTACTTAATGAGACATTAATTTAAAAAATGATGTATAATAATTTTAAATTAAACGTTGTTTTAGAAAATTTTTGAGAAATAATAAGAATTATATTTCTTTATAATGCTTAAAAGATTAAATTTTTATTACTTAATAAAAAATAAATTTTTTGATAAAAACAATAATAAATTTATATCTTTTAGAATATTTCGATTTTTAATTATTTTTAAATCCAATAAATTAAATATAAATTAATTAATTATTAGATTAAATATCATTTATAAAAAAGATAGATAAAATTAAATTATAACAAAGTAATTTGCCAAATTTTTATATTTTATTTCTTCTTTTTCTTACTAAAAGTTATTTAGAAAAAATATT
The DNA here is from genome assembly GCA_946699065.1 of Loxodes magnus. Taxonomy (NCBI): domain Eukaryota; phylum Ciliophora; class Karyorelictea; order Loxodida; family Loxodidae; genus Loxodes; species Loxodes magnus. The sequence continues at coordinate 386,715 of CAMPDV010000016.1, forward strand.
TTATATCGCTGAAAATAATTATAAGAAATAATCTTTGGTGATTTAAAAAAAATTATCCCAAAATAAATTATACACGAAAAAAAATTATAAACTCACTAGAATAAAAATTTTGTAAAATAATTAATCTTAGTAGATTATTTAATATTTTTAGCTTTTTTATTTGAACTTTATTTTCGATTTTATTTTTATTGACATTTTAAACAGGCATAATCAAAAATTTCTTCTTTAGATAATACATTTATTCTTAAAATATTCTTCATAATGAAAAGTTTATAATAATTAAATAATATTTCTTTATATAAAATATTCTAAACTTAATATTTATAACTAAATTCTAAGTTTTTTGTCAACCTTCTATAGCTAATTTTGGCGATTCAAGCTCATCTCGCTATGCTCTTTGTGTTTCTTCATTAGCTTCTTGTCTTCGATCACTAAAAATGATTTCAATATGCTATTACCGTAATCTTCTTTGTCTCCTACTTCTAATTATATTTGGAATTCTACAGCAGCATAGCACTATTATATAGATTATAAACATCAGAGCTAGGATTATATAAAAAAAAGGAGTAATCAAAATGCCCATGAAGATTATTAAAATACAAGATACAAATTTACAACAACAATTATGCTTTCGTTTGTAATGCTAGCAATATGTGCCTAGTAAATACATAGTAGGAATAAACAAAGCTACTATTGGTGCTATCAATATGAAGAAAATTAACTTCATCAAAGCTTTAATTCGTTAACAGCATCTTAATATTAAATTTTTAAAGGAATTTCCTGATTTAACTAAAAGTAAAATAATACCTTCATATTATTTTCCTGGACATCCCAATGGATTTAAAGGGCTAAAATGTCCTCTGTAATAACGGCCTCTGCAAAGCCAGCAAAACTAATGCTCACATCTTGAGCAAATCATATGATTACAGCCTTCTATTTTTTCTATCTTAAAGTGGCAATTTGGACAGTTTTGAACATCTGATCTTTTTATATATCCTTTAAACTCTTCATCCATAACATCCTCACATGTTTTTTTTGGGTGATATTAATTACTGCATTTAAAGCAGTATTCAAATTCTACATTTTAACGACTTACAGCATTTAGGGCAAATAAGTTTTTCAATTCCTTCATAACCTACAGCATGGGTATCACATCCAGGTTTAGGACATCACCTAGCATTAGGGTTTTTCTCAATTTCTGCTCTTTTTTTAAATCTAACATATTTAATAAACATTGAACTAGAAACAATGTCCATAATATCTACATCTGCGTATATTGTGGTGCATCCTTAAGTAGGGCAATGCATATCTAATATCTTTGCAATTAAAATTTAAGAGTGTAAAAAGGTTTTGATGCATTATTAGCAAAATATATGTTAAATGCAATTAGGATGCTTATAAATCTCTTTCGAATATGTAGAATAAGAAGTATAGCAAATAGAGCAAGTTTCTGTAGATTGCGAACTGATTTACTGTTATAATTCTTTAGTTAATTATTTTAAGTATTCACTTTTATTTAGAAGTTTGTAAATTGTATCACAGTTTGCTAAATAGCTCTAATACTTTTTCATTAATTTTTCTACTTCCATAACTTAATTTTAATCGTTATAATTAATCTACTGAATGTGCTCATCTTTTGGATCCTAACAAATTATGCAAAGCTATTATTCCTGTTATCCGTTATTTTAAAAAAGATGGTTCCAACCTTCTTATTCTTTTATTAAGAAACCCAAAGTTTGCTCAAATTGCTACGATTCTGAGCATTCAATAGCCATTATTGCTTTTTAAATCGAGAAGCCCATACTTGTTATTTATTTAATCAATTGGATATACTATTACATCATTTTCTATTCATCTTCTTAATTTTTTTTTTCTTTACTTCAATGTGAAAATGAATCTTGAGAATTACGTTCATAGTTTATCTTAGAGTCTTTTTAATTAAATGATTCATCTTGGTTTTAGTTAAAAGATTTTATAGAGAAGTTTCTGAAATGATTGGATGACAAACTCTCTCCTTCATTTGGAATTTCCTCTGGAGCATTTACTCTTTCTTAAGATTGCAAAGGTATTGGGTATTAAAGATCGCGGAATTAATTTTCCTCTTTTTGAGCTTGCTTAACTTCAATAGTAATGCTAAATTAATCTTGATTATTTTTCATTTTATATCTTAAACTATTAAAATTGAAACTCCAAAATGTTTACTTATGAAATTTAATTTTAATACAATTTCAAAGAGAAGGTATTTAATTAAAATATGAAACAGAAAATTTAATCTTAATATTTATGCCTAATTGAAGTTAAATAAAGGAAATAAAATAATTTAAGAGTTATTTTTTTTAATTATTAAAAATAAATTTATTAAAGTATGATGTTACTAAAATTCATTTTGATTGAAGAAAGGCTTTAAAGCTTTATGTAACAAGAGAGAAAAAATGTAAAAATATATATCTTAATTCTTTAAATTTTTGCATAATTTCTCCGAAATGAAAGAGTGATTTTTATCTAATAAAATATTCTTTTAAATAAAAAATTGTTAAATATAAATATATAAATCAAAATTTTAAATTAACATTAATAAAATAAATTCTATCTATTTAATCATAAATAATCTATTATTAATATTTTGTTTTAGTACTAAATTATTTCAGATAAATAAATAAATTTTATTATAGAGCGCGTAGCAATCTTGTTGGTGCGCAGCTCTTTAAAAAAAAAAGTTTCATACTGACAAGAATGTTTGTTACTGATAAAATTATCAGATACTGATAAACCTTGTTCAATACTGGTATAATTATTCAGTACTGATAAAAATGTTCAATACTGATATAATTTTAGAATACTCGTAATCTTTAATACTTGCTGGAGGTCCAAGGACATGGCAGGATTGTGTCTCATTGCATCACCAAAGCAGAGGACGACATGTGTCAATTATGGGTACTTAAATTCCCAAACCTCTGATTAAGATGACCTTGTTGTTCACCTTCGAACAACTATGGCGGTTTTAAAAATAATATAATATTTGAAATTAAAATTACTCAATAAAGTTATTAAATTTTTAAGATTATAAAATTCTTTATCTTTATAAAAGATATTTAACATTTAAATTATTTAATTTTTCCTCTCAGATAATTTATTTATGATTAAAAAATTCTTTATAATATCTTTATAAATTAAATTAATAAAATTAAAATATAATTATAAGATAAAATTTATGAAAAGACATTAAAACTTTTAAAATATTTAAAGTAATATGTATTTTTGAGTTTTTTATATATAAAAATTAAATTACTCCTAAGATAAAATAGCATCTCGAAGCGAATATTTAAAAAAATTAGAATAATGTAAAAATTCAGATCTGAATAAAAACTCTAAAAATAAGAATAACATTAATCTCAAGAGTTGTTTGCATAACTAGTGCATTAAAGAAAATCGAATATAATAAGAATTGGAACAAAAAATGAAGATTGAAAAAATTCTAATAAATATTATGTAAATCAGGCGAAGAGTTAAGCATTCATTTTTTATCATGAGAAGGCTATAATAAAATCTATATTCCATTGCAATAAAAAATAGAATAAATTGATAAAAATTTAAACTCCTAGAATGTTTTAATATATTTTTCATAATTCTAATATTAAATAGAAGAAATGTAGAATAAGTATAAATTACTCTAGGAAATTATTTGAAGAACCTATGTATAATATGGATTTGTATCTATGGATATAGAACAAAACTATTTGTAATAATATACAAGAAGAAAAATACATTTCTATATATGTTAAAGCAACACCCTTACTACATGTGATAGTGAAGAAACTAAATTTACGAAAAGAATAAAAAAAATATAATTAGAGATCTATTTAAATATAATCAACTTAATCAGATTTAATATATAAGAAAAAGATGTATAATAGTAAATTTAGCAATTTTATAATAACTTTTTTATGAAATATACGCGACTGCAAATAGAAAATTATAACAAAGGATGGAACACTAACGAAATTCTATTAGTTCTTTAAATTAAGAGAAAAAATTTTCAAAATACAGGATGTAGAGAGCCAAATTTTGAGACCATTAATTTTTTTAATTTTTTTAATATAAAAAAAAAGAAAAAATAACTTAAAAAATAAAAAATATTAAAAGCAAAATCTTATTATAAAAAAATAATTAAAAATGCAAAAAATAAAATTTTGATTTAAAATACTGAATAAAAATATGAAAATGAAATATTTCTAAATTTAGAATGAAATAAAAAAAATTTAATTACAAAAATTTTTTTTTGTCATAAATTTTAAATATCCATAATAATAAAAACAAAACTTGAATCAAAAAATCTTGCTAAAAAAATCATAAGTTTTTAATGAAAAATAAAAAAATAAATAAATCAGATTAGAATTATTTATTCATTATCTAGGATTAAAAGTTAAAAAGGTATATATTTAAAAAATAAATAAAATATAAAATAAGCATAAATTCAACTTAATTAAATATTTTTGTTTAATTAAAATTTTAATTAATGAAAAAATAAATTTTATATATTTAGATAAATTCAAATATTTAAGGTATTGATAATCATATATATTTTTTAAAAAAATATCTTCTAATTTTAGTAACATCTTAAGAAAAATTCTTGATTTAAATCATTTCAAAGATATAATTTTTGCATATTTTTTATTTTATAACAAGTGGTAGGAATTAATTTTTGCAATGTATTTTATTCAGTATTTTTGAATTAAAATGAAATTGATTGCTTTTATTATTATGATTCGTATTATAAATTGAAATATATTATTATTTATATTATTTATGTTTTTAAACAGTTTTCTTCTAAAAATAATAAAGCAATAAAATAATTTTTAGATTCATGAAATTAATATTATCTTATATTTTAAATAATGCACAATTTTTATTTTATTTCCTAAAAAAAATTATTTTAAAAATAATATTTCAATTCAGATTTTAATTCATACTTTTTATCCTTTTTAATTTATTAACAACTGATGATTAGAAAATATTTTATTTCAAGTTTTTGCTTAAATTTATTATATTGATAACATTAATTTATTGAATTTGCATAACTTAAATTTTTAAACAATATTTTAAATTATAATGTAAGTAATTTAAATTTATTATATTCAAATATAATAGAATTTTTATTTGCAGCTTTTAATTTTCTTTATTTAATATATGAAGTAATTATGCAAAAAGAAAGATATTTAACAAAAAAATATTCTAATAAAATAAATAAAATATATATTTTCTACATATGCTACTTATAAGTTATATTAAATTTAAATTTTATCTTTTTATCTTTATTATTTTTGTAAGTTTTTAGCTTAAAAAATAATAATTAAATGAAATGATTTAAAGTAACAAATGTGTATTTGAAATATTTTTATAATCTTTTTAATTAATTAATTTTTACTTTTATTGCTTTTTTCATTTATTAATATCTAAAATTTTTAAATTTCTCAAATTTGAAATATTATGATTTAAATAGATCTTCATTAAATTTTTTATCAGTTATGTTTAAAGTTAATAAAAATAATTTAAATTAAAAAATAATTGTTTATTTATTCTAAGATACAAATACAATTACAAAATTAAGTGTTTGGCGTTCTTGGAGGTATTTCAACCTCTTTCCCACCAGCCTCTTGATTGGTCTAGAGGTTTAATATAAAAATCTGAAAATCTCTACAACTCTTCTCCTTGCCATGCATGTTGTCCTTTAATTCTTCTTTCACCTAAATGCTAGATGTCTTTTTTCTTGTAAATTTTCCCAAATTTGATACAGTGTAATCTTTCTCTTGATAGCTTTATTTGTTATTGTTTCTTCCTTTTGTTCTCCAACTACTTCTAATAATTTAAATATTCTTACTTGAAATTGAGAAATTTCTAGCATCTTTTCCACAGCTGCTTTTGAAAGTTACAACAATAACATCTTTTTGCTTGTCGTTTAGGTTAAAATCTTTAGTTATTTTAACCTTCAATTATCATTGGATCATTCCTTTATTCTTTCAATTCCATTTAAAGCTGAAATTTGTACTGATTTCCTCCCACTTTTTCTAATTTTCTGATCAGTTCTTTCTGCTTCTAATGTTAGTTTTGAGATTAACTGTTCTAGTCTTGTAATATATTTAAAATACGCTAAGGTCTCTTTCTTAGGTCATAATTGATTCTATTTCCTCTGCAAGTTCAAGTTTTTCCATTAACTTCTTATTGTCTTTCTTAAACTTTTTTACCTCTTCCAGGAGGTCTAGCGCCACTTAAATCAACTAATCATAGCTTATTTACTATTATATGGTGAATTTCGAGAATTCCGAACGCATAATATTATTAGCCTATTTCCAAGGCTTTTCTTCAGAGGTGTGAGATTCATCCTGATGGGTGACCTTTTCCTGGCCATAGCCTTTCTAGAATGTCGTTAAATCCTATTTTTCAGGAGCCACGAAGAATCCTTGTTTGAATCCTGACATCTTTTTATTGATATTTATTTATTCTAATAATTTTAAATTTTTTAAATAGATTTTTTTACTAATTTTTAAATTTTTCATTTTGCAGAAAAAACTTGAAGAAATAAAAGTTTTACAATCAGTAAAAGCTATTTTAGATTCAAGTGGGAAGATTTTCAGAAAATGCTCAGATTTAGAGATGTTAGATGTCTGAGAGCATAAATATTATCTATAAGATCTGATTAAGGCAGGCTTTAAAAAAATATAAAGCTTTCAAGAGTTTTGAGCAAGAATGAAAGCCGGAAAAAAACCGTCGAAAAGCAGATTAAATGTAAACGATTTTTCATTTAAAACTCTAAATTCACTTTAAATTAAATTTATTACATAATATTTTTAATTTTATTAATTTTGAAACAAAATTTAATTAAAACATATCTAAAAAATATTTTAATTAATTATAGTAGAAACTAATATCTTTTTCCTTTTATTTAGATATTAGAAAATAATTTTAACAAATTAAATTTTTTTTTCATTTTATAACTTTAATATAAATTCTATATATAATATATATTTCGATTTCAATGCTAAAAACCAATAAATTATCTTAGTTTCTTCATTAAAAATTTTAAATAATTTTTATTTTAAATATTTTTAGATCTTTAGATAATTTTTTAATTAATAAGCAATTAATTATTATTTTAGAAGTTTTTTATTTATTCTATGGAAATATTTTAAAATATAGTTTTAGCAAAGTCTTTTATTCAAATAAGGTAAATTTAACTTTTAAAAGAAAAAATAAGCATATTATATAAATTATATTCTATAGAAATGAAAGTAAAATATGACTATTTAAAAATTAAAATTTTCATGGAAGTTCCTTATTTATAAATAACTTAGATTTAATTGTAATTTTCTCATAAAATAGTAATATGAACACAAAAATATATAAAAACACTTGTAATAAAAAGTAAAAAATGATTTAAAAAAAAATTTTATATTTAAGGAAAAAAAGCTAAAAAATAATGACTTAATTTTATCTCTTGCCTTTAACTAAATATTTTAATCTTATTTAATATTATAATTTACTTCATTTTTAGTTTTATTGCCATTTTTTTATATCAATGCTCTATTAAATTAAATACTTAAAATAATTTAATTATTAATTACATTAAAACTATTAAAATAAAAATTAGTTTGCTTAAATTTAATTTTATCATTTTAAGAGATAATTTAAAATTATATTTCGTTTAATTAGATTAATTTATAATTACATTTCTTTTTAGCTTTTTAAATCTAAATTTTAAAATGATATGATTCTTTCTTTCTTTCTAAAAAAAATTTTTTTATTTTATTTAAGCTGTATAATTAAGCAGTAAATAGTAAATTTATATCAATAAACAAATTAAAATTAATTAATAAATGCTTTTAATTTTAATTTAAATATTAGCGTCATTTAATTTATGTATTTTCCTCTTCAGTAAAATTTTCATTTAAGTTTAAAAATTTTATCAATTTTAAATTTTTCTTTCTTAAAACAATGCTTAAATAAAATATAATAAAGAAAATAAGTTCATTGACTCAATCATCACTTATTTTATAATTTCTAAAATATTTAATTTATTTTGTAACTGAAATTTATTTTATTCCTTTTACTAGGCAGATTATTTTTTCAATTTAGCAAATATATAGAAATAATCAAAAATTATGTGGTTAACTTAAGCTAAAAATTTGAAATAAATGCTCAATTAAAGCTTAAAATTGATTCTCAATTAAAATTATTTAAAAATAAAATTTAAAAAGTTTTAATTTTTTTGCAAACTAAAATTCAAAATGCCTAATTTATATCAACTTCATCTTAATTTTTTAATAATATTTTATAATGAAATTAGAAATACCTCTCTTTTTATAGTAATAAGCACATAAAATAATAAAAAAATAATGATTTATTATTATTAAAAAAACTTACAAAATTTATCTTTTAATTTAAAATTGAAGTTTAGATTTTAAGAATTATGAAAATAAATAAACCTATACAAAAATCTATTTTAATTTTACATTTTTTTAATTTTTATAGTAGACTTGAATAAAGTAGCAAATAAATATATTTAAAGAATATAATATCTCATTTATGAAATATTATTTAATTTATTTTTATTCTTAATTTTTATTATATTATAGATATACATTCTAGCAAAAATTATTTTATAATTATAATTTTTTGTTTCTAAAAATAATTTAAAATATTGTAATTCAATTTTAATTTGAAATTAGTAAAAATAAAAATCTTTAAAAAGAAAAATAATTTTTGTTTATAGTATTTAAATGTTAGAATAAATATAATTTTAACCAAAAATTAATTTGAATGACAAATGGAAACAATACTAATAAACTAGAAATTTGGAAGAATTAAAAAAGGCTAAATAATAAAGATATAATAAAAAATAATAATATATAGTTCTTAGAATTAAATATTTTAAATTATTAAAATTTTCTTTTTCATAGAGGATGCTTGCAATTTAAAATTATATCTAAAAAAATAATTATTTTTTAAAGTAAATTATAAATAAAAAACAGTATTAGTATTTTAAAATAGATTCCTAGGAAAAATTCTTACTTAAATAATTGAATTATATTAATATTTTAAATTTAAATAAAATGAAAATAGCTTTTAAATTTTAAATGAAGCTTAATACTCTTTATAGAAATTGATAAAGTTTATATAGTTTTAAATATAAATCAAATATATTTAAAACATTTTAATTTAGAAATATTTAAACTAAAATGCTCTTTATTTTTGATATTTTTTAATTGTGCTTAAAATAAATTAAGACTAATTAAAAAAAATAAGTATGCAATTCCGAGATATTTCTTAAGTTAAAAGATTTTTATTAATGAGAATAAAATTTTATTGTATCTTTGAGTTAATTTAAAAATATAAAAGAATAAATAATAATTCAAATTTAAAAAGTTGAAAATATAGAAAAGGCAGAAAGCTTTACGAAATAAAAGGTCTTCATTCAGGATTAAGCAGTAATATATTATTCAAAGCTTATGGAAAATAGCTCTCTGACCTCACAAACTCTGAACAATAATTTAAATTGTGGAATTAATAGAAAAAAATGTTACATTTTCAACAATTTCTAAAATAAAAAAATATTTTAATTAAAATTTTATTTAATAGTTATCTAAATTTAAAAACTTTATTATTTAATAATTTTATACTTTTAATTTTTTAAATAAAGTTAAATATCTTAGAAAGAAAGAAATAAAAAAATGTCCTCCTTTTTTATTCTAATTATTTCTTGCCTTCTATTCTATAAATATATTAATATTTATTATAACTAAATAGATTGCATCTACATTTCTCTATATTACTATCATATTTTTTTCCTATTAAGTCTTATTTGCTTATTGTATCCTTCTCATTAACGTTGCTTAATACTCTTACACTCTTTATATCTCTTCCTAAGCTATTCATTAAACTTTTTGTTACTTTTATCTATGCATGCAAATATAACTATAAAAGTTTTAATAAGATATTTAGATATAGTTAAGTTAGATAAAAGGATTTTAAGAAGATTATTCTTTTAATTAACATAAATGAAAAAGATGATATACTTTGAAAAGCAAGTAAATATAAAGAAGCAACTTTTCTTGAATTCTTTACTAGCAGCTATTTAATACAGAAAAATAAGTAAAATATTTTGTGTCTTCTGCAAACAATTTTAGTTTTAATAAGTTATAATCAGAAAAAATAAATTAGCATATAAATGATAACAAATACGAGAAATAATAATAGAAAGAATAAATAATTCAAAAATATACTAAGGTTAGTTAGATAAACTAGCGAAATTTATATAATTATACCTTCAAAAATTTATTAGTTAAATAAATTTGATTATAGAGCGCGTAGCACTCTCGTTGGTGCGCAGCTCTTTATGTTAATAAATAGAGATAGTTCATATAAAATAGCTGGTTTCAAGAAGAGTTTTTATACCATCTCCTTAGAACAGGAGAGAAAACCAGAAGCATATATTCTCACCACATCTTCTTCAACTTAACGCTCTTGTTAATAAAAATAATCAGAACTATCTAATAGATTAGAAGAAATTATAAAAAATGCTAACTCCTACAAATTAAAATAAAGCGGACTCTTCCATCAAAAGACAAGTAAGAACTGAGATAAAAATTCAGAACAAAAAAGTTAAAACGGCTCTCAACACCTCCATTAAAAACTGCAAAAAAGAGACCACTCAACTGAATCGATAAAAATAATAACGAAAAAAATAAAAAATAAACGAAGAAGGTAAAGTTCGATAATTTAATGTAGATCCTATTACCTTTAATTTAGACAGAACTAAAATAGAATAAATGGACTCTTAGTAGATGAAACAGCTGATTCGTCAACTTATTAGAAACATAAAAAAACTTGAAGAAGAATTAAACTCCCAGAAGGAAGAGATGTTTATAATAAGTCAGAATTTGATAAATCATGAAGATGATGATGAAGTCCATATGGTAGACCGAAGAGCTAAAGTCGGAGTTTATGAGCAAATTGCAAGTTTATAAAATGATATTTGAGTAATGCAAGAGCAAGAGAGAAAAACTGAGTAAAATTAGATTCAAGTCTCAAATTAATAGAAGAAAACCTGTAGAAGTCTTCATAAGGAACTCCAATGGAAATAGAGAAACAAGAAAAGACATTTCCTAGAGCAAGAAAAAAATGCTACATTTGCAATAACACTTGATATTTATGGTGGAAATGTCCCCAATAGAAAAAATAAGAATGAATATCTGTAAAATTGTAAACTAATAACAGTTGAAATAGCGAGCGAAGGAATTCTTCCCACCGGGAAATGGGAAACTCTAGAAAAAAAATCCTTAACTCTGATTATTCAAAAGAGAGAAGTCAAGGAACGAACATGTAGGAACGGAGATTTTATGCATTTAAAACTTCAATTAAGCCGGAAGATGAACAGTTATTTTAATGATTAATGATTAATTAATTAATAGAATAATAAACAAATTTATTTATAGAAAATTTTCATATTTTAGTAAGCTAAAAATAAAATGAAATATTAAAATTAATTAGAGTAAACTCAATATAAAATATTCGCAATTTATTTATGTAAGAGTCATGCTAAAAATGCTTTGAAATTTAACAGACTTTATAAGAAATAAAAAGCATAATGTATACTATTCATTTTTAATAAAATCTTATTTAAATATAAATTCTATTTAAGTTAATTATTTCCTTTATTTATGCTATAATTTTTACCTTGGTTGCTACTGGGAATTATTTAAAATATTTATATCTACATTCTTTCATTTATTGGTCAAATTGATGTCTTCTAATAAACATTTCATAGTAGTTACTTATAAACTCTCATCAGTTTTAGACAATTTTTATTAATTCCTTGCTTTAATACGATATAATGCATAAGCATTATTGATAAAGGAAAAAGCTTAATATTTACAAAATAATATGCAATCTTCTTTAATTAATTTTCGGATATTTACCGTTTAATAGTTGATAGTTAGATTACTCTAAAAAGCTTTTTTTAAACTCTTAATAAACATTTTTGGCAAAGAGATAAATGTAATTATCAAGTACACTTGATAATATAAATATGAATAATGATTTCTATTTTATTCAAATAGTTCATAATAAACATATAAATTAAAAGGGTAATTATTATTTTACCTTTTTGGATAGCTTTTATAATAACTGAAGTTGCATTAAGTGGAGAAATTTTCTCATCTTTTATTAAAAAATTGATTACTAAATAGAATGCAGTATAAAATAATTTAATTTAGTAATTTTAAATTGATAAATTCTAATATCATACAATTAAATTCGCTAGAACAAGAAATATGCTATGAAGAGAATTTTTTATTGTAATTATGATTTAATTTAATGTAAATGGGCATTTAATCTTTTTGATAAATGACTAAAGATAATATATACCTTCCTAAATGCAATTCTGAATTTGTTATTATGTTATATATGATTATTAATAAGATATTATTATTTAAAAAATTGTAATAGCCGGAAGATTTATGTATCAGAGTTCTCTTTTTACAGATAAATTTGAATTGGTTTATAGTTCAGACTAATTTACATATAGTTATTTAAAAAAGTTAAAGCTAAAAAGTTAAAAAGCTTTGTTAAAGCCTTAGTAGTCAGCCATCTGACCTATTCTATCAGCTTGTCTCCATTAGTTTGTCTTGAATTTCTACTAGGCTTAGTTAGGCGGTGTAGCACTTCATTAGCGCACCATCCTTTAATATTCTGAATAGTTTTCATCTTGCATGTAGCGTTCCTAATTATTTCTCAAGGATTAAGATTTGAATTAAAGAATTTTTTTCTATAAATTTTTCCACTTTATGTTGGATATATCCTAAATAGTTTTCTAAAAATATCTTATTTATTCTTTCTTTAAATTTCGCTTAGTTAGTAGCAGTATTTTCATTGGTGTTATTTATTGCACACTTAGCATTTTATCTTCTTTTAAACTATTATTCCTGTAACACTTATTTAATTTAAATTTACTACTTATTTTAAATAAACGTCTACTGTTTATTTTAATTTGAGGCTTCATTTTCTATTTCCATAGGATCTGATTAATTCTGTTAAAACGAAAATGGCGTTACCTGAATTTATTATTAAATTTAAAGAATTCTTTTTTCCAGTTTGTCTTCTATTTCTTATGATGATTAAAATTGTTTCTCAAGTAAAGACGTTATTAGTTTTTCTAATTTTTCTAGTTTATCAGTGAGGTATCTATTTTTAAGCATAAACTCTTTTAATGACTTAGATAATATTTCTATTTGAGTTTGTGTCGGAAGTTTTTTTAATTCTGGATTTCCAAGTGGTTAATATTCGTCATATCAATCATATTTCTCACTTTCACTCATTGTAATTATTTCACTTTTTTATTTTTTAGAGAATTTTCCTGTTTAAATGTTTTGTTCAAAGTTCTGTTATTTCTTAGAAGCCATTTTTATATATATTATATATATATATATTTAAATAATATCTCATATGATTTTTTTATTTCTTATTAATTCAATATATCAAATATTCGATTTCTATATTCTAATAAGATTTTTATTATCTACTAGCAATCCAAAAAGTATTCATTTTTAATTTTCGAGATAGAAAATAAAAGCTTTTTAAATTAATACAAAGTTAATTAATTAATTAACTTTTATCTGACACAAAAAGAGAGTTTATATTAATCAATGCAATTTAAACCTAACATTTCAATTAAGTGTTTAATATCATAGAATTTATAATATTTAAATATTTATTTGGTTTTATTTTAAGAAAGGATGTTTTTTATTAATTTTATAGCCATATTTATAAAACATGCTTTTAAATATAAATTTAATAAGTAACTTACTTGGCTAAATTATCTGAGATCAAGTATATAAACTTAAGCAAGAAAAATTTAAATTACTTTCTTAATATTTATAATAAGTATTTTTATTTTTTATTCAAAGAAGGCTCTAATAATAGTAATATATTTAAATTATACATTTTTTCATGCTATCAATTAAAAAGAATTAATATAATTTTTATTTCTTAAAAGCTTTTGGAGTATATTATGTAAATTTATTGGATCCAATTAATTTATAATTATATTATATTAATTAAAAAAATTATAAATATTAAGAAAACGACAGTTGATTGCTTTTAATATTAAGCTTATAAAAATAATGAAATTATAAGAAACTTAAAAAATAGCCCTCTCTTTTTATTAAATTTTTCCAAGTATTTGATAGATTGTATACTTGAAGATTATTAGACGACAGTTTATTTCTGATTTGTTAATTTTCTAGTGAAAATTAGACGATCTTTAAGTATTTTATTTTTCTAAAAATTATTGCTCCTGATTTAAAAACTTTTATCTACTTAAAATTCTAAAAATTATTGTTAAACATTGGATTTTTGGCTTATTTTTGCTAGTTGAAATTATCTATATTTTTGATCACACCTTAGGTATGACATTCCTCCTCCAATGCCAGCACCAAACATCGCAAAGCTTGGTCTCCTAGATTTCAGGAACACAAAACCAAATAGAAAAGCAGTCATTCCTCCCTTAAAGCTTGAACTTAAAAAATCAGATAGGCATTAATCAAACTCTGGTTTGAATGATTCTGTATTTTCCATTTATTTTATAACTTAAATTAATAAATTTTCCCAGATATCATAATCTAAATTTTCTATCTTCTACTTCTGAAGTTTTAGTTTATCAATTAATTAAAAATTATCCCTTACCCTAATTTATTTTTATTCCTCTAATCAAAGGAATACTTATATTTATGATATAGTTGGTCTAATTTTATTTAAAGTGTTTTTTGAGTAAAATATATGCTTTGTCTACTTTTATTAATAAAAATGATTTCTCTTCTTTATACTTAAAAGATAAGGATAAATAGAGTATGAGATCAAAACAATAAGATTTATGCTAAATTTATAGATAAATAATCTAATTAGCTAATCATAGAAGATTATGTCTTTATATTATTTCTTTTTATTTAAACTGCTTACCTCTAGATATTTATAAATATTCAAATTGATTAAATAATGCATTCGCTTCTTTTCAAAATTTTAAATTAAAGCTAACTCAATTTAATATTTACACGTAGATATATAAATTGCTATCTTAATTTAAATTATTTAGATCTTATCTAGTACAAAATATAATCAATTAAGAAGAATTTTTTTAATTGTTCATTATGCTTTTACTCTTTTACAAATTTAAGAACATTTTAGACAGCTTTAATGTCTAAATTACATAACCTTTAGTCTTTTTTAATTTATTTCTTTAAGAATTTGTACTGAATCTATTACTTATAATTATTATATAACTATTGGCTAATATGCAATCAAGCGTAATAAATTACTAAAATTAAGATTTGATAATTATAGAGATATGATTTATAACTTATAAGGTTAAATTAATAAAGCAATAAATAGATAAAATTATATTATAATCATTTTTATTTTTAGAACTATTGCTCAGTTATTAAATTTAAATTATGATTAAGCTCTTCAAATTTAACTTTAAAAGTTAAGATAGATATAACTAAGTATATGGATAAATTATTAGAATAAATATAGTTGTGGAATAAATAGCTAAAATTGTTAGTTAACTAAGTAGATTTGAGAAGCTATTATAATTGGAAAAAAGTAAAGCAAATCAATTCTTTTTTCAGCTACATATTACTTATAAAGCTCTGCAATTATTTAATAATAATTTATCGAATCTTTAGTAAAGATAAATTTAACTTAGGATCAGTATATTTATCAATTATATCTGTATTTCTTTAGCTTTACGATGAATAATTTTCTAAGTAAAGCTTATTTAAATTTTAGAATAAGGTTAATAAAATTTAAATGCCCCATTAGCCTTAACTCTTGCTTATTATATTTAATTCTAAGTAACTTTTACTTTATATGTTTTAATTATTATCAACAAAATTGTATTTATACTAAAAGGCCCATAATAAGCTTAATCATATACAATTACACTGTATAAGTGATTTGGTATAAAAATCTAAAATTATAAATTTTAAGTTGAATGATAATTGCATTTTGCTATTTGGATTATTAAAGCAACTATATAATTTAGAACTCTTACCTGATTAATTCTTTTAAACAGTGAAGTTTATATCAGAAGTTTAGGAAATGCTAATCATGAGTTATGAAAAACAACTTGCTTTTAAAATTTGTTAGATGCAAAATAGGGAGCAAAGAAGAAGATAGAAAAGATAATAATTAAAAGAGGCTTAGACTATATAATTAAATACTATTTAAATGATTATCTTAATGGATTATATTTAGTAAATTCCTCTTATCTTCATTCATTACTTTAAGTAATATAAAGTTCTATAGCCTGTAACAAAAGATTTTATTACTGCTTAAGATAAAAGCTTCCTTTAATATATTTTTGAAGAGGAATTCAGATATTATTACGATAAATATCTCCATTTTATATTTAAAGGAAAATAAGATATATCTTCTTATAACCTTTTGTCAAGATACTTTTGCTATTATTTAATTTATTAGTAACTAATTCTTTTAAATCCCTTATGAGCTTATATGTTAAATTATCTCTTAATATCATAAGAGTTTAGCATCAAGTTTTTATTAGAAGCAAAAATAGTCATTGCTTCTATCAATATTTGACATAGTAGCTTAAGAAATTTATAATCTTCTAAGCTTTTATTATCTTTGCAAAGTACTATAAAAGTATACTATAGAAAGACTTGAAAAAGTTAATTTTGAGAATTAAGTTTCTATTTATATGGAATAAGTTTCTCTCATAATTCTATAGTTAATAAGTTAGATTGGTATATAGAATGAAAATAGATGCATATAAAGTAATTTCTAAACTTAAACAACTACCTATCATCTACTTCTAAATATAATATATATACTTACACCCTTTAAGCTTCCTATTTGTGATTACTTAATATATTTGATTATATTATTCAGCTTTTTTGATGGTTTAATAGTTGAAACTAATTTGCTTAAACTTAGGCTTTTTTAATTATTTATATAGGCAAATATTATTGTGAAATAAGTAACCATATTTAGATTAACCAAAATGGCTTCTATTTTCGAGAAATTTGGAAATTATTCTCTAGTTTCTAAAGTCGAATGAACTTAAACAGCTTAAATTTTAGAGATTATCTAAACAATGAGCGAATTTGAACTTATGCCAGTACATAGTGATTTAATATTGATATAAGCTATAAATAAAAACAACTGGCCTGTCAAGTAAATAGAATTAAAATAGCAGGGCAAAGTTATTTATTATCAAAATAGCAAGGGAAAGTACAAGTATATGACTCTCTCGTTTAAGAGATTAGAGGAAAATAAAATAGTTGAAGGCAGTTAGGAACTGTTTGGTTTTAGGATTTTTTCATTTAATCAATACTGTTAGTTTTATTGCCAGCAGAAAAATTAGAGAGATGCATGGATTTAAAAATTAGGTATATGATGTGTGAGAGTTAATGTTTTTAGGTATTACAATATTTTTGAAGCACTTGGCAAAGGATCATTTGCTAATGTCCACAGATGTGAACATAAATAAACTGGCTAAGAATATGCAATAAAATGCGCATAAAAGACAATATTAAAGCAAAAAGCAGGTAGCACAGTAAGTTTTTTTTATATTACAGGAATGCTTAATAAATGAAATCAACTTACTAAGGAATTTAAATCATCCTAATATTACTTAGCTTTATTTCGTATTCGAAGACTAAGATTGTGTTCATTTAATTTTGACATTATGTCCAGCAGGAGAGCTTTACACAAGAATAATTAAGCGAAAAAAGTTCTCTGAAGGAATTTGTATTAAATTAGTAAAAAAACTACTTAAAGTTCTGAATTATTTGCATACTTAGGCTAAAATAGTTCATAGAGACATAAAGCTAGAAAATATTTTACTGATGTCTCATACTGATGATACTAAGTTTAAGCTTGTGGATTTCGGGCTTTCTGAAAGATTCAAGCAAGATAAGCTAACCTATTTATGTGGCTCTCCAGGATATGTTGCGCCTGAAATTTTGCTTAATGAAGAATACACAACTAATGTTGATGTATTTTCAGTTGGTATAATAATGTATATAATACTATCTGGAAGATCTCCTTTTAATGTAGAAAATTAGAATGACATATATGTCCAGAACAAAAACTGCAATATTTAATTCTAGCAAAAATATTGATAGAATATAAGCTAAGAAGGAATGCAACTTGTTCTCTGGCTTACAGAGCCTGATAAAAATGCAAGGCCATCTGCTGCTTAAGCTTTAAAGCATCCTTGATTTTCTTTAAAGGGTAAAATGCAAAAAGAAGTATAATCATAATAATAAATCACAACAAGCCCAGTAATAAAATAACTTCCTCTATCTTCACCTGATTTAAGTCCTGCAAAAAATAGAGAGTAAATTAGATTTAAAAGAAACCTTGAAAAAGTTTAAGTTGGAGATATTAAGGAAGAAGAGGAGAAAGCCACTATTAATTTGTAATAAGTAGTAAATATTAGTGACACTGAGTAAAACTAAATTAAAGCTAGCATAATAAATGAGTTTCCTTAGAAACTGTCACTTAAACATAAAGCTTCTCTCCGTTCTTCACCACAAAAAAGTTCTAAAAAGTAGTAAGCAAAGCTTTCTCTACCTTCTTCGCCTTTAAAAGACAAAGAGAATAAATTTAATCATGCTGAACAAAATAATCCAACAAACCCAAGATTGATCAAATACTCCAAAATAAAATGCGAAGATGTGAGAAGGATTCTATTAAACCATAAGGTTTAAAATAAAAACTTTTCTTAATACAATTACTTATACAATAAATATAATTTCTTAAAAGAATAGATACAATTAATATTATCTCACAACAAGAACATCTTAACATCCTTAAACTGATCTATTAGACTATTAATTAGTAATGCGCTTAGCTAGTTAAATTTATTTTATTTTATTACTTTTTTAATAGCAAAGATATCATTTTCTTTTGATTCAAACTTATGATAAGCTTTATTAAATATGCTGATATAGCAGGTCCATATAGATAAAGGATTTTTATCATAGTATTTGAAAAAAGATGAATATATATTTTGATTCCACATTTATTTATTCAATACCAAATAAGCTATTTAAGCTTTTGATCCCTTAGAATTAATCATTTAATAGGTATATACTGATTATAATTTATAAACCTAACTTATGGTCATTCAATTTTGAAATCTAAAGTTCTTAAAGGTTTTATATAAAGATAAAAATTTTAAATTTAGTATATAATTCTTTGTGGTATCTTATTGATTTACTATGAAAAAATAGTGAAGATACAAATTCATATCAAGAGTTCAGAATAGCAAAAAGATACTTAATATAAAATTTATTTTTAAATTGCCTATCAAATTGCTTTAAGATATTTAATACCATATTAAAAAACTGTATAAATACAAATATTTCTAAATCACTGCTTTTCTTTATTTTTAATTGAAATAATTAGATCATTGTATTAATTAAGGTAAATAAATGTAATTTTTTTAAAAAGATAGCATTAATTGATTAAATTAGGGACAATGCTGCTTTAGTTTAATTTATATTGAATTTTGAGAAATTAAAACTTTTACTATCAAATGAGGTTAAATTTATACTATCTGATATATGAGCTTTGTAATATTTCCTTTTTTATGGTTTTGAAGTTATTAATCATATCTTATTTTAAAACTTTTAATAATCCATCCTTATCTTTCCTATTTTAGTAGAATGTAGGAAAAAAGAAAATAATTAATTCTTTCATCAAATTTATTAAACTTACAACTTCATTATTTTAATACTCCAACAAACGTTAATTTTCATAACTTCCGATTTCCTAATTTTTAAAGCTTTATAAATCATAAAAAATACTTTTATTTATATAATTTATATTTGCTAGTGTGCATTAATAGTTAAAAATAAGGTAGACTAGCTTAGAAATAATTAAATTTAAAATTTATATTTTATTTTCTTGCTAGTTATTATGAATATTAAACTCATAAATGACAACAAGAAAAGAAAATATCTTGCTACTAGAATTGATTATTTAACTAATATGCAATACTTATTTTAGTAGTCGTTTTTTCTGTTATTTTTATTCGTAAACTCTAAATTTTTTTAAATAATTAAGATAAATTTGTTCTTATTTGCTTTTATTTTCATTTTCAAAGTGTTAATACTTTTTTCCAAATATAATTCTTTGTATATGATTTGATATGAAATGAGAAGAATAAAATTGAAGCTTATTTTAAAATAATGGAAGGTGATATAGATTTACTTAAAGATTTAGAAATAAAGGGAGTAGATAGAAAGTTAAATTCTTTTACAGATCATTTTAATGCCTTTCACAGTGCTATCAATTTCTATGACCCAATCATTTATTATATTCTTGGCTTCAACTTCATTATTCTGATCTTGGCAGTACTAACGCGTAGAAAGCAGATTCCTTAGTTTATACTTTTCATTTTTATATGCTTGATAGTGTTTTTTATAAAGCCTATTAATGATATGCTGAACAAGTAGTGGAGGAAAGTAGCTAGCTAAAATTATTTTGATGAAAGTGGAATATTTCTTAGCGTATTGCTTTCAAGTCCTTTGCTTGTAGTAGGATTTTTTATTGTGATCAATGCATTAATGCTAGGATCTTCTGGGCTAGTCAAACTTGGACAAGATTAAGTCAAAAAGAAAATGCTACACGAGAAAATTTTAGCAGACAAAAAGAACGATTGAAGAGAAACCTTTAAATTTAATCAATTTATCAGTAACTTACTTTAGAACTTTTGTTCTAGAAATTATCATTAAAGCACCTAAAATGAATAAAAAGCAATCAATAAACAGTCTTGATAAAGTATATTATCTTTATTTATTAGATTATATGAACTCAGTAAGTTTAATCCTTCATGCATAAAATGTTAATATGCAGTTAAAAAGTAAACGTATTATAACTAATAGGATAAATAAAGATATCTTAGATATAAATCTCCAAGTTTTTAACTTTTCATACGCATAATTTAAATAAAATATCACCTATCAAATGAGAAAGAAGGAATATAATATATTTAAATTTATTCTAGTTTTATTATAAAAATGATTATATAATTACTAATTTTGTAAAACTAACTGCTTTATCAATAGACTTTCAATCTTTAGTTTGAAAGTCAAATAATCTTTATTAAATAAAAGATATAAAAAGTAATTTCTTATATAAAAGAGTCATATAACTTAAGAATGAAAGATATAGAAGTATATAATAATCTTATATAGTTTCTTATATTGTAAGTATGTAATAGAGTAAAAGGCTTTATTAGCTGTAATTAGTCTATTT
Organism: Loxodes magnus; assembly: GCA_946699065.1. NCBI lineage: Eukaryota > Ciliophora > Karyorelictea > Loxodida > Loxodidae > Loxodes > Loxodes magnus. Next base: position 408,054 of record CAMPDV010000016.1, read on the forward strand.
ATTGAAAACAGTCAATAAATATGCTTTATTTAATTTGAATTGAGATCCTTTAGTACTTTAATATTTATATTAGACTACTTTTTAGCAAGATAATAATTACATCTATACATTCTAATCAAAATAATAGCATTATATAAATAATAATAGGATAACTATTATTATGCTTATTAATCACATTATATTCTTCAAGTCTCATTATGTTCTTACAATTATTGAAATAACAGTATCTACTTATAAGATAATACTTATACAATTAATTAATCTTTATTCCCTTAAGAAACTGCTAATCAAAAAAATGATAGTTAATTACTATTTCTCTAATCGCTTGGCTGATTATTTTCCTATTTATTAAGAAAATTAAATTTTAGAGTTAGAAAGTTCTTATTTTATACCTTATGAGCAATTTAAAATTAGTATAAGCAAACAAATTTGATTTGGAAACTTGGTTTTAACTCTCTAGGTATCTAAACTGTCAGTTATTTACAGCTTACTTGCATAGGAACATATAAATAGGGAGATAATCCATTTAATTAGTTCTATTAAAAATGTAAAACTAATCTCTGTCTAAATAGAAAGAGTAGGTTAATAAGTAATGAGATGCATAATAACTAGGAAAAAGAAAAAAAGAAGCATTATATTTTAGAAGTTAGTTATAGCTATAAGACTTTAATTAAAAGAACTTAGATATTATGTAAGAAAATTAAAATGCTACTAAAAGACTAAAAGATTTAAGAATTGAAATCAACAATTGCATGAAGCTAATCTAAGATTATGAAAAAGTAGAAAATTGTGAAGATTATCTAAATAGCAATTATATCCAATAATAGTAGACTTAAAGCGATACACTTTAGTTTTATCAAGGCGTTAATAGTTAACTTTAAGAAATAGAATAAAAAGCTTAAACATAAGAATTTAAAAATAAAAGAAAAGGATATAATAATACCCAGAAAGAAATATCAAACTGGAAAATCAAGTCAGAATCTCTAAAAAATTCTCCTAAGCATTTATAGGGAGAATTATACGTCCAACAACAGAACTATACCTCTCTATTAGATGTAGTTCAACAATCTTAAAAGTAAAATTAAGAGCAAGATTATTTACTAAGCACTCTATAAATTTAATACGAAGAATTAAAAGCGCAATATGAAATTAAGGAGTTTGATTATAAGACTGCAATTCTAAATCTTCAGTCTAAGATAAGAAAGATGGAAATTTAAGAGATATAATAATTTTTTAATCTATATGAAGAAGATATCCTAAGATTCAATAAGTGAATTTAAACTTTACTATAGGAAAATATTAAACTTATGAGTAATGCAGAAGAAAAAGCTTGTTCTCTTACCTAAGCGGAAAGTAGGAAACGCTTAAAAGAACTAACTGAAAATATAGCCAAACTTAGGTAAGAAAACGCTGAACTTAAAGTATAAGAAAGAATATGAGCTGTTTAAAAAAAAGTTATAGAAGATGCTTCGAGACATTAAATAAGTCTTTAAAATCAAATTCAAAAATAAAGCGAAATTTTATAAGGAAAAAGTCTTGGATATTAAGAGTTATCAGCGAAGCTATTTACAGAATGGTAGTAAAATAAAAATTAATAAGAAGTTATCAAAAATATTAAACTAGAAAATGAAAGTCTTTAAGAGGAAACTTAGCTACTTAGGGAGCTGGCAACTTAAAATTAATAATAAAGAGCAACTATCAAAACTCTTTAAGATTCCAAAAAAAAATAGATTCTTCAAAATGTATTACAAAGACTTGCAAAGGAAATAAGAGAAAGTGAAAATAAAAAATGTACAAGTCTAGTGAATAATGCAATGTACGAATGTGAAGAACTTCTTAACGAACTTAATCAGATAACTAAAAGAGAGTAGCATTTGCTAAGTTTAATTAATAAGACAAAAAATAATTAGGAAGAAAAGTGATCATTATATACATAATGTGTAGAACATTTACTTTTATTGCTTATTTAAATATTATACACATCTTCCAGTTAAAAAATCTAAATGTATTAATTTGGTTTCTAGTGAGCTTTTTAAATACATTAGATCATATTTAATTTTTATTGTTTAGTGAAAATACAAAATAATTAAGGTTTATTATAAATATCTTTTATATGTTCAAAAAAGGTACTTTAAGCATAAATTAAGTGAAAATTTAAGCTTAGTTTAGAACATAGCTAGTAATATGAATTTAGTTTAATATCTCTAAATATATTTAGCATTCTTAATTTAATTAGCCTTTCTAGCTTAAATCCAAAAATAAACTATCATATAATGCATTTAGCCTAGCTTTCTAAAGCATAACATGCAAACCAAGATTATATTTAAATTTTCGAAATTAAGCAGTAAGCATAGCAATATGTTTAGAAGAACTAGCTAGTTAAGTTGTGAAATCCTATTGAACTTGTAGGTTTTCTAAATTATTTTAGAATTGTCTAAGAGAAGCAAAAAATATCGAGGAATAAGAATTTTCAATTTTCATAAAAATTTGAAATTACGTTTAGTTACAGAAGCATGCATTATATGCCTAATAGCTAACAAAGGTTATAATATTAAAATAATAATTAATTTATAAAGTATATTAAGCATTTTGACTATAGTAATATATTCTAAGATAGTTCTATAAAATTGTAACCAAAATAAGAAGATCTAAGTAGGTCATTAAATATTACTTGACAAGATAGTCATTATAACTTATTAAATCTATCATAAAATTTGGTATTTGAAGCTAAGAAAAATTATGTCTAATATATAATAGAGAAGCTTTAAAATCTGATAATTTCAGCCTTATAAATGCTTTAAGTTGATAACTTAACAAAATTTCTTATTTTGAGTATATTTAGTTACATAATTAGATTATAGCAAACTAGATTCTATTACCATTATATGCTCTAAATTTATTTAATTAACTATGTTTTCATTAAAGAAATCATATAAAATATTCTGTAAATTGAAAGGGAAAAATAGATCAAATAATTAACCTTTCATTGAATATGAATAAGTCATTATGATGTCATACTGCTAATAGTAAAGGAGTTCTATGTATCTGACTTAATAAACTGTATAAAATATCCCTAGCTGTCTTATTCTAATTAGTTTTATAGATTTTAAAAGGGAGTTTATTGAAAATAAGAAATTAAATGAGGAGATTTTCATGAAATGAAGAAATTTAAATAAAGGTTATGATATTGATTGATTTTTGACGTTATTTTTCAGAAAAGAGTTATGAATTTTTTAATTTTTTTTAAACAATAATTGAATAAAAAATTCTAAAGATGTAAAAAGGAACTCTAGCAGTACTATTAATGGGCATAGCAACGTTTCTAACCGCTTTGGGAATCGTATTAATGAAAAAAGCACACAATGATAAAGAAAGCCCAAAGATTGTAATTCTACGCACTCCATGAATTTTAGGATTATGCAGCAAAATAATTTCAGCTGTATTAGCCGTTATTTCATTTTCTATGGCTAACTAGAGTACGCTAAGTCCTATTTGTGCTTTAACAATGGTTTATAACGTGATTCTAGCTTGGAAAATTCTGAACGAACCTTTCAATAAATATGACCTGATAGCTGTCTTTTTAATGTGTGGAGGTGCTGCTCTTGCTGAGATTTATAGCACTAAAACAACAATTCCACTAGATTATAATGTAAGTTCTTTTATTTTAGGATCTTGATATACTCTTTTCAAAACTATAATCAGTTGTTTATATAATGGGTGGCTATGCAGTTTATATAACTTTATGAATGGTCTCCAAGAACATTATTTAAAATGGAAAGATATAATAAAGTTACATAGGCAAAATTCCTCTCATAACTTACGGTACTTTTACAGGCTTCCAGTCAGGCATCACTGGATTGTGCTTAAAAGCAACCGTTGAACTTATTAAAACGCAAGTAAACGGAGAACATAACTTTGATTACCATCCAGCGGCAACGTTATTTCCTATTTCAACTATTATTTCAGTTTTCCTTCATCTATTTATCCTCAACACAGGACTTAAATATTATGATGCTCTATAAATGGTTCCTCTTGTTTAATCAAGCATGATTGTATATAATATCTTGACAGGAGGCATTGTTCTTAATGAATTTGCGACATTTAACAGCCAATCCAGGATCTGTTTTCCATTAGGCACTGTTATTTGCTGTCTAGGGATATTTATAATTTTATTTAAGAATAGGAACGTTGTGCTGTTCCAAGTTAAAACCGTTGAGCCTGATGAAAATCAAAGCGAAAAGAAATTTGATGAATCGATTGGTTGCTAAACAGAGTAATCTGATTTGGAAAATTGCAAAAATAGCAGAACTAAATAAAAAGAGATACTGTAGCTTAATCAAATTATTATATAAAGTCCACTAGATTCTGAAAATCCTAATTATGAAAGTGCTAATTCTGACGAAAAATCTAATACACCTAACACAGAAGCTTTTATTGAAGTGTGATAAATGTTAAACAAACCTCATTAATCATTTATTTTAATTTATCCTAATTCAATTATTTTTATTTTAGACTTTCTTTAAATTCCCTTACTTTCGAACTTAGGAACTTTAATTCTCAGTTTATCATCAGAATAAGATACTTAATCCCTTAAAATTTTAGCTGTAGAATGTAGAACAAAGCCTTAGCTTAATCCTTAATATGCTTTTACATTATTGATCTTGAAATTTATCTTTTATAAATTAGTTCAATAACTACTAATTTAATCCAGTAGAGTTTAATTTTGCTTGTTTATCAAAGCAATAGAGCTATAATAATACGAAATATATAACCACTAATTATATTTTATAAGCTATTATGATTATAAGCATATTATTTACTAGTAACTCTTTTAAACCTTTAAAACTAAAATTTACTCATAAAAGCTTAAACCATTCCTTTAATATCTACTTAGTAGTTTCTTATTTATTAACCAAAATACTCCTATTCACTAACTTACTAAACTAATTTATTTAAATCAGCTTCTATAAGATAATATCCTGATACGTGCTAAAGGTATATGGTTCAAACCAGGAGGTAATTAAAAAGGAACTTACTGATTATTTTAAAGCTTAAATAGAAATAAGTATGCTAAATAGATTTAAAGCTATAGCAATATAGATATGCTCTTAATAAATAGTATAAAGAACTTTATTTGTATATAACATTACCCCTATTAAATAATCATTATACTTTACTAGCAAATAAGTTCTATTTAGTTATATAGTTGTATATTATCAAAAGTATAAATTAGATATTCAATTATTAAGTTACTTCTAAGTACTATGTACAAGAAGTTAAATTAGCTTTACACTTAAACGCTTATGATAGATGTTCTTTTGTTTTGATATTAATTGGATGGCTATAATAATTAATTAGCATTTTAACTTGCTTAGTTAATTTTACTATTCTAATATTTAAAAAGTAAATTATTGCTAATTTCATACTATATCAAAACTCTATTTGTTATCAGTAGATCTATAAATAATTTATTATACCTTACTTATTAAGATTTCAATATTATATAAAAATTAATGAGAATCATTATAGTAAACTAACTAAGTAAGGGGATAAATAGAATCAAGTCAACCTATATAAAGAAGTTAAGCATTTATACTATTCATTTCTTTCTCTTTAAAGCTATATAATCCATTAACCTTTATTTATTTCAAAGCTTCCATCCTTTAAAATAGACTCCTAGCTTGAAACTCTATTTCATTTTTAAAATATTAAATACCAAACTACTTAAGTCTTTCATAATAGATTAAAGAAGCATTATATTTAGGAACCAATATTATAATAGAAAATATGCAAAGAATTATAATTTAGTGACTAAAGCTAAAATTAGTTAATAGTGAACTTTATACATAAGATCAGTAGAAGCTTTGTAGCTATATAAGATAATCATAATCACAGCATTAAATGGTTACACATATATCTATATCACCTTATTATTTCCTAAATTGATGATTTCATCTATTTATTTATATCAATATTAATTAGTTAAAAGTGTTTAGCAGAGAGAATTGGTATAAGAATTGACTAAATCTTTACATAGACTAGATTAGTGAGAATATATGAATATTAGAATATAGATTATCTTATTTTAGTTATAATTTAATTAATTTAAACATTCTAATATTGCCAATATCACTTATATTCTTTCTCTTTATAGTTACCTTTTTAACACTTTTTTTGTCACTTTCCCTAACTTTAACTAATTTAATTGATTTAAGGAAATTTTAGTTTCAAATTTAAGCAAGTAGACTTATATCTTTTATCATCTTTAGGATTGATTCAGATTGGAGAAAATCTAGTTAATAATGTAATGATTTAATCAAGCAACTTCTTCTAAAGGATTGATTACTATCTCATATATTAGTAAAATTAAGTTCTGAGTATCTATACTGATAAACTTATGCTTACTCATTTCTAAACAACATCAATTTGAACATATATACACAAAAGTGAAAGCATTAATGATAATATTTCTCTTTAGCACTATTCAACCAAATTACTAAAATAGAACTAGAAATCCACTACGAATATACTCTCTAAAGAGGGCTAAACTTTTATATCTTTCTATATAAGAACCAATTTATTAATAGCTTATTAATACTACTTTGAATTAGTTTATAGTCTCTCTTAGTACTTCTAAAATAAATTTTGGATTTAAACTTTAAATTTTTAAATTTGGCTCTAACGATTTAAAAGTGTAATATGAGTGCTATTTTAAGATAAATATAAATGGAATTACAAAGAAAACCCAAGAGGACTGTAGCTATTTTATTAGGTTATAATGGGTTCAATTATAGTGGAAATTAAAAATAATTAGAGGGAATTAAAACGATTGAATCAGTACTTGAAGAAGTATTTTCCAAGCTTAATTTAATATAGGAACACAATTAGGGGGATTTGAAAAAAGTTCATTGAACTAGATCGTCAAGAACTGACAAAGGAGTTCACGCAGTTTTTACAGTAATTTCTTTTAGAATGGGTTATGATCATAGTTTACTTACTCCTCCAAACAGCTAAGAAATTATAAAGTAAAACACTTAGAATTTGATAACAATGATTAACAATAATCTACCCCCTGATATTAAAGTATGAGGATTAAGATATGTAAATAAAAAGTTCAATGCTAAAATATAAGCTGCTTACAAGGAATACCATTATCTCCTTCCTTTTTCTGTTTTTGGTCAAAATTTACCTGAAAATGAATCTTTCCAAAAAATAAACTCACTTTCGAAAGTCTATGAAGGAACTAAAAATTATCATAACTTCACAAATGAATTCAAAGCTTCTGATCCTTAAGCTAATAGATACATTACTCATAGTTCAGTAGAACTACTAGAGCTATAATAGCAAAAGTGAATAAAATTTAAATTTATAGGATAAAGTTTTTGCTATCATCAGATAAGAAAAATGGTAGGATGTGTTGTGCTAGCATTTTTATAGCAGAAAGACGAAAATTTTATGAATTAAGTTCTTGATAAAAACTAAATCATTAAAGTTCCTTTAGCTCCTGGATATGGTTTGCTACTTTACAGCACTCTATTTACTTTCTATAACAAACGTCTTCCAACAAAATCTATTTCTCCAAACTAAGAAGAACAGATTGCAATGGACTAGTTTATGAAAGAAAATATATATCAAACTATAATGTCTCAAAAGGAATAGTAAGCTTTTACTCATTTAGATTTGAAACCATGGACTGGATTAAGCATGAAAATGTATAGATTGAAGAATAAAAAATTGCAAGTGACTCTCCAAAAGAGTAGGAATGATGAAGAATATTTCTATAATAATAAAAATTTAAGAATTGCTTGTTCATTATTATCACTGAGAGCTTTCTACTATCTAGTTTCATTACTTATATACATTTTCTAATATTTCTACTTTAGTAGATAATATAAAGCTTCTTTGAAGTATCTACATAATCAAAAGAAAAATTTCCTTCAAGAAGAATACATAAAAGGCATAAGATCGGATAATATATATCTTTATTAAACTCTTAAAGTTAAGTTACTAGAACTAGTGTTAAGGACTTAGATATGTAAATAAAATTTAATCTTCTTCAAGCAAAAGTTTAATGCTAAATAGAGTGTAATTAAATACACTTATGAGATTAACTTTTATAAATATTAAAATCATTCAAAAAACAGTTTTAGTTAAAACAGGCCATGTATTTTATAGCTCATTAGATGATAAAAATATAGAGCTTTAAAAGCTATGATATTTTAGAGAGTATTATAGTATAGAGCAATTAAAATAACTTTATAAGTCCTAGTTAATAAATAGAGCTAGAAGAATTAATATAAAAGATACTCTAGTTACACTTAAAACTTTTTATAAAGAAATCCTTTTTAAGTAGATTTGACTATTAAAAATGAACTTAATTGTTTTACTTTACTTTGACAAGTTTTAAGTTTTTGCTATCTTCTCGTTTATCAATATATGCTTTCAGCAACTCAGGTTTAACAATTTGATTTAAGTTTTGCTCTTGAATATAATCTATCAAACTATGAGCGGGTAAGATTTGAATATTTGTCAGCTTCTTAAGATTTTCGAATTCCAATTTTATTTTACTATCTTAAGTAATAGTTAAGACTGTTTTGTATAAATTCAAATCAGATGATAGTGTCATAACTTTCTCCTAGTGTATTGAATATTTAGAAAAATGAAGTTAAAGCCTCTAAATAATTTCAAGACATATAGTTCTAATGATCTAATTTGATTTAGGTGGCTAAATGTAGTTTTATATTGAAGCTACAATTTCTTGTAAATAATCTGATAGTTCTATTGCTGTCTCTGTGTTCATTAGTTCATCTTCTCTAAAGTAGTCATACTTTTTTTGAGTAGCTAGGATATTTTCACTTTTTTCAAAGACTTATTATATTGCATGCTTCAAAAGTTATTCATTGTTATTATCCAGTCTCTTGCAATGCTTTCTTCTAATATTTCCACATTCTTACCAAATTCATGTTTTGTCAGAAAAACTTGAAAAGAAGTCAACGTAGATATTCACTATTGACTAGATTCTAGATATGAGTTCAAAGGATTATGTCATTTGCATCTATTGAACTAAAAGACCTCCATAAATAATCTCACTAAATCCATTGAATAGCTTATCTTGGGCAATTGTTATTAAAGCGCATTTGTTTTACTCAATATCTTCTTAGTCTGACAAAATATTGCATCTTCTGATGGAATCTTTAATTGCATCTAAAGGTTTAAGAATAGCATCTGATTAGTTGAGCAATTATTTATTAGTTACAGGCTAGTCTTCTTTTGGCTATTTCTATAAAAATTTAAAGTTCATTATAATGTCAGTCTTTCTTCTTTTAGAAGGCGAAGGTGACTAATTCGTTTTAGAATCTATATCTTAATTTGTGTTTTTTCTAGACCAAGAACGCTATCTTTAATGTCGGATTAAGCCTTATTAAGCACTCTATGGCTATATAATATTTTATATATTAATTATCTCATTATTCAACTAGTTTTCCAAGCATATTTACTCATCCTAAATATATCATTTCTTATATTCGTAAAATAGGTTATGAAGGTTTTAGTTTAGTATTTCCTTTAAATTTATTTTTAGTTTATTGCAACTTATTTGATGTAATGAATTAACTAGCTACGTTGTTTCTTCATAACTATCTGCTAGCACTTTTAACTAATTTTAGTTATGTCTTATTTGGTTGCTTGTAATTGATTGAGATTTCAACGCCCTTGTTAAAATTTCCTTAATTCTTGCTTCGAAAATTTCTGTTATTAGACATTTAACTGCCTAATCTGGGACTTTAAAAATCTGAAATAGCTTAGATTAAGTAGTCCCTAGCTGTGAAATAAAGACAGAAACTACCTCTGAACAGAACTTAGAATATGAAGTTTTAAAGGTTTTTTCGCTGGTTAGATCAATGTTAATTTTGCTGAGCTGTCCAGTAATAGAGTTCACATAATGCTGCAGGCAATCAATGTATATAGGAAAATTTTATAAGTTTTCAAGAGCGTATATCGCAGCTTCTGCTTCGTTTGCATCAAAGCTCTTTTTAAACTGTTCGAATAGTTTTTACTGAATTTTAATGCATTTGGCTTCAATAGTATTGTATACCTATGAAAATTTAATCTCGCTTTTGAGCATTTGTGATAAATCCACCAATTATAATATTTAGTTGCTAGTAATTTCACTCTTGGATATAGTATCTCCATTATAGATTTTAAAGAACTAGTTGAGAGAATCGAATGTATTTTGTAGATTTTGTTTTTAGTTCTAAAAGTCTTCAAGTTTCTTACAAATGTCGCTTTCAATATAATTAATATTAGATAATTAGTTCTTTATTTTCTAATGTTCAGTCTATAATTCCTAATTTCGTTGATCTATATAATTCATATCTCTCTCCTTCTCATTTTTAGTCTATAATAAATGCCTCTCAGCTTGGTTCATTTCTTCATTAGTTTTAGAGATTATCAATTAAGTTTTTTCCACTTAGATGTTTATTTAAGTAGACAGAGTCTATAAATCAGAGTTTTATGGAATAATTAAAATATGATTGATGAATTTATAAGGATCAAACTGTTCTTCTAGCAATCATTCTTGCTACATTTTTTAAATATTTGCTTATTTATTTCATTTAAGCAAACTAATAAAATGTCACTCATCATTTACTATGCTTACTATGAAAGCTAGATCTAGATCTTCTTTATTAGTCTTAGCCTTATCATTTTTATTTAAGTTTAATGTATTTATCATGAAACCTAGGAACTTAGTATATCAGATAAAGTTATTTAGAGAGTGCTTGTTTATATAAAGTTTAATACTAAAGGTTTAATAGAGAGATAGTTTAGTGCTAAGCTAATATTGTATATGTTTACGATTTTTACTTATAAAGCATTGAAGAAATTAAATTTAAAGAATTTTCTTAAAATAGTTTAATCTATTTTGAAATATGACTGAGCAAAAAATCTTTCTTTCAATAAGATTATTCTTTGTTGCCTTTTGCTTGCTAGGAACTGTGTGCTTTATTCTGACAGTAGATATATTGACGTAACCATAGTAGTAATGTGTTTACGACTGATTCTTCTAGATAACAGAGACAATAAATTAATTTTTCTTTAATAATAGAAATTATGCCTCTACTTTGATTATTATTTCAAGCTTAGGATTAGATTTAATAGCTATTTAAACTATTTATTTTTATTTAACTGGAGCTACTAGCGTCAGACTTGGCGTTGCTGTTTTTTTGTTTTTCCTTGTTAGATCATGCTTACTTGTAATTTATTTATTTACTTTAGAGAATTTTTTTACTTAATTGGCCTGCTGGATATATTTGGTTTGATCCTGGCTTCCCATCTCTTTTAGTGTCTTATACAAAATCGAATGATTTTATGTTTTCAGGCCATAGTGGAATGTTGCTTTTAATTGCTTTAGAGCATTTTTAAGAAAAAAGGATAAAAAGCCTATATGCAACAATATTCGTCCTTCTAATCCAGATTTTTGCAATGATTTCTTTACGGTCTCATTATTCAGGTGATATTTTAATAGGAATGTTTATGGCTCACTACACATATATCTTATCAAAGCACATAATATCCCCTAAATTAGATGGCTTTGTTAAAATGAATCGGAGTGAGAAGAATCAGAGTCTGTTATTTGATTACGAAAAGAGATTAGATTTAAACAATGACATCAAGGAATAACATACTTAATTTAATTTAATATTAATGCCTATTTACTCCTTATATTTAGTACTTGTGAGAATACATTCTGCTTTTATCTCCACATACTTAAACACAATCAGTATCTTTAATTATATGTTATATTATCTGGAACTTTAAAATTTACAGTAACTATTCATATTTTCTATATCTATATTTTGTCTCTTTTATTTAATATAAAATACGTGCAAAAGCAAGGCTTTATCTTAGTTGCTTTGATTGAACTTGGCTAACTATAATGGTAATGTGGATATATACTTATCTTCTTCTTAATAATAAGTTAAAGTTTTATTTTTAAATAGAACTAATAAAGCTACTAGAATGCTACTAATCCTTATTTTGCTTATATAGTGATTAAGATGCTATAACTGTAAAATTAATTCTATAGCTAGCTATGTAAAAGTTATCTAAATAGATCTTAGATATTAAGTTTTAAGTAGCCTTATGCATTTATTTTATTATACCATTTACATATATAAAATATCCTCTCCACTATATAAATCATAATTTTAATTCTTCTTAAAAAGCTTTTCTTCTAAATGTTAGATAGAGATATAAATATAATTTCTTCATACAAGAATATAGTTTAAATAATAACATCAAAGACATAAAAGATTAAAGAAGTGAAGGGAAGATAGTTGCTTGATACAAATTCTAATACTATTAAGCTAAGATCTAAATTTAAATAATCTATTATATTTAAATATATTAACCTAAAACTTAAATTTTCAATTAGATACCTAATGCTTATAATAATAGTAGTAAGGATGTGCTTCTGCTTAAATTTTATAAGTTTAATTAAATAAGTAAATAAATGGTATTTTAAAGTGTAAAGCACTAGATTTTAAATAACTAATTCCTAGTAGCTTTTAATTAAATTTATGAATCTATAGTTACTATCCAATTTTAAATAAGCTATATGTATTGAAAAATCTTAACTAGCTTTATAAAATCTGAATATAAATTAGTTGCTTTTATAAAATATCAATAGAATAATAGATTATTCTTTCATATTCTCTTAGTTGTACTATTATTATATCTAGATATTAAGCATACTAAAGTACATAAATAAGGTAACTAATCAGTTAAAGTCTTAAAGGCTTAAATTAATTAATACTATTTACATTTGTGTAAATCTTAATGTCTATCTAAATTGTCTTTCCATTATTCAGTTATCATTGCCTTATTATTCTGACTCTTATTATCATCGCATGCAGCATTTTATTCATAACCATAATAATTCCATTTAAAATAAAAGGATTGATGATTAAGTTTAGGATATAAGGATAATAGTAGTACAATTACTTTAGGAAATTAAAAAAGGGTTCAATTAATTTAAAATGCCTGCTAATAACAAATAAAGCTTTGCTTTATTAAATGGAATCTTATGTAATCAGTAAATTGATAAAAGTTACATATCGATGCTAAACTAATCTAAAATATACTAGTATCAGAGAATCCTTTAAGTCTTTTAAATAAACAAAGGAACAATTTTTAAAAGCAGAACAAACTAGCAATTAATGTAAATTATTAATACTCTTAGCAAGGTATTTCACTAATAACAAACCTAGACAAAAGAGGAATTAGTTGAAGTTTTATCTTAAGTATGATAAATAATAAGTAAGCTAAGATAATTAGTATTTTGCTTTAGTTTTTAATAGAATTTATTACATCAAAATTAGTTTAATTTAATCCTGCTCTAAGATTGTTAAGTCCATTTTACTTTTACACTTAATTAAATTAAAAAAATAAGGTAGCTGAGTTAAAAAAAGATTGAAGGGATTTTATCTTTAAATCATAAATAAAAATGAAAATATTAATAGTCAACGGTTTCTCTAGCACTAATGCAGGGTAGAAGGCATTTAGTTAGTTTGAAGAGCTAGTGAAGTATTGCTTCTCCCAATAGAAATAAATAAGCTATTCTAACTGTGAATTTTTAATTAGAGATGGCAATAATATTGATGATATTTTGTATGAAATGAATACTAAATACCTTCATTAAGACGCTTTAAAATCCTTCGATACTTTAGACTTTATTTTCATTGATGGAGATGCTAATTTATTACCTTGATAAAGCAGAGCTAGGAAGTTTTTGATACTTATGAGAATGTGCAAAAGAACTAATAAAGTTGTCTTTGCTGGAACGTTTGCAATGTAGATGATTATTTACTTGTGTGCCAGCAACTATAATGTAAGAAAAGTGATCAATGGAAAAGGGAAAGGAAGCAACATTGATTAAATGGCTAGCATTCCTTAGTTAACTCTAGACAAGCTTACTCATTAAGATGTATTTCTTGACTGATCAACAGGAGATATATATGCTTATGATCATAGAAAATAAGAATTTTATCCAGTGGCAAACGTTGGAGTTCATCTATAATAAGCAGCTTAAGATGAAAGGAACCTCATGATAAAAAAACAGACTTATTAACCACATTATTTTGAAGAAATTCCACCTGTTTATGTTGGAAGATATAACGAAACTACTTGTAGAGTGGTTAGAAAATTTATCTAGCATTGGGCTTTTCAAGATATTGGAAACGAAGAGTTTCTTATTCCTATACATAACACATGAGATGCCCATCCTATAAATGTTACATCTATAGATAACGCTTTTACAGTTTTAGCAGAATCACCACGAGGTCCAACAGTATTAATTTATAAAAATGCATTAGGTGTGCAGTTTCATGTCTAAAAGAGATATTTGCATACAACAAAAATTATGCAGAACTTTATAAATCATGCATGTGGAGTTTTTGTAAACCAGAATCAAAGAGTTGATATGAGGCTCTAAGAAGTTGCTCATTAGTAAGTTGCAGTTAGACCGAAATTAAGTTGTGCTCCTGAGAGTAAGGATGGATCTAAAAATATAAACGCATTATAGTAAGGAGTGGTAACACACAGTGGGTTTACATTCTCAAGCAGAAAAATAAAGTAATCTCCTTTAATAGTTAATAACAATGCTTCTAACCTATTACCTATTTCAAGCAGATTACTTAAAAAATCTTATGTTATTTCTAATTCAAGCACAATTAGAGATACTAAACCTACTTAAAGTTTTTAAGTTAGTTAGAGAAGAGCAACTTTGGTCGGAGCTCAAGATGCAAAAAATAACAAAACGCTTTAGTCAGAGAACTCTTTAGAAGATTCATTTGAAAAACAGTTAAGACAGTAGTATTAGAATGATATATATAAAACTAAAAGTGAAATAAGATAAGAACTACATCCTACTCTTAACTCTTAATATCTTCCAAAAAGAAGTGATTGAATAAGTGGCGTTAGTTAAAATAATATTATTGGCGGAAGTATTTTTGATGCAGTTAGGAGTGATAGAATATCTGGACCTAGAGGAGCAAAGAAAATATCAAATAGCAGCCTTCGTCCTTTCACATAATATTCTAAATGAGCATCTACTTCACAATCTACAAACGGCACTATCAAAAGGTATTTTACCTCAATAAATGTCAATGATAGCTACTTGGAATATGAATCTCTAAAGCGATAAGAAAAAATGGCAGATAAATAAAATTGAGTAGCAGGCTAATTTTAATTATGCGGAAAAGCAAGTTAAAAAAAAACTTTTTCAAGCGAAGCTTAATTATCTGATGTAATTCCTCATGCTGGAATATCTAAGCACAGATTTAGGAGTGAAAGCAGCTAAAAATGGCTATATGGACCTTTTAAATATCCAGAATCAAAAAGAACTTAATTTTTAGTAATATTATGCCTATCTTTTTATATCATTCTCATATTTTAATTAAGATGATTTATTCAAAACTTTCACTCTATCTTATCGAGTTTTTGGTTAACTTAAATATTATTAATTAAAAGATATTAAGATTCATTTCATCAATATTAAATAATAGTAAACTTCAGAAGACTCAACTACTAAAAATAACTTTATTTTAATATTTTACAATATATTGATATCCTAATTTCTAAATTTTTGAATACCATAATCATCAACTTATTTATTTTCAATAAGTTTCTGCTAGTCCTTAGATAAAAAGATAATCCTCTTTAAAATAATTGCTAGTTAGTATAATCTCATATTTGCAGCTTATTTATAATTAATAATATACAGTTTAACATATTCCTAAAATACTCTTAAGAATCCTTATATTATCAAGCTATATTTGCATATATAGCCACCCTATTACTACAACAGCTATTATGTTTTATTCTCTAACCAATGAAATCTTCAATAGTTAAATAAAAGAGTCTAATTAAAATTTTGATATATATAAAACTGCTTGCTTCCTTTAGTACCATGATTAAAATTATGTTCTATAATTATCTAAATTTTATATTTTCTAAGTATAAATAGAAAAATGATTATTTTGTAAAAGTAACAATTTCCTAACTTAATTTATACTGCAAGTACAAAAATTTAGAAATGTAGCTAAAAGAAATAAAATTAAAAGGTTATAAAGGTAAGATATTATAGTAGTGCTTTTGCTTAGATTTGTAAGGATATTTACTGTTTTACTTATAGATTACTTATTTTTAATTAAATGCTTTTAAATTTAAGATAATAGCTCACTTTATTTATATCTTAGTTAGTATAAATAAGAAAGGCATTATTTGCTTATAGAAGTTAGGTGTAAAGAGCTTTTATTAGGATAGAATTTAAAATATTTATTTATAGCTTTAAATTATAAATGCTATAGTTACTTGTTTAAATTGATGTTTAATAGGGAATGAAAAAAAGGAATAAGAATATTAAACTACTAATGCTGACATTTAAGGAATAAAATGCTTATCTCATTAGATTTTATTAAACTTTTAAATAGAAAATAACAATGAGTACATATCAGTTTAGGTAGATATTATTAATATAATCTTCTATTGAACATAATTTGTTAATAATAGAGCTGTATAGAGGATTTTGAATTAATGTAAGCTCTTTAAATTCTAATTTATGCTTATTAATTAAAAAAAACTTGGAGTTTCAAAAGATAAAAAAGCTTACAACATATAAATACTTAATATATGTAAGTACCATGATAAATAACTTTTATATTAAAGCCTAAATTTGGACAATCTTTAAGATTATCCAAGAAACATTAATATTTATATTACATTCATACTTGCTACTCCTTCTATCATTTTTTGTGATCTTTTTGCTTCACCACAATTAAAGTAAGTCAGAACACATTAAAGTTTATCAACCTTTGCTAAAAGGATTTAAAAGCAGAAAAGAGGAACTAAAAGGAATTAAATTAAGATAGAATGTAAAGGTTAGCTTATAAGAATAATTGAATTTGGTAAATATAGAAATTAGAAGTTTATTTTTAATTGTTAAGAAAATGGGTTGTTGTGGAACTTAACACTCTAAATAAAGCAGAAAGGATTTATATATTGAAGATATCAAAAGTCATAAGTCTGTTTAAATTTTGAATAAGATGATAAGTCCAACTGGTGGTGAGGAGAAAGATAAATTTGAACTTTTTATAAGTTGTAGAAGGCTTAAAAACATGGACACATTTTCTAGAAGTGATCCTCAGGTTACAGTTTTTTATTCAACTGATAATAAAACTTGAAGCGAACTAGGAAAAACAGAAATTATAGATAATAACTTGAACCCTAACTTTGCAAAGACTTTTACTATCAATTACTTTTTTGAAAGGCAACAGTTTCTAAAATTTTAAGTAGTTGATATTGATAAAAAAGGATAAGATTTTATAGGTTCTGCTTAAACAAGATTAGGAGAAATAATCTCTGCTGATAAATCTACTAAAATTTTAGATTTGATAAACGAAAAAAATAAAGTAGAAGGAAAAATCATCCTAAGAGCCGAAAAAGTAGAGGCTTAAAAATCTCATTCACACATAAATCTTCTAATGGAAGGTCAAGATCTTGATGCTTTAAACACTTTCTCTAAAAGTGATCCTTTCGTTAATTTCTGGAGAACTACTGAAAATAATGATTGACTGAAAACATTTGAAACTGAATGAATCAATAATACAGTCAATCCTAAATGGAAAAATTAAATGATAAGCTTATAAACACTGTGCAATTTTGATCCTGTACGACCTATTCTATTAAAATGCTTCGATTATGAAAGGTCAGGCAAACATTAATTAATTGGAGAAATTTAAACTTCGCTCAATGAATTATTCTAATGTCCTGTACTAGAACTAAAGCATCCAGACAAGAAATATACGAAAAAATAGAATTCTGGCGTTATAAAAATATTGTAATGTTAAGGTCTTGGCTTAGATTTTACGAATTACATTCGAGCTAGTTGTGAGCTTAGCTTTATGGTAGCAATTGATTTTACCGGTTCAAATTAAGCTTAGACTTCTAGTACATCTCTACATTCTTTGCAAAAGCCAGAAACTGAATACGAAATTGCAATTAAAGCAATAGGTAATGTACTAGAGTAATACGATACAGATAAGTAGTACCCAGTTTGAGGATTTGGATCTAAACTTAAAGGAAAATAAGAAATAAATCATTGCTTTGCCTTAAACTTAAAGGAGGAAGATCCATTTGTTAATGGAGTATCTGGAATTGTCGAAATATATAGAAAAATCTTACCAGATCTTTAATTTGATGGTCCTACTTACTTTTAGCATGTTTTAAAAAAAGTAACTGATATAGCTTCAAAACCTTGAGATTAAACTAAATAGGTTTATCATATATTAATGATTCTAACTGATGGCTAAGTAGATGATATGAAAGAATCTAAAGAGTTAATTGTAGAAGCATCCAAATTACCACTTTCCATTATAATAGTTGGCATAGGTTAAGCAAACTTTAATAAGATGATAGAGCTAGATAGTGATGATCAACTTCTTAAAGATAGTTAGGGAAATTAAGCTGAGAGAGATATAGTTTAATTTGTTCCATTTCGAGATTTTAAGAATGACGGAGATAAGTTGGCTTAGTAAGTATTAGAAGAAATACCTGACTAGCTAACAGGATATATGGAATAGCACAACATAGCTCCTTTGTAGAAGTAAACGAATCTAGAGATTAATTATAAATAACTTAATTTTATTTAAGTTAAATACAGTATTTTAACTATTTATCTTTAACTTTTCAATAAAATGAGATTCGATATGAAAATTGCTGCCGTTCCTTTCAAAGTCACTATGTTCTACTTAATAATTACTAATGTTTTCTTCTTTAGACAAAGAATGCTTCTAGAGGTTAGGCAAGAGTAAATAGCAAATCCTTAATTTTTGAATGATGAGGTTTTATAGAAATATAGGGTTTATGAGTAATTAAAAATTGAACCTTAGGAATAGAGTAGCAATAAGCATTTTCTGATGATTTATAATTAAGATCCAATATTAAGAATATTACATGAAAAGAATATGAATGCTACTGGATGGAATATTTTGAACATGCAAACACTCAATAGTAAGCATGCTGATTTGTTTATAGAATGCTACTCTTCAGGCTTCTATGAAGGATAGGCAACTAATTAAGATATTTAGCATGCCTTTTTAAATTTCATTTAGGATCAAAATAAAAACTAATCACGTTTAATTGTAGAAATTGACGAGTTCATCGCTTAGTAGGTAGAATGGATGTGGACGTAAGTTAAGCTAAATTAAAAAGATAAATTCTGGTAAAACGTAGGATGTTCTGTACTCTAGTTAGTAGGATTATTCGATGGATATAACTAAAGCAAATCATAATATGACCTAGATTTAAGCTTCATTTAAATAAGCTATTTAACCTTCATGGGAGATTTGGAAGACTTAATGGTAATGTATAAATAAGTGTAAAGGAAATAAAAAGAATGTACAGGATTTGTAAAAATCACGGACGATAATATGTTCTTTTCTCATAATACTCATAATATCTATAGCTTAATGTTAAGAATTTATAGAACTTATCAATTCTAGAATTGCTTCAGATACAGCTTAACTTCAAGACCTGGAGATTTCTAAAGTAAAGATGACTTCTGACTCACTTCCTCAAAGATAGCAATACTGGAAACATCATTAGCCATTTTAAACAACTCTCTGTATTTAAATGTTACAAGTGAAAGTTTACCAACTTGGGTTAGAGCTGGTGTAGCAGCACGAATGGCTTATAGCAGCAAAGAATGGTGCGATATTTTTGAGAAGCATAATAGTGGAACTCATAATAATTAGTGGCTTGTGCTTGATTTTAAAAAATTCTAAATAGAAAATTAGAGCAAACAAGACATAGAATAATTGCTATTCATAGTGGAACAAATACCAGGTTTAATAATAGCATAGGATATATCAAAAATGCTAGTAGAAATGTCATATTTTCCAAGTTATAATATCCCATTTAATGAATGAGTTTTTAATATTTCAGGATATAGAGATGCTGGTTTTGACTATTTAAAAGATCATAGAGCTTTGGTTCTAAAAAGAGAACAGTAGTCTGCTTCTTCACTAGATGCTGTAAAAAATTTAATAAGATTAAATGATGATACTTATTAATCAGCCTGTGATAATATTGCTCCAAGATGTGATTTACTGCAGCAAGGAGAATATGCATTTGGAGCTACTGATGGAAAGGTAACAGATTATAAAATGATGTTTGATGGAGATTAAGAGAAAGTTTGACTAATCAACGGACCAACAAATGCAAATAAAAAATTTCCTAGCTTTTCTTTTAGTAACTTTACTTCTGTTAGTAACCAAACTGTAGCAAATCACGGAATGATAGATATTTTACAGTTTGACTGGATTGAAGTTAGTTCGAAGTTATGATTTTTTCAAAAATAATAAATTTGATAAACTCACTTAAATACTTAAAACAAAAGTATCAAATAAATAAAATAAATATCTTCATTTATCTAAACTATACTGATAGACCATAATTATATTTACATTTAACTTTTGAACCAAATAGATAATATTACTAGTTAGCTTAATTTACACATCTTAAAATCAGTATGATAATTATATCATCAAACTAATAAATCTTTAGTTTAAAAGATATTATCATTATATGATAGAAAAATTAGTTAAATTGTAAATTAAGTTAACGATATGGAATGAAGAGTAGTTTAATACATTAGTAGTAATATTTAAAATACAATCTAAAGGATAATTATATCTTTCTTACTATAAATGTAGCTATTTGTAATTATTATAGGTACTTTAGAAGAGATATTAGTGATTAAGTAAAATACATATAATGAGTATTTAATACTTCATCTGGCTGTTTGACTAACATCAAAAGAAGCACTAATATTCTACATTTGTGTTCTACAGAATTCCCATTCTCCTATTCTGAAGTCAAATAAATAAAGCTGGTAGTTGTAATCGTAACAATATATGAAGTTTCCTTTCACTATTGGATGAAATCATAAATATCCCAATTTAGAGCCTGGAAAACTTTATCCAATTGAGTAAATCTTTCTTGATTTTTCCATCATTATAGTACTTGTTAAGCATTAATAGTTGTCAAATATGACTAGAGTATCTAATATTTACAAATATTAGCAAAGTACAGAACTTGCACATTA
The DNA here is from genome assembly GCA_946699065.1 of Loxodes magnus. Classification (NCBI taxonomy): domain Eukaryota; phylum Ciliophora; class Karyorelictea; order Loxodida; family Loxodidae; genus Loxodes; species Loxodes magnus. The sequence continues at coordinate 429,217 of CAMPDV010000016.1, forward strand.
TGGTAACTTTGCTTAATCAGAAATTCATTAGTTTTTAGTAATGTTATATGTATAAATATCATCTGATCTTCCGGCAGGATTATAACCTCCTACTATTATTATCTCAGGATCAAAGTAAGACAATCCAAAACCCTGCACTGGTTCTAGCATTTCCTAAATAACATTAAATTTTTAAGTTTCTCAGTTGTATACCTCACACTATTTTAGTTCATTTGAATTAGCAGCTCTTCCACATAAAATAAATTGCTTATTTTGGTCATAAATAGTTCTATGACAGTTTCTCACTTCTAGTTAATTGAACTCACTAATATTTCCATCTATCTCGCAAATAGAAAATCTTTTGCAATTTCCTCCAGAAATAGTTAGATACTTATCAAAAATTTACTCAACAAAGGAATAATTTTTACATATCTTAGCAGTCTTTATATTTCATTCTGTTGTTTTCCTTTGCTTTAGAATAGTATTGTTTATAGTGTTGGTATTGCATTTTATTAATGTAAATTGACTTTTAAAAAAATTAGCTGGAACACTTTTTATGGTGTAATCAGCTTTATCACTTAAACGATTAGTAATATCAGTGAAATCAGTAAAGTCATATTCAAAATAAATTTCGTCGACTCTTGAAAATTTAAGATCTTTAAGGGAAGGATTATTGAACATATGTCGAATAACGAGATATTTTTCAGCAAAGCCATCATCTTCAGGAATCATTATATTTTCCATTTGTTGAAGAGCATCTCTATAGAATAGTATCCTCTACTTATAATTCTCAATTATGTTTTAAGATTCGAGGTTAGCTTTTTATAATTTATCTTACTTATTCTGTTCAACCATTTGTTTAAAGGAATCAGTGAATTTAGTCAGATCTCTTTTATAGAGTCTATTTTATTCCTAAACTTCTTAAATTCTTTTACGATATTCATCTACTTTATATGACATAAATGACTTAAACTTTTCTAATTTTGAGATAGCTGATTCATATTTAACTTTGAAATCAGGATCCTTGGTAGCAATCCTAATATCTCTCACTTTATGTTCGATATGATCAGATTACTAGCATTATAAGCAAACTATTGAATTACAAAGGAAACAAAAAAGCTTTTTCTTCTATTGGTGATCAGTACAAACGTCAGTTTAAGTCATTTGAATTAATGGCTCATCTCAGTTTTACTGAGTTTTAAGTGCTTCTTAGATATTTCTTTCCTCTTTACCTAGGTTATTAATAGTAATCTATGACTAAAGTGTAATATCAAATTTAGATTTTTCATTTAATTGTTAGTTAGTAACTGCTTTAGTAAAAGTTTTCTAGCATACTGGTAGACTATCTGGATCATCCTAAGTAACATGTTTGCAATTAGGACATTCAATATTTTCCAAAGTTTTAAAATAGAGAGACCTTAAACATTGCATGCAAAGAACATGGTTACAATTAAGAATCTTAGGAATTCTGTTTCTTAAATTAAAATCAAGAGAACAATTACTGCAATTCATGTAACTATTAAGATTATAATCAATACTTTAATTTCAATTTTTGCTTTTAAATCCTTTAAAATCTAATAGAACTACATATAAAGATTATTCCTTTACTGCTTAAAAACATCACATTTCCTTGATCTTAAATACACTTTTTCTTTAGTTTGCATAGTGCCTTTTCAAATTATGTTTCACTCTTTTACTTTTTTAAATATCTAATTGAGTATAAAAATATCTTTAAGTCTTAATTTTAGTAGCAGTTTTATGAAAGTTACTAGAATATAATTAAATAACTATGACTCTAAAAGTTTATTTATTAATATAATTCTATTACAATTATAGAAATATATTTTATCAGCGAAATAAGCTAATTGATATATATTTGATTATATTTGATCAATGTACATTTTACATTTATATCAATAGACTTTATTATTACTTTCTTATTTAAAATACTAGGATTTGCTACTTTTAAATTATACAAGGTTACTTTCTCTATTCCTGTTATCTTAATTCCCTATAACTAAAATACAGGTATTTTTTTATCTCTTTATACCCAAACTAAAAGTGTTATGTATCTTCTAGCATCATTTATGTTTGATTTAAATAAGTTTATCTTGCTAAATTATCATAGTATTTATTATATACAAACAATATTTAACTGCTTAGTCAAAACATTTTTAATTTTATATTTTACTTATTAGTATTTAAGATTCTTTTATCACTAAGTTTAATTTACTAGATCAGTTTGATAAACTAATACTTAGAAATAAACAGTCGTACTTATTGGGGCATTATATATTAATAAATATAACAAAGACCATTAAAAATCCTTTAAATTTAGATATACAGCTATTGTAATGCTATCCTATTAATAAGCAGCTTATAATTTATAGTTTCAGCTAATAATTCATTTAATTATCCTTGATTGATGCTGTAAAGCATTCTAATATTGGATTCATATTAGAAATATCCTTGTTGTGTTCATTTCATTAGTTTATGCTTGATTTTTAGTGATTTGCAAACTAATTTTTACGCTCTACTTAATTTAGAATAATTAAACTAAATAGTTGATTTACAGATAAAAGTGCTCATAAAGTAAGTTTTTTATATAGCAAAAATGTATAATAATATCTATAATGGTAACTAGCTGGCTATATTATGAAACGGTTTTAATCTAAAGAGCAATTGCACTAATGTATAATGCTTAATGTAATAGCAGCTAAATATATAGATTATACTAGTATAAATGAAAGCCTTAACTTTCATTTATTACTTTCAAAAGATTAGACAATTCATTAATTTAATTTGGACTGCTCACTTATAGAATTGATTGAAACAATTACTCCTATTTAATTCAAAATACTGCTATATTAAGAACAGGTAAAAACACCTAATATTCTATGAGCTTTATCTTTGTTTTCATTGCTATAGAAAACTAACTATCATGCAATTTGGATTAAAGTAAGAGAGAAGATATGAAATTATAAGAGTGGTGAGGTAATTAATTTTATGAATCTAAGTTTAAACATTATGATTCTAAAGCTACTCTAACCTTGAAATTTCAAATTTTATTTCTTTATACCTTCTATATTCAGCCTCAACAAGCTAAATATCTTTATGGAACCTTATTTTCCTGTTATGAGTCCTCAAAAATTCTTGCTAGAAGTTGTGCAATTTTATTCTTAAATCTGTTTTTTGCTGTTTAAGCCATGAGAGCATTTGCTAAACTTCATCCTTGCTTTATTGCTAAGCTTTAATAGTTTCTAAAGGAGCTTAGCTTTGCTTTTTTTGTAAATCTTGCTTAATTTTTTTATAGTACATATAAAGTGGACGCATAGGTTCTTTTTCTTATCTATTAGGAAGTCTGTTGTAGTTGTTCTTGAATGCTTAGTCGTATGATTTTAATTCGTTCTTTACGTTTTTCTTAATCTACAAAATTTGATCTAATTTTAGGTTCTAGAGATTAGAACCATTTGCATTCTCAATTTTTAGCTTCTTCATTGATTCCTATAAACGCTAAGTACCTTCTGTTTTTACCCATTAATTAGGAGCGAGAGGCTAAGAATTCTCCTCTTCCTTTTTAAAAATTACTTCGACTTCTTCAACTTCCTCCTTAAAAGGAGAAGCTTTTGCTGGATTCTGCTTTCGTTACATTTTATTAGGAGAAACAGTGCTCTACTCGGAAGAAACAAAAATAGTACTCACTGAAGATTCAAGAAGTTCGTTCAAAAGATCAAATTCCATCTTTAAAGAATTGGAATGAGGCAAATTAGCTTAATTCAATTAATCAGATTCTTATAATTACTACCACTAATTTACTCTTAAAAGTACTAAGAGTAGTTTATTTAATGGAAGAGGAATCTTATATCTTAACTATCAAGGGACCACTTAAAATTACTTCAAGCTTAAAAGTGCTAATATACGAACACTTAATTGCTGATTTAACTACAGACTATGAATCTAAGAGTTTAGATCTACAGCATTAGTAATTATAACTGTCTAACTTGAGCTAAATATAAAGATTTCCTAAATCTAATCTTGATAATCTGAACCTCTTAGACCCTAATAATTTCCTTTAGGAGCTAAACGTTTATCCTGATTGCTAGAATATAGTGGTTTGCGATGTTAGTGGAAATAAAAATTATTAATAGTTATGTGAGTTGAGTGAAAAAACTAATGTGAATATCGTAAAGGGTTTCGTTCCTGATCCTTAAATGCAGTATAAAAATCTATAAGCACATTTAATAAATTAACTATGCATTGAGTAGTAAGATATTTAGAGTTAAGTTGAGATAGAAAAGCATGGATTCATAGGTGAAATAAAACCAAGAAAATACTAAAAAGAAGCTCTTAAATAAATTTTAAAAGACATTTCATTGATAAGTGCGATATACAACGTGCCTTTAATTATTGATTCCGAAAATAGTGAGGAAATTGTAAATGATTGCTAGATTATTATTAAAAGTGCTTATCAATAAAAAAATAATGCCAATTTACAGAATATCGTATTTACCAATGCTCATAAAGCAGAAATTTCCTAACAAATTTTGGAGAATGGTTTCAGTTTAGTGCTTAGTTCTCAAATTAGTTAAGTTCCCTTATAAAAGTTATTTTAAGACTTGTTCTTAGATTTAGTTAAGGGAAATAAGAGTTAGCAAGTCTTAGTTTCTTCAGGAGTTAGATATAAATACTAAATTCAGCGTTATGGAGGCTTTGGTTACACACATCTATTTACTCTTTATGAACCCAACATTGATTTCTCAGTTTAATATTAGAATGCTTTGAAAATACTAAAATGGTGAAGACAACCTAAACCTATAGAAAAAATAATAAAATATTGGAAGTGCTACTTCTGCTAGAAGGAATAAGAAGAAGGAGTTTAGGATTACACTAAATTAGATTATAGATATTGCTCAATGAAATGCCTTTCTGATCATAGAGTTTTAAATAACTTTAAACCTATTGCAAGATGATCAAACTTCATTCTTTTTTAACTTTAATCTCTATAATTATTTCCTTATTTGAATCATTATCTTCACTAACTCTATATAAGAATGCTTACTTTTGAGATACACTATATTAAATAATCACTAAATAAATGAATATGCTAATTTTCCCTTAAAGCAATAACTAATCTATGGTTCCAATTAAATTTAGTATCTTTTATATAACTAATCTATATAAAAAGCTAATTTATATTATAACTAAAGTCACATCTTATAGGTTGATAGATTTAATGTAATTAGAATAAGCATCTATACTGTTTATTAAACTAATCATATTATAGTGAAAAGATATTAAAAGAGGGTAAAACTTAAATCAATACTATGTTAGAATTTAGATCCAAAGGACTTACAATACTAAAAAAGGATTTGAGAATAGCTCTTATTTTGAAACTACTTATAGAGGTAATTTCACTTATCTACTAATCTAGCTTTATAATAATAATAATATACTAAATTAAAGTGTTCGTATCTCCGGGGATTTTAAACCCCTTCAATTACCTCCAGAGTTCGTTCCTTGTTTAAAATAAAAGTTCGGGACTCCCAGTTTTTTTGGAGTTCTGGCACTCCCTTGAAAAAGCCTCCTTCTATTCTTCCATCCTTGTCTACATAAATTCTTGAAAGTTCTCTCCAAATCTCTTCACTGTTTCTTCTCTGTTTATCCAAATATATCTTGCATCTCTTGTATGTGTGGAATTTTGATTTGCACAGGTAGCACAGCTTGACGATCCTTCTGGGAGGAGTTATCTCTAAGGGTTTTGTGTATTCTAGTTCCAATTTTCAGCTAAAGTTTAAGGTTAAATTCTTTTTTCTCAAAAGTTTACTTCGATTTCCTGTTTCATTAATCTTTCTTCATTGAACTTTTCTATAGTAATTTTTGGTTTTCTTTCTTTAATATTTAAACTTCTTCTTATAGGTTACGGATAGATTTCATAAGTTATTCTATTATTAGCTATTCATCATTTTTCTATTTCTACATTATTTTTTAGTTACCACTTTTCATGTAGTTGCTTGATCGTGGCTATGGGAGTAGAAAGTCTCGCTTGCTTTAGTCAGTTTCTGTTGATTTAATTTCTTATTCAATTTAAGATTATCTTTATTTTTCTAAATTTGGGGGTTAAAGAGCCTAAGAAAATTATTATATTATTAAAGAAGACGTGGTAGGAGAAGAATTAGAAGTCTCTGGTTTTTTTTCCTTTTTCTATGGAGCTGGAAAAAAGCCCTTCCTGAGACCTTCTGCCATTTTTTTTTTTCCTAATCTAGCTTTATAACTAACTTTTAACAAAATAGATAAAAATTTGCAAATTAATTAGCTAAAAATAAAATATCAAGCTTATTAAGCAAAATATAAATTCATTTAAGAATAAAAAGGAAAGCAAAACTTTAAGTCTTTTAATCACAAATAATAAGCTAAAGAATTACTTCCTTCATTCAATTAAAAATAAATATAAATAGTAGGAATTTTATCAATTTATTATAATATATGAAAATGATAAGAGAATAACCTTTGATTCTTGATATCCTTCTATAATCTTATTTATTATAATCTTAATATAATTTATTTAAATCCATAAAGGATCTATGAGAATTAATTTAAATATTACAAAAGCAAAATAAATTTTTAATATTCATATTTTGTCTTACTTGGTTTTAAAGGAGGACTATGCTACTCTTCTTACTATAAAGAATGAGAGAAGAGTATTTTTATTTAATATAAGTAATGTAAAGCAAACTAAATAGATAAAGTACTAGGCATTTTCTACTTTTCTTTAATTCACCTTTCTAAATTGAAGCTTTATTTTTAGTTAGGATATATTATTTTTATTAAGTTATTTTTTGAAAGGAAACAGCAATTTAGTAGTAAGTTAATCAAATACTGTAGTTAATGGTAATTTATCAAAATATTGGTAAAAGGCAGATTAAATTTATAGAGTAACTTAAATATTTAGAAGCATAAGATATTAGAAGCATAATAGTTTTAATAGCATATAAAGTGTTTTATTTAAAAACAAAGTGTCACTTGATAATAGCTACATTTGATCAACAGAGCATATGCTTATCCAGAGATATTAGATCTTCTAAACTTTGGCATTCTAGACAAAGGTTCCTATTATGATTCTACATACTCGTCTTTAACTTCTATTTCTTCCTGTTCAGACTTATCTCAACTTGAGAAGAACTTTTTCGCTCGTCTTCTTCATCTAAACTTGATTTATTTCGTTAAAACGTACGAGGATTTCATTTGGGAATTCTTTTTGTATTTAGATCTTAAAGAGTGATTATAGTCTCAATTATATCCTTCATTTTGGAAGGTTTCTAAAGTACTTAGTTCATTCCAGCATCAAGACATCTCTAAATATCAGCAGCTCCTGTATATGCCGTGAATCCTAAAATTGGACCATCATAATTTAATTTTCTTATTTTTTTAGTAGCAGTCCATCCATCCATAATAGGCATCTCACAGTCCATCGTAATTATCTTAAACTTTTAGCAACATTAATTAATCATTTTCTTCTATATAAGTTTTAAAGCTTCTTTTCCATTCTAAGCCTCGACGATAGTAAAACTGCTTAGAGCTTCTTTTAGAATATATCTTATCATTTCACTATCATCTACTATCATAGCTTCAAAACAGAGACATTTTTTAATGGTGTTAACGTTTTTTCTATAAGTAAAGTTTTATTTATTAACGGTCCTATTCCTTTTTTATATCTGCTTGAACTTCTAAATTTAAAAATCTTAGGAATCTTTTCTAAAAAATATATTTTTCTCTTCATAAAATAATGTTCCATCGGGGTTTAAAAGTTAAGCTTAAGAACTTGAATATAACTAAACCGCGTAAGCGTTTATGTAAAAAATAAATTTGGTTCCACAATTCTTTTTAGTTTTTACTTCCATGTTTCTTCCTCCTAGTTAAAAAGCAAGCTATTAAGATAGATAAAGTCCCAATCCTATTCCTTAAGGCTTGTCTAAGTTGTATCAGTTGTTGCTAGCTGATCCAAATAAGTCAAAGATATTTTGAAGCTTTTCCTCGTCTATTCCTATTCCAGTATCTTCTACAGAGCATTTCAATTTAAAGTTTTGGCAGTTTTTACCCAAGAATAGATGTTCAGCTGATTTTTAATCAAGTTTCTTTTTATATCTTTTCATTGATAATATAATCCTTCCTTTATTTGTGTATTTTATTGAGTTATTTAGCAGATTTAGTAGAATACAATTGATTCTCTCTTTATCCACAAAGATCATCTACTGAAGTTGCTCGTCTACCTTAGCCAGGAGTTAAATTTGCTTTAAGTCAGCTTGCTATTATATCTTCTCTAAATTTTCATTCACTAAATGATTCAAATCTGTTTCAACGGGATTGAGATTAAAAGTACTAGATTGTATTTCTACAATATCCTGAATTTGTTTTTGTATATTAATCAATGAATTAGTAACTGATTCAATTTTAGATAATATGTCCTAGAAATACTACAAGTCAACAGATTTGCTAATTGTATTCATTTCCCTTAGAATTTAACTCTAAGCTGAATTAATGACAGATTATATGTTAGCTAAAGGATGGCGAATTTCATGGTTAAAGGATCTGATGAAAATAGTTTTATACTTATTCTCCTAAATCTTCCTTTCCATTTCCAGGCTTTCTGAAATTTCAACGAATCTTAATACTAAAGCCTTTTATTATTAGAATATGATGTTCTACCCTTCAACTTAGAACTTCTTTACTATCTGCTAGTTTTTCTTGAATGAGATTATTCCAATATATTGACACTTTGAGTTATTAATTTATTAAAGTCTCTTAGCAATATCGTATAGTGAATGCTCTTTGAATTACTAATATGCAGGTTAAAGCTTAATAGGAGACTATTTCATGACCTCGAAAATATCTTAAGAGGTATTAAGTTAATACATCTCCTTATTCATATGTAGAATAAAGTCTTCCTATAGTACTACCACTAAATCTTTCCTAAGAATCTTAAAGCTTTAAAACTATTTCTTATGCTACTTTTTGATACTTCTATGATAGTCTTATTTTACTTTTACTTCGTTTTCAAGGATTAGCTTAATTTATAGCCACAGGATAGTTATATAAATTAGAATTTATTTATATTCACTGTCAAAGAGTTAAATCAAGTTTCATTTAAAGTTCAATAAGTTCCTTAGGATTAAGATAAGGTTTTGAGCTATAAAAATAAGTATTTGTATCTTAGATTTGCTTAAGATGTTATTTCCTACTCATACTGAAATTACGTTTATGTAGCCGTAAAAACATAAGTTTTCAAAGCTAGTTATGATATTTTTAAGATTTTGAACCAAGAAGACTGTGAACTCAATTTGAATTGTAATGTAGAATAATAAACCTATTAGAATGTTTATTTTGTATTCCCACTTCCATAATCCAAATGGCTTCTTTATTATTATCTTTGATATTATAAGAAATGTCATTGTAATAAGTGCGCGAATTTAGTTTTTTTGAAAATATAGGAGGGCTAACAGGTTAAACACCTAGATCAGTAAGAACATGCTTAAATACCTCGATAAGAAGTTTTTAACTTTTACTCCTTAGTACTGGCTGAACGATTGTTAATTCATTATATTACTAAATTATGGAAAGCAAACTTAAAAGTTTAAATACAAAGCTTAAATTAAACCTTACGTTTTATTCTAGTTTACTTAACGTTTTATCATTTATAACTTATTTATCAGCTATTTATTGGTGCTTTCTGATTTATAGACCTATTAATGGATATTTCTACAACTTCTTGTTTTTGCTTTTGCTTCTTCCTAAGTTTCTTTAAATTTTTAATCTAAGTAATTTAGAAGATAAGAAGACTCAAATATAGTAAAGCTTGAATATAAAGGAATGAATAGAATAGTATTTGGCTTAAGTGCTTATTTTTAGTTTGTTAGCATTTATCTAAAAATCAGTTATTTATATAGATTACTTAGCTAGATATCATTACTGTCTAGTAATCTTTTATTATTTTATTCCCTTTCGTTTAATCTTTAATATGTATAGCTAAAAATAGTACAATCACATGCAAACTATATAAGTACATTATATAGTAAGCTCTCAATAGCTTCATATAATGCTATATATTTAGAAAAAGAGACTAAATTGTAAGGAATTAAATAGTACTAGCATTTAAAACTCTGCAAATATTAAAGGATTTTTATTCTCTATTTTATGATGCTATTATACAGACTTAAAGGTATAAATTAGAATATTATATAGCTTTACTCAGCTTTAAACCAATATTAGTAATATGAATTATCTTAGATAAACTTAATTTCAGTCTAAGAGATACAATAATTATGTATTAATTGATTAATTTTATATTATCTCTAATCTACTTCCATAATACTAACAGCTTATAATAATCCCCTTTAAATATATCCCATTAGTTACAATTAGCAGCGTTCTCTAATTTGAATGACTTACTATAATTATATATCTTTAGAAATTAGTAGATTATTTAATAACTTAAGAGTATTATGTACTTTATTTTAGTTTTAGCATTATACTAAAGCATATGTAAGATATTATATTAGGATATCTTACTGAATAAAACATAGAAAGTTACTTACTAATTAATTATGCTTTGCTATTTAACTATTATTTAATTATAAGTATTTAAAGATTAATTATCATTTTTAAGTATAAGGTATACTCTTATACTAATTTACTTTTCCTACTTAAGTGAGATCAAGATACTTGGTGATTTTTAAAAAACATTTTCTTTTTAATAGTCTTTTGAATTTAATAGTTAAGAATGCTTATTCTAAGTTACTCTTATAGATACTTATAAATATCATATTTAGATATTTTCATTTTATTTAGCAGAGTTTAGAAAAGGAATGGGATAAGAAGGATAAATAAATAGAGGGAGTAATAAAAAGATTAAATAGTAAATATGCTGGTTTGGTAAAAGCTAGGTTAGTAAAGATTTATAGCTAATTTATAATAGAATAAGAATAAATCTTGGTAAATTACAATATCATCAATCAAATGCTTTAGCAAGTTTTCTTTATATGTTTATCATAAATTATTCTCTATAAGACTCATTTTTAGTGTATCTTTTAAGTATTAAGCTAGGTACTCATTTAATTTGAGATAAGTTACAATCATACCAATAAATTATAGCATTATATAAAGCATTTAGCTTTTGAATGTGTATTTTAAATTAAATTATTATATTAAAATCTGATATTTGACTCACATATTTCTAAGACTAAGTAAATACTCTGGAAGAATATATTAGATTAATTTGTTTTACTTATAGCTATACTTTCTATTATCTTAAATATCATAATATAATAATTGTAATTAGTATTAAATCATAACTATTATAAAGTCATCTATTCATTAGCAAGGCAATATAATCTCTTATCTTCTCATCTTTCAAAACACTGGCGTTTATATTTATTAGAATGAAATAGAAGAGTATAAAAGGAATAAAAATAAGCTAGTTAATTATTAATAATAGCAAATATATTTAACTATCATATAATAATTAGTGGAAATACTTATAATTAATCAGCAGCCTATTAAATTAAATAGCTTCATACTGAAATTCAAGCAAATTTAATATAACTATTATTAATTTATCTATTCTAGCAATAAAATAGAAGCATCTATTTACTACTTTTAGGTTGAGTACTATATTAATAGAATTGCTATTAATTGGCTATTATGAACTTTATTATTATATTTTTCAAGTTAAGATTATTCTATTTATTTTAACTTCAACTAATTTGCTTGCTTCAATAATGATTTAGCAAGAATAATAATATGTAAGATAAAAGGATAAAAGATTGTTATACTATAGAAGTTATAACTCTTAAAGACTATTAGAGAATGTTCAAGGATATTAGCTGCTGATTGTTAAATTTGGAAGTGCTTATATATAATAAATATTTGCTTTAAGAATAAATTAACCTAATTAATATTTATATTATAAGACTCACACATTAAGTCTTTATCTAAAGTAAATTATTATTGATCTCTCATGCCTTTTTATTATACCTATAAATAAATCTAATACTTTTAAACTTAAGGTTATTTAAGTTAGAACCCTTCTATTTTAAGATTTAAGTATTGATATTTAAAAAGGAAAATTAAGATATAATGCTATGTATAAGTAAAAATTTAATTCTATTTATACTATAAAGTTTCTAAGGTACCACAATTAATATACTTTATTAAAATTTAATTTTTGATAGTTCAAAAACTAGGATTTCTAGCAATATGAGTCTTATATTTAGCTATTAATTTATATATAAATGGTATAATTGCTTTATCTATTATATACTTATTATTGTAACTCTAATTTATTTTATTGATATATCATATCTTTTACTTTTAAGACTTCCAATTGAAAAACCCCTAGCATCTCTTTATTTAAATGTCTCAAATAATTAATCAATTTAAAGCTTAAATACCTAATTATCACTTAAATAGCCTTAATTTAAGTAAAGCTATCTGACTCTATTTACTTAATAATCTTCTTCTTTTCAGTATTCATTTCTTAGTAAAGCAGTCTAAATGCTTAATGTATGGATGAAGTTATTAATTCATAGTATATAATTACCAAACTTAGATTAATAGCGAAAGCAATTCTTATAGCTATAATCATATGCCACTCTTTGTCACTTAACTAAAATAAAGATAGTAGCTAGTTATCTAATTAAAGTACTTAAAGCTATCCTGAGAGCATGATAATAGCAATTTAATAGAGAATAGGAATAGACAATAAGGTAATGAATAAATTAGAATAGTGATAGTATTATCTGTTATAATATAGAAAATGAAGAAATAGATATGAAACTTTAATTTAATAGAGCATTAACCTACTTAATAGGCTGATTAATAAATTTAGAATATAATCACCTCATCAAACAACTCTTAGCTTTAGGTATAAAAGTCTGATATTCTTTAAGAAGTGAAGCAATTGATTAAGCAGAAGAATTGTGAGCAAGCTTTTCAGGTTCTAAAAAACTATAAGAAGGATTTACTGTAGAATGACGTATTAGAGTCTTCTTAGATTTGGAATGTATCGAGATAGATAGGAGAGGTTGCTATCCTTATTTCTAAAAAGAAACTAAAAATACAAAACTTCCAAGAAGCTGAACAACTATTACTTGAAGGACTTGAAAACACTAACTTTAGCTAAAATTCTAAGAAAATTAAATTTTCTATATTTGGAGTTAATTTGATTCAGTATAAAATCCAAAAGCAACTAGCTAAAGTTTATGAAAAATCAAATCAAATAGAGAAGCAAACAGAGACCCTTGAAAATTTACTTAATTTAAGATAAAACATCCTAAGGTAGAATCCTTAATAGGAATCAGAGTACTAAGAAAACCTTAATTTGAAATTATAATTCCTATATACTAAACTCAACTAACCTACCAAGTCTATCTTTCATGGTGAAAGAGCAATTCAATTTTTGGAGAAACAGTTGAACATTGACAAAAAGAGCTCTATTAAAGCTAATTTGTATCATAACCTGGACGAAAAGCAAATAAAGTGATATTTCCCTAAGATCTAGTAGCTATGCTTAGCTTACTATAATTTAGGACTTTAGTAATTTAAACTTAATCATTAGCACCGAGCGCTAGATTGCTTACATAACGCTGCAGATTTATGTGGTAAATACTTAGATGACTAGCAATTAATACAGCAAATTCAAAACCAGTACGTAGTATTACAAAGCAACTTGATGAAAAACTAATAAAAGCAAGTTAAGAGTGATAATTTAGAGAGTTCATAGCAGAATGAAAATTTTGACTTTAAATAATGCAATCCTAAGTAATAAAAAATAAGGACTAAAGAATTCGCTTCAAAAGTAAGGTAATAATTAGCTTATAAAAAGGAACTCATTCTTGATTTGCTTAATCTTTCTGGAGAGTCTACAGATATTCCGTTTTAAATCAGTCCTAGTACTTAGAAATCTACAAGTACAACTAGTAGAAAAATAACTCCTAGATTATCAAACTAGATATCAAAATAAGCTTCAGCATTTGCCTCTGGAAGCATGACTCCAAATAAAAGAAAGATAAGTGATTTTCTATCTCTTAAAAGAAATAAGCAAATAGATGAGAAGGAACTTATGAGTAAGATAAAAGATATAAACAGGTCTAAAACTCCTAAAACTAACATAATAACACAAATTAGATAAGCTTCTACTATTGATAGTTCAAGACCAACAGGAAGTTAAACGACAAGAGCAAAATATATTCAAAACAGAAAATGGTTTCTTAGCTAGGATTTTAATCAAAAGAATGCTGAGTCTATTCTTCTCAATAATAATAGAAAAACTACCGAAAATTAAGCTCTTATATAAAAAGCTTCAAAGTAATTCAATAGAACATTAACATTGTAGAAAAAGGCAAAAAATAAAGAAGGCAACTTAAAAAAATAGAGAGCTTCCACGATAAAATAAGTTCCGACCATTAATATAAATCCTCCACTATAAAATAGCCAAAATTCATTAGAATAAAATTTATAAACCTCGAATAGAAGACCATCTCTTCCATAAGCAATTGCTTCTAAGTCATCATCATAAAATGAAAATATTAGAGGCTTTAACTAAAGTAAGTATAAATAAAAGGCAAATCAAGGTTATGGAAAGTAAAACTAATTGAAAGTAGGGAAATCATCTTATGAAAGTTCTTAGAAGAAAGCTCTCTTCAAAAGAGCTAGAAGTTAAGAATATAAAATCTAAAATCCACTTGATTAAAAAAATTCATAATAGGAAGTTTTTTCAAACCAAAATAGCCCTGTTTCAAGGCCTTAACCGCCTTCTTTAAATCTAAACAAATTTAAAAATAAAAATAAATAAAAACTGTAATCAAGCGAGAGAAGCACTCCTTTTAATAAATCTTATACTAAGGCTAAAAAGAGCAGCTAGGAAACTTCTTAATTGATTTCTAACGATGAACAATTTACTGGTGGAAACATTAAAGCTGATAGAAGAATTTCATTTGCTGAATCTACTTTTAAGAATTTAGCTAGATAGGTTTAAGATCAAATTTTATCTCCTTTGTCTCCTTAAAGAAGAAGAAAATCTTATGTCATTTAGATTCATAATGATCGACATGGTACTACAAAGTAATAGCCAGATAAATCGCCAAAACCAAGACATTCATTTCTAAAATAAAGATAAAACAAAGTAAAATCCAAGCGAATTAAGGGCAAAAAAATAGTTGATAAAATGTTTGAAAAAGGACAAAAAAACTAATAAGTTCAAAGTAAAGCTAGAACTGAATAAACTGTTGAAGAAGAAAATACAGTTCAGGATGATGATCCAATATAAATATCAAGTCTTAATGAAGCGAGAATAAATCAAGTTATTTAATAGATTTCCTTTGTCAGCAAAAAAAAGCAAAAAATACAGAAAAACTCATTAACTATAAACTAATTTAGAGAGCTTGAAAATTCGGCTGCTTTAAAGATTTAAGCTTTTTTCATATCGAAATTAAGAAAAAAGATAGAGTAGAAAAAGAAATAAATTCCTTAATTATTTATTTCTTTAGACTAGCAAGATCGTAAGCAAACTAGTCCAAAACCATAGATTATACTTCCTAAATTTTAGTTCAAAGAAAAATCGAAAGAATTAAACAACATGTTATAAGTATATGTTAGTCGCATTTCTAGTAACATAAGCATAAACACAAAAAAGTAAGAAACCACATCGTCTCTAGAAATAACCGATAATTCTCCTCTTAGCAAATAGATTTACAATCTATAAGACTTTTAGAATTTGCTGAACTGAAATAGCACATTGAAATTTTACAGGAAAATAGAAGGTTCAAATTCAAATATCAGTTGATCTTGCTAAGTTTCAAAACATGAAATAAAATATTTATACTTAGCTGAGTATTTTCTGATTGAGATAAAACTAGTAGGTATCTTATGGCATAATAACCAAAATCTGTTTCTAAAGAGAAACTTTCAAATTGAATTTAATTCTCTAAATGACTGGAGGATTACAAAGCCTTAAAAGTTTACATGTCCATGAGCTTTATTAATAGAATTTGATGAAGACTAAAGTCTTTTAGATTTTCAAGCTTTTGCTACTGCAGAAGAATTTTAGAACCAAAATTTAAATGAATAGGATTTTTCAGAGTTTGTGAGAAGAAAAGATTCGCTTTCTGCGTTTCTGTTTAGATAGAAAATAATCCAGTTGCTATAGAAGTATGCTGTTATTGAAAACAACTTAGGCACTGCTTTAGTAGAGTACCATATTTATGAAAAATCTCCTTTGTATTAGCTTTTTAAGGAAAAACTATCAAAGGTGAATTAAAAATGCCTTAATTAGACAAACTAAATATAGAGCAATATTTAAATAATACCAATGCATGCAGAAATGCCAAGAGATTTTGGTCTCATTTAAGGTGGTTATACTTCCATAAATCAGATTTATTAAGAACATTACTAAAAGATATTTTCTCAGTAGTCTATGAATGCCATTTCAGATATTTTTAAATAATCATATAGATTGGAAGATTATCAAAATATCTAAATGGCTAAATCATTTAACTTTGAAAAAAATCCTATTTTAAGAAGAAATTCTAGTTAATGAGAACTAGAGGAAAAACTTTCTGGTACAAGAATAGAAAGAGGAATAATAAAGCTAGGAACCCAGTTTTTCATGCTTACTCTAAATATAGGGTCAAAGAAAGAAAATTAAAAAGAAAAACTAAGGAGAAAGTAAATGATGGAAAACAGTCTTGAGCTTACTGAATTCGCAAGCTGCCTCGATTTGATACTTTAAAGAAAAAGTTGGTATGATGTAGTTAAAATAACATGGGAAGACGCTATAGAATTCTTCTAAAGATTGGAATATGATTTTTTTGTAGTATAGGCCTTACTTAATAAGAGGTTAGAATAAAAGTCTAGAATAATGTTTTATTAATACATACATTAATGCTTATACATCGTTAATGGTAAGTTGCATCTAACTCTTGAAAAAATTATTTCTAAAAAGAAGCAACTAATGAACCAATAGAGAGCATGCAACTTACTGCCCTTGCCTAGAGATATCTTTTAGACTTAATAAAATCTTAAAGGAAGCTATATAACAGTGTATAATACGTATTCTAACTAAAAGAATCAAGTGTTTTAAGATTAACACATTTAGTAGCATCATAAGAATTCTAAGTTCGTTAAGCATATGAAAAATCGCTAAATTCTAGTTGAAAGAAACGTTAAGATTTGTGAAAAATAGATGCATTTAAAACTGCAAATTGGCAGCAATCAAGTAAGACTTACTCTAACTGAAGCACTTTCTAACATAAAGCACTACCTTAATGTAGAAGAAGATTAGCCAGATTTAGAATATGCTAATAAAATTATCGAATTTGGAGTTCACTGCTTCCAACAATATGATTCAACTCTTTTCAGAAGCGGAATCACTTTGGAAAGAGTTAGAGTTGGCTAAAGAACTTTGTTTTTAAGAACTGCTACTGAAGTTGTTAATTGGTTAATAGACTTGAAAAAGCAGGAACTATTGATGGATGATTGTTAATAAGCATATTTAAACAGAAACGTTCTATTCAAGTCATAAATATTCTATAAGTTCATTATGATTGAATAGTTTGTTAAGTGACAATAAATTATTAAGTTAGATAAAAAGAAAAACAACATAGGCAAATGCTTAGTCACCTTTAGTATGTTCAAGAACTTCAGAAAGTTTGTATTATATGAATTAAATACTCACAGAGAGTATATTTTTGTCGCTCATATTAAAGATGTTGGGGGTATGGATGAAATCGAATTTGTAAAGAAACTGAAATTAAGTAGAGGAATGATAGGATATAGAATAGAGTTAAAAATAGCTAAGCAAACTGATACTTTGTTTGATAGAAAAATAATGACATAAACAGGAGGAGTAAAATATAAAATTTCATAGTTTGAAATTATTTTTCAAAGAATAAAAAAAATACTTGATTAATGGGCTATTGTAACAGTAGTTAGGCATGAAAAAATACAAACATTTGGATGAATAATTGACTTTACAAAGGTTAAAAGAAGGTTTTTGTTAACTATCAATGATAGTGATTTCTTTCATTTAGACGAAAAGAGTTTAAGCAAAAAATTTCCTACTTTTCATATTGCTAATTTTTCTAAAGAAACTTCTTGAATAACCTGGGATATTATCTTAGAAAACTCCTATTTTTATATAGACCCATTTGATGATAAATTAATGATGAAATTTGAAATGTTCAATCGAGAAGTTGTGGAGATTTTATACTGGGATTACATAATTTTGGAGACATATGATAGATTAGCTATTGCTTAAAGTATCTGAAACAGAACGCAAAATTCTAGGATTAAAAGTGCTTGCTATGTTGATGTGAAGCTGCATAATTCAGTGGGAACAAGCATTTCCTAAAACTTCTCTTAATTTCTATTTCCTCCAAACATGATAATTGAAGTCAGAACATTTTCTCTCATAAGGAAGGAGTGAGGCCAAGAAATTAGGAATTTGAGTTAGTGGGTTATGAGTTTGGTTGCAGATAACAAACTAGATAATAAAATAATTCAAATGAAACTAAAATATTCTAATTTATGCGAAATTTGCGGGCTAATTGCTAGCAACACAGTTCATAAGTAGCTCCTATAAATGAATAAAGACGAGAAGTTAATTAAATGGAGATTAGATATAACAACTGCTATTGATGAATTAGAACCAAGACCTTTCGGATAAATTTCAAAAGATGAAGTTTTATTATCTGAAGGAGATGTATAAATATATAGAGAAATTCTTTCTTTCAAGCCTTTAATTGTTGGAACTGTTTACTTAAACGCAATCCAAAAACAAATTTAGTACAAAATCTTCAATTCTAATGGCTAAATTTTAAAGTGTCAGGATTTAGAAATATGCAATTTTAAATTTCTTATAGAAAAAGGCCAAATTACAACAATAGGGAGAAGAGTATTACACCAGTACAGAGAAGTATTTCTTATGGGAGCATGGCTTAACTATACAAAATAAGGCAAAAAAATAAATAAAAAGAATATAGTTCAACATTTCATGAATCTGAATCGCTCCAGAAGATAATCATTTAAATAAACCAAGTAACAGGAAAGAGAAACTTTATAAGTTAGGGATGAAAAAGAAAAAATATGGGATTTTAGAGGATCAGTTCAGATATTTAGTTCAAATTTAAAAAAGCATGCAAATTTATTAGATATTTGAATCCAACTTTGTATTTAAATTAAATTAACATTTAAGTTTAACTTTATACTAAAAATAAAGCCTTTAGTACTCATACTTTGATTCATATAGAAAGTTGTAAGGTATCTTCCATTTTGTCTATTTTAATATATAACAATAATCTCGCAGTGTTAATATGATAATAATAACACTAAATAAAAATTTAAATTATCTAAAGAAGCTTAGAAGTGATTGAAGTAAATAGCTTATAGATAATATAGAAATGAGAGTATATTGTAGATTAGTAAGGATAAAAAGAGATTATGGTTTATTAAATTTAATAAATAATTAAAATTCTATTGTCATATAATAAAATCATCCAGCTTTTTCTTAATAAGGCAGAAAGAAAGAAAATTGTAAGCAGCTATTTACATCACTACTTAAGGAAACAGTTTCAAATAAAAAGCAGATGCTCCTTTGTAAAATCCCTTTATTTTTTCTTGTTGCCAAATTTTTTTAATGCAATCAAACGTTCCTTAGTATCTGTTTTCAAAACCAAGAGAATTATTTACAATGAGTCTTCTTTTAACTAGATCAAAAGGGTAAAAAATTAAAGAAGTTATTGCTGAGGCAATGCAAGCTGATTTTATAAATTATAGAGGATTTATTATTGTTTGACTACTTATACTTTAAGTATCATTCTAAATGTATTGGTAAGTAAATAATCCACAAGAATATGAAGGAAAAAGTATTGCAAAATTAATTCCAAATCCTTTATATAAACCTTTTAGTCCTTCATTTGTTCAGGTTTTATATAAGCAGTCAAAACAATTTTGATACAATCCCTCATTATTTTTACTTATCAACATATCTGCGGCAAGTCTAGTATGTGCTAAGTCATAGGGATAAGATACAAAAAGCGAAATTCCAGTAATAGCGAAATTGCTCAAAGAAGCAGCTAGTATCTGTTCATAAGGAGAATAGGAATCATTCTTTTTAGGCAGGATTGTTTAATAAACCTAATCATAAAAATAAAATCTCATCAAGCTTTAAGGAACTATTCTAAGACATTCGGTAAAGTTTCCTTTCCAGAAATTCAAAATTCCTTAACATCTACCTATATGAATGATGCCAGTATATACTCCTTTAATTTTCTAAGGACTTTAATTTAGTTCCTATGTCTATAATATAATCTTTATTCTTTCAAGAAATGAAAACTGAGTTCTAATAACAATTTGAGAAAGATCAACTAAAAAAACTTATTTTCAAAACAGCTCTATTTAGTTTTTATTTTCCTTCTTTTTAGTAATTAAACAGGTTTTTATTTTTCTCTCCATTAAATTCTGTCCTCTTTTATAAATTTATTACAAGATATTTTAAAGATAATTACAATCTTCATTTTACTATTAAATTGCCAACTTATTTTACTATTTCTCTAATATCAGATTATTTACTAGTCACTTTCTTAGTTCTTCTGTAAATTACTTTATTAGTTATTAGGATAGAATACTTGGCTATCATTAAGAGTAGAGATTATCTACTATTAGATGCTTGCAATTCTTACTAAATTAGCAACATTTTCTGATTTATAGACTAAGATTTCTTAAAATTATCTAAAAAGCATTAAATTATTATTTTTATTTGATTTCCAAGATTATTTGATAAATTAGGATTATATAACTAACAATTAACTGCATTTTAAATAAGCTTTTTACTGTTTTTAGACTTGAGTATTTAGGGAAAAAGGAAATACTAACTAATATAATATTACTTGTAATATATAAAGATATTGTATTCGATTAATTATAAACTATACTTCATTATTATATCATGTAAGGATTAATAAGATCTATAATTCCTTTAATTAAACTATATATCAATTTAAACATAAGCTATCTGCCTTTGGATATTTATTACTTATACTATAACCGAATGGAATAATTAGCATTTAAGTAAGAAAACTTAAACAGAGGTAAATTTTAATTAAGTTCGCTAGCAGGACTATATAGAAAATGCAATTACATTGGATAGTATGAATATTAATTTTAAAATCTGCTATCTGAATAAGTTTCTATAATCTAAACATAACTTAATAATCCATCTTTCATCTTTTAATTACATTATAGTATAAAATTATACAAGCAATTAGCCATTTACTTCTATTGATAAAGTCTATATAATATTAGGATATTTAGCTAAAATAGATAAAAAGCTTAAAGTTTTTTATTTTATAAAGAATTTTCCTTCTATTTAAGCATCATTGAAGGTTATTCCACTTTAATATCAATAGTATATATTACTGTAAGGATATTAAGAAGATATTAGATTTTTAGATGCTTAAGAAATTTTTAGTTGCTAGGGAGCGAATCTTAATATTTTATGTAATTTAGATTATAATCATTAAATTATGATTTATGCAAATTAATGTTTTCTCACTTCTAGTAATTCCTTTTGACTGCTTCTTTAAGAAGGCTATAATCATATTTTAACTGTTAATTTTCTTTAACCAGTTAAAAATTTCTGATTTTTGAAAATTCGTTTACTTTTTTTTATCTTTCATTTATCTTAATTAAAAACTTACGGAATTAGAATTGTCAAGAGAATTATCTCTAATTTTTACTGAGTATCTTCGATAAGAAGTTCCTTTCTAAGATTCTCTAGACTAAATTGGAAAGCTCTTTTTTAATTCTGCTGTTACCTTTTCATCCTCTTCAATCTGGTTTTATTAAAAGTTACCTTTAATTCTTCTTCAAAAGAATTATCTAATGGTAATTTAGATTAGGATTGATTCAACTTGCTTTAATTCTTTTAAATTTCTTTTTTCATTTTGATTGTATGTTTCTTTAATTTTTTTCTAATTGGACTAATATTTTAATCAACACTGGAATAAAGCTGTTGTCGTTAATTTTAAGCTAGAATTTTTTATATCTTTTATAGATTTATATTTTGAGTCTCTTTTTTATTTTCTGATTTTTCAGAACTCTTCTATTAAACTTATTTAATAGTTTTCTTTTTAGAGTTTATAGCTTATTGCACATTTGCTTAAATTATTTTTATCAAATGTTCATTAACAAAATGAATTAGCAGAGTATCCATTTTCGATTCTTTCATAATCCTTGAAAGTTTGTCAACGTTGTAACAAGTTGTATTCCTAACACTTTACTCTTATGATTACTAAATTTATGTTACCTTAGCACCAAATTAGCTAAGAACTGAAAATTCTCTGGTTGTCTCTTCAGTAACCATCTAAGAGTTTTGTCTTTCGAACTTTAAATATTATTAGAACTATATATTCCTGCTTTATTTTTCTTTTATTTTAGTTTTGCTTTCATCTTTTACAGCAATCATATGCTCAGGATCTGGAGCTACTGATTCAATTTAATCTAGTGGTATTACTTATATTTAATAGGAACCTTTATTATTTAATGGGTTTTCTTTCTAAGTCTTGTTAAAGTTTTAATTTTTCTTATACTTTAAGATATTCTATATCACCTTTTGATGATTAAAGTAGTTTTTAGCTGAAAAGTATAGTTGATTGTCTCTACTAAACAAGAAGTCAATTATTCTTTGATAAGTAGGCATCTTTTCTGCTCTGGAGAACTTTATCTTATCCAAGAAGCTCATTTGGTAAAAGTTATTTTCTTAATCTAAAGTCTTTTGCTTGATCTTATTTCTGATAGTCTTAACTCTTTAGCAAAAGATCTTAAACTTCCTATAAATCATAAAGATAAGGAAAGTATAGTTTAGAAGAAGCAGCACATATATAATGAAGATCATTACTTGTCCAAGCAAATCATATTATTAACTAAACTGATCTTCTGGACTTTTGTATTTTGTGTAAAATACTATGTTTAGTGAAAAAATTCCTGTTAGAACCACTTCGTTTATAACATTTATAACCATATCAGTTTTTCTCAAAAAAGGCTTGAACTTTAATATGAATAAAAGCTAAACTAGACAAGTACTTATTGCGAAAGTTAGCTAAAGCTCAGGGAAATCTTTTAGAAGTATAATTGAAACTGCACAGATAATTCTTCTAATGATATATAAAGGATAATACATATATATTATTAACTTCCCATCTTCTTTAAACTCACCAAATAATGTTCCATATTACTGCTTCATTCTCTCAATTGCTTGTTCACTGCTTAAATGAGAATCTCGTAATTATACATATTAATGAGCTTTTACAATAATAAAAGCTAAAAAAATAAAATAAAATATCTGTATAACATACTTACTAACGTTAAAGCTGCTGTAATTCTATTAATCCATAGCCATGGATCACTATAAATTTTACCCTTAAAATCTAGTTAAATTAAAATTGAAAGGGAAATTCCAATAGTGTTTAGAAGAGTTAATCTAAGGAAAGCTGAATACTTAAAATGATTCCTGATTCTATTACAGAAAAAGGTGCATTTATTAACTTTAGTTAGTAGCATCATGAATGGATATACTATTATTAGAATTATTAATCTTATTATCTCTTCAAAAGAATTTGTAACAAAAGTAGTTTGATAAAGTCCTACAACAGAAAGTAGAAACTCTTCTCTTTCATCCTTTTCATCTTTTAATGATCTACTCTACATTTTTCTTTAATTAAGATGCCTCATTGTGATATTTTCTGAAGAATAAGAGTTATTTTTTGCTTAATTTGTTTTATCAACTATAAAGGTATGTTCTGCTTCATCTTTTAGTTTTTATATGTAATAGCTTTTTCTTTAAGTTGTTAAATAATATCCTACTACATTATTAGGCTTATTAACATTAATTAATCCATTTATTATTATCATTTACTATAACCCCATTACATTTCATGCTTACTCAATTCCATTTGTTCCTCCACTTGATGATATAATAGCTAATACTGTTCCTAATTACGAAATTATATCTACATTTGATTGGCTGCTACTCATTGTTTATATTTACTGTTTTTCTTATTAGGTGAGATTTAAGTCGTCAAGAGAAGTAGGTATTATAGAATATTATCCAATACATGTATACTAGTCAGTTAGTATTTAGTTCTAAGAACAGGAAATACAAGTATCAGCTGTTAGTAAGCATTCTTAGCAAGAATCTGAACAGGGTAGATTGCATAAATTAGCTTCTTCATTATAATAATATTTTGGAGGACACTTAGAGTAAACGCATTAGGACTAAAAGTAAATATAATCTAACGCGCAATAATTGCAAGTATAGCTATTTTCACATTAATCACAGTTTTCTATACAAGGATAGCATTACTTGCTTTGCAAGAACTAACCTTCCTTACAGTTTGTATACAAGCACATTCCATTCTAGTAAGTTGAATTCTAAGGACATTCAACACAAGATTAATTTTAGTAAACATACTATGGCTTGCATGCTAAGCATTCAGTACTATTTTAACACTAAGCACAGTTGTCCATACATTTCTGACAGTCACTACCATCAATAAACTCATCTGAACTACATAAGGGATAGCATCTTCCATCTCTTAATTCGTAATTATCATTGCATTCTGTACAATCCATATTTGATGCAGCTATACAAGTTTTGCAAGCTTTATCACATGGTAAGCAAATCATATTTTGCAACATTTCGAAAAAGCCTTAAAAGCATGAGTCTACACATGTTTGTGTCAATCCTTATTTCTACAAGAATTTTCCATCACTACAGCTTAAACAGAAGTTTTAACTTTAGCATTTGTCACAAAATTAGGGACATAATTCACATGATTTAGTTGAAATATCATTATAATATTAACCTAATGAAGAGCAATTTGTAATGCAAGCTTTAGTACTTTTATCCAAATAATACCCATTTTGACACTCAAGACAAGTTTATAACTAATTTTCTAAGCAAGAGTAGCATCCTTCTTCACAGTCAATGCAAGTATTATTTACTGAATACTAAGAAGTGTAAGCGGGACAGTTAGGAAAGCAAGAAGTCTTATATTTGTAGGCATTAGAAATGCAAGAATCACATTAATTCTATTATTCTCCAAAGCAAGTCTAGCAATATTAACTGCATGCTATACAGGATTGACTACTTATAAAATATTACGAAGGACAACTTTAAACACATTATCCGTTTAGTAAATATCACGATTAGGCACATTGAATACATGTTGTTTTGCTTAAATCACACTATTAACAATTTCCTAAGGATCTAGGGCAACTACATGTAGATTCATCTAAACAATTAGAGCATGTTTAATCTCTCTAACTACAGGGATGACAGTAAAAGTCTAAGCCAACGAAATAGTCTGATTTACATAAGGCGCATTGATTGCCAAGTTCATTACATTACTGACAGTTTTAGAGATTTGAAATTGAAGTGCAAGGAAGACATATTCTATCATTGTCACTGTCCTAAGTTGTACTAAAACATTGTAATTAACATGAATTAAGACTCAGTTTGTAAGGATTATTACAAGATGTACAAACTATTGAACTTGAGCAAGTTGAACATTGTAAATCAATAGTTGTACAACTATAACATTAATGATCTCCTCCCAATCAGGTACCAGTAATACATTATGTACATCATAATCCATTTTCCGTACATTAGATGCAATTAGTTAGAGCAATATTACAGTTTGCACAAATTCTATCATTGTCTTCATCTTATTAAGTATTAGGGCAATGTTATTGGCATGTATTTGAAGTAAGTTTATAGGGATTGATGCAGGAAGTACAAACTGTAGAGCTAGAACAAGATGCACATTAAGGATCAATACTTGTACATGGATGGCATAAACTATCTCCTCCAAGATAATATCCGTTATTACATAATGTACATTATAAGCCATTCTAATTGCATTCCAAACAGTTAGATAGTACTACGTTACAATTTGCACAAATCCTATCAGAATTGATGTCTTATTAAGTTTGAGCGCAAGATAGTTAGCAGGTGTTTAAAGTGAGTTTATAAGGATTAGAACATGAATTGCATATAGATCCACTTGAGCATGTTGAGCATTAGGAAGTTAAAGTTGTACATGTATGGCACTAATTATCTGCCCCTAAATAGCTTATGGCATTGCATAATGTACATGAAAGTCCATCTTGTGTGCATTATAGGCAATTAGGAAGCACATTATTACAATTTCCACAAATTCTATCGTTATCTTTATCTTATTGTGTGTTAAGACAATTATTCTAGCAAGTATTCGAAGTTAGAAGGTAAGGACTAAAGCAAGTAAGACAAGTTACTGCACTAGTGCAAGAATAGCAATTTGGAGTTACAGGAACACACGAATAGCATTAACCATCAGCACCAGGGTATCAACCAGATACACATTATGTACAAGTTAAACCATCTTATGTGCAGTAAAAGCAATTAGTTATTGCCAGATTACAATTTTAGCATACACCATCATTGTCTTTATCTTATTTAGTATTAGGGCAATTACTTACACAAGTGTTTATGTTAAGTTTATTTGGAGCGACGCATTAAGAACAAAAAATAGAATTGGAACAAGAAGCACACAAAGGATCAATAGTTGTGCATGAATGGCATAAGGTATCTGCTCCAAGATAATATCCTGTACTACAAACGCATTAAGTGACTGGAAAAAGTATTACTAATATTTTTACTAGCATGAAAATATCCATTATTATTTTAATTAATCAAGAAGACTTAAGGGTTTTATAAATGAATGAAATTAATATTTATATACTTAAATTTTATTTTTAATTATGATTAACTTAGATTCAATACTCTCTTTAGCAGCTAATCACGTCTTTTTTATTCTACTTTAATGAATTTTAGATAATTAATAAAAAACTCTATATTATTACAGGCCTTAAAGTTCATTTTCAGTTAACTTATGTAATATATAGCTGGCATTTTTGTTTTCGAGAACTTCTTTTTCTGTCCTACTCTTGAATCAGTTTTATCTTTATCTCTGAAACTGTATTAATTAAATTAAAGCATAGCAGAATTAAATATTTATCGTTAAAACTTTTCAGAACCAATAAGGTTTGAATTTAATAATTGATTAAATATATCTAAATATTATAAAAAGAGAAAGAAGCATTAGTTCTTTATTTGTTTTCTGTAAAATTAATATAAATGTTTGATATTAAAATTATTACTTATATCCTATATGGATTACACATTGAGGAAATAGCATTATATACCATATAGTATGAGAACTTTCCGCTCTTATATCTCAGTTAATTTAATTATTAATTACTTCTTATGATCCTTAGATATAAGAACTAGAGTCTTAGATACAATGTTATATTAAGCGAAATGCATAACTTCTGATATAAGTAGCTAGCATGATGATAATCTTAAATGTATTAATTCATAAACTTGGTGTGGCTATAAAAAATAAATAAGTAAATGCAACTGATTAAGGAACTAGAATATAGCTATTATTTAAAATCTAGCTAATCTTTTATTTAAATTACTACCAAATCATATGCAAATCTTATTACTAACTCTAGATTTAACCTTTATTAATATTTGCCTGGGTAATAAAATAAATGCTAATTTGAAAAAATTAAAAAGCTCAGAATGCTGACTAAGATATAATATGATTAAACGAAGAAGATATACCAGTGAAATGAACATATGAGTTAATTTAATCTAATTTAAATTTAGAGAAATTTAACTGTAGGTTGTTCTTTAATCATAACGTTTTGACTTTGAGACTTAAAGTAGCTTGGCTTTACCTATAATATAAAAACTTTAATTTCAGAATATACTTTAAATATATGAACAACTTGTAAATACTACTAATTCACCATTATGAATAAACAATGAAAATGCTCTATAAACTTAATGCAAGAAGTTCTAATTAAATAGATAAAAAGAAATGTATAAGATAACTTTATTAATAAACTGATAGATTTCTTAAAACTGAATAACTAAAACTATTCTAAAATTTTTAAGTTCCTTGCATAACAAGAAATTAAAGAAAAACGATGATTACGAAAAGTAAATTAAGGAACTAATTACAAATTATATGATAAGAATAAATATAACTTAAACTATTATTTAAAATAAAGGGAATTATTACAATTAATAAGCTACATAAAATCAAATATCAACATGAAATAAAATAATAGTTTATTTATTATTTCTAATATTAAAGCAAAATAGCTAAATATTTAATTACATATTAAATAAAGGCTTTACTTTAAGGATATCCAAATTCGTAATGTATAAACAGAATTTATTTAATTGATAAAGCTATATAAAAGACATTAAAAATAGATAAAATGATGATAAATAAATGATTTAAATATCTTAGCTAATAGCTTAGCTTAATTTAGGAATATATTATATTATAAATTTAAATTTATCATTACTAGTTTCATTAATATGCATAATAGTAGACTTATACTAAGAATTTATATTCATTCAATAAAAGAAAATCCAATAGTTATATCTTTAAAGCATAATAAATTAGCAATTCTAGAGAGTAAAAACTGAGTATTTAGTAAAACATTTCACTGCTAAAAGGTAAAATTTAATAATAAAAGGTGAAAATAAATATTAGATAAGATGCCTTAAATAGTTGCTTAACAGGGTAAATTAAATATTTTAATTAAGTTGAAATCATATTTTTTAAATGTGTAATCACAAATCTTCACATTCAGGTTTATTATTTTTCCTTAAAATGAAAGTGAAATATAGTTAATGTGAAAGTTACCTATAAAATTAAATAGTTTATCTATAAAAAAGATTTAAAAAATCAGAAAATGCTATTATAAGAAGATGTTATAGATATAAATTATAAAATGATTTAATCATTAAATAAGGATAGAATGTACAATTAGAATATGTTTAGTATTCAAATAATCTAATACATACTTTGAATATTTGAAGTTAATACAAATTACTAATACTGCAACGCTAATGCAAATAGATTTTATTACCCTTTGATAATAAATTACAATAATAGATTGAAACTAAATACTTTTTTAGTAAAACCTAAATAATTTGAAATTAAAAAATAATCATAATTCACCAATACTTCTAGTTGTATCTAAAGAACTATCTTATCATGTAAATCTTTGATTATACTATAAATGTAACTTATAGTTGATTAAGATAAAATTTTATTTTTTTTAATTTTAGACTTATATAAATAGAGTAGAAGTAGGATAAAATTAAGATTAAAAGTGAAGAGAAACGATATAGATTTAAATAATTTGTATTAAGAGAAAATCATATTATAATTTTTTCCAATTAAAAAGAATATGAAACAGTAATAAGCTTATTAAATACTCTAAGTAGTTATAATAAAATTTATATAGCATATATAACTTATTATTAAAAGGAAACTTACTGTCTAAGATCGAAAATATTATGAATGATATAACTAATTATAGAAAAATTGCTTTCAAATAATTAAAAAATGAAATTTTATTTAAGATTTAATAATAGATGCTTAAGTAATTAGAATCTATTCTATCATTTCTGAATATTTTAAATTGCCTAAGTTAGTATATAAGTGATATTATTATTAAATTGTGAGAATTTAGGTATTTTTATTGTTAATACTTTTAAGTTTAGTGCTTTAAAATAGTTTGCTACTTTTTATTGAATTTCACATTTATTCAGATTTATCTTCCTCTGCCGCTGAAATAACTAAAAATTTCTATTTTTTCTATTTGTTGCTGCTTAGGAATTAATTGATTAAAGTATTAATTATACCACAAAGATCTACTCTGTATAATATGCAAACATCATCACAAATATCTTCCAAAGTATCATTAATGAATATTAAATTTTCTGTTTGCTTAAACTGCTAATGAATATATCTTCATAACTAATAAAAACGTAGAATTTCATTTAAACGAGAGATGTGCTTAAGAATGGTAAGCATAATATCAATAAGCATATAAAATAAGTTATTATGTGTGTCTTCTATTTATTAGTAAATATAAATAGATGCTTATTATAATCTAAGTTGATTATTTGCTATTATTATTATTTTTAGGAATAGCAAAGATAAAATTTAATTGCAAGCAAATTATTCAAAATTATAAAGCTTTTTGCTGAGTTATACGCAAAAATAGTTGAAGTATTTAGTAGAAGGATTAAATAGTATAAGTAGAAGTAAATTATATACTTGAGAATATCATAAGAATGATAATTAGATTTAAAAATTTGATGTAAATAATGAAAAGCAGTTATTCATTGGAACTTCAAAAACTAAAAATTAAGTTATAAAAGAATTAAAATAGCTGAATACAACTACTAGGGAAATAAGATGCTATTAATTAAGCAAATAAAATAAAAATTAATTTTTATAGGTTTATTAAATTTTAATTATTTAAAACATATTTCAACTATATTTTTTAAATTTAATCTCAATAAATCTAGTAAGAAAACCTTTTTAAATTAAACCAGAATCTTCATAAAATTCTTAATATTAGACTTATGATTTAAAAAATGTTCTATTAAATGATTTTAATTTAATATTTTATTTAATTAATTTAAAATTTGACGTTGCTTCTTTAGCAAATTTATTAAATGTTTAAAATATAGAAATGATGGTATGTATATAAATAATAAGAATATTATTCATATTAAAAGCTTAAATTACTATGATTTCTTTTATTTATTAATTCTTTTTTAGATTTTTGGAAATGTGACGTCTTATAAAATACTGCATAGTTCTAGTTCTATTTAGCAGCTTCTAATTTTAAATTTTAAATTTGATGCTAATAATTATTTTATTAGTTAGCTTAAAAATACCCCAATAACTCTATTATATTTAGTCTTTTTTATTATACATAAAGATATTAAGGCATTGCTTAAAAAAGAGTAAGTGTGCATATGTAATTTTAAATAGGTTATTTTAATAAATAAAATAGACTATAATTCTGCTAAAATGTTAATTATTTAATTGGAATACAAAAGAAAAGCTATATAAAGTAGGAATTATAATTAGTATATTACTAAGATTTACCCTAATATTTAGAAAAACATTAATATAGTTAGAAGAAGAATAAAATTACAATTATTGCAGATATTATAATAAGATAATAAGAATTATAGAGAAATATAGGTACAATTGAATGATCTCTATAAATAAAAGAAAATAAATCCATATAGCTAAATAGGTAATATTTACTATAAATTATAAAACTTATGATTAAGTATTTATATCTTATAAATTATTAATCTCTTAATTTCAAAGAGAATGCTTAATTAAATGCATGCTATTCTATTAAAATATTATGAACAAAGAAATAAAAACTTAAATTATGATATTTATAAAGCGAAGATCAATAAAGAATGCTTATAAAAAGAAATAACAAGTAAGCTTATATTAGCATTTAGTATTTAAAGATTTTATAGTTTAGAAAATTTCTAATAATGCAAAAACAAATAAATTAGGATATTTAGAAGTTTATTTACTTTGCGCAAGTTTGATTTATAAGCATCATAGCTAGGTAAATTAGTTATTATCTATGCTTTAGATAAACTAAAACTAATACATCTTTATTTTAATATAAGCTATCATTGCTTATCTTAATTTATTTATTATAATATCATTTTAGGTATTATCTTTCAGTTTAAATAGTTAAGTACTTATTATAATTATAAATAAAATGATTAGCACTTTTATGGCTAAGAATGAATAAATATTAGTTTTATTCTTATTTATTTAAAGTTTTAAATTTATAAAAACAATTAAAATTTAGAATAATTCTATAAGCACTAATCTTTTTTGATATAGCAAAGCATTTATTTTATAGTAATAAGTACATCATTCATGTGTTCTAAGCTGCAATGCTTTTATTAAATGATTATCTCTTAATAATTCTACCTCATTTAGAATATTTTTAATTTTTAATGCATTAGAAGAAAAAATTCTAAAAGAAGATTTATTTTAGATTAAGTTATTTGACTATAGATAGTAAAACAGCTAATTTATTATTAAAATAAATGCTAAGTATGTTTATTTATTGCTGAGCTAGAACTTTATATCAAATAGAACTTAATAAGCTGATAGAATAGTAACTTAAGATTATTTGTAAATTAGTAAAATAATTTTTATTTCTCTATGCCCATATTTTATTTGCATAATGCTAAAAAAGATGATCCCGAAGTATTTTATTTAAATTATAAATGATTTTTATAAATTTAATATCCGTTTAATAAAAGTTATAAAGATAAATAATTAATTTTAATTCTCTCTTTTAATTTAATCTAAAACTATGCAAAAGGGTGAACTTATTAAATATGTTTCTAACTTAATAAAGATAAATAATAAATAGTCTATTTATTATTATTTAGGTTGCTTAGGTTATTTTAATTTTTACTTTTTAAGAATTTTATTTTACTTTATGCTAAAATTTTTAGCTTTATTTCGTTATTTTTACTTTTGTGCCCACCAATTTTATAATTTAATCCAAAGTAAAAATTATTTTTCTTTTAAAGATATAAAATTAAGTGAAAACAGCTTAGAATTATAATATATAAAGTGAGAAATTTAAATAAATCAGATTTTCTTCTCATAGCAAATTTATATTAGTGTTTAAGAGGTTAAACTAGTGTTAAATTGAAATAAAATCAGTCTATAAATAAAAATATGTTTGCAAACCTTATTTATTAAACTATGAATAACATTTGTAGAAATTAAAATTAATTAAAGCAGTTTAAGTATTAACAGTAATAAATTATTATTATAGCAATAAAATTAAAAAGTAAACATTTAAGAAATAGGCATCTAACATAGAACTGCTATTAATTCTATTTATACAATTATCAATCCAATCCCATTTTAGTTTTAATGAAGTTCATTATTCAACAATTTCAAAATATCATTCAAGTTTATTAGCTTTATATTCTCAGGTAAATCAGAATAAATTCAACAGTTTAACTGACTAAAGCAAAAGATGATCCCACTATAAAAGAATGAAAGAAATATAAAAAAATAAAGTTAAGTGATTCTTCCTAATATAATAGAAAGCTTAACATTATATTAACGAATATAATAATACAGTGATAATAATTAGATTATTTATTTGAAACTTTAATATCCTAATGCTTGCTTATGAGTATATAATTTCTAATATTAAGTAAGCCAAAGCTATTTAACAAAATCATTATACAAATTAAAAGAGTTTTTCTTGGCTTAAGTTATCTTCTATTATTTTCAAATTGGATTGAGATTATGGTTAACCTTTTTATTATTAAAAGATTTATAGATAATTATTAGAGACATTAAGTTCATAAAAGATTAATAAATTTCATCACTTTAGTCAACATATTTTAAGCTTATATTTCTTAAATTATTAAAACCTTCAGATATTGCTAATAATTTTAGATTTAACTTAAACTTTAAATAATAGACCTAAACTTATCCTATAAAAAATCAAGTGAATAACTTTAATTTTATAAAATAGTTTTTGCTAGTTTAATTTGATACAATGCAGAAAATTTTCTGCTTAATACTAGAACACAATTTATATACTAAGGATTTATTTAATTAGATAATAATTAAGATTTTAGTGCTTTTATCTCTAAACTATTTTAAATAATCTTATTTGAATAGCCAAATTTTAATCCCTTTAACAAGCTTTCCTCTTCCACCTTTATCCTCTCTAATACTTTTAATTTATTTAAGTTTTACTTTACATGCAAATTTTTATCTTTTCATTTCTTAAAAATGATTTATAAAATAAATCAATTGAAATAAATTCAAATATATACTCAATTATAAAAAATCTTTGCTCAGTGCTACTAAAATTAATTTAATTTAATTTAATTAGAAAAAATTAACAAATAAAATATTTTGAAATCTTAAAAGTTAATATAATCTAATGCATAAGATATGCATGATCTTAAAATTAGAATTTATATACATATTATATTTAAATAAATCATTTCTAATATATGCCTATATATTTTTAATTTTTACATTTTATATTTCTTTTAAAAATTTATTTATTATGCATTCTATCTTCTCACTTTTAAACATATTGCCTTTAATAAATTCTAAAACTTTAATAAAATCCTAGATAGCAAAAAATATATCGAAAGATAAATTGGAAGATTAAACTAGATTTGAACTTTTGACTAGTTTATTATTATTATTCTTTTCTTCTTAATAAATTATTTTACCAGTTATGACCTTTCAAGCTATCCAATTTACATTTTCTCTTGTAGTTAGATGCTAATTTATATAATTTATTTAATATCTTTATCTTTCTTTACTTATTTTATCCTGTTTAAGCAATTTTATTTCAAACATATTAATTTAAGCTTTATTATGCTATTAAATTATAAAGAAACTATTAAACCTCATTCTTTAAATAGATATAATATTACTCTTTTATCCTGTTTAAGCAAATACCAAAGTAAAATTTAAATTAAGCAAGTCTTTATCTATATTAATTTATTATCTTAAATTAAAGAAAAATGTAAATTTAGTAAGCATCAAATTATGTAACTAATATTATAATCTGTAATTTACTATAATTAATTTATGAATCTTCTTTTTTTGAAAAGGCATCATTTTAAATTTGGTATTGACTAGCAGAACATATTTATTTTTCTAAGCATTATTTACTTTTTTTCAAATTTTTCTATTTTTATATAAAATTTAGCTATAAAGCATTCTTTATATTGGTAACTAACTTATTTTCAGTCTAATTTACTAATTTTCTGTTTCTTTGAGACAAATTTAAATAATATCTGAAGAATATAAACTAATATAGTGTATATGATGGCTTGCTATTTATAATATTTAAACTATAAATTTATTTCATATAATTAGTTTACTTTTTCTTATTTAATTCAATCTTAGGCAAACTCTTATTATATATTTTGCTCATTGCTAAATTAGTAAATTTCTACAACAATTACTAAATTTCAGCTTGCTGTACATTTTCTTCAGCTTAAAGCTTTTAATATTGAAATGAATCCTTGCTTTACTTTAAATCATAAGATTTTCTTTTTTATTAATGAGAATTATTTATCTTACAATAATTTAACAATTTTAATATTAGATATAATATCCAACTTAATCTTTTCCTTGCATGCTAAAAGACTTTGTCATTTATAATAATATATGAAATTAATTAAACCTCATTTTAATTAAACTTTATAAAATCAGTTTACTTCACAGTAAAATGCATTTATTTTAAGATTTTACTAAATTTTATATTTATTTGCTTAATAAATCTTTAAATTGGCTAGTGGAGTAATTTAATACTAATGTGTTAGAAGTTTTGCCTTAAAGGATTCCATATTCTGATTGTGTTAATTAGTTTTTAAAGTTTAAATTACTTCATTATGATAACTATAATTTAGAAAGATATTAAGGATATTACTGTTTAGAATTGAAAGTATTATTTATCTGAGTCTAGCAAGCTTTTCTTTTTAAATTAGTTTAAATAGTATTATTTTTCAAAAGATGAACTATAATGCTAATAAATTTATCTAGTGATTACTAATTCTCTATCTTTATTATTTTCCTTATATTGATTAATAAGCTATCTATATTGATTGGATTAAATTCAAATATTTAAATTATAAGCTTCTCTACATCTGCTTGTGCTATTATCAATATTTACTTCATTCTATTACTGAAACTATGCCACTTTGATTAAAATACTTCTTAAAGCATAAGTAGCTTTAAATTAATACCAAATCCTTAAAATGCAACCTCGACAAATGAAAGTTATGAATATGCTTACTTATTAAAGAATCTTATATACTAGTGCTAATCTAAATTATGAGAGTAGGAGTTATTTTAATTTAATAAATTCTCTTTAATTAAAGGATGCAAAGCTATCTAATACATAGCTTAAACTTAGATTAAATAATAAGTATCTTATATAAGCAATGATAGTATAATTAGATTTAAGTATAAGCTATATAGTACTTATTTAGCTTTACTACTTATATTCTTTACTTTTGCTTTTAATCTCTTATTTTAGGATTCATCTCATAAACATATTTCTTACGCTGAGCTGTATTTAGTTAAGTTTAGTGTAATTTTAATTTAGAGTAGCTTTCTAGAAATATCGTTATAGAAGATACACTAGCTTGAAAATTTAACTCGTTAAATACATTGAAGGTAAAATTTAACTAAGATAAGTAGCTAAAGATAACTAGATTTATGTTTATATTTAGATAACTTACTCACTAAACTATTTTGAAGAATTAGTTTATATATCTAATTTCTAATATCCAAAAAATATATTTTGGGTGTTCTGTTTTTAGAAAGAATAAACACATTATAGAGTTAAATAGCTTACCAAATTAATAGTTAAATTAACAATGCTAAGCAAATTAAAGGTTAAATAAATCACATACAATAATAAGGTATCAGAAATAAAGCAGTTAAATTGACTAATTTAAGAGAATATAATAATTTTCTTCTTTAATCTTTGTATAAAATTAAAAAATATATAAAGCTATTTTACCTTCAAGTTGATTAGTATTATTATACTAGATACTCATACCTAAACTTTCAAATTTAACTTTCTTAGAAAATTTTGGATTGAGATTTATATTTCCGAAGTGAAGTTAAACTAATTTAAAAAATATAGAAGTAAAGCAGCTTCATGTTATTAATATTAAGATAATATGAGTCATAGAGTTATAGTTAAAAGAAAAAATAAATTCCAATACTATAATTTAAATTTAAAATAAGAGATTGAAAGATAAATCTTAAGACTTTAATTTAAATCTTAAATAAAATAAAGAACAACTAAATAATAGTAATTCAGGTATTTAAACCAAGATAATACAATAATAAAGGTGTCCAATTATAAAATAATTTAATAAACTTAAATACGTTTAATTCTTAAGATCTATCACCGCCAAATAATAACAAATTTTAATTTAAAATTTTACCTTTTATACTAATCTATTAGCAAGAATATCAAAAAATAAATTAAATCCTTTGAAAAAATAATAATAAGCAAGTAATAAAAACCAAGATTTAAGATTTCTATTTAGTTATTACATAAAATTAATATCAATTACTATTGAAATCATAGCTACTTAGTCTTTTTTATTTCTTCTTTAAGATCTTTAAAATCTTAATATTACTAGCCTTCTTTTTCTTATTTAAAAGTCCCAAGTTTAAATAGCTTTTTCGCTTCTTTTTTACTTTTATTAATCTAAAGTAATAACTTACTGACTTTGAATTATCTAGAGAATTTTCTTTTATTTTTACTTAGAATCTTTGATAAGGCGCTCTTTTTTTAGTCTCTCTTGATTTAAATGGAAATTTTTTATCTTTTTAAATATATTTCCCTTCTGTATCCTCTTCAATCTAATGATTAAAAATTTACCTATAAAATCTCTTCATAAGAGTTATCTAAACTTTGCTTTACCTTGGATTAGACTTACTTATTAGGATTTTGTTTATCTATTTTTATATTTAAATAGATTTAGTCTTTAATCTTTATTTAGCATTGTGTGTTAATTAGTTAATAGATAGAAGCTAGTACTAATTGTATTATACTAAAGTATTTTATATCTTTTAGTAATTTTTATTACTAAACTCTTTTAGCTTTCCTTCTTAGTATGATATAGCTTAGTAATTTTCTTTTTTGGCATCTTTTTTATCATCTATAGCTTTTTATATATTTTCTTAAATTAATTTAATCAAATTTTAATTGATTAAACAAAGCAAAAAATCATCCATTTTAGATTCCTTCAATATACTTGTAACTTTCTAAATATCTAAGTTAGCTTTTAATGTTCCCTTTTATTTTTGTAAATATTCTTATTCAATTTTAATTTAAATTTAGTCTTGAGGCATAGATTCTCTAACTGTATCTTCTGTACTTCCCAAAAAATTAGCACTTTCTATTTTTTAGAACTTCTAAAATTTGATAGGAGATTTTGGCTAAGTTTTTAGCTTCATTTTGTTTTAATCTTTTTCCAATATTATAAATTAAGGAGAAGGAACTATTGATTAAATCTAATTTAGATCTATAATCTAAGTCACCTAAAGTTATTTTTTATTTAAAGTACTTTCCTTTGTGACTTTAGTCAATATCTGCTTGTTCTTAAGTTCTAAGATTTTTTTAATTACTCTTTAATGGTCAAAGAGATTTTAAGCTGAAAAGTATAGTTGATTGTCTCTACTAAACAAGAAGTCAATTATTCTTTGATAAGTAGGCATCTTTTCTGCTCTGGAGAACTTTATCTTATCCAAGAAGCTCATTTGGTAAAAGTTATTTTCTTAATCTAAAGTCTTTTGCTTGATCTTATTTCTGATAGTCTTAACTCTTTAGCAAAAGATCTTAAACTTCCTATAAATCATAAAGATAAGGAAAGTATAGTTTAGAAGAAGCAGCACATATATAATGAAGATCATTACTTGTCCAAGCAAATCATATTATTAACTAAACTGATCTTCTGGACTTTTGTATTTTGTGTAAAATACTATGTTTAGTGAAAAAATTCCTGTTAGAACCACTTCGTTTATAACATTTATAACCATATCAGTTTTTCTCAAAAAAGGCTTGAACTTTAATATGAATAAAAGCTAAACTAGACAAGTACTTATTGCGAAAGTTAGCTAAAGCTCAGGGAAATCTTTTAGAAGTATAATTGAAACTGCACAGATAATTCTTCTAATGATATATAAAGGATAATACATATATATTATTAACTTCCCATCTTCTTTAAACTCACCAAATAATGTTCCATATTACTGCTTCATTCTCTCAATTGCTTGTTCACTGCTTAAATGAGAATCTCGTAATTATACATATTAATGAGCTTTTACAATAATAAAAGCTAAAAAAATAAAATAAAATATCTGTATAACATACTTACTAACGTTAAAGCTGCTGTAATTCTATTAATCCATAGCCATGGATCACTATAAATTTTACCCTTAAAATCTAGTTAAATTAAAATTGAAAGGGAAATTCCAATAGTGTTTAGAAGAGTTAATCTAAGGAAAGCTGAATACTTAAAATGATTCCTGATTCTATTACAGAAAAAGGTGCATTTATTAACTTTAGTTAGTAGCATCATGAATGGATATACTATTATTAGAATTATTAATCTTATTATCTCTTCAAAAGAATTTGTAACAAAAGTAGTTTGATAAAGTCCTACAACAGAAAGTAGAAACTCTTCTCTTTCATCCTTTTCATCTTTTAATGATCTACTCTACATTTTTCTTTAATTAAGATGCCTCATTGTGATATTTTCTGAAGAATAAGAGTTATTTTTTGCTTAATTTGTTTTATCAACTATAAAGGTATGTTCTGCTTCATCTTTTAGTTTTTATATGTAATAGCTTTTTCTTTAAGTTGTTAAATAATATCCTACTACATTATTAGGCTTATTAACATTAATTAATCCATTTATTATTATCATTTACTATAACCCCATTACATTTCATGCTTACTCAATTCCATTTGTTCCTCCACTTGATGATATAATAGCTAATACTGTTCCTAATTACGAAATTATATCTACATTTGATTGGCTGCTACTCATTGTTTATATTTACTGTTTTTCTTATTAGGTGAGATTTAAGTCGTCAAGAGAAGTAGGTATTATAGAATATTATCCAATACATGTATACTAGTCAGTTAGTATTTAGTTCTAAGAACAGGAAATACAAGTATCAGCTGTTAGTAAGCATTCTTAGCAAGAATCTGAACAGGGTAGATTGCATAAATTAGCTTCTTCATTATAATAATATTTTGGAGGACACTTAGAGTAAACGCATTAGGACTAAAAGTAAATATAATCTAACGCGCAATAATTGCAAGTATAGCTATTTTCACATTAATCACAGTTTTCTATACAAGGATAGCATTACTTGCTTTGCAAGAACTAACCTTCCTTACAGTTTGTATACAAGCACATTCCATTCTAGTAAGTTGAATTCTAAGGACATTCAACACAAGATTAATTTTAGTAAACATACTATGGCTTGCATGCTAAGCATTCAGTACTATTTTAACACTAAGCACAGTTGTCCATACATTTCTGACAGTCACTACCATCAATAAACTCATCTGAACTACATAAGGGATAGCATCTTCCATCTCTTAATTCGTAATTATCATTGCATTCTGTACAATCCATATTTGATGCAGCTATACAAGTTTTGCAAGCTTTATCACATGGTAAGCAAATCATATTTTGCAACATTTCGAAAAAGCCTTAAAAGCATGAGTCTACACATGTTTGTGTCAATCCTTATTTCTACAAGAATTTTCCATCACTACAGCTTAAACAGAAGTTTTAACTTTAGCATTTGTCACAAAATTAGGGACATAATTCACATGATTTAGTTGAAATATCATTATAATATTAACCTAATGAAGAGCAATTTGTAATGCAAGCTTTAGTACTTTTATCCAAATAATACCCATTTTGACACTCAAGACAAGTTTATAACTAATTTTCTAAGCAAGAGTAGCATCCTTCTTCACAGTCAATGCAAGTATTATTTACTGAATACTAAGAAGTGTAAGCGGGACAGTTAGGAAAGCAAGAAGTCTTATATTTGTAGGCATTAGAAATGCAAGAATCACATTAATTCTATTATTCTCCAAAGCAAGTCTAGCAATATTAACTGCATGCTATACAGGATTGACTACTTATAAAATATTACGAAGGACAACTTTAAACACATTATCCGTTTAGTAAATATCACGATTAGGCACATTGAAACATGTTGTTTTGCTTAAATCACACTATTAACAATTTCCTAAGGATCTAGGGCAACTGCATGTAGATTCATCTAAACAATTAGAGCATGTTTAATCTCTCTAACTACAGGGATGACAGTAAAAGTCTAAGCCAACGAAATAGTCTGATTTACATAAGGCGCATTGATTGCCAAGTTCATTACATTACTGACAGTTTTAGAGATTTGAAATTGAAGTGCAAGGAATACATATTCTATCATTGTCACTGTCCTAAGTTGTACTAAAACATTGTAATTAACATGAATTAAGACTCAGTTTGTAAGGATTATTACAAGATGTACAAACTATTGAACTTGAGCAAGTTGAACATTGTAAATCAATAGTTGTACAACTATAACATTAATGATCAACTCCCAATCAGGTACCAGTAATACATTATGTACATCATAATCCATTTTCCGTACATTAGATGCAATTAGTTAGAGCAATATTACAGTTTGCACAAATTCTATCATTGTCTTCATCTTATTAAGTATTAGGGCAATGTTATTGGCATGTATTTGAAGTAAGTTTATAGGGATTGATGCAGGAAGTACAAACTGTAGAGCTAGAACAAGATGCACATTAAGGATCAATACTTGTACATGGATGGCATAAACTATCTCCTCCAAGATAATATCCGTTATTACATAATGTACATTATAAGCCATTCTAATTGCATTCCAAGCAGTTAGATAGTACTACGTTACAATTTGCACAAATCCTATCAGAATTGATGTCTTATTAAGTTTGAGCGCAAGATAGTTAGCAGGTGTTTAAAGTGAGTTTATAAGGATTAGAACATGAATTGCATATAGATCCACTTGAGCATGTTGAGCATTAGGAAGTTAAAGTTGTACATGTATGGCACTAATTATCTGCCCCTAAATAGCTTATGGCATTGCATAATGTACATGAAAGTCCATCTTGTGTGCATTATAGGCAATTAGGAAGCACATTATTACAATTTCCACAAATTCTATCGTTATCTTTATCTTATTGTGTGTTAAGACAATTATTCTAGCAAGTATTCGAAGTTAGAAGATAAGGACTATAGCAAGTAAGACAAGTTACTGCACTAGTGCATGAATAGCAATTTGGAGTTACAGGAACACACGAATAGCATTAACCATCAGCACCAGGGTATCAACCAGATACACATTATGTACAAGTTAAACCATCTTATGTGCAGTAAAAGCAATTAGTTATTGCCAGATTACAATTTTAGCATACACCATCATTGTCTTTATCTTATTTAGTATTAGGGCAATTACTTACACAAGTGTTTATGTTAAGTTTATTTGGAGCGACGCATTAAGAACAAAAAATAGAATTGGAACAAGAAGCACACAAAGGATCAATAGTTGTGCATGAATGGCATAAGGTATCTGCTCCAAGATAATATCCTGTACTACAAGAAGTACATTAAGAGCCATCTTCTATACATTATAAGCAATTATTAAGTACAACATTACAATTTAAGCATATTCCATTATTATCGCTATCTTATTATGTTGGATCACAATTAACTTAACATGTATTTAGAGTAACTTCATAAGAGTTATCGCAAGATGTACAAACTGTTCCGCTTGAACATGTTAGACACTTAGTATGAATATCTGTACAAGAATGACAAGTATAATCAGTATGGATATAATATCCAACACTACAAGAAGTACATTAAGAACCATCTTCTGTGCATTATAAACAATCACTAAGCACAAAATTACAATCTAAGCATATTCTATTATTGTCACTATCCTATTATGTGCTTTAGCAATGATCTTAGCAGGTGTTTTAAGTAAGTTTTTTAGGATTATAACATAAAGTACAAGTAGATGTACCAGAGCATGTTGAATATTGAAAATCAATACTTGCACAAGCATAACAGAGAAAATCACTACCAAGATTAAAACCAATTTCACAAGCTGAACAAATTCCTGTAAAATCATCATAACCAATGCAATTTGTCGTTATTGAAGAGCAAAGTTTACATTCTTATTATGGTGTTGAACTGAATAAATAAGCATTACTATCACAAACACAAGTTCCACTTGATAAATGTTAATATCTCCAACATGAAAGACAATCAGATGAACCTGTATTAGAACATGTTGCACATTTTGCATGACATTACAATGTACATCATGAATCTTTGTCTGGACACGTACATTACATGCATGCATTAAGCACACAATGATTTTAATTTTTTATTATATCAACAGCTCAAACATCATCAATTTGAATGTTTCCATAATATCTTACTTATAATATAGTCTCAGCATAATTATTGCTGGCTATATTATAAGGATTTTAAGCTGTATTAGAGCCTCCAATTACAATTTAATCAGACTAAGTCATTTCATAGAGTCAAATTTAACTATTATCTACGAAATTCGTACATTGAATCTCAGGATTAGTAAGATCAAAACTACCCATACATAATCTCAAGATTTATGTAGATGAGGAAACTGTAATTGCTACGTAAGTTCATATATTACAACCTCCATTTGTTATTGCAAATGTATATGATTTACTTTATTAGTTTCCACTTACTTTTTTATATGCAATTATCTTCTTTGCTTAAGTATCAGAGCTAAACATTATTCAATTATTATTGTCTTTCTTAAACGAAATTATTTCATAGTCTGTATTACTAGCACAAGTAATTTACTTGAATCAGAATGATAAAGCAAAAGACATTGCATTGCCTGATGGATTGTACAAGTAATCGTTTCAAATTTTTAATAATGTAGTTGGATTTGCTAGTGCTACTTTAGTACTGTCAGAAGTTAAATTTTTGAAATAAAAATTGCTCGTACAGCATGTATCTTTATCTGGACAAACACAGGATCCCCAGCATCCATTCAAAGTGCATGGATTTTAATTTTTTATTATTTCTAAAATATCTGACTAAGTTAATCTATAGTTACGATAGTATCTAACTTATAAAATCTTTCCTACAAAATTATCGTCAACTAAATTATAAGGATCTTGAGAATCTGTTTTTCCTCCTATATAAATTGTATCGGTTTAGCCAAAAGCAAAAAAAACTGTTACTCCTGGATTACTAGTAACACATGTCACTGAAGGAGAAGTTAAATCGAAATTTCCCAAACAAAATTAAAGTTTGCTGGATTTTGTTTATACACTTATTGATACGAAAGTTCATTAAGCACATCCTACTTTAGTAATTGAATTAAATGTATTTTAACTACTTTAAGTATTACCTGAAGCACTAGTTCAAATTTTTATTTCTCATTAATTGGATTAAAAGTTAAGAGTAAGCCCTAAATAATTATTAGAGTTCTTTTTAATTGAGAAAAATTCTTTATTAGTATCGCATACAGTTACATATATCCAAAACGTGATGCTGTAGCTTGTATCAGAAGATGGATCATAAGATTTAGCTCCAAAAGAAGTTGTCAAAGTACTGGTATCAGCTATTTAAACTGCTGTATTATCCGTTGGAGACAATGTAACATCGTAGTTAGGTACTGCTTTTATAACTTAAAAAAGAATTAATAGTCATATATTTGCTTTCACAAAAGTATCCATCACTGTTAATAAATATCAAAGAAACATCACTTTTATTTTACGTTAAATTTAGAATCTTAATTAAATCTATTTTGTAGGTAAGTTAATAAAGAAGAAAACTGTGAAAACTAATAAAGAAAAGATTTAGAGATAAATTTCTAAAGCATCTTAATTATCTAAATTTGGTATATTTATTGTCTTTAAAAAGCTTGCTTTATAATTATATGATAGATAGATGGTTTTATATCTATCTACAACTTAGTTTAAGTATTCCTTATTTAAACTTTTCATTCATAGTATTCGAATTTAAGCAATTAGTTTAAATAATTATAAATAAACTCTATATTTTGCTTTATCTTAACTAGGTTAGCTAATTTTAGACATAAAAACCATTGATTAAATCTTCTCTTCTACAAAAGTCTAATTTTCTTGTATTTTTAGCTACTTTATTTAATAACTTGCTATTTTTGTATCAAATTAAGACAGAAAGAAATAAAAAATAAGAGAAGTAATAGTATTTAATATAAAGGATTCTAGCAATCTAAATGATTAAGCAAGTATAATTTATACATATTCGCAATAA
This sequence comes from Loxodes magnus, assembly GCA_946699065.1. Classification (NCBI taxonomy): domain Eukaryota; phylum Ciliophora; class Karyorelictea; order Loxodida; family Loxodidae; genus Loxodes; species Loxodes magnus. The sequence continues at coordinate 474,125 of CAMPDV010000016.1, forward strand.
TGTTAAAAATAAGCTTTCTGTTAAACTTATTAATTTTTTCATAAATTTCATAATTTAAAAACTAAAATCTATAAAGAAGAGATTAATTCTTATTTATGCCTTTACTTCCTTGAAATTATCTTTTAAAACTTCTAAAGGATTAATTACTATAAAAGTATTATTCTAAGAAGTATTTATTTTATTTAAAGAGATATCATTATTAATATTTAAGGAGTTCATTACAAGTCTTCATTCAGCTATTCAAATCAGTTTAGTAAATTTATAATTATAAGCTCCTTGATGTATAAGATAATATATTATGACTATAATATTCTTTGCTGTCTAAGTAAAATAGATTTATTTCTTTTATTAAGCTTAAACTAAGAGAAACAAATAAATTCTAAAATGTTTTGTCTTTATCTGGAAAAAAAACTAATTTTTTGTGGTAAATTAAGAAACAACTAGGTATAAGATTGAGATAAGCTATTATAAGTCATTTCAGTTTTTAGAATTATAAACAGGCAAATGTTTATAAATTTAGCTTTCTTTAAGAATAAATAGATTAGATATTAGAGAATCTATATTAATTTTCTTAAGAGTAGTAAGGTTTATTAATTTAGGATATGAGCTAATAAAGATTATATAAAGATAATAGAAATAGAAAACTCATCAAGTATGTTCTTATAGTTCTAACTTATCTTATAGAGATATTCTTCAATTTTTTAAAATATTTAGATTAAGCAAGAAATAGGTTACATAAAAAGAGGTAAATTAATCATAAAAAATCTAAGGCAAATTGACATATATCAAAAATAACTTCTCAGTTAAAATTGTCATAACTATCAAGCTAAAGATCTATAAAAAGAAGAAATAGTGTCATAGACACATTTAAATTATCTTAAATATTAAATATAACTAGAAACAAATGCATTTTAACATATGTCTTTAGCAAATCAGCTTTTAATAAGGTGTAAAATATTCAACAGCTTAATAAAACCAATAACAATTTCCAAAGTACAAATTATTATTGCTAGTAAATTTAAGGATAAATAGGTTTAAACATTTATTACAATCTAGATTAGCGGTTAATTGAGATATCATTCCTCAGTAATTATCATAGCTAATTATTGCATCTAATGATTATATTTTTTATTTTTGTAAAAGATCAGAATGAAATTTAAAATTAGTTGATTAAACTTTAAATAATAAAAATAAAATTTAGTATACTATTTTATAATAAAACAAAAATAGATAATAAATCTCATTTTTACTAAATAAGCTAGCAAATAAAAAATAAGCATTTTAGCTAATTATTCAAATTGAATATAAAAGCTAAGGCTATCTAATTTATTTACTTGCTTAATTAAAAAAATTGATTTAAATGAATAAGAGGAAATGAAAAGAGTTTAACAATATATTTAACTTTATAATAATACTATAAAAATTAAATATAATGCTTTATTTAAGAAATAATTTATCAAGATATACTAACATATCTATTTTATTCATAAAGAGCTATAAAATTTATTATTAATTATTTTAGCAAATGCTAAGCTATTCGAACATTAAATAGTAAAAATGCAATACATAGTTGAAAAATTTTTATACTATGTTCATAGAAATAAAACAAAAATAAATGAATTGATACTTTTCAGCTTATAATTATAAAATTAGGTATAATAGATACAAGAGTCAGCTTAAATATATATAAGTGTGATAAGATAATAGCTGGAAATAATTTTATCTAGGTTATTACTAAGCTTAGTTTTTATAATTTGTATAACTTTCTTAGATAATTTATAGACATATCAATGGGTAATAGATATAACAAAGCTTAATAAGAATAAATGTTAATTAGTTTTATTTATAAAATTTCTGATATTATGTAGTTATATTGTATAATGTTATAACTCAGAAGAAATCTTTATAATTTTAAAATAGAAAGTTAAAAATTAAAATATGAGTAAAAGCAAAAAAGTAAAAAGAGTAAACTTAGTAAGTATAAAAAGTGAAAATTAAATCTAAGTTTGAAATTAGGCTACTAAAGATAGCATAAACATTATTTTGCTGGAATAGAAGCTGAATATGCTATTCTTTTAAGGATATTGAAACAATGTTCTATAGTCTAAAATTATAAAATTTCTAGATTGAGAGTCTAAGTTCAAGACAAGCAAAATTTTAAATTCAGAACAAAAGAAAATATTATATTTTTGAATAAAGCACAATATAGTATATAGCCACTATTATATCATATTCTATATTAGAATAATCTTATTAAAATGTATTAATACATAATTATGAAAATTCGCTTTTAAACTTTAAGTCAGCTAAGTTTACCTTTCTAACTTAATTTATTCTGGATAATCTTTCCTTGCTTTACTTTAATTATTGATTGTAATTGTAATATCTTTATTTCTATAAAAATTAATATAAGGTATAAGATCTTATATCTTTGTCAGCAAAATCAGTATTAAGAACTATTAATAAATATAATTCAAATTTCCAATTTAACTGAACATCTTTAGGTTTAATTCTAGATTGGATCAACTTGTACACTTAAAAGATGATTAAAATCTAAGATTACTTCTATAAGAAAGATAAATACCTTATAAATCAAAATTAAGTAAATAATAAAGCAACATTTAACTATAAATTTATCTTATTTAAAAAATCCTATTGCTTCCTTATATTTAGAAGGGAAATATAATCATATATATAAATCATCATATCAAACAGACTAGAAATACTAATTTTCTTAATTAAAAACAAATAAAAAAGCAGATGCAAATAAGCATACTCTATCTTTCAAATAGTTATATTTAAATTTTTGTTTTATCTAGTTAAACTTATATTAATAAATAGATTATTATGCTAGTTATCTAATAAAATTAATATTTACCTTCTTTATTGGAATTAAATAAAACAATAATTAAATTAGAATTTAAAAATAAATTAATGAGAGTTAGTTATTAATATCTAAGTAAGCCTATTTAGCCACAAGTTTTATAAACGACTTTTAAAATTTATTGTTGGAAGTAACTAAGAGAATATAAATCTATTTTATTAAAACGCTATTTGCCTGCTTGGAGTTAATCTATGAAATAAATAAAAGTTATCTATAATAGAGTATTTCAAAAATAAGCACTTTTATTTTTAAATTATCTTTGAATTTTATTAGCAATCAGTTCTTAAACTGAAAAAGGGGATAAATAAAGAAAAATAGATCATTCACAGGTCCTTATAAAATATTTCTCCGAATCTTCGTTTTTTTGGTAATAAAAAGTGGAGAAATCAATTTTAAACAACGGTAAATATTAGATATTTCATAAAATTAACAAAATATTGTGTTCTAATAGTACTAAAAATTAATTTAAGCCTTATATTACATAAAAAAGCTTATTAGTCAGCAATAATACCATTCCTAGTTCTTATATTTATCTTATAACTTTTATACAAATAAGGAGATTTAAAATAACTATTTTTACTTAAATCTAAATTGAAGCAATAGAATTTCATAATAAATATAGCAATATTTAATTAATAAAGTAACTCATGAATGTAATAATTTGAAGTCTAGATAATCTAGGAGCAGTATTTTGTAAAATACCTAATGCTTATTTAATAAAATTTAGACTAAATCGAAGTTTTAATAATACAGCCTGAGCTATATTTATAATTTTAATAAATATAAAGATTTAATGATTTAATAATTAAAGATAAAATAGTTATATAGTATATAGTTGGAATTTAAAAGATATAGACGTTATATTATAAGATTATCTAAAAAGTACAATCCTTTAAAAAATGTATATTTTCAAATACTTATTTATTTGAATGTGAATTAAGAACTATCTCTAGTTATAAGATCATTCAATCAAATTTGCTAGTTATAAATTTATATGCACAAGTAAATAGATTTGCTAAAATGAAAGATAAGGATGATAGAAATTTAAAAATAAGAAAAAAAGAAATTAACTTGGTAAAGCAATTTATTCTAGTTTAAATCATAATACTTTAATATACAATGTAGTAGTTATCTTTATAATTAAATAAATGTTTAAGCAATTTATATAGTATTAGTTTAATATATAAAATAAATATTTATTAATTATTTTATTATCTACTTCTTTAAAGATAAATTATAAAGTCACATCTTCCTTCACTTAAGTTCAATTGCAATTATATAATAATATCTATTTAAATATATTTAATAAAATTAACTATCTATAGCATTAAAATTATAATATCTCAAATAGGTAGAATATTAGCTTTTACTCAAATAGAGAGATTATTAATTTTAGTAATTATGATTTTATTAATAATCTAATATATTTTAGATTAATATTTAAGCTTAAATAGCCAAGTATTTAATTTAGTTTGTCTTTATTAGCTAATAAGTATTGCAGTTAAATAAATATAGGTATATTAATTTTTCTATTATTAAATATCTTATTTATACCTCAGTAGTTTTTATGGTAAGCAAAAGCATAAAATAATAGTTTGATTATAGAAAGATAAGCTACTTAGGATACATTGGATTATAGAAAATATCTTAATTAAATAGAAATTCTTTAAGTATATATAAAACTAAAATTAACTAGCATTGGAATAAGAGCTATTATATTTAAGAAATTAAGTCTAGATGTTTATGTATATATGTTTAGAAATTATTGCCTAATTAATATTTATAATATTTTTTACTAGAAAAACAGCTTTTATACAACCTCTTTGTTCAATAGTATCAATTATGTCTTTTTTAAGAAATTTTTGTAAATCTTGCATAACAATCTTAAGATGAGAAGCTAAATAGTCAAGAAAGAAATTTGCATAATACAAAAATAATTTTAATGCTTACTCATAACTTTTTGCACTGAAGTCTGGTATCCATATTAAAGTTAGGTAATTTTTATAAAAATAAGTTATATATGAACTTAAAACTGACTTTATAAACTTTATTTTTTAATTTTATCAATCTGATTTCTATATAAGAATGACTATCTTTAAGAAATATAACTTTAATTAGACTTTTTGTTCAAACATATAGCAAGTATTAAAAAAATTAATGAAAAACTAAGAAGAAACTAAAAATAAATAAAAGATATTTAAGGATTAAATAATTTTAGATTCTAGAGGTTAATGAATCTTCCATATTATTACAAAATACATAATTCTTTAATAACTCTTTTGAGAGCTTTTATATATAATCATAATGGTAAAATTTCAATTTACTTAGTTTAAGAAATAGAAAGAAAAGCATATTAGATATATGTTAGTTAAAAATCTAGATTAAGTGATCTTTTAATAATTAGAATAAAGCTGAATCTAAAATTTTAAAAGCATTAAGAACTTATCATATAAATAATTAAATATACCATAAAGTAATTTTATTACTTCTTTAAATTTAAATTCATGCTTTTATATCTACTATTGGCTATATTAAGAAATTTAAAATTAGATAATTAAATATTTTTGGATTTAATAGATTCTCTAAAATGACTATATTTAACTGAGTATTATAATCTATTAAAAGAGTATTAATATACAATATGATCATACTATTAAGTGAATTTAGTTATAGGTAGAGTATATTAAATAAAATTAATAGAAATGCTTTACATTCTTTTATTTAATTAATTTATTAAATAATTAATAAATTTACTTTATCATCACCAGATAAAGTAAATCTACTAAGTAACAGACAATAAAGTAAATATTATTGAATAAAGATTTAAACTATAAAAGCTATTTGAAAAAAGTGATTTTTATTAAAGAAAGGGAAATTTATCCAGAATAACGTAATAATTCACTACAAAGATTACCTGGTTGAAATTTGAGCATCATTTAAAATTCAAATCAATAGCATTAAATTTATAATAAGAGTAGCTTTAGCTAAAATTTTAATGATGCTAATAAATTATAGATATAAGCTTTGAATATGATAAAAATGCTTATAAAGTTAATATATTTTTTATTAATTAAAATTATCTCTTTTAATATCTAAATTTTATAAAACCTTTTAGAGAAATTTATATAGCAATCATTATTATTTAATGTGATCTAAGCTTTTTTAAATTCTCATCTTTAAATCTAAATATTTTAATAGATAAATTGTAGTTGATTCACCACTTTTTTATTATCATTTACAAATATTAAAATTTAGATTTAAATTTTTCTTTAATTTTATAATGTTTATTATCTATTTTTCCAAACTAAATATTATGGATTTCTTTAGCTTTTTAATTTGGTTATTATTTAAAATAAATCTTCAAATATTTAAAATGTTTCTAGAATTAAAAAGAATTTTCCTATCTTTGATGGAATTTCAATTTTATATAAACTAAAATTTATTTATATCTAATAATTTTGCTTTTTTTGTCATTTTTCGAGAAATTTTATTTATAAATAACAGATTAAATTAGATGAATTTGAGTTAAATTTAAATTAATGATTTTAAAACAATGCGATTTTAGTACTGTAATATTATATTTTCCAATTAAACTATCATACCTTCCACTTCTATTATACTAGGTATTTAAATCCATTATTTTTATAATTTTATAGAATTTTAATTTAATAATATTATCTAATTTTTCACTCATTTTTGAATCACAACGAAAGTATTTCTATACTCTACACATTTTTCCATTTTTCATACAATTCTAAATTTTAGTTAGATTTAATATAATAAAGTAAAGTAGCAAAACAATGGGATAAAATTAAAAGCAAATTAAACATTTAAATTTTATCTTAGACTCTAGTAATTTAAAAATAGCAAGGAAGCACTAATATTTAATATTATTATTTTATATTAAATATGCTAATTTCTTAAAATTTTATTATTTCAAATATAAAAGTTTATAAACTTATTATTATTTACTAATATAATATTGTAATAAGATATTATTCTATTATTTTTCTTAAGAATTTCAACGTTTTAACCCTATCCAAGCATGTTTTATTTTAACTAATTTATTTAACTAAGATTTACCAACTTTTAGTTGATTATAACAACTTAGAATTATAGTTATTAAAATAAGAGAGTTTAGACTTTATTTTTCTTAATTATTAAAGTATAGTAATTAATTCCTTTTGAATACGCAATGCTATTTTATTTTAATTTTAGATTAAGTAATTCTTTTATAATAATTATTCTTCTTAACTATAACAATTCAAAGTAAAACTACTTTATTTTTATATAATCATAAGCTTTTGCTCATTTAACTAATTAATATAGGTAAAATTTAAGTCTTTGTTAGTATAATAAATGGAATATAGATTATATAAATTAGGCTTTTCTTGCCACTTAAATATGGGTTAGATTAAATATTATTTTAATTATTCTATCAGAAGGAATTTAATTTTCCTGCTTTAAGTATTATATAAGTTTCGTTTTCCAAAAGAAGAGCAAAAATTAGGGATTGTATTATATTTAACTAGATATAATTAATTAATTATATTGGCTAATAAAATTTGATAGCAAAATTAGACTTTATTTTTAACTAATAAACTAAAACTAAATCCAGTGGTTATAGTTATTTAATACTATAAAAGCTCTTTTCACTTATCAAGCGATAGGATTAAATGATAGATATAAGAATTTAATTTAAAATAAAGGAAGCAAGATTAAAAATAGAATTTTATGTATACTGAAGAATTAATAATTGTAAACGATAAAGGTATCTATAGATAATCAAATGCTTTAGAATAGTTATTCTATGAAAAAATCTAATAATCATCATTAAGAAATTGAAACATTAATTATAGTATAATTATTTAAATTTCTATGAGTAATGTACAATTTTTAGCTATTCATAAGGTAGTTATAATTCCCTTTTATTATTTTAGTAAATTTAAAAAAATTTATTAAGTTTAAGAGAAAATAAGATAAAATATGAGCTAAATCTGCATTTTTATTGCCTTAAAGTAAATAAAAGCGATTATTTCTGCTAATTAAGTAAATAAAATAAAAAAGAATTTGAAAATACTACAAAGGAAAAACTCTTCTTAATAACTATTTGTATATAATACAGTCACTTTAATCTGAAAACTAAACAATTTTTTAATAATTATTCAACTATTTTATTACAATATTTATTAAGTAAATTTTAAAAAATTTAGTAAATCTAAAGTCTCAAATGGAAAGAAGAAATAAATTGGAAGGAAGGAAAATATTGAAAAAAATAGATAGTTATTACAGATTAGATAAATTTCTTTCAAGTAATAAATAAAAATTTAGGCAAGGATCAAAGATCTAAAATTATTCTAAACTCATCAAAGTGAATTAAAGAATCAAATTTTTAAATTAGATGCTTCTTTTGTTTGAAATATAATAATAAAATACCTTTTATTAAGAATTGTTTAAAAATAAGAAAAGTACGCAAGAAATAACATTAATTTCTTAAAGCATAAATAGTAAAATAGCATAACTAAATGATAAAAAATTAAAAATAGTTTAAAATCAAAGGTCTTTTATAACTGTAATAAAGCTAATAATCCTTTATTTTAAATGTTTATCATCTCATTTTTGATTTTAATATTACTCTTAAAATTTATTTAATTTAAAGTTCGAGATATAAGTGAAGTTTTAAATAAGCAAAGTAAATTAATTATAGTATATAGCTATCTAGAAATTATCTAATAAACTTAAATCTAGTTTAAATATACATTAATTTATTATATATCTGTTGAAAAAGTTAGAAGATAGAAAGGAAGAAATTAATAAATAAGTTAATTTTTTAGAAATTCCTATTGTTTTATTGATTGAAAATTTAGTTAGAAATACTTTGCATCTAATAAAAGAAAATCGAATACTTCTGAGAGAACTACTAAAAGAATTTTATATTAAAATAATAGTAGTGCTCTAGTGTTTTCAATAACCATTTAAATATTTTAATGAAAAATTGTTTTAGCATCCTAAGCGGACAAATTTATTAAGTATTTTATATAAAAATATCAATAAGAAAAGTGAGGGAAAAAGAGAAAAAATAAGATAATTATTGATTTCTCAAAAAGCTATAAAATGAGTTGTTTAACGATAAAAATAACTAAATGAACTCTAATTTTTTAGAATAAGTCGAAATTAATTAAATAGAAAAATTAATAATGTAATTGTGCTTGGAAATAGATTTTGCATTATATTAAAATTTATTACTTTTAGTATCTCACTATATCATTTCTTCCTGTTAACTTTAGAAATAGGATTTACTAGAAAGAGAAATATAAATAAAATCGATTAATATTTCTATCAAGCCATCGAATAAAATACCAAAAAGAAAAATTTCTATCAAATAAAAATTAGTAAAATTTAGATGAAGCACGGATCATAGCTTAATTTGTTAATAAGATAAGCTAAATAATTAATAATAAAATAGAAAAAAAATCTTAGAACCGTATATAAAAGAAATAAATGAAAGGTAGTAAAATTAAAATAAATTATAGCTACTTAATTTCTAATTTATTAAGCTCTACTTAAATTCTATTTCGTACTGAAGGAATAATTATTATTTAAAAATGTATAAGGATAGTAGAAAAAAAATGCTATAAGATATTTAATTCTTCTGAAAATTTAGAATATAATGTTTTATTTACAAAGCAAATGAATTAATTAGTCATGACCAAAGATATGAATGAGTTGAAGTATTGCTAAAAAATAATAGTAGAAGTGGCTTTCTATTTAATTTAAATTTGGTATTTATTTTAAACTAGTAAAAGATGTAATTATATCTTAATCCTTTAATTATCCTCTTTTGCTTATATTCAATCTTTCAATTACTTTAATTTATTTAGATTTATTATTATTAATATTATATAAAAGAGGAAAGTTCTCACTATAAAAATCAATTAAAAGTTTTCAAGGATAAAACAACAAATTTATTTATTGAAGTGTACTAATATAAAAACACTTGAAATATAAGCATTAAAAGAATTTAATTATTAATAACTTTAATAAATTTATATTTATATACTTCAGCTAAAAATGACCAAATTAAAATTAACTTAGGAAAGAAATATATCGCAACCATTAATATAAAATAAGAAACTAAAAACTTTTTACTTCATTGTAAAATAACTTAAAAAAGAAAAGCTATTTCTAATTCCTTTCACTATAAAATTTATAAAGAAACTAAATTTTAATTTAACTAAGCCTGTAAATACTGTTTTGATTTCTAATTTTCTTCATCTTTTATAAGCTTAATTGCTAGATGAGAAAAGCAAATTTATTTAAATAATTTAATATAAAAATTTAAATTTTGAAATTTTATCTATAGTTAATGATTTGCATATTTTTAATTATAGCATCTACTATCTCTATTTGATTATTTACCTCAAAACTAAATATTTCGACTAAATCTTTGCTCTAGATGAAATTTTAATTAAATTGATTATTTTATAGTTAAATATAAATTCTCATTTTTAAATCCATTTTCTATTTTTTTAAGTGAATGATGTAAAGCATCTCAGTTAATTAGATAGTCGAGAAATCAAAAGCAATGTATTCACTTGATTTAATACTTAGTAAAGAAGTTTCGTAACTTGCTGCTATACAAATATTAGTACTCACGTATATCTAATATTTTAGCTATCATTTAGATCCTAATTTCATACCATCCTCTCTTAGTAGCTTTTTAGGAATTTTTAGAATAAAGCCAAGTAATAATTTTGAAGTTTGGAAATATTCAATAGCTGCTTTTGTGTCCATTCTACATTTGCTTCTTTATTTAAGATAGTGGAAAAATAAGCTATTAGTTTGAACGAAATAGTTTATATTAAACTAATTTTGCTGACTTTTAATACCTTTATAAACAGAATGACTTCTTTCACCTTTAAAAGAAATAGAAGAAAATTAAGTAGCATAAACAATTTTACTTATATTAGGAGCTTTGCTATTGATGTAAGTTAATAATATAGATGTATAATTTTGTCAATGCTCTGCTGTGTCTCTTTTTATAATTACATTTCTTACAATATAAAAGACTATTTAGCAATGTAAGTTAATAATTTAGATGTGAACTTAATCTAAAATTCCTTTTATGGATACTATTAGAAAAGCTTCTAGTAGTGTTGCTTAATATTTTAGGCTAATACGAGTTACTAATTTGGTCTTCTTTGATATTTGGTATAGTTCAATGCATTTACTTACTAAGTAGAATTGTATTTTACGATTGTTTTGTAAACAGAATATTTATAATGCTGAATCTGTTTAGAGTCAATTTCATTATCAGTATTATACTTTACAAGCATCTACATTTTGATGCTTATACTGTCATTATTTTATTCCTCTTTCTAAGTCAGAATATTCATATCTTTACAATCGTCTAATCTCAAATCATATAAAAACAGAGCATAAAAAGCAATTTGAACCTTTAGAAAGCTATGAATGTTTATTTCCAAATGAAAAGGTATTTGAGAAGTAGAAATAAGAGTAATTTACTTAGTTCAAAAGGAATTTTTTACCTTTACTAAAAGAACTAAAAAGTAGATAGCCATGAACTACTAATAAAGCTACTATAAGATATGCATATATAACTAGAAAATAAACAAATTTATACAGGAAGTTTATATTTAGAAGTTGCTAGGATATACTTCTATGGTAGGAATAACATTCAAAGTGCTTTAATTTACATCATCAAAGCTGAAAAATTATCTCTCAACTTTCTATAAAAATATGAAATAGCCATACTTAAAGGAATTATCAACTAAACTTTGATTAGTAAAAGAAACTCAGCTATTTAAGAAAGTCTTGAAAACTACTAGAAGTACATGGGGTCTAAACTTTTTGGTACAGAACTTGTAGATCCAATTTTAATATTGCAGTTTGAAGATTCAATTAAGTAACTATAAGAAGATTTGCTAAATTGTGAACTTAATTTCAGGGAACTTTGAAGTTACTTGCTTTAAACTAACCTTGGGCTTGAAGAATTTTTAGAGAAATGTTCCTAATGCTAGAATGCATAAAAATAGTTCAAAAAAAAACTGTAGCAAATGAAAAAAATAGCTCCTTAAAATTAGCAAATAGAAAAGATTTATCGAAACTATTTAAATGTCATAAAGCAAAATGACCTTAAAGCAAGCAAAGAGAAACAGCAAAACAAATAATTTTGATAAGAAGTGTAAAGATCCTAGCAGACTAACCTTCATATAAAAACTTTCGATTATTTATTTAGTAAAGAAACTATTATTTTTAGAATAAGTGCTGAAAGTCATAGCTTAGGCCAAATACTCCAAGTTTCCCAAAATATAGAATAAATACTAGGGTGAAATCATAAATATTTAGAAAATAAATCGCTAAATTTGTTGATGCCTTAGTTTTTTGCATAAAAGCACCAAGAAATGCTAGGCAAAATAACTAAAGATATAGTTTATTCTGGAAAAGTTAAATTTTTATTTGCATTAAACTCTTAAGGGCTTTTACAACCTATACGCAAAATAGCTTATTTATTACCAAGCAAAAAATAGGATGAAGGAATAGAATTTATTGGAATTATTTAGGTTATCAATGAATAAAAAAATACAGGAGTAATAATTCTTAATGAGGATAAAAATATAATAGGAATCTCCTAAAACTTAACTACAATCCTCCCTCCATAGATATCATAGCAATTAATAAAAGAATAAACTAGTATCAACTATTTAATTCCTGAATTTTACTATAACTTTGAAGATTTCTACAATTCTACTGAAACCTTATTTTTTATAATTAGTTCAGAGGAATAAAAAAAATAGATGAAATAATTTCTAGAAAAAGCTTAATAAAATAGAGATTTAATATGGAAAACAATAAAATAAGAGATCGATAGATTTTCAAACTAGCAAATATAAAGCTAAATAATAAAAAAACAAACCTCAACTAAATAGAAGTCCATTTAAATAATTAAATCAAGTTCTTAAACTGATTTATCGCAAGACAGATAAAGCTCAATTAATTCTAATTGAAGTAATAATGATACAAAAGATATTCCATTACTATTTTCATAAATCACTATTTAAAAATAGTAAATACTAAATCTGATATATTACGTTATATATATCTAATAAAACTTTAGCTTAGATCTAAGAGAAAACCTCTAAAAGACTCCTTCAATTTAATTAGAATAAATAGAATATGCTTCAAAAACCATATAAGCTACAAATATATCAGGCTAGTTTAATTATCAGTCGAGCATTTGTAATTCTGAAAAACCTAAATCATAGAAAATTAAATATTGAATGTCAACACGTCAACTCTTAAAAGTTCCTTAAGAAATAAAGATTTTAAAAATGTTAGGCTGCTTGTTAATTTTCCTTTTTGTGGCTACTATAATAATATATGTCGTAGAATTTAATATTTTAATAAACTCTTTCCTTTCTATTTGGGACTACTAAAAAGTAATCGCAAATATCATGATAAATTTTTGTAAATAAGGAGGTGCAGCTCGGTATTTAACTTTGATTTCCGAAAACAAGCTTGAAAGTGCAAGATGGGAAATTGAGCATATTAGTTAATAGTAATTTGAATAATTTTAGAGGAATCTTCTTTATGATAGCTCCTTAAATTTATAAATACTTATATAAGACGAATTATGTGGAACAAAATATCCAAGTGAGCATTAAAGTGATGTTCTAGATACTTGCTTTGGGTAAGTTTAAGTTCCAGATTTATTTGATTTTTCTACAAAAATAAGAATTGACGCTTAGTAAGCTACAGATAAACTAAACTTCTATTGCTTATCAAAATATGACGATCCTCTAGAAGACATATCTACGAAAGACTCTGCTATGCAGTTCATGATTTACACTGCTTATAATCCCTTACTGCAATATTTTAAAAATGAATCTTCTATATTTTACTAAATAATACGTGATAAATCTAGAGAGGCAAATAATCTATAAATAAAAATTGGAACTGTAACTTTGACCGTTAGCTCTGTTTTTTGTGTCTTGATAGTAATTTACATGATTCTTACTCTTAAAAAGATAAAGATTTCGGAGCATTAAGTCTTTTAAATTATCTTTAATATTAATAGAAAGACAAAGCTTGAGATGTTTTAATCTTTTCAAAGTTTGGATTGGAAAAGTGAAGACAAATAATCAAGTTAAGAAACTTATTAGAAGCCATAAGTTGAGTTAAGCTAACCTGCAACAACTGATTAACTTTTAAGTGAAGAAAATGCTTTAACAAGTGGAAGAAAGACAGCAGAATTTATTGTAAATAAAGAAAATATATTAGGAAGTGGAAAAAAAATTTAATTGAAAGAAGATATAACGATAGAAAAATCAAGTATGTTATCTGCATCCAAATAAAAAATATAAGAAAAAGATAGAAAAAATAAAAAGCAATAAGATAAAAATGATAAAAATAAATTAAAGAAAAAGGATATTTGCACTCCTCTAAAAGGAAATTTCAAATCTATTCTCACAATTATACTTGCTTTTAGTGTTTGCATGGTTTATTTAGTAGTTACAGAACAAATATTTAGCCAATTTCAAGAATAAATTGAATAGAGAATCTATTTGGTAGAGTACCTAGATACTTTAAGAGTAGATATTTCAATTGCCTCAGGAATTCTCAGAGAATATGTTTCCATGAATGGTACTACATACATACTAAATGAAAAGGTTAGTAAGTTAGGACATGAATGAAGTTAAGTTTTGCAAATTGATAGAGAAAATGTAATAAATCATTATGAAAATTACAAAAATTATTATAAAAAGGATGTTAATCTATTTTGGGAAGATTACTTTGAATAAAATATGTGTGATTTTAAAGATTTTTAAGATTAACAATTAATATGTAAAGAACTAGCAAGTGGAGTTATGCTTTAAGGAGCTGATCTAGCTCATGTAAGAGCAATAGAAATGTTTACTGAATGCATAAATGGAAATATCTAGCATTTGGACGATTTCGAAGAGCTTGACAATTGAATTGATTCTATTGATAATGCATTCACCGTTCTTACAACTGATGAAACTTAAGATTACGAGAATTTTGTCAAGTAAGCCTCTCTTCATTTTTCTCTTTGGTTTATTGCGGCAATTACAGTTGGGTTGCTTTTTTGGTTTAATTACGTAAATAGGTTAAAAGAACGACTTTGGAGCGTAAGAACTTTGTTTAAATTAATTCCACTTCAATAGCTTGTAAAAATAAAAGATGCTTACAATTACTTGACATAGAACGCCTCATGACTGACATTTTAATTTTTAAGTATAATTAAAATAATTTTTTAAGCCTTTAGACAATATAAATTGTTGCTATTCACCTTCCAAACTGTTTATAAGCAAAGAATCACAAAATAAAGTTAATAAATACCATAATATTTTAAAGCTAAATAAGAATTTAAATTAAAGCTAAATTCTACAAAAATCAACTATTTAGCTATCCATTAAGTAATTAATTTTTGCAAGTGCTACTTGGAAAAAATTGTTTATCAAATTTTATAGGAAATGATAGTTCAATGATGTACAACTATGATAATATAGTTATGTATTATAAGTTGAAAATATTTAATGCTAGCAGGTAGAAAATTTTTAGGAATTAAAAATTTATTTAGATGCTTAAATAAGCCTCTTCATATTTAAGTCTTTCCATAATTTTTTTAAATAAGTGGTTAAAATTTTAATATGTTTATTATTCATCGACTTTTTACAGTTTGTAAAGATGTTATAAATTAATTAGTATTGATGATGAATCTGTTTTTAAACATAAGTTTAGAATTAATAATATAGATTTTAGCAGCATTTTAAATCTTTTGCTAGTTTATCAAAAACTATAAAGAAGTTAAGCTACGTTCAAACCAGGGTTATTCATAAATTTAGCAATAGGAATGGAATATTTAATGATTATTTTAAATTTTCCTCTATTACAATCTAATTAATTATTAAAATATACCTTAAGGAAAAATGGTAGATGCTTTATATCTCTATTTAATTTTTAAGTAATTCTTAAGAATATCCTCTTTCATCTTTTTTTATCTCATGAGAAATTGAAAAAAGTCTTGATAAATCTTAGCTTATCTTAGCAATCATTACTTTAAATTTTAATATCTTAATTTTTGGTTATCAAGAAAGCAAAGTTTTTTATTATATAATATTTAAAAGGTTCCTAACAAAGCTTTGCATTTAAATCTAAACAATATGATGCGATTAAGTCAAAGCTATGTTAGTATAAATTTATATATTTTTACTCTTTTGCTAGTTTTATTTTCTCTAGTCTATTCATAATTGTCTTGCTTAAGCGATACTAATTACTTCGATACTTTTAATTTCATTTAATAATTATTTGGGTAATAAAGGATTAAATTTCCAAGTTTTCAATATTATATAATCGTCACGTTAAAATATATGATTCTCATGCATAAGGGAATAGGAAATCTTATGTTTACTAATAAATATTTGAAGGAATATCTTAAATCAGTAATTCTAAGACATTAAAAACTCATTAAGCATAAATACAATTTTATTTATATAAAGCTTATTTAATTTTAAATCATAATCCTTTATAAAAAAGAGAATAATCATTTTAATATATCTAATTAAATCTAAATATCTATAATTCTTTATTTAAATATGCTTTTAATTATTTTTCTTAAAATAATCAATGAATCACCTTCTAGACAAATTATTTTTAAATAGATGTAAATAGATATTAACATAAATTGATATAAGTTGTGGTATCTTAATATAGCTCATATAAATTGTAAGAGGTTTTCAACTATTTATATCTAATAATTATAATTCTTTTGAATGATATTTCAAAATTTATATGATGTTCAAATCTTAATTATTCTAAAATTTTACAATATCTCTATATTTATTGATTCTTTGTCTAATAATCACCAAAATAAACTTTCTACACCATATATATATTTTAATAATTAATAATAAAGCTTTAGCAAAAGCATAATTATGAATATTTAAAAATAGAAATGCTAACTTAGCTATATTTATATTTATTAAAGTATTTTATACTTATAAAATTGATTTTATTTAGATTATAAATCATAAAAATTCTAGAAAAATTAAATAAAGCTAGAATAAAATAATAATAAAGCAATAAATGAAAGAATTTATAAATAATTACAACTATATTGAGTATGATTAACTTAAGATATAGTATAATTTAGTAGGCTTTAGATATGCTCTTGATTATATACTTTTAATCATTTTCTTACAAGCAAATTTTTGATAATTTGATTTAATTAAGTTAAATAATTGTTATGAAAGCAAAAGGTTAAGGATATTATTCCAAAGAATATTTAAGTAAAGGAATATACAGCAAGAAGGTATAAAATATTATTTTAAATAATAAACTTCTTTAATAGGAAGAAAAATTTGGAATTGATTATTTAATATATTTCTTTAATTATTTGCTTGAATGTTCTGATATAGATTCGAAATTGCTTTATTTCTTTTTAACCTTCTTTGTCTAAAGTTAACGCCTTAATTCGATATTAATTAAAAAAAATAAAGCTTTTGATATCTTTTATAAAACTCAAAAAACATAAAGATTCCAAAATTTCGAAGATTTGATCGAATTTATAATGTCTAACTAAGAGCTTGAAAAATTAAAATATAATATTTTATTTTAAGAGAAGAATATAAGCTTATATTACTATTTTATTACATATTAAATTGACTAATTTATATGAAAATTCTACGAATGTCTACTAAAATAATTTATCACTTTTGGTTAAGTAAAAACAATATTTAATATAAATTTATTTATCATCAATGAACCTTTAGTAAAAAGACTAGCGTTCATAACTTTTAACTTACTTGATGACTATTCATCACAATAAAATTTTAATTTACTTAGAATTAAATTTTGAATGTAATGAATAAATAACTATAGGGTCTTTAATTTTAAATATTAAAGTTATCTTAATTATCAAGTAATGAGTGATAAAGATAATAATATAAGTATATGAGAAACTTAAGATTTTAAGACTTTCAGATGTTACTAGATCTAATAAGTTTATATTAATTTTAGAGGTTTCCTTTAATTAAATTTTATATATATGTTAAGCAAATTTATATTTAAAAAACATTTATCTTTGGTAAATATCTTCAAAACAGAAAGAAGTAATTTTATTATATTAAATATATAGAAATCTGATGTTTATTTTTAGAAAAGGTATTGGTTTTAGTTAAGAATAGCAGCCAAAGATAAGCAAAAGCAAGGTAATTCAAAGAAAATAGTAGAAATTTTAATATTTAGGAATAAAATAAATTATCTTAAGAGATAAATAAAATAATATTATGATTAAATGGTTTATCTAAATAAAGATAAATGATAAAAATTAAATTTACTTAAATTAAGTTAATTATGAAGCTATCTGTTTAAATAGAGAATAAAGAAAAATTAAAAAAATCCAAGCATTCTAATATCTGCATAATATTTTCATCAAAATTCAGATTTAAAATTAATATCATAAAGCTTTTATTAATATCTTAAACATAAAATTGTAAAAGTTAAAAATAAAGATACTAAAAGAAAATTATTAAATTAATTAATTTAAGTTACTATTAAAATTATTTAAAACAATTTAGTTAAAAAGTTGTTGCTTAAAAAAAGAAATTGCTTATTTGTCAAGTATTTTAATTAAAAATTAAAATAAATTATGAAATTTGTGATTTTTTTAGCAAATAAAAAATTCACAAATTTTTAGCGAAAATCTTTTAGGATTTTATCAAGTTTGAATAAATAAACAAAAAAAAATGATACATATTATGCAAATAATTTTAGATATACATTTAAAATTTTCTATAATTCTTTGTATCTATTAGAATAATTTTATAAACGTTTCTACTTCTTTCTAAAATTCGAAGTTAAAAAACTCTAAAATAATTAAAAATAGTAGATATAATTATATTTCTAAATTCATTTCTTAAGTTTGTATCTGAGATTAAATTATAATCGAGTTAGCAATTTTTTCTTTTTTAGCACTAATTTAAGATAAAAATAAAATTATATCCAGGTTAGTTTTTATTCATAGATACTTAAAAATAATAATTATAAAATTACTTAAAAATCATTTTTATATACTTATATCTTTATCTTTATCATTTTCTTATTCTTTATTTTCAAATTATATACTAATTATCAACTTTTAACTGGCAATTGCTTTTTACAATTATCAATTTTATAATTTTTACTATATTAAATTTACTTTAAAATGAATTCATCCCTTTTTCTTTATTTTATTGTAATTTTAAAATTAAGTAATTATTCCAATTAATATCATAAGATTAAAAAAAGTTCCGTTTCTAACTAATAAATTGAATCATTTCACCTACTTAAATATAAAAACCTTTTATATAAAAATGATCCTTAATTATTGTGCATAATATCAATAAGATCCTTCATATTCAATTTATTTTCTAATTTTCTTAAGTATGTCAAATGTTTTAGATTTCATGCTACATTTCAAAATTTAAAAAAATTAGAACCAATTGAAATCATCTAAAATCTTACTTTATATTAAAAGAAACCAAATTTTTCTATATTCAACAAGTAATTTTTCAATTTTATTCTAATTAATAATTTTTAATTTATTTTTTGTTTGAATAATGATTTGTGCTGAATGGAACTCAAAAAATCTAGTTAGTCGTATATAACTTGAATTTTTACCTTTTTAATTAAAATTTTTATTTTCAAATTACTTTGAAATTTTGAAATTTTCCCTTTATTCGAATTTTAAAGTTTATGTATTATAGCAAGCATTTTAAGTTTATTATAGTTTAAAATTATTTGCAATTCTTAAACTTTGCAACTAATAATAGATTAACTTTAAATTATTATTTTAGTTCTATTTAAACTTTATTAGAATCAAACTTAATTTAATTTTAAGTTTGCCATGGTACTGTTATAATGAACTAAAATTAAAATTTTTAAGAAAGTTTTTCCGTCTTTTATGAGTATAGATTTATCTTTATTATTTCAATGAAGTTCTATAATTTTTCTTTGATTTATACTGTTACCTTTGTAAAATTTTTATAATTTTTAGTATTTAAAGTTTAATACAGTCTTTTATCAGAAATTTTATACATTTTATTATTTCTATTTTAAGTTTAATATAATATGAAATGATTTCAACTGTTTAAGACTAAATTTTTGTTATATGCACTCATTTTTCTCTAAAGAAAAATGGAAATAAGTAATAAAATATTTGAATACTTTAGTTTAATGGTTAGATAAAATTTTACATAAAAGTTTTCTTAATAAAACAAAGAAAATAAAGACTAATTATAATTATTTTAAAAGATTCCAATTTTGATATATTTTCTTTTATTCCTCGTAATTTCATCCAAAATTTTCAGTGATAACTTCATTAACTCTTTTATCTTTTAAGAAATTAAAAATTATTCAATTTAAATATTGTTTAGGTTGTATTTAAGCTTCTTTTCTTTAAATTTAGCATGCTACATAAACGATGTAATATAATTCTTAATATCTAAACTTAATTATTTCTTTTTTTATTTCGATAAATTTAAATAAAGATATTATTCAATTTTAACTCTTTTGAAACTTTTTTAAGATAAATTTTATTGAAAGCAACTTATTCTATTATTTTAAATATAGATATAGTAATAATTTAAAAGGTTAAAAATTATACTATGATAGGAAACTTGATTTTTGTATTATTTTTAGATATCTTTGATTATTAAGACTTTTAAATTAAAAATTAAAAACTCAGCTTATATTAACTAGCAATTTTTAGCTTAGAAGTGTTTCAGTAAGTTTAACTGATTTATGCAATAAACGAAGATAGAATAATATTTGATAATTTAGATTTACTTTATTTTCATGCAAATGTACCCAATAAAACAGTATTTAATATAAATAGAATGAAGATTTTATAATGATAATTCTAACAATCATTCGTTGGTTGACTTTTCATTTCTACAATTAGGTATTCTAAGATGTTATTCTCTAGTATCAAAATTTGGTTCTTCAAACTCATCTAATTTAATTTTTCCATAAAATTCCTTCAAATTGTTTTTTTATCCATCAAATTTTTTCTTAAGTTCTTAAAAATTATCTTCGAATCATTTTATGTCCTATCTACTTTTAGTTCTTAGTGTTGGCTGTTCTTTATGAAGTTTAGTTCTTAATGGAGGCAACGGAATGGGAGTTGCAATATATCTAATTTTTTTAAGGAGCAATCTGTTTTCAAGAGAGACTTACTTAGTCTCAGGTCTTTTTCTTTATGATAGACTTGTATCGTAAGTCTTATTTAAATTTTCTTTTTACTTAATGTCAAATATCTTAAACAATTTTTTATATATGACCTCATTTTCAAGTTCTTTTTGCTTTTATTTCTATTCATTAGTCTGAATCATTTTAAGTCTTCAATTTATTTCCTGACGATTTGGATTTTTAAGTCCTGCTTACTTAGTAAAAGGTCCTGTGCAAATTGGAAATCCTGTATTTTTTAATCATTTATAATACTTCTAAAAATATTCAGCTTTTGTTCTTTTTTAACATTTTCCAGCTAAAAAATCGAGATGTAAACTAGGTTTAAGAAGGGAAAACTCATCATAATTAGTTAGCTCAGAAGTATGATCTAAATTACTATATTTGAAGCAAATAGTAGTTTTTTCATCTAGCAATTCGTTAGAAGAAGTGGCATTAAATTTAGAAACAGTAGGTGGTCTTCTTTCTTTTTTGGTTCTTTTTCTAACTGGACATTTGTTTACAAAAAAGAAAGAAGGAGCATCCTAACTTATATCATTAACAAATTTTTTACCTTCCATATTTAGGCTCTTAAAATTGTAAACTTTTTAATAGTTTCATAATAATTACCTAGAATACTGCTACCTTGCTGAATTAGATAAGCTTTAAATATTATTTTTTAATTTAATATTTTCTATCTGTGCTTTGAGTATTTATGTGGTAAGATTTGAGTACAATTTTAACTAGAAAATTTTATAATGAAGGATCTTATGTTTAGGCCTTGATGACTTATAAAAATAAAGCTCTTTAATTATAGTCGAAAATTGATTAATAAAGTATTTATATAAGATATTATATGCAGCAATTTGAAATTATTGAATTAAAGAGTTCTTATCTTAAAATTTGATTGGATCACAACTCTACTTTTGTTTTTTGAGCCTTGTCTGAACTTTTTTTCTTTTTAATTTATATTTTCCTACTTACTTTCAATATCTCATAAAATTGAGTTTCATTTCCATTCCAGATTTATTTGTCTCTATATTCAATGTTTATCTATCTATTGTTATAAAAGTAAATATAGATTTAATCTGCAAAATCAGGGGCTTCTTAATAAAAATCTAATGCTTAAAGAGTGCAAGCAAATTAGGTTTCATCTCCAATGTAAATTTTTAACTTAACGCTCTACTCATGTGTCTAGTTATAAACGCTTAAACTGTAATTTTTTCACTCATCAAACAAATACTTAGTCATTAAATATTAGCCAGATATCTCCTTGCAGTAAGAGTTCTTTTATTTATAAATAGCACATTCTTTCAAATCTTCTATAATTTTAGGATCTTTCTAATTTATTTTTTTAATAATTTAATGCTGTTACTCATGCTGCAAGGTTCTTAAAGTATTATAAATCTATGAGCAAGTTGTTATTTATCCTATAGATTCGTTTAATACTTTTTGAACTTTTTTATAAAGAGGAACTAAGTTTGTTGAATAATTCATTCATTCTTTTGATCTTTCGTTCTAACTCTTAAAATAGTTTAATTTTTGAAAAGCAGTATGAGGATGTAATAGCTTATCTTCTTATGGAGGAAGTCAATTAATTTCAAACTTTGAAAACTAATTATTTCCTTTCAAAGTCTGAGGATAGAGACCTTCCATTTAATATAAAGCACTTAATTATGTTCTATTAGCGTGGTTGGCTCATATAATAATCTCGTTTTTATTATATTCAGGACTTAAAAACTATTATTCAACAATAAATTTCTACCTTAAAGACTATCCAATTTTATGGTGCTGTAGCTTTCCATTTTCAGTTAATTACATTCACCCAACGGTTCATTTATATGTATCGAAATTTCATTGCTAGTTAGGTGATCTAGCTCCATGAATTGAATATTCTATAATTCCTTATAATTTCTGAGCTCTTAATAAAGCAATAGAACATACTAAACTTATTATCAAAGTGCAGAGATTCATTTTGATATTAAGCTATTCTTTGCTAGTAAATTATTAATTTAAAGAACTGTAAAGTAAAAATTAAACCTAATATCTTAAATTTGATATTTGGTTCATTTTAATAGTTAACTATTATAGTTCAGCTATACCTAAGACTAGATGTTTAAAAGAAATAGGGAAGAATTATGATGCAGGTAATAATTAAATTAACTTTAAGCAAAAAATTTTGCAAAATATACAACTCAAATAAAAGAGGATTCTGATGATGCAGTAGAAGGTGAAAAAATAAGCGTCTCTTTAGAATTCTTGGGTAAGTTTCTATCATATAGAAAGCTCATAAGTTTAATAACATTTTCTGAGCTTGGAGATATCTAAATATTTAATTCTAATTTTAAAAATTTGCAGGCTAAGTAAAGGCATGCTTAGCTAATAGCTTCTGATGATGCTATTAAGCAAGCACGAGTCTTTCAACTTTCATTTGCAAATTTATTAGCTATATCAACTAGCTAAGATTTCTCTTCTTCTTTCAATTACTGCTACTAAACATAAGTCTGAATATATCCGTAAGGAAGATCGATATTAAGTTCGAAATTTATTTCATGCAGCATCCATAGTTCATGTGCCTAAAGAGATTCTTTAAGTCTTTCCATTTATCTTGGATGGATTTTAGAATAATTGGTTATTTTTGTTTTAGTTGCATATGGATTCAAACTTCTATTACGATCTTGATCGAACTCTCAATAAGCAATTATGAGTATTTCGATTCGGATTGGGCAATATTCAGACTTGCAAGCTACATATAAAGCAGCTGTAGCTAGCATCAGGCGATTGAAAGCTAGAAATGAATTTTTAAAGGAAGCTAGGTGAATATAGGCCATTGCAACTCCCACAACAGGCATTCTAATTTACAGTTTTTCTCCAATTGTCGTTACACATTGGAAGCAATCATTTATACAAGCAAGTTCATACTCAATACTCTATCCACAGAGAATCGTTTAACTCTATGTTAGCTTGTCGAAATTGATTCTTTTCATTTTTGTATATAATACAATATATTTTGATAATTAATGAAATTTTACAATTAATTATGACATTGTCAACACTTCACTTCTATTTACATACATTCAACTATTTCCATCTTAAACAGAATAAAATATGAAATCTTCTTACACAATCAAAAATATTTGCCTCTATAAAATTCCATTTATTACACTCTACAGAAATAAATAGATCTTATCACTATTTTTCCTTTTCCTTTTTGAAAGTAATTTTTATCAATCATTTGTTCGCTACTTATAAGATATAACTTATGCTAATTCAGAATAGTTTTAACTATTTATTTTAAAAAAGCCTGGGATATATAAAAGGAATCAAGGAATAAATCTACATCAGTCTGTAATATAATAACGATTTATATTAATTACATCAACTCTTCATAATTAAAGCATCGATAATCATACTTATTATCTTTTTCCATCTTTTTTACTTTGCTTATCCCATTTGTTTCTTAATTCATACTTTTAAGCAAATCTTATCATAATAATATACAGGAATCTTTTATCTCTTTACTATAATTATAGGATTAGAAAAAGAGGCTTAATGAATTAATAGTAGCTTTGCAAGTAAAATTAAATAAAAGGTGATAAAGTCAGCAAAGAGGACATTTGGTATTTAAATGCTTAAGAAATAATTACTTTAATCAAAATTTACATAATATAAAAAGTAAATTCTAGCAAAGGTATATGTAAGAGCGTTAATTAATAGTTTAGCAAGTCATAAGTAAAAAATTAAAGGAGTTTATATGTTTATATGATAGTTATTTTGGATTGAAATTTCATTTAATTTCATCAAATTTTTTGCTTTAAATATTAACTGAAATTATTCACAGATTACTGAAAGAAAAACAGACTTAGTTTAAATTGAGGAATGTTCTTGATTGCATATAAAATGAAATAGAATGATTTAGATTATGAAGCCAAAGAATGGACTTATTAGGAAGATATGTTTTTGTCTTAGTATGCTTCAACTTGTGAAGAAATTAAGTGACATAAGATTACAAAAAAAATCAACAAACATTTTCACAATAAACAAGAAGTCAGGAAATCAAGTCACGTAAAGCGTAGGTTGGAAAAAGTAATGAATCCTCTTTAATAAAAAAAATGATCAAGAAACGAAGCTGTAAAATTCTGCTAATTATCTTCGTAGTATGTACATTCCAGCAGACGATTCTGAAACAGATTAAAAAAAGAATTTAGTGGATATACATATAAAATGCTAATGCATAAATTGAAACAACTAGAAGTGTTAAAGTAGGCTTAATTCATTTTTGAGCATAAAAATCGGGAGATAAAAAGCCAAATGGCTTCCTAAACTCCTTTGGACGTTCTTTGCAAGAGATTAGAGTGTTACGAATAACCTTTATGCTTTTTAAATTGTAACTTCCATTTTGATTAGTTTTCTATTTAACAATCAAAAGGATTAAAAATATTTTCTCTTAGTATATTTAATCACGTTTCATTTAGTTTAATTGTTTGTTAACAATTAATTCTTATCAAATACAAATATTACAATCTTTTCCTTTTAAATACTCCTTTGCAAATTTCTTCTTCCATCTAATTTTATCTTTTATAATATTTACTTTTTTATTTTTAAATCTATTTAGAACTACTTATTCATGAAATAGGCTATATAGATTAATTTTAATTATCTTAGTATGAAATTTATTAATAAATTAGCTTTTTAGTTTATGATGTTTATTAAAACTTTTTTAGGCTTCTTTTCTAGCCAAATTGTAATAAAGTATTAAAAGTTTGTCTTTAATGTAAAAACCCTTATTTGCATGCATCAATACTAAGTTTAAAGAAATAAAAATAATTTAAGCCTCCGTAAAAGTGTATAAGCTAAATACAGGTTAATATAAATTGGTTTAATGATAGCAAATAGAATCTTCTTGCTAACTAAAATACTGGGTTTGCCAATTAATCTTGAGGTAATATATTAGGTATCTACATTACTAGTTAATTTTAATATTATTATTTTTCTCTTTTATTCTTTAGTTTCATTAATATTTTTTAACAAAATTAGTAGAATATTTTAAAAGGCCAGAATATATCTAAAACATAAACATTTTTAAATGTTTATTATATTTAAAATAATAGTACAAGCATAGAAGTACCATATATTAATAATTTCCAATATTAAAACTATTTAACTTTCAATTAAATAATCTCTACACTCCCAACTTTCTAAATATTTTCCATTTTATTTGTTAATATGAAATAGTAACATAATAGATATATTTTAAATTAAAAAATAAAGCTTTAATTATAAAGAATATACTCGTAAAATATTTCCGATATTAAATAATTTAGCTAGTAGACTGTTGGTATAATTATTAAATCTTACAACTTCATATCAATTAAAGTCAAAATGCTTTGCTAAATTCATTTTGTTCTTTATTAAATTCTAAATTAATAAGATATTTCTCTTAGGTTAGATAAACCTGCTTTTAATTTTATCTGCTATTTCAAAAGAATAAGCTTAAATTTTAAGTTTTTGTATTTAAATTCTTAATTGTTATATTATGAAAAATAAAAGAAATGCTTAATCAAATATAATTTTTATAAATGTATATAGTAATTATATTCAAAGGGAATAAATCATAACTCATATAGTTATCATAAGTTCAATTTAGTAAAATTTATTTGGACATTTTATACTAGAATTAATGCTTCATATAAAGTAAAATCTAAAAGAAGTAGTTATTTTTATTAGTATCTTAGATATATAAATACTAGCCTTTAATTTTTATAAATAAAAGATATATAATCAACTGCAATTACCTTTAAATTTGTAAAATTATTTAAAATAAAGTAGAAAGCTATAGAGTAAGTGAAAGGTATAATGAAACTTATTTTAAACATTTTCTTACTCATTTTGCTTTTTTAAATAAATTATTTTAATGCAAATTAATTTCCTTTTTTGGATCTTATTAATATGAAATTTAAACAAGGCACAAAATATTCTACAATTAAAATTCTAAATTTTTATTAATTCCAAATAATGTAAACTTTCATAAGAACTAAATTTTTATTTCAAATTAATCTTTCTTAATCGTATGAAAATAAAGCAACGGAATAAAACGATTAAAAAATTACCTTTTTTGATATAAAACAAAGAAGATATCTTTTGATATTCTGATTACTCATAAAACAGCTGATTGAAAGCTTATAATTATCATTATAGCTGATCTATTTAATTACATACTTTAATATTGTTAATTGGGTGCTAAATTTATGTTTCAAGCAGCAATTTAAACTAATGAATTTAATTAATACTCGTAAAAAATTGGTA
Organism: Loxodes magnus; assembly: GCA_946699065.1. NCBI lineage: Eukaryota > Ciliophora > Karyorelictea > Loxodida > Loxodidae > Loxodes > Loxodes magnus. The sequence continues at coordinate 501,561 of CAMPDV010000016.1, forward strand.
TAAGAACTTGTAATTAAATTAAAGGTACTTAATTATTTTTATAAAAATGTTGCAAATTTTTTAATTTATTTTTGTTCTATATTCTTAACTTAGAAATTTTAAATAATTGACTTTGATCAAAAATTTTAATAAAAATAGTTTTAACTTAGCATGAAAAGTAAGCAATATAAGTTTTATCAAACTTCATCTGAGAGAAAGATTTTTTTGTCCTTGGTCACAGATTTTTACTAGATCTTCTCAACTTTTGCACTTTCTAAATTATCCTCTTATGTTTTGAAACCTCTAATACTACTAAAATTTTTGAAGACTTGCTGTTGTCTTGTCTTTCACTCTTGATTTTTCACTTCAGTGAAAAGTTCGCTTGATATTTCCTTACATAAATTAATAAACTTTTTTTCTTTTTTTGTTAGTGTTTTAAAATAATGTAAGTCATAACTCCTAATATTATCTTAATTAATCTAAACAAAATAAAATAACTTACATCAATAAATTAAGTTATTATTTATTTTCTTTTCTTACTAACTTTACCAATTGCTAAATCAGTTATGAGTATTTCGATTTAATTGAATCCTAATACATTTTATCTCAGATCAACCATTTCCTTTTTAATTTGCTCATTTAAGTAAATGCCGAATTGTTTTTGAACCTTTTTGCTTTTCCCTTATTTTAAATTTTTAAGAAAATTATCTTCTTTAAGTGATTTTTTTGCTGGTTATGCAAGATTATCGTCCTCCTACTCAAAAAATTAATCGTTGCTATAGTAATCAACCACACTCATCTATGTTTTACGTAGATTTTTTTAAAGGATTTCAACTTAATTCTTGTAATACACTGATTTATTAATCTATTCTTAAAAATTAAATCTAGAGATGTTTCTCTATGTTCTTGAATCTAAGCTTTCGTTAAGAGGTTTTCTTTCGTTAAATGGAGATACTGCCAATTCATTATTGTGTGTAATTGGTTATAATTCATTAAAATTTTTAGGGGAAAAAGCTATTAAGTTTTGAAGTGTTGCTTAAATTTCGATAGTTTTTTTTTAGTTGTTTTAAATTTACTAATTCTAGCTTTAAATTTTATCTTCAGTTATTTCCTATATTTTAGATAAGCAGTTTTCCATTGTCATTTAGGCAGAAATTTACTATTATAAAACTCCATGCTACTTTAAGAATTCGAAATACTGTACTACATTGAATAGATAGTTCTATATGGATTCACATATCGCAGATTTCTTTTAATTGTAGATTTGGTATTGAGTTAGAAAATAGTGGACAGAAGTTATGCATTCACTGTCTATAGAATTATTTTCGAAAGCATAAGTTATATTCTTTAATACATGTTAAATCTCAGCTAAATGCTGGAAGTTAAATATTATTTCATCCATTTTGAAATTTGTTTTATTGAAAACAAAGCTTGTTAGTAATCCTGGACATCTAGCTTTACTTACCAGTTGGATAAATGCAAATGAAAGATTCTTGTATTTTAAGAATTCTGTTTTGTCTTAAAATTCATTTTCGTTAGTTTTGTTACATTGTTCTCTAAATTTTATAAGATTTTTACTAGATAACTTCTTCAGAGCTTTAAAAATTTTAACTTTAAGCTTTTAATTTTCTTCTGAAGCCTTTACAAGCTTCTCATTTTTGTTTTTTGTATTCTTAAAAATAGGAAATAACTCTTTTCCTAGCGACCTTATGTTCTTTAAATTTAATGGGATTAATTAATTATTATTGAGTTTAAAGTTTTATTTAAAAACATCTTCATCTGTATTTAGATCTAAGCTTTCAGTTTAATCAGTATCTATTTTCAACATTTAAGGATTATTTAAAATTTTAAAGGATTTTTCAGAAAAATTATTTTTCAAAATTTTTTTAATCTTATTCTATTTCTCATAAGTATTGCTAGTGACTTTCTATCCCTCTTGATTATAGTTTTTTTTTTCTTCATATCTTCATTTTTTTTAATTATTTTAGTGAGATATCTCTGACTTAGATTTTTTATTTTAATTTTTGACTATAAAAGGTTTAATTTCTTAAACTTATTAAGTATCTATGAGTTTTTTACTTTATAATTCACGATTGGATTTACTTCTTTTCATTTGGAAAGTCTTAATAAGCTTTTAATTTCCATTCTTATCTTTTTCAACTTATTAATTTTATTTAATTTTAGGTTTATGTACTATTTTCTTTTTGTTTTAATAACTAAATTTAGGTGTTAAAGGTTCATTTTCAACATTTAGAATCTCTGATTTTGGTTTGTTTCTTAAATTTTCATTTTCGAGGATTTAATCTAACGAAGTTAAACTTCTTTTTTTCTTAAATTTCTAGACAATTTAATTTTAATTCAATTCTTATTATTTACAATCAGACAGTTATGAGGAAATTTCATTATTTTATTGATTTTCTAATTTTGATTCCAAACTTAAAGGTATTTAATTTTAGTAATTTTATGTTTTGATTTATAAATCTTCTTATGCTATTTAAAGTTTATCAGGCTACTTTTTTTATTACTATTTTTTTTGCTATCGATTTAGATTAAAGTCACCTTTTTAATCTTTTTACTTATTTTATTAATTTTTTAAGGAAAACTTTTCTTAGATATCATCATATTATTCTTTAATTTTTGATCATATATTTTCAACTTAATCTTCTTCATTTTATAACTATGCTTTTTTATTTTAGCTTTAAATATAATCCTTTGGTGTTAAGGCTTAACAATGATTTTTATTTGTTTTCTGCTATTTAGATTAAGCTTATAAAGCTAAATTTTATTTACGTTTTTAGTTTTAAGAAGTATTAAACTCTTTCATTTAGTCTTGATTTTGCTACTTTTCTTCTATCATGATTTATTCTTTTTTAATATCTTTGGATTTATTCTTAGAAATGATTGAACTAGTCTTGCTAGGCTTCTTCTTTATTTAATTTTTGCTAGAAAAATAGTTATCTAACATCTTTTACTTATTGGATTTATTGATATTCTAATTTCTCAATTATTCCTATTAATGAGATTAAGAATTAATGATTTTCTAATTTTATTCGTTATCTTCTTTTAATCGCTTCTAAGCTTATTATTTGGTTTTATTCTAAGCTTCCTTCCAACTATTTGAGTCTTTTTATTTAAACTGCTCCTTTTTCTTAATAATTTCGTTCTCAAAATCTTTTAAATCTTACTTCTTTAATTCCTTCACTTTAAGTAAATTCTAATATTCCTTTTCTATTTAGCCATTATTCTATTAACTACTTAGTTAATTTTGTTCTTCTTATTTTTAGTTTTAAACCAAATAAATAATATCTTCAAATTACTTTGCCTATAATTCTTTAATTATCTAATTGTCTTACGTTCCTCCATAAACTTAACTAAGCATTTTCTGTCTGATCTATTCCATTTTTTCACTCAGAGAGTTAATTTTTTCATCTTGGGCTTTATAAAATTCTGAAGCTCCTATTTTATGATTTTCATTTTCCATTTTACTTATCTCAGGAACATTCTAATCTATCTTCTTTGCTGGAAAATCCGAGTGAGGCTAGGGAGAAGATAATATGGTTTCCATATTTGAAAACTTAAAGAAAATATTGTTCAAAAATATATAAAAAGCTATTAAGCTCTATTATTTACAGCTTATTTCTAATTATTATCTTCTAAATAGAGCTCTCTAGCTAACTATTTATATAGCTTCTATCTTTCCTCTAAAGCAAATTACAACTTAGAACTTAGAATTAATGAATATTTTATTGTTGCTCTTCTAGTATTTGGCAGTTGTATTTTTATATCTATTAAATTAAGCTTGCTAAAGAGAAAAGTGAGATATAGATAATATGCTTTAATACAACTAAAGAAGATATTAATAAAGTCAAGCTTAACTTTTTACTAGATTTGCAATTTTAAATTTAGCGTAAAATATTTTTATTTTCTTTTACCTATTATGTTGTAAAAGGATGATGATTTAATAATTTTTTGAAATTAATGAAAGCTATAAATGATAAAAGTAAAAGAAATAAATAATATAAAAAGATGCATTTTCTTTAGAAAATCAGATTATTAAGCTATTAATATAAATTAAACTTTTAAATAGATTTTAAAACTAAATATAATGAGAAAACTTAGTATGGTAAATGTCTATTGAAAATATATATGCAAATGCTTAATATTGACTCTCCTTCTATAAAATAATGAAAATTATTTAATATTTTCGAATATTTTATGACTATCTTATGGGTTAATTCTATCTTGAAAAGGTTCTTATAAATTTAAAAAATATTTAGTAATATAAAATTTAATCTTAGGCAGATAAAAATAATTTATCTAACTATTAGTGATATTTTGTTTAAATCTGAAATGCTCTTAATATTATTTAAATATAGGTACTTTGATTTAAATTACTTATTTTCTGCTTGTTTTTTAAAGAAGGATTAAAAAATAGTTTTAATTTATGCATATTTTATTAATGAATTTTTTGTATTAAAAAGGAAATAACATAAGAATCAAATATTTATTTTGAAATTATTTGCTTATTTCTAGAAATTTAAGGGCAACAATAAGAAGCTCTTTATAAAAATTATTAGAGTTTAATAAAGTTAATCTAATTAAAAAATTGCATCAACAAATATTTCTAGAAAAACTAGCTAGAGTCAACTGGAGTATTCTATGGGTAATTTTATAGATTTTATACCGAATGTAAAAAAGCACTAAATTATTTTTATTTTAAATGTAAAAATATTAACATCATTTTATATTTTTTAGCTACAGATTTTCATTTTTAATTTGAGAAAATCTTTACTTTTTTAAAATAGGCATTTGTATAGTATTTTTTAAAAAGTATGAAGATATAATCAAAAGAGTTGGCTTTAAATTAATAGAAGCTTTACTTACAAATATAAAAAGATTTACACATGGAATCATTTAATCCTCAATAAGAGTAATTATTTTTATTGCAAGTAAAATAATTTAATTGCTATGATATTTATAACTCTAGCCTTATAACTATATAAGCTCTGTCATAGCCATATTATTATTAAATTATGCTATATTTATTTGCTTATTTAAAATATGCATGCATTCCCTGTAAATAAGTATGTAATTAAAGGTTAATTATTAAATACAATTTCTTTATAAGATTAGTCTATTATTATTGATTTTATCTTTTTAATAATTGGCAGCATTGGTATGGAATATAAAATAGATGTATTAGAGTTATATAATAATTTATAGTAAACTTAATGTAATATAAAAATGATGAACTGAAGCTTTAAGCAAATTGATTAATTTGTAAAAGAAAAGATAGTAATATGCCTAAAATAATAGATAACTTTGGATTTTTCTATAAATTGAAGAATACCTTCCATGTATAGATAATTCATATATTCTAAAATAGCAAAACTTGTATTTAAAATTAAAATTAGGATTTATCTTTACCAAAACTAGAGATGTATATGGAAAAAAAGATTGAATTTTAATGTTTAATAGAGAAATATCTGTTTGAAAAAGTAAAAAGAGTATTTAGTTTCCTTTTGCAATTATACTTCTAGATTGATTAAATTTAAACTTATTAAGATTGTAAAATACTCATTTTTTATTTTATTTAAAATTGAAATAACTTTGAAAATGAAAGGAACTGGAGACAAGCAATAAAGTCAGAAAAAACCAGGTTTGTTAGAAAGCTGGGCTTAAGTACAGAGCGATAGAAAATACCAATAATATAGAAGGGAAACAAAAAAACAGATGTTTTGGGTGCTTCTATCTATTCTTATTTTATTTTATTCCTACGCAATTTTGAAGAAGTATTTTTAGACCCCAGAAAGTAAATGATTATGAACCATTATTAAATAAACATTTTACAAATATTTATTTCTATTTAAATTTTCTTAATATAATATCCTTTAAAATTCTAGTCAATTATAATTCCACAAATTAGTTTCTTTCTATTAATTTAAGATAATTTTATATAGCCTTTAAGTTAGCAATTACAACATTAAGCTTAAAACCCTTTCCCTTATCTTTTTATGAAAGCTATTGAAATTTAATTAAACATAATAAAAGATCTTATTCTAAATATTTAATTATTGTGTTTATGCGTAGTAAGTTAAGAAAGAAGTTTGGTGCTTTTCTAAAAGCTGATTAATTCTCCAATGCAAGTTAAATAAAACTTTATAAAGTTTTTTAAAATTTCCAATAAGCATCAAACTATATAGGATTATAATATTTAATTATTTGTTTTATTTTCAAGTAACATAAGCAAACAACTATGTAAAAAACCATGCTCCATCCCTCCTTTAAGATACACTTACAGCCATTTAATTAAAATTTCCTTCTAAGTTTTTTCTATGTCCTGGAGATTTAATTCATCCATCTACTGATATTTTAGCAGGATCATTGAATCCTTTGCTTCAAGCGACATTTTCAGCTCCTTATCTAGTTCCTTAAGGCATTGATTTATATCTCTAGTCAAAACCTTAATGGCTGAAAGGAACTTTACCACTTGCCATATTTTCAGAATGTACAAGACCAATCTTATATAATTACTCAGATCAACTTAAAGGTGGCAAATTTTAAGATTTTCTAAATTCGTTTGAAAGTTCCCATGCTTTAATTGCGACTGTTCTAACTTTTGGGTTATTTAACTCTGAAATTGAAGAAAAATTTTATTATGATGATGGATCATAAGGAGTTTAAAACTATTGCTGTTAATTTTATAAACTCTAGAGAGTCATTATCTAGGGATTTCTCTTATTTTTTCATGTATTTTTCTTTTAATTTCTGTATTTATATATCTGCGTCCAAGAATTTTCTCCTGCCTTTTCAGAAATTTGAGGAAATTCTTATCCGAATTTAATTCTTTATTCATGTATATTAGCTAAGAATTAGTTTCTTTACTAATATTAGTTTTAGTTAGCTTTTTCAATATCTTATTTCTATTCTATGCTATTTATTTCTAGCCATTATTTTAAACAATTGACTGCTTCTTAAAGTAAAAGCTGGTTTATATCTACAAGTATCATTTCATTTTAATTTTCTATTTAATTCCATCCCAACTATGCTAAAAACTCCAGGCATGAAGTTATACTAAGGAATTCCTTTATCATTTTATTTTCCAAATTTACTACTCTAAATTTTTCATTCTAAGGTTCCTAAAGGACATTCTATATTAGTGTTTGGATAATTTAAAGGGACTTTTATAATTTATGAGCTTCTGACTATTAAAAAATTAATAATATTTGACTGTTACATAAGCACTAATATATTTATAGTTCTTCAGCTGCTAAATCTTCCTCATTGATCATTTACTCTATCTTTTAATTTTCTTCTACGGCTTCTTAAGTTTAATAGATATCATTTTATTAGATTTCCTAGACATTTTCTTAAATTTATTGAATATTCACTTCACTTTCAGCATACATTGGTTGCAAATTTTATGTGATCAGTGATTCACAGAGAGCTTTCAAGCATTCAATGGATTTTAGCTAATTTTCATCATAGATTTATAGAATTTATTCTTAAGTTAAATATTCTTTATACTCCTCAAATAATTGTTCCATTATTAATCAATTCTTTCAAGTCTTTTATTTACTAGTTAAATCAGAAAATATAAAGAAGTATCTTTCATTAGATATTTATTCTAGTTTATCTTCAATTTAACAATAGTGAAAATAACTTGCGATTTAATGAAATAATATTTCTTTATTATAACTTAATCAATTAAATTACTACCTATTTATTGCTTCTTTCTAAAGGATATTTATTAATATCACCTCAAATTATCAAAATACAGATTTATTATATTTCTTTTATCTGCTTTTAGACTGTTTAATACTTATTAAAATGCTTATTTCCTTTTAGCAAATAGCTTATCATAAATTAAGCTTTTTTAAATGCATGAAGTACTTCTAATATTAATTATTATAAACATTGTATTTTTACTTTTCTTTAGATTTATAAATAAAGAACTACTTTTCTAAATAACCAAAGCAAATATTTACTTAGATTTAAAATTAAAATAAGAAGGAAGATAAATTTACTAATACAGAGCTAAGCCTTTGAAAGATGGATTAATGCACTATTAATTAATTCTAATAACAATTTATTTCTTTTATAGCCTATAATAATTAAAATAATAGGCTAATTAAAATATATCACTCTCTTATTTTCTTTTAGTCTATTATTTAAAAGTTTTTATTATTTTAACAAAAAAGTAAACTAAAAATGATTTAAATCTAAAATATAAACTAATTATATATAAATAAGCTTAATTAATAAAGTATATACTTAGCTCAAAATATGCTTTTTGTGCATATATCTTTAGCTGAGCTTCTTTATCAATTATTAAAATAATGCTTACTCAATAACTTAGTAAATTAGCAATAATTTAATTAGAATTAGTAAAATTTATGCATTCTTTTTAAGAAATTAAATCTAAAAATTGCCTTAAAATAAACTATTCAAAATTAAAGCATAATTGTAGCAAAAAATTCAAATGGAGAAAGTAAAATAATTATCTAATTTCAAAGATAGAATCTAAATAAGCAGGATTTTTTAAATAAACTTGAATTTAAGAAGAATATAATTAATTCATCAAACTACTACAACTTTAATTAGCCTAAAAATGTAATATAATATACTTATCTAAAGATAATAAATTAGTTAGCTTTTAATTATTAAGTTACCTAAGAATATTTATTTTTAGTTTTTATATATAATTATATTGAGGTATCTTATAATCTTTTATCTAATTATATTTTAGAGTTTTATTGAGTTAAGTAATATACCATTGTTTTAATGACTGAAAATATTATAAGTTGGTTTATAATATTTAATAGTTTCTTGGTATTTAATGTAATTAAATGTTTCAGTTACAAACTAAATTTTAAACATAATTAAGTTATAGTAAATTAAAATTAGTTTATGCTTTGAAAATTATTTAAAGAGATGGGTTATTAGTGATTTCTAATCCAACTAAATTTTATATGAAGCATATGACTAAATTTAGCTGAGTTCTTATAATAGACTTTTAAAATAACTAACTTAAATCAGTTAATTATAGAGTATTATTAAGTAATAAAATATTAAATATGCAAAGTGTAAGAGTTTTAAGTAGAACCTGAAGCATAGAAAAGTTCTTATTTTATATAAAAGCTGAAACTAATGATGATTATAGGTAGAATTTAAATTAGGTTTAGACTAGAGTATAAAATGGAAAGTAATTAGTAGATAGAATAATTAAATATATTGTTCCATTAAAGCAATTATATTTTCATTCCCTGTTTCTTTTGCAAGCGTATATGCTGATTTACCATCTTTGCTTATCATAGTTACATCACAATTTTTTCTTAAAAGAAAATCTACTACTTCAAAGTTCTGAGAACTTACAGCACTCATCAATAAATTTCATCCCTTTGAATCACGCTTATTTATTTGAGCGCCATTCGATATAAGTCATTCTAAAATTTAAAGCTATCCTAAATCTGCAGCCATATGGGCAGGACTTCTCTTAGAAGGATCTGAATCTAAATTAAGATCAATGTCAAATGATTGTGTATTGTAAAGGTCTTTAAGAGCTTTTAAATCATTTTAAAAAATTGAGTAACTAATTTCATAAACTATTGGGTTTATAGCTGTTGTTATGTTTAACGAATTATCAAGGTCATTTAGCTTTACATCGTTTTCATTCATAGGAACTCTGTAGCAACATTTTGCTCCCATATCACACAAAAAAATAAAATTTTAAAGTTAATAATTCTAAGTTTTAATTTAAAGTTATAGTTCCCACAGCAGAAGCTACATAAAACTAGCCAAATAGTTTAATTTTAAGAAATTCTGAAGAATAATAAAATTTATTTTCCTTATTAATTTACCTACCTGCATTGCTTCTATGCTTAAATTATTGCTTTTACTCTCTTTATTGCCTAATTTTTCTCCATATATATCTATTTCATATCTTTATTCAACAAATCCTAAAAATTACATTGTACTAATGGAGACTTAAAATAATCAAGCAAAAGTATATAAGCAGTTATATTTATAAAATAGCTATATTCTTATATATAATTAAGCTATTATAATTATAAGTATTAAGATATTGTTTATAATATAGATAAGCTTATATAGTAAGCAAGCTTAGACTAAAGATAATCATAACAGTTTTTATTAATATTAAGATAAACTATTTTCTAAGCTCTTAATTTAATAAGGAACTTGGCCCTTACATCATTTAAATAACCTTTAAATTTCCTAATATTTGCTATACTTTCCTTCATTTAAGCTATTATTGTTATTGTTAATAATTTGAAGAACAATAGCTATTTATTAATATAACTGAAAAGGAGAATAAATAATACTAAGCACTAATACTAGCTAAATATGAACTCTATTAATAGCTAGTAGTTATAATTAGCAAATACTTATAATTAAATCACTCCTATAAAGCTTTTAATGATACTAGCTTAATAAACATTAGATAAACCACTCCTTAGTTTATAATTATTAACTTAACAAAATAAGTAATAAATTTGACTTTAAGATTATTAGTTAATAAAAGACTTTAATTAGTAAAGATAAACATTTAAAAAGGCTTTATTAAATAGCTAAAAGCAGCAAATTATTGCTTTAAATTAATTACTTTCAATTTAACTAAATATTATTGTATTCAAATTCTTTACCAACTACTCAAAAATAAAGTTTAAAAGAATCATAACTATAATTAATAGTTGGTATAATAAAGCTAAATAACTATATATATTCTTTAATAAATCAAGAAAATTAGAGATTAGTATATCATTTTAAATAAAATCTACCTATTTTCTAATAAGTTTAATATAATCAATAAGTTTAAAGTTGATTTGAAGGAAATTACAGACTTCTAGTATTTGAATTAATAGATTGGTATCTATTAATGAAATTATATTTATTAATTATAATTTAATATCTTTAATTAAGTGAATAAGAATTATTAAATATCTTTAATAAAATTTATTTTATTCAATTTACATTTAATAATCCAAATTTATAGTTACATAGCAGAAGCAAAAAAATACTAATACTTTTCTTTGTTAATAAGCAATTTAAACAAAATGATTTAAAGAGATTCTTAGTTTCTATAATTATAATTATAATATTCATTTTTATTTAGTTCTTGATAGTTTTACCACATCTAATAAAATAAGAGTCCGTTATATTTAAAGTTAATTGTGTATATTTAAGATTTAAAATATTAAAAATTTAAATAAAAATAACTAAATCACTGTTTTATTAATAATATTATATAACTTATTTCTTTACTTGTAGATATCTTATATCTATTAATTTTATTTATAAAGTAACTTTATTTCACTTATACTCTCATGCTTCCTTATAATATTAGTAATATTGATTGATATAGAAGAATAAGAAAATAATAATTAAAAATAGTAAGCAAATAGTATACAAATTAAAGGATTAAAGCAAAATTAAATGCTTATAATTAATAGTTACTATTAAGCTTTGTATATTTCTTACTATATAAAAACTTAAGCTGCTTAGTTATTTATAAATGCAATTAATTTAAATTATTTTTCCTATCAATATTATTTTATCATGAGAATTATTTAGTTACAGTTTAATTAAATTTAATAATTATATTATATATCTAATACCATGAAGAAATAAGTCTAGTTAAGACATAACTATTATTAATTATAGTAATAATTATAACTTTGGAATGCTTTTGAGATTGATGATTATTTTAATAGGCTAGTAATTAACTAGTGTCTTAAAAAAGCAATTAAAGTTATTTTACTTTTTTATTTTATTTGAATAGACTTTAGCAGAACATTCATCTTAAATTGTGAATTAGCTCCTAACTTAAATTATGAAACCAAGGCTTAAAAAAACTAATTTAGATATTTTTTATTTTAAAGCAATCTTATAAAATTAGCTTCTTTAATATATAATAATTCTTAATTTATTAATCTTATCTCTTTTACCTTTTTCATTTATAATTAGATAACATTTTTTATCTATTCTAATATTTGCGTATAAGATAGTAAAACATTACATTTAATATAAGCTAATTAGTTAAAATTCATAATTATCTAATTTAAAATAATGCATTTAGGAAGATCCTAACTATAATCATTCCACTCTTTTATTTAAAATTAACTTCCTCATTTCATTACCTTAATTAGCATTTCAATAGTTCAATTATTTTTTATTTTGTGTGAGGTACTTAGGTTCAAAAACTTAATTATATTTCATAAATGAATATAATTCATTAAGTTGTAGCTTTATTTTGAATAATCAACTAAACATTGAAGAAATTACAGCTCTCTATATTAAAAGTATCTAACTTTATCGTATAAATATCTATGCCTTTTAATTATTTAACTCTCCTTATAATTATATTATCTCATTAATTCTATTCTAACCCTTGTATGCAAAAGTATTAAAAGCAAAGAAATAATTTATATTCACTAAAGACTTTTGAATATATGAAATTGAATGAATAAAGTACTTTTTAAACTTATAAGTGTTTTTATAAGAATGATATAAGATTAAATATTAACGTCTATTAAATATCCAATCATATTATTAATCACTTCTCAATTATTCTCTAAATCTAAGCTATGCTAATTAGCTCACTTTTATATTTAAACTTTTCATAACTTAGCTATTAAGATATATCTAATACTATTAAGTTCTAATCAATTAAAACTAAACTTTCTAAATAATTAGTAACTTTTTCACTGTTATTAAGACCAAGCTTAAACAGCCTAATCTACGAAGTAAAGATAAGCCTTGAGAACAAATTTTATAATTAAGTAAAGATTTCAATAAAATTAAGATTTAATTAGTCTTAGATTTATGATTATTCAAATAAAAAAACTTTACACTCATTTACAACATTTTTAAAAGCACTATTTCTGAAAATTCTGCATTAGTTAAAAGATTATATTAAACCCAATTTTTAAATATATTTAATCATTCATATAAGATACGCTTATTTATCAGGGTAAGAGCAATTAAACTAAAATAAAGATAGATTATTTTATTTCAGATAGAAATACTTCTTCTTAAGATGCTATTTCAATCTTATATAACTTTAAAATTAACTATTTTAAAACTTTTGTTTGGCTTTATTTAGTTCATTTATTGATAGAAGTTTTAAATTACAATTTTTAAACTTAGCTATATATAAAATTGAGCGGTAGAATTTTAATTAAGAATTAGATAAGTATTTATATAAGCAAAATTAAGCTTTTTATTATGTTAATATTTAGATTCTCTTATAAGCTTCTAAGCTTTTAGTTAGACTTTATTGCTTTAATTTTAATACCCTGAATATTGTTTCTCATATATAATAGAGAGAAGTTATAAGATTAGATAAAAGCCTACAATAATAGAAGAACAGTTAATTAGAAAGAATTAATTTATCTAGATAGAGTAATGTAAAAGATAAAAGGAAATGCTCTTGAGCTTAAAAGTACATAAAAGAGAGACTATGAAATTGAAATAGACTAATAAGTTTAAAAATATTATCGATCAGAACTTTTTTGTTTTTCATAGTAAACTTTCCTCAATGGAAGGGAATAATAATATAATTAATGTTAAGCTTGAAATCATGCATGTATTAGAAGTTATAAACACTTATCTCTTCCAAGACTATCAAGTGAATCGTAATGAAGACTAAAGCATTATGCTTAGCCCTATCATTGAATGAATAAAAAGCAAGAATCATATTCAGAATGCAGGGACAATATTCTATTAAGATTGCTTTGAGGAAGAACAAGCAGAGTATACTTATATTGGAGATGATCCTATAAATATTTAAACAGTTATTCCTTTTTCCTGTTCACATCCAACATTATCTCTCAGATTTAGATATGTGGCGTCTACAACACCTAGGAAAATTTCTAGCAGTTCAAATATTTCAGATTTTTCTTCGCCAAGCGATGTTTCGGAAAGGAATTCGATCACAAACTCAGAGCAAAAAGAAAATAGCAATGCTAATTAGGAAAAGGAAAAGGACTTTATTTAATAAGTGATTGTATAACTCTAAATTTATGTAAACTTAAATATAAATGAATAATTATTAACCATACAACCTAACTATCTCCTTTTTCCCTCATCAAAATAATAATTTTAATCCTTTTTCAATTTAAAATTATATTTGGAAGGATTAATTTTCAATAAATGAAATGATTATTAAATAATTTAAAAGCTTTCAATAAATTTAATTATCTTGAAATTTAATAAAATTTAAATTGCACATTTAAATGAATACTTATTTTATTAATGTATTTATATTTAAATATAGTTAGTTTTATCAATCAACAAAATAGAACTTCTAGATATAAAATTCTTAGATATTTCTATATACATTAAGATTTATTTATATGCATTCAATTTTTTAAGATTCTTTATTATTTTAGTAAATGTAATTAATTTTACTTATAGATAAGAAAAATTGAAATATTACTTATAATGATCTAATTTTAAAAGGCATTAAGCTTCTTATATGATTATAATATTTTATTCTTTATTATAATTAAGAAATTTGATATAAATGGCTTATATCATATAAAATATAAAAGTGATTTTTGGTAATAAAGTTATGATAATTATATAAATTAAATAAAGCAAAAATAAATTTTGGACTTTTTACTTTAGAATAACTTAATAGATATTCATTTGTCTCGCTACATCTAAGTATGTACTTAAGTTATTTGCTTTCCTATATTTATATAGTTTGTTTTATTTTATTTTTCTGATTTCATACTCTCAAAAGTTTCATCTTATTGACATGCTTTTTTCTATTATAACTTAGTTTTTATGATTAAATGAACATTAAAAAGAGCGTATCTTAGTTTTATTTTACTCTAAACTTGAATACCTATAACTATTGACCAATATATATAGCTGAATAAAGCTTTGATTTTAACTTCTAAATAGAGAGACTATTAATTTATTTATAATCTATGAGACTAATTATCACTATGAAGGCTTTAATAGATAAGCAAATAGTAGCTAACTAGATACCATAAAGTTTGCATTTATAATAATTTTACTTAAGCAAATGCTTTATTTCTAAATCAATTAGTTACTCTCTCCTCTATTTTACAACTAACTCTATTAATCTAATGTCTTGCTAGTTAATTTTACTATTTCTACTATTATGTAATTTGTTTTTTACGTTTTAATTAAAATAGTTGTTAGTAGATATAATCAGTAAGTAAATAAATAAATAGCTATAAATATCATTAGTCTTTGCTCTAACTCTTTTATTAAAATCTTATTTCTTACTTCAAATTAGCCAACTAAATAATAATCCTGTGACAAATTTAAATTACTAGCATAAGACCATGCTTTGATTATAGGTTGCATAATATTAAATTAATATCAATAAATTTAAAATATAATATGTATTTAAGAAAAAGCATCACTTTTTATAGTATTTCAATAAGTAAGATTTTAAAGCTAAGAGTACTTTTAATTTAAAAGATATAAGCTTTAAATAGTTTACTAAGCATAGAAAACTAAAATAAATAATTATTTAATTTTAGTAGCAATATGCATTTAGTTTAAGATCGAGGATCTATATTATAATTATAAATTTAGTCATTAAGCTCTTTACTTTACTTCTTAATCAATTTGATAACGAAATACGTCAAAATGAATGTCTCAGTTACAATCTCACATTCTAGATTAGTCTTTTAAATAACTTAATATCAAAGTTCAATTATATAAATATAATAGGTGAAAATAATGAAATTGCTTAATATACTTTTTATAGCTTAAAAAAAGCATAAAAGCTAGTTTGATTGATGGAATATCTGTTATTTTAATGTAATTAAGCAATTAAATTTTTAAGCTAAATATGCTTTATTAAAATATAAGGAATTTAAATAATTATTGGGTATTTATCGTTAGATAAAAATATAAACTAAATCTGATTATAACTTATTGATGTATTAGTTCCAACTGTTGAGTTATCTATCTTTAGCTATCCTTTATATTATGCCTCTTTATTTTAAAAGCTTCTAATTTTTTGTTATCCTATAGAGATCTTTCCTTAGAATTCAACTATACTATTATTTATTAAGCTTATTCAAACTATGTAATGGAAGAATAATGATTCATATTTTAATTTTGCTAATCATAGATTATTTCAAGTATCTCAAAGTAGCTTTCAAAGAAATATGTTAGGGAAGCGATACTAAGTGCATCTATAAGCTTATCAAGTTAATTAGTTTGCATATATAGGTTAACCAAAAAATCAGGCTTCTAAGAGCCTCAGCATAAATAAGAGATTATAAACATGTAAATAACTATTAAGCTATGATTGGATATAATAGGAATATGAATAGGTATAATAATAAGAAAAATTAAGCTAAGTAATTAATGTAGAGGCTAATAACCTATTAGTTAAAATAACTATTTAAATGTTAGTTTTAATTAAGAAATGTTAGCAAAAGGTAATTTTAAATTAATTTCAATATGGATAGAGATATCAAAAAGACATCAAAGTTACTTTCCAAGAAATGGTTTCTGTAGGATGTAGAAAAACATCATTTAAGGATATAATCAGCAAAATCGAAAGTAGATACAAGCTCTCCTAAAACACAAACGTATATTTAATAGCATAAATTGCCTTACTAGCCTTTTGCTGACCTCAGATAACATGAGATTGATAGAGGAAATAAAGCATTACTTGTTAAGCTTCAGTCTATTGCAGATAAAAAGTTTAAATAGAACTTTGATGCAATTAAGCAAATAAAGCGAAAATCTTCAGTTAGAAATTAGATACGGTAAACAAAGCAAGAGTTTATAGCTAAAGAGAACTAGAAGATTCTAAAAAGGATTTAGTCCTAGAAAGCAAGTCTTGATATGAATTCTTTTCATAAATCTAGAATTTAGTAATAAAAATTACTTTAGTGCATATGTGAATTCCCATATTAATTCGCTAATTATCCTTCTTTGAAAATACTACACTCACCACGATAGCAGTCAAAAACTCCTACTTAGTAAACTTAAATAATTTGTCGAAAAATAGATGCTATAAGCACTTCAGTTAGCAAGCTATAAGAAGACAGAATGATTGTTTTCAAGAAAGGAATTTAACTCAATAAAGGAGAGTTTATAGTAGAAATTTCTACTAATTTAGACTCAATGTTTATAGCAGCACATGAAATACAGAGTACTAAAGCTTATGTATTAGAAATACCAATAGCATAAGCACTAAAATTAGTCCATGATATAGAAGGCAAATATGAAATATTAGTATAAAGACTTAAAATAATAAAAAATAATCTAATTCTTAAATTGCCTGTCATCAATGTAAGCCCTTATACAGAAAGTTTTCAATAATCCTCCAAGAAAAAATAATATTTCTTTGGAGTTTTCATATTCAAAACTAGGAAGTAGTGATTTTATAAAATTCAAATACTTATGATTATTATTGATTTGGTTAAGTTTACTAAATACTAAGCAATATAAAGCTAAATATAGTTGATTTAACTAATGATAATATTAGCATTAAAATATGTAGTTAATTATTAAAAAGCGTAATTAAAGAGCATTAGCTTTAGTGAAGTTATTTTATATATTATGTTTAAATTATTTTTTAATGGATGAGGAAGAATCTTGCGCTAAATGTCTTATTTTAGAAGTAACTCTTCTAAAATTACAGCAAGTTTAAAAGATTCTTTAAGAGGCCTAGACTTTCAAGCAACATTATAAAGAAGCTTGTCAAGAGTAAGTTATAATTCAGGTTAGAAACTGAACTCTGAGAATTAAAAAATAAGTACTAGGACCTTGAAATTGAGAACAATAGATTAAAATAAAAGCTGAGCAGCAAAAAGCATGAGAACTAAAATATATAACTAACTAAAAAATAATTAATATGTGATATATAACCCTTTGAAGAATCTCCTGAAATGTTTGATTAATTTTAGCCTAAATCTTTAACTCCTCAGGAGATCCAAAATCATACTGAAGAAGATTTTGATTAACCAAACTAAAATAGCTATACTAATTTTGAATTGAGATGAGAAGCTGAAAGAGAAAGTTCTCTTTAAAATGTACAAAAAAAGCTAGAAAAGATAATATCTATTTAAAGCTCAACTGATTTGTCAGTTAAAGATACTCAAGCTAAAGTAGAACAAGTAATTATTCACTCAGTTACTTTTAGAGAAAGAACAACTTGAAGATCGAATTGCTTTTCAAAGATAGGAGAAGCAAGAGCTTTTTGAGTAAAATGTGCATCTCAAAACTAAAATAGAAACAATGAAAATCCTTCTAGAACAAATAAAAAAAGGAAATTTTGCAACTGAAGTAATTTTTAATACAGTCTTTCAATCCTTTCAATTTAGTCAAAGTTCTAATTAAAATACTTAAAGGAGATCAAGAAGAAGCTATAAATGAGTCAATTTCTTTTATCAATTCCATATAAACAACTGAATCGGATGAGATAGAACAAGACGAAGAATTAGCTGTTTTAGAAAAAGAAAATTTAGGCTAAACAAAGAAAAGAACTCTCTAATTTACTCCTTCTTAAGAAACTCAAGAGCTCTACAAAACCACTACTTAATTAGATAAAGTGGATAAAAGTACTCTTTATTAATTGGTAATCCATAATTCAGACTTTAAAAGTATTGAATGTAGTGACTGAAATTTAGTAAACTTAATAAACAAAGAAAAGTAATTTACCTTAGTCTATAAAGCTTAATAATAGAGAACCTATAAAGAGAAGTGCAATAGAATACAAATCAGAATTCTTTAAAAAAATAAATCTAAGTAAATTTTATAAACTTCCTCTAGTGTGAAAAATAGTAGAACTTCGATTAGCCTAAATTCTTAAAATACAACTAGGGATTAGAAAGAGAGTCGAGAACACTCATTTAATATGAGAAAAGTTAAAAAATGTTGTTGAAAAAAAAATGAAACAATTGTTCGTATTTCAATAAATTATATTCAAATTAGGAGAAGTTCTGGGATATATTGAATTTAATATAAACTATTCAATGGAAAGTTGGAGATCAATGCTTTAGACTAACTATAATTAAATAGATATTTATAGATGCTTATTCTATCTAAATATAATAGATTTATTTTCTTTATTCTGTTTATTAAAAGATCATAATGATTTAATCAGGTTTAATGATGTAAAGTAAGTAAAATAATTTTCTTAAGAGAGCAATTAAAAACTTATTAGTAGAGTTATTTTAGTGTCTCTTTAATGAAACTTGCTAAGATATATAAAATATATCTAATATTGGCTTATTAATAAAATGAAACTAAATATTCTATAATAAGTAAAGGATTTTTATTTATGATATTAATATATTTGTATTCAATTTCTTTGCTTGACTATATCTAATTCTTATTACATAGTAAATTGATTACATTTATTAATATAGGGCTAATAACTTAAATAATATTAGTTGATTAATATATAAAATAAGAAACTATTTTACTTTATTTATCTAATAATTAAATTGCACTAAATATTTTTACTATATATCTTTTAAAAATAAAGTAGCAATCTAAATTTAAAAAATATAAATTAGTATTTAAGTTTTCATTATTATATTAAATGTGATAGAAATTAAATATAGTTCTGCTATTTTAACTAGAAAAGTGTTATGAAATTTAAAGATTTCTAAGAGAAACAAGCAATTAGATTTTTTATAAAAATATCCTATTGAAATTTTGTGACAGTAATAGTAAACAAAGACTTATGAAAGTTAAGAAATTTTTTTTTTTAAGTTAATGGAATAAAAGAAAGAAGATGGAATTTTTTTAAAATAACTCCTTATTAAATGAAAATTTCTTCAATTTCACTAGAAGATTCTTCTTCTAACTTTGAAGGGGATTTCTTTGATACATTATTCGAATTTTTTGTTGCTTCTTGATTAGCATCTTGAGTAGATTTGGATTCCTCTTCTTATACTTCTGTAATTTTTTAGAAATCATAAATGGAGTTTTGAGAAGTAGTTGAATGTTTTGAATATTTCATTTGTTTTAAATTTGTAAC
Organism: Loxodes magnus; assembly: GCA_946699065.1. Lineage (NCBI taxonomy): Eukaryota > Ciliophora > Karyorelictea > Loxodida > Loxodidae > Loxodes > Loxodes magnus. Next base: position 521,554 of record CAMPDV010000016.1, read on the forward strand.
CTTAGTAGGCGAAATTATCGAATTATCACTTTGAATAGGAGCTCCATCGAATCCAGAAACAATTTATTTCTCAAAACGAATTGTAACTTAATTACTATTTAGATCCCCTTTTATCGAATTTGAAGAAGTTCTTTAAAGTTCTTTACCAGGGGAGAGACTGTAAATACTCTTTTTGCCTGGAGAAATTTATTGATTTTTAGGTATATTTTGTTTCTATTATACTCTTTTTCCAAAAATAGTCTTTAAGAAGGTTTTATTAAATACTTTTACTTGGTTATTAATAAGATCCTTTACAACATCTTAGTATTCTTCCACAAGATCGGATGAATTAATGTTTTTAATTTAAAGTCAGTAATTGAAATCTTTCTATGATTCTATCTTAATTTTTTCAATATACTTAAAGGTAGTTTCTAGTCTCTTAATAGCCTTTAGTCCAGAAAACTTGTTTTTATTTTCATAGTTTATTTGAAATTTCTTAAATTCGTTTATCAAAGGTTTTCTTAGCTTTTCATTGACAGACTTACCTAGAACTATATTATTCTAAATACCTTAAGAGGTAAGTGCAGAGGAATTTGGTTCTGGATTAAATAAATTATTGATTTGAATTGTTTTAAATAGAACATCTTATAATTAATTTAGCTAAGAAAATTACTCAGCTCTTGATTACTCTAGTTTGTTGTAGTGCTTTTCTAAATCGCACAGTTTGGATTTGTATCCATTAAAGACGATTTCTGCTGAATAAATCATTTGCTTTAGAATTTCTTGCGCATTTAAATCCCATCTCACTTTGCTTTTCTCTATTTTTAAGGCAGAGCGTAAATTTTTGCCAGGAAACGATTGTTTTTTGCTTGTTGGTGCAATGGAATTTTTTTTGCAGCAGTGGTTTCTGAAAAGTCTTTATATGATAATTGCTGCAAGTTCTTAAGCATTATTTTTTCTTTCTTTGATTTAAACTTCTAAGAGAGTGTACTCTTCGCTTGAGTTTAAATCCTAGAAATTTTATGCTACAACAATTACAAGCAAGGAAATAAGCCAGGCTCCTGAAACAGCAGCTGTAAATGCAATAATACGTCCCATATGAGTTTTAGGAACAATATCTCCATAACCTACAGTTGTCATGGTTACAATAATATTCCAAAATGAATTTCCATAATAAAAATTACTTACATCATCTTTCATAGGCCGTTCAAAAAGACGAATGTTCATTCCGAAAAACATCATAAATACGAACATTAGTACGCTTGTGATATAAATAGGACGATCCTTTAGAAAGCACTTGAACATTCATAATGGTCCGTGCTTCGCTACATTCAAATCACATAGTCTCTCTGCTTAGTAAGATCCATATACTGAAAATGTAAATACCAGTCTTAATAAGAAAAAGAATCTAAATGACATAAGAAACACTATAAAATCTTGAATTGTATAAACATAAGGTACTCCCATAATATCAAACTCAGTTTTAAAATAAACAAGAGGAGGACAAACCCAAATTAAAATTGATAATTCAAATAAAAGAACTTTGAGTAAATCTAAATCTTCTAGTAATGTAGAGCTGAAATCAATAAATTTAAATTCTTTACGGTAATTCACTACAATTGTAGATCTTTTGATGACAAGAATAACTATATAAAAAAACTTACCTAAACACAAAGTGAGAATGCAGTTTATAATCTTTAAAACATAATTATCAATAGTGTTTTCATATTCATTATTAAAAAACATATCATTCTATATTATTAATTACCTCAAAATAAGCCATGAAATATCCAAAAATAGCTCCTATTGTAATGACAATGTCATAAAACTTTAGTTTTTTTAACTAAATTTTTAAAATATGACTATCTGGAGCGAAATCTACAAATTCTAAGGGGAAAAAATAATTCCAAGGAGGTTTGATAAAAGTTAACTTTCTTTTGGCTCCATCCAAAACATAGCCCTTCTTAGAATTAGCAGATTACTTTTTATTTTCTTCTTATTTCTAAGAGACTTTGTTTATTTATTCAATGTCTTCAATTTCATCTTTCTTCTTTTTATCTTATTTTATATTGAATATTTTATAATTTATCTTATTTCCCCCTTTTTTAGTACTATATAGGCCCAAATTCTGTAGTTGTAAGCTAAAAATGTTTTTTGTTTTTTTACAATCTGAATCTTCTATTTATGAAGAGCAGTCTTGGTTTTCTTCATTTTAATTAAAGTATCTTCTTAACTATCTTCTCTTCTTGTAGTAAGATCAATTAAGTCAAATGTCTTTATTTTTTTCTTCCAATATTTGAGAGAGATTTTGATTGATAAGAATAGATTGTCTTAAAATTTGCATTTTTATAATAAAGATGAAAGAAAGAAGGTGTTGTAAAGTAAAACGCTGTGCTATATTAATTGAAATTTTAAGTACGTCAATTGATATTGTCGCTATTTCATATTTTTTCATTAAAAGTTTGATGGATTTATTCTTCTTTGCATTCAACAATCAATTCAAATCTAAGTGAAGAAGACATATTCTATAAAAATTTAATAAAAGCTTGAAACTAAGGATAAAGATATTTAATCAAGATAGAGTTGCATAATAAACAGATAATCTCTATTTAATATTTATCCTCTACAAAATTAATAACCCTCTTTTTTATAAATCACTAAGAAAAACCTATCCTACTCACCACTTAATGCCTTCATTTAGTATAATCTTTAAAATTTAGCTTTATTCCAAATAGGCTAAAGATAAACAAATAGGGTATAGTACAAATTAATTACTTTTTATTTTATAACTATGTAAGTTTCATTAATAAGTTCTCTTACTTTAAAATACAAAATAATCATAAGATGTATTTATTTGATTAAAGCTATAAATTTAAGATAATTCTAAAGATTTATTAAATAGACGACTAATAATATTAAAGTCTTACATAACTGATCTCACACATTATATATCTAAAAATGATATCTATAATATTTAAAATATATTAGCTAAATCTTAAATAATTCTTATTAATCATTCCTTTTCAATTAACTAGGCTCTTTATAGATAATTACTTATTAGCTTTTCTATTATTAATCTTTTCTGTTTTAGCAAACTTTGCTCTATTTTAAGCTCACGATCTTATTAACTATAAAGGTACCATGTTCCTTGCTAGAGTTTAAATAGCATGTCATCTATTAGATTTTAAACTAATAATAGAAAATAAGATATTAATATCTTTCTATGGAATTAAAAGACTAAAAAGCTCTGCTACTATAACAGACTAAACTTAGTATAGGATTAATGCCATTTATATTTATTTTACTATATTATTATTTTATTTTTACACTCATTTAAACTTTCTAACTTGCTTTTAAGATTCACTGATTGAAGCAACTTAAAAATTTAATAAACCTTATAAAATTTTTATATCTTAATAATAAATATTAATATTATTTCTTAACTTCAAATCCAAGGATAAACTAGCTTGTTTTTTAATAGTAATTGAAGTCATAAATATAAATTAGTCAAAACAGATATAGATAAATCTAAAAGCTTATTATTTTGCTTGCAGTGTATTATATATAATCTCTCTAGTAATGCATTTTACATATAGCAATTTTATTCTTTAAAAGTTAAAATTATTAGATTTTTAGAAGAGATTAATTAAGCTTTTCAATTTTAGTATCTATTTACATAATCAATTTAGTTTTCAATCAATAGTTATTTAGATAAATGAAATGCATTCATTCTCTTATTCAAGATTATTATGATTTTGTACTTAAATGCTTTAGTAAAGACTTTAATATTTAGTTAGTAATAATAGTAATAGATGTATTAATATATATTATTAAGGCTATAATTAGTTAATTAAAAACCAATTTATCTAAGAAAGAAGTTTTATATTTGATATAGCTCTTTTATCTTCCTAAATATCAATCTGATCTAGCTAAATAATAATTTTATTTATTAAGATATATAAAATTTTAAGGATTTTTAAATAATAATAAAGAATAGTTAGAAAGGTGTAGAACTAATACCTTAGTTTATTTTAAGTTTTAAGTAGTGAAATATTGTTAGTGTTTTATTATATTAGGTGCTTTATTTATCTCTTTCTTAATATTTATTATATCTTCTATTTAAAGACATCTAATCATAAAAGTTTATATAATCTATATTAAATAAAAAAGGCTAAATTTTTGAGGATGATTTTAGTTTCAAAGTTGAAGAATCAAGACTTTTCTTTTATATTATGGCTTAAATAAAGAAAGAACTGATTAAAAGATCTAAATAAAAAGCGTAAAATATAGTTATAAACAGAAACAATCAAAATGAGTTTTTATTAGTGATTTGTTTACGAATCCACAAAGTATTGATTCTTTCCTATTTCCAGTATTCCTTTTCAAACTTCTTATTTATTTCTTGAAACTAATTTAGTTGTATGAGATCTTATGAATTATGCCAAAACTTTTATTACATTTCCTTCCAGTTTTCTCAAGCTTTGTTTAAGTTTTGATACTAAAGATGAACTAAAGTTAATGCATAATGTTTTCTTCAGATATAATCTGGAACTACGTCAACTGATGATAATATATGTAGATAAGTATCATAAGATAGCTGCTTTCTACTTTTTATATCAGCTATGATTGCTTCTATTTAAAACAAAGGCTCATCATCAAAGGTGTATTAATTGTCTTATAAAAACTCAATCGCATATTGGCAATCGTTGGCAAAAATGATTCCGTCTAATTTATTATGCCTATATTGTTACATCGTATCATAAGCTTCATAGATTTTATCGTCTAAATAAAGGCTATAAAGATAAACTTTAAATTGCTCAAAAGAAATATTCTAGCTGGTTAAAAAATTACTATTTACAATGCTGGTAATTTCTGTTTCAGGATCATAATATTCTTCATACATTATATTTTCACAAATTGTTTGAATGAAAGTGTACAAACCCTAATGAAAAAGCTTTTTAACTAGTCATCAAGTCTATTAGGACCAAGTATTGATATCGATTTAGTATCAGAATAGCTTAAGTAATTTAAGTAGAGAGTATCTTGGAGCAATTTACTCTATTTCTTCGTATAAAGTTTATAAAATAGTTTAGTCATATATTTCTCCAAATAGCATTTGAATCGTTACTACGCTCGACAGCTTTTATATCTTTTTAGCCTTTTCTTTATCTTGAATATAGATAAAAGAATCAGAGAAAGCCAAATTAATTTTCTAAATTTACTCCATTTTATATTTGATTGAAAATAATTAATTAAATCTATAACTCTATTTCATTTATTTTCCTTTTAGCCTAAAACCGAAAGAAATTTCATAAAATATTAAATTTTTTTTAAGAAGTTAAATTTATTAAAGGTGCCATAGAAATAAAGGATTCCTATTTACATTAAATATCGTTAATTAAAAATGCATACATAAAAATTATCATCTAGCTATTAAATAAGAGATATATTTTAAAAATATTAATGTTTATTTATAATTTTCAAGCAAATTAAATTAAATAAAACTAGTAATTTAAATTTATCTAGGTAAAATTTACAAAAATATATTGAAGTTTTCTTCAACTTAATTAATATAGCAAAACATAAAGAATCTTTTTATGAAAAAACGGAGAAATACTTAGTTCTTCATGAGAAGTAATCGCAAGAAATACATTTTAACTTAAAATGTTTTCAATTTAATTTATAAAGATAACGAATCTGCGATCATAGAACTTTAAAAGTAGTTATTTTAAAAATAATATTTTCTTGCTTTCTATTAATTAAAAGTTATACCTTTATAACCTTTGTCTATTTACCATCTAATTTTAATTATTTTTTAATTTTTAATATTTAATTATATTTGCAATTTCCAGCAGTCAGTTTAACTTAATTACTGATTACAAAATTAGTGAAATCTATTTAATTATTTTCATTTTAAAACCTCTTACTAGGCTATCTTAATAATATTTAGAGTATTTTCTTATTTAAAGGAGTTAAGAGAATCAAATTTTACCCCAATAAATGTATCATTACTAGCTAAATGTACTAAGCAAATTTAATAATCTGAAAGTTATATATTCTAATGTTTAATATCCTTCTTAATATACTTAAGTCTAATTAATTCCTGTAATAATTTAAGAGTATATAAAGTTTAAATACTTAGTAAGTTTTCTTATCATTATAAAATCTCATTGCTTGCAAAGATCTAATAGGATTTTTAAATTAATAAATGATTTTGGGAATTATCCCTTTTAAAAATAAATAACCTAGCTTAGCTTAGGTATTTGAATAGTTAAATTTGATACTGTTTATTATATAAATAGTTGCTTATTTAATATTTACTATTCATTATCTAATAGAAAGCTTTAGTTCTTAAGTTAATAAAATTACTTGCAAGACAATTAAATTTATATATGATACTAAGCTTTTATGATTTTATCTTTCTTTAATGATATTGCAAAAGTGAGGCTATTCATAATTTAACTTAGAAATATATAATTAAATATTCTGTGTTTGCATGAATATCTGACTTATCTTATTAAGATTTTAGTCTTTTTTCGTTTATCCACTATATCTCTATTTTAATAAACCTTTATTATTTCCTTATTATTCGCTTTTAAGCTTTATACTTTAAGGAAAGATAAATTAGATAATCTATATAGAAATGTATAATGAACTACCCTTAATAAGAAATTAAAAATAAATCATATAGCTTCTCTTAAACTGTAAAGCAAGCTATGAATGGCTATAAAGCTTAAAGTCTATTCTTAATGAAAATTAAGGAACTATTATTAAAGATACAATATCTTTAATAGTGAGAACAATTAGGAACGTTTAATTTCAATAATAGTTTTAAACTTAAAGTAATAATTTAGATAAAACCACGTTGTCAAATATATGATTATAGTTAAAAAGCAAAGGAAATGATAAAGAGTTTAATAATTAAATTTAACACGTTAGTTTATTTTTGAAATCGTTTATAAACTTATCGCGTTTACAAAGCTAGTTAGGATGGAAAAGAAAATGGCACAAAAAGCATTATAATTGGGTTTTTATAAAAAAGGAACAGGCCCAGAATAAATAATTTTACTGCATGGAATAATAGGAAATTCTCTTTCTTACACAAAGCTTATAAGTTAAAATAAAATTATTTAAGAAAAAGCAACCATTTGAATGGTAGATCAAAGAAATCATGGAAAATCATAACATCATCCTGATATGTAGTATATGACTATGTCCTAAGACATAGTCAATTTTATGAATCAATAAAAAATAGTTCGAGCAACTCTACTAGGCCATTCAATGGGTGGAAAAACAGCAATGGTAACAGCTCTTCTTTATCCTTAGAGAGTAAAATAACTAATTTTGCTCGACGCTTCACCAGAAAATTACAGAAAGAGTATTCCCTTTTATTTTGCACATATGTACTAACTAGTAAGAATGTTATATAGATGAACATTGCTTGCAAAGCTACTCAAAAATATTAAAAAAAGGAAGAAGTTGTAGAGTTTCTTTAGAAAAATATACAGGTTTGCTTTTATGTAGAACAAATCTTTAGTAGAATTACTTCTTTTCAACCTTAAAAGTAATCCTGATGGAACTGTATCTTATAGATGCAATATGGAACATATAAGAGATGCTTATCCTGAGCAAATAAGTGGATTTCCTGAGTTAGAATAAACTTACAGTGGGGATATAAAGATATTAACAGGCGAATTTTCTAAACATAGTGCCAATAATTTGAAATTATTTTAAAAATATTTCCCTAATATCAGACAAAATGATATTAAATTCATTAAAGATGCCGGTATGCTTTTATTCAGGTCATTGAATTCACGTTCATAATGCAGACTAGGTTAATGAAGAAATAAACAAGCTATTATGATGAAAGCGTGATATTTATAGAAGACTTTACATTTATTTTAAACATTGTTCTTTAAATATAAGACACAATACAAATATCCTTTTATAGAATACTCTAATACTTTTAGATTCTTTAACTAATATAAAATAGCTTTATAATATAAATTTTAATAATATGGTTATTTAAATTTCAATAAATCTTAAGACTAATAAATTTATTTTTTGCAATATTCTAAGGTTTCTGTTGAATAAAAAACAATCAAACAGAATTATTTTTAATAAAAGTACTTATAAAGCTTATAAATTGCTTAAATTATATCTAACTATTTATTAATAATTTATCATCTGTTTAAGACTAATTATTGTTAGTATTCACCTTTTTGAGCTTTTAGTTAATTACATTTACAATCTCTCAAACTTTACAGCTGAAAATTTTTTAATTGATTAAATAAAATTATTTTGTAGCATTTATTGCTAAATATTATTAACTCTTATTTAGCTTTCTTAAAGTAATATATTAAGCCTAAATAATATTTATTCTCATTAAAAGAATCTAAATATTTTTGCTTGGAATATAAAATTTAGTGAGTATCTGTAATAAAATAATTTAATAAGATCAATATAAAACAAAAGCAAGCATTGTTTTAAATTTTAAATTATCAGTTTTTAATTAAAAGTAGATTTATTTAGATCAAAGATCAACTTTATCACTTGAATCATCGAGTTCAGATTCACTTGATGATTTTTGCTCATTTTAAGCTTCGTAAGTTGAATCATTAAGTTCTTATTTAGTATCTTGATATTCTTAATAATTTTCTTAGTCATCATCAATCTCTTTTATTTTTATAGGTTTTAGTTTTTCTTTTATATTAATTTTTTAATCTCCTGATGATTTGTTCGCATTTTCATCTGAGTCATTGGCTTGAAATGTGGAAGATTTTGCTTACTTTTTCTCTTTTTGTTTTTAATTTGCTTCTTCTTTTAGTTTCTAATCTGATTTACTTTCTTTTGATTGAGATTTATGCTTTTTTTACTTTTTATCATCTGTTTTGGGATAAAATAGAGATTTCAAATAATTATAAGCTTTTGTAGCATATTATCTAAAATAGTATAAAAATGGATTTGTTGAGGTATATTCTTCAACATTATCTTAAGCTGGCAACAAAACTTCTTATATTAGTTTCGTTCGATTTTAAACTTCACCAATAGTTGCTTTAGATCCTTAAATTTCCAGTCATTCTTGAGCATTATCTACTCTTTGCTTTAATTCCTTTCTTTATTCTGAAGAGGTAAGTTGAATGAACTCTTAAGTATTTAACTTTTCTTTTACTTAATATATGAGACCTTCCAAAGTATTCTTTAACTCTACAAGTTAAGATCAATCATTATCTCTTTGGTTTAGTTATTTTAATTTTTTTTCTGATATTTGAATTTCTGTGTAATTCATATTTCTAGGAGATATCAATCAGTTTCCATCTAGATCGATTAAATCAATATTTTTAATTCTAAGTTCTCATCTTTCTGTTTGGTTTTTTAGGATTATATTTGTGATTTCTTTTTTAGTTTCGTTTTGCTCATTTTCTTCATCTAGAGCATCGCTTTCAATTGATTTATTTTTTGTTTCAGAATCGAAATAAAAAATATAGCGCTACTTTCATGCTCCTTCAAGTTCAATCCATCCAAAATTATTAACTTTAAAAACCAAAAAGGTTTTTTCTTATATTTGGTCTTTTATAGTTCTTCCAAAAGACATGTTTAATAGTTTTTCCTGATTTGGTGAAAGTGATTTTTCAACACCAGATATTCTATACCTTAGATATTACTGTTCATCTTCAAAAAGATCAATTCAGAAATCATTTTGTATATCTAAATTAATATGCTTCAACATACCATATGGTTTATCAATATTTATTATTTTTTTTAACTCTTTTTTATCATGAATTACAGCTCTATGGTTTCTATATAGTTTTTAAGTAAGCATCATAGGAGTACGTAAATGCATTGAAGAACTAAAATTTGCTGCTAAGAAAGCTGCGCCATTTGCCATACCTTCCTCTCCATTTATATGCCAACCCAATTCTTTTTTAGTATAGTTTTGTACAACTTATTATACAAGTGGAATTCTTGACCCTCCACCTATCATCTCTATATATCCTACTTAATAAATACTAGAATTAGTTTTCTTCATTAACTGCTAGATTGGAACTATTAAATTTTAATCTCACTTTTGACTAAGTAACTAGCTTTCAACTTATGTCCTAGATATAGTCATTTTTAGATTTTTTCCTTCGTAAAGGTCAATTTCGTTTAGAAATACTTCTTTATTTGCACTCAAAGTTTTTTTAGCTTTTTCAGCAATGGATTTAATTCTATGCAATGATTTTTAAGATAGTTTCTGCTTACTATCTTTACTAATATGATCTATAATGATATTTTAAATAACAAGATCAACATCATTTGCTCCAATATGAAAATCCCAAGTTTCTCCTAATACAGTTGTAAGAGGAATATTAACCGAATTTCTTTCGATCGATGTTAAATTTACAAGTGTTACTTCTAAGCTTGTGCTTCCTAAGTTATATATGATTATCAACTAATTTTTTATCTCCAAGTTTTTACCATAGAATATACTGGCAGCTACATTTTCAGATATAAGCGCTAATGGGTTTCAATTAGCTAATCTCAGAGTATCAACCATATTTTTTCTTTAGAAATATGAATAATAAGGAGGAATAGTAATTGCACAATCCTTTATATCTTCTTTAGCCTATTTTTATAGAAGTTATTGTAAATATTTAAGCAGCATTGCGTTTATTTCTTCTATCGAGTACTCTTCTTCTTCGCCAACCTTAACATTAATAGATCCTCTTATATTCTTTGTGAATTAATATTTATATCTCCAATCTTCCAATTCCTTCCTTCATACTTCATCTTCATAGCTTTATCCCAATAACCTTTAATAATACAAAAAAGTTCTCATTGGGAGCTTTGAAAGTTTCTATATTGAATCTGGACCAAAATGACGCCGATCTAAATCAATAGTTACAGCTGCCTCCGTTTTTCTTTTAGACTACTAATTTTCAATTATTTCGAACTACTTTCCAGGTTTTATATATGATCCTTTAATAAACTATGATCCAAAATCAATGCCTGCTACAGAAGCAGAGATAGGAGAAACTATATAAAGAAAATAGAAAATAATCCTTAGATATTTACTCATTTTATTATAATCAAAATCATTTTACTTTAAATCTCTTTTGTATCTTTATTTAAATATTCTATGCCATCAGTTTAACTGTTAAGTTCACTTTCTAACTAAACCCTCTTATTTGAAATTCGCTATATGCTATATATAATATCTTTGAATTAGTTAATAAATAATAAATTAAGCCATCTAATATTAAAGCATAGCATAAGCTAGTAGTAATCAATTAACTATAACTTTCTTTTAGAAGAATCTTCTCCAATGCTAATAATGTTTAATTTACTTAATAAGAAATACTTATTTTACTCTTTTTCTACATAAATTAGTATATTTAGCTATCTATTAAGTAATACTTTAAATCAATTTATCTCAATATTAGAGGCTAGTTAATATGATTCTATTTAAATAAATAGATGCAATTTAGTAGTTTAAATTATCAAATTTGTATTTAAATTTAGAAGCTTTGGAATTAATTTTATGAAGGTAAGTAGTTTTAATGGAAGTGCATATTTATCAAAAATCTTAAGCACTACAATAGCTAATTGAATAAAAATATAAAAAAGGTCTGATATTTTATCTGCTTTTTATAAAGAAATTGGATATTTAAAGCATAAATTAAAATCATTTCTTTTTTGGACTTCTTGGTCTTTTTTTTCTTTTTTGAAAAGGCATTAAGGGAGGTAGCAATTTTGACAGCTGCTATGAATATTCTAGAACTTGGAAAGTTTGTGATTCAATATCTAAAGAATTTAAGTACAAATCTACTAAATGCTAAGATTCTAACTCAGGACGCATTTAAATGGTAATGGCAATTACTTGGCTAAGAGTTACAGGTATAGCAAGTTCAGCTGCTAATGCAGTTTATAAAACTTAGACTTATTTATTATACCTTTCTTTCCATTCTTCAAATATTACCTTTAAAAAATGAGACATCGGTATCCTAAGCTTAAATGTAACTAATTCTTTATACCACTGTTTAATTTCTTCTACCTCAACTCCACCTTAGTCTAAAGTGTCCAAGTTTTTAAGTAAGAATTCTTGATCCTCATCAGTAATTAACACAAACTAAAGTAGGTTTTTAATATCTTAAAATTAAATCAAAACAGAAGTTTCCAGTTTATTTTCAATAAATTTAAGGAAATTTTTTTTATTGATTTCTATTAGAGTCATCCAAGTTAAAAATAGGAATTTATGCTTTATAACTGCCTTCTTTTTTATCTAAAAATTGGAGTTATTTTTGTCCTAAACCTTCGCTTCTATTTCAATTGATTCTGACAATCTTTTTATAATTCTTTTGGCTAATTATGGTTCAAAATTATTTTTTATGTATAAGTATATTTGCTTATATTCAAGGAGCTGAAAGTTAATGTCTTAGCATATCTATCTAACTATTGATTCAAGTTCTGCGGGATAGTCTACACCTAGTACATTTCAAAAGACTTAATTTAAAGGATCATCTGATTATTTTAAATCTTTCAAAAAATGGTATAGTGCCTATGGTACTTTATCTTATTTAGCATCTTGAAGAATCACTTATAAAGCTATTTTTCAGAACTGAATTTCAGGATGGAGATTTCTTAATTAAATAATTTTCTAAATAGTTTAATCAGTAACTACGATCTTTTTACTATTTTAAAATTCCGTTTAATTTTTTATAAGTCTATAGAAGGGATTGTTTTGTTTTACCATGCATATCTATTTCTAAGTCTAAGTTTCAACATGCTTTCTAATAACTTCTGGAATTTGAACTGCTTATATGATTTATCCTATTTCTTCAAGATGCTATAGTTATTTATTTTTTTCGTTCTATCCCAGCTCGATAAGTTTATCAAGCTTTTCTATGTTTCTTCCGATATTCAGCAGCGAAGCTTCTTTTTTCCCGATGTTGTTTATCTCTTCGATATAAGAATTTCGATCTTCCAATAAAAAATTAAGTTGCAAGATTTCTTTTTTTAGCTTGCTAATAGTCTACTCATTTTACTTCTCTATTTACATTTTTTCCTTTTCTAAGCTTTAAATTGTATATTCCAAATTCCTAATTTCTAAGTTTTTGTCATAAACCGCTTTTTCAATAAGTTTTTACTATCCGCTGTAAACTTGTTCAACGTTTCATTTGTAACTCATAAAAATGGAATCAAAAGTTAGTAAGATAAATCTTCATAACTCTTGAAAGATGAAAATAACATCAGAACTATCAACTTAAGGGGACTTATTGAATTGTTTGCACACATCATTTTGCATTTTGGATATTTCTCTAATTGATTATTTAATGCTATTTATTTCTATTTGCTACCTTTCTTACTTTGGCATTTCAAGTACTTTACTCACTGTCAGAGCTATTTCATAGAAAATTCCAAAAAATATAGAATCTTCGTTTAATGATTGCTATGCAACTGATTTTTATATCTTCTCTGTATAAAATATTACATTCAGTGATTCCAAGATCAAGAATAAGAGCCTGAAGTTCATACAGAGAAGAGATAAACTGTTGGTGTCTTGAAAGTCTAATTAAATTAGAAGAGTTTCTGTTAGGACTTTCCTGCTAATTGAAAGTACTGCTTGCAAACTAAGTTAATTCATCTGTTGTTTAAAAGCATTTAGTTCTAGGAGTATATAAAAGAGTATCTCTTTCTCTATATGGAACAGGGTATATACTTCCTTCATGTAGCTTTTCATTAAAATAAGATGTTTTAGATTTAGAAGTCTTAGGTCTGGAATAGGATCTAGTTTTAATCTTTTCAATAGGAGATTTCGGAAAAGAGTATAAATTTAGCTTCCTTTGCAAGTTATGTATTCCTAAAATAGTATCTAGTTACTAATTTGCTTCTTGCTTCAAAGCTTATTTTTTAGTTATCATTTTATTTCTGAACTTTATAATACAATACTCTTAATTAATAGCCTATTTATTAGATTATTTAGTCTATAGCTATCAGTGAAACTGGTATCAATAATAGCTATAATTATACCATATCATATAAAGCTGCTAAGAGTGTAAAAGTCTTTATTAAGCACTTTATCGCATATAATAGAAATATAGCAGAGAAATTTGAAGGCTTAATTCTTAATGATAGCTAAATATTAATCTAAACTAATATTGTAATCAAGCTTCTTATTAACTATTCTATATTTATCTAGAAAGCTTGCAATTAAATACTAAGTAAGTAAACTAGTCAATTTGAGCATTTATTTTAAAGTATGATACATCATTTAATTTAAATAGTAAGTGATTACTTTTAGCTTAAAGCAAAGGGATTAAATTGATATTGCTGATTAATCTTAAGATTATAATTAATAAAGGAAGTTAAAACTTAAAGTAAAAAGAGTTTGAATAATAAAGTAGAAAGTAAATTAATGAGACATATTCTATAGTTAAATTTAAGAAATTTTAGCAACACAATACTTTTTCATACAACTGGCAGTTCTTAGCTTTCTATTAACTTCTAAGTTACTCCTTCTATTTTTAACACTCTGGAAGATATTTAAGAGCATTATCCTAATTATTGAGAATTGATGCAAATGCTAGCTATGCTTGATAACAAAAGCATTCCTAAATTTTTAGTAAAAGAAGCCCATTTTGTAATAAGTGAGAATGAGTATTGAAAAGAAAAGCAATAGATAATAGAAGTTTTGCAAAGAAACGGAATCATAAATATCTAAGGTAAGGATAATTTATAGCTCAATGAGCAAGCTTAACTTATTTTACTTTAAAATTTAAAAGCTGAAAAAAAACTTGAGAGGTTTGTTAAAGTTTTGCTAACTTGCTTAAGCTAAGACTCTGCTAAAATGTTTAATCATGTGCTAGCATTTATTGAAAATGCAGATAAAATCAATTACTCATCTCCTTATACAGCAAAACTTATAACCAAAGCAGCTTTATGTGCGACAAAGGAAAAATAATATGACTAAGCTATTAATTTATACTCAAAAAGTTTAAAAATGTTCAATAGTTTTGAAGATTACAATGATTCGTTTTAGTGTGCAAGTATTTGCTCACATTTAGCGTTGCTATTCAAAAATCAGGGTAAATTTAGAAAAGCATAAAAATATATGAGGGATTGTCTGAGAATTCATTTGCTTTTATTTGGAAGATATTCTGAGTATGTAGCTAAAGACTTCAATAATTTGGGAATTATAGAAATGGAATTAGATTTTTAGTAAGCAGCTTAATGCTTTGCAAATTCAATTGCTGTTCTTAAAGGAACCTAGGATTTTGACTAACAACTTCTTGAAAAAGTGGAACTCAATTACGAATATGCAAAGTTCAAAATGAGTCTAGAATAAGCAAATTTGAAGCAAAATTTATTTGGTGAGCTTTATAGATTTATGCAAAGATTAATGAAGAGATGATACTTTTATCATTTGATCTTAATAGAATTTTCTATAAAATATGATTCATAATAAGCATTTTTACTTTAAATCTAATCACTTAAAGCAAGCACTCTTTAAATTCTGTATTTTATCTAAAAGTTACTATGAAAATACTTGTTATCTTATTTAAAAATTAAGTTATAATAATAACTAAGATATATTGAAATTTAATATGAAAATAGCAGTCAAACATAAATAAAATTTATTTTATATTACCTGACAAAAACTATTAATTTATTAGCTTTTATTTTTACTTTTTTATATTTAAGTGTTAAATTATAAGTAACAGTATAAATATGAATCAAAATTGTTCGAAATTTACTTCTCTAGCATTGTGCTTTTTCTAAGCTGTTTTAACTTTGCTAATTTCTTAATGTTGAAAAACTTTTGCTTTATCTATGATTTTTTCAAGTTCACTCTAGTCTTCTTAACAAAATTACATATTTTCACACTTTTCTTTTATTCTCTACAGAATATTTTAGAATTAATAAATAGATTATTCTATTATTTCTAGCTCACCTTTGTCGTTCTTCTCATAAACTATTGTTTTTTCTTATTTATACAAAGTTCTTCGCTATTAAATTTTAGTAATGTTTTTCACAGTTTTTCTAAGTTCTCTTTTTACTTATTAAAGCTCTTTTAATTTAGTATCTATATCAACTTAATCATATTTTTCTATTTAATTTTGCTTTTAATTATTTTCATACTTTTCAATTATTTTAGTTATTTGGTTTAAAGGTTGCTCTACTTATTAAATAAACATCTGAATGTTTTCATCATCTATATAATTTTCTTATTTCTCTCCTTATACATTTTAATTATCCTATTCTTCTTATGCTCAGTTAACTGTTTTATGCTATTTTTTTTCCTTTTAAATACCTTTTTACTCTGTTCTGTTATTTTCATTGGGTTTAGCTGAAAATGAGTTTAAAGAAGTAATAGATGACTCTTTATTAGTCATATTTTATTATTGGTTCTAAGCTTCTACCTCTTCTTAATCATTTTTCTATCAGGTTATTTTTGCACTTTCTCCAACTTCAATAGTCTAAGTTATTTGTTCTTACTGGTCGTTTTTTTTCTGTACTCCTAACTTTTACTCCTCTAACTAACTACTAGAAAAGCATTATCCCATTTATAAATATATCTTCTAATTAATAATCTTAATAAAAGATCTAGGAAAATAATAGTTAGACTTAATATTATGGATTTTATTCCAATCCTTATACTAATGAAAGTATGGAGAAATCTATTAGCAATATTTAGAATCTAGTAGCTGAGAAAAGTAAAAATGTAAGCATTATTAAGTTCTTAGATGTAGAGTTATTAAAGTAGAGGCTAAATATATTACTTCTAACTATTTTTCCGTTAAAATTTTCATAATTATTCAAATTATTTTCGTTAGATTAACTATAAGCGCTTTCAATTTAAAAAGAAAATATAGCATCTTTAAACAATGAAGTTGCTGTATCTTTAACTACCTAAATAGAGATAAATAACAAAGTAATTATATGAAGCATTATGGCTAATTATTAGCTACTAATAAAGATCTAAATATAACGCTTAGATTTGATTATTTATAACTAACTTAAATTTCATTAGATGTCAAGCAGAATAAATTGTACATTCATTAGAAGATAATATAGTAGATGCTTTATAGATTCAGTTACTATAAGTTTGTTAAAGTATGAATTTCTTATTGCATAATTAAATAAACATTAAGGATTCCTATTGTTGTTAAATAAATAAGCTATACATAGAAAATGACAGGTATTTAGCTTTTAATTTTCTTATTATAGTAAGACTGGTAATAGTATAGATGCTTTAATGCAATAATTTGCTGTGTAAGGAAATGCTTAGTAGGAGAGGAAAAGAAGTAATATTAGTTAAATAAGTATAAAGTAAGCATTTTATGAAATAATAAATAAAAATTTTAGAATCAGTTGTGCTCATTATTGCATTCTGATATCATTAAATTTCTTTAGCACTTAATTAACTTTCGTTAGGTGGCTGATGTTCACTAGGAAAAACTAGCTTTCCATCTATGCGTTTAGGCTTTGGCTTAGGTCTTTTTATTTTATAAGGGAAATTTATTGAATTTCCTTTCTTTAAAAATTCATCAAAGTTAGCGAAATTTAAATTAGTTTGACGCAATTACTTCTAGTTTGTATCTTTAGAGTTTAATTTGTAGCTATTATCATTCTCTCACACGTTTCTCTTATTAATTTAAACTACTTTAACCTCTTATTTGTCTTCATTTTCAATTGATGATGAACTCTTCGTATTCAATTTGCTATCAATCTAATTATTGGAATCTGATTAACTCTGATCGTTTTTGAATTCTTTTCATATGAAAAGATAAGAATATATTAGAGATCCTACAGCAAATATTATTCAAAGCACTTCATCTATTCCACTTGAAGAATTCTCAGTATGACTAGTTGTTGTTATATTATTTCCTTCCATTTTTATGAGTTCACAAATAAATAAACTGAGTAATTTATATTTTCTAAATGACTACCATTTTAAATTCAACACAGTCTAATTAGCTTCTACTTCTGTCTATTAGTTAATTTATTATCTTACTCTACTTAGTTCTATCTATTTAACTTGTCCTCATTCCAACACAACAGATATAATTTGCCAAATTTTCTATTAAATTAAATCTCAGACTGAATATAGAATAGCAAAAGCATTCTTAAGCTGAAGCAAAGTATTGTATTAAAAGCTAATGATTGTTAGTACTATTTTAATTATTTTATCAAATATCTTCTTAGCAATATTTAGTACCTTTAAGTTAGATAGATTTACTTATATTATATATTAAAGTCATAATTTAGTTTTGCTAGCTGTTTATAAAAAAATTATGCAAATATTGCAATGAAATTGTTATTTAAACTAGTTTAAAATTAAGCAAACACGATATAATTAGATCTATTAGCTTTACTATATTAAGACTAAGATCAATTAAGCTAGAAATTAAATGAAGGTGTGAAATATCGAGAAAGAATAGTATAAAAGGCATATAATAAGATGCTTGATTGAGCTATATTGGATGATCTAACTGCTTATCTTAGGCTAATTTATTTAATTATTTGGCTTTTTTATTTTTGTTTCTTCTATTTATTTAAAATTAGCTTCTATGACTCCTTTATGCCAAAAATTACTTTTTTTCATATATTTAAAACTCTATAAGTAAACTTTCTTATTTTCGTAATTAAAATTACAGTTAGATTTTATTAAAAGTAGGAAGTGAAAAGTAAAAGATGTCTTAAAATTAATAAAATAGAATAAAATGAATGAAGCTATAATAATTAGGATAGAAATATACTATTTAATTAAGCAAAAGTTACTTGCTTAATAATTACATTCAATGCATTAAATATTCAAATTAATTGATAAATAGAGAACATAATTATAGCTATTTATGCTTTACAGCTAATAATCATATTAGAGTCCTTTAGCTACTTTTATATATATTTCGTCTATTATACTAATGATTTCTTTTATATAAAAATACTTTTGTTGCTTTACTTACTTCTTTAAAGATATTGAAAGAAGAAATAGGTTGAGTAATAAAGAATTGAATAGTAATAGATAAAGGGAAAGAAGTAATAAAAGATAAAGATAATTATTTATGTAAGTCATATGGTATTTTCGTAGTTCACGTTTTGCTTTCCATCTTCGTTTAGATTCTCTATAAACCGACTTTATGAGCAACTGTTAGCGCAAACACATGGAGTCTATTTAAATTTACAACATTTGCATAAAAAGAGAATCATATCTATAATCACAAAAAAGAAACTAAATACCAACAGCACTGCTAAGAAGAAAATAAGCAATATAAAAAGTAAAGTTAAAAGCAAGCATCTTACTATTTTGTTTTCTGACTAAAAAGCTTTAAGAAATACGCTGATGCAGTTATTTCAAAAATAAAAAAATGGTACGGCGCAAATAATTATAGGAAATGCTAATATCAACAAGATAATAATTATTGAATATCTCATACATGCATTTTCTATTTTTCCAAAAGTTGATTTATAGCATCTTACAAAAAAATAGTTCTGAAACTCAGGACAATTTTTAAAATGCATATGTTCTTTTCAAGCTCTACAAGCTGGACAAAATTAAAACTGACATGATTCGCAAAAAACATATTTCTTTTTCAATTTTTGTAGATTTGGCGTTCCACATAGAGGACAATTGACAGGCTTTAATCTATTTTTTTCGAAGCTTTCTAGATAGTTCTTAGTCAAAGGTTCTTTTTCAATATTTGTTTAGGACATTTCTAAATGTTAATGCAATAATATTTAAATATAATAAACTGCAATTGTTTAAAAATTATAAACACTTCCTCTTATAAGATTCTAGCAATAGTTCAAAAGATAAAGCATTTTAACTTTAAAACATTCCTTCAACTAAATCTATGAGAATAAGGTATAGCTTGACAGTAAAAAGCAAGAAGAACGATAAAATATGAGAAAGTTACATTATTCTAAACAAAGAGTTATAAGTTGATTTATATTATGGAGGTTGAAAGAGAAATACTTTATAATAAATTAAATGGAAGAATTGTAGTTTTCAAACAAAATAATTGGCAATGGAAAATATCGATTGCTGGAAAATATTGGTTAAGGTGCTTTTGGAATTGTCTGAAAAGCATAACTTTTAAATGAGTCTAATGAAACTTAGTATTATGCGATAAAATAGGTTTCTTTGCAAGTTTTATCAAATTAAAGTGAGAAGTACGAGGAGATTTGCTTTAGAAGAGAAATAGAGCATATGGAAAAAATAAATCATATTAATTTTGTTAAATTAACAGAAGTTATTAGCGAAGATTTCTGCTATTTAGTCATGGAACTTGCAAGTGGAGGAGATTTCCGCCAATATTTGAGAAATAAAAATGGAAAATTAACTGAAGAAGAAGCGCTTTATTTTATGAAGCAAATAATAGATGGATTACATGTACTTTATAAGCTAAAAATTCTGCATAGAGATCTTAAACCGGAAAACTTCTTACTAAGTGATTAAGGACCCAACCCTATTCTTAAAATTTGCGATCTTGGATTTTCAAAAAGTATATCTGAAGAAACAGCAGGCAAAACCAATTTGGGAACTAGATATTACAAAGCTTTCGAAATTATAAAAGGAAATGAAAAATATAACTATAAAGCAGATCTATGAAGCACGGGAGTTATTCTTTATGAAATGGTTGCTGGCGAAAGACCGTTTTACGGAAGAAACGATTATCAATTAATGTAGAATTAACTACTTGGCCCAAATCTAAGCGAACTAAATTGCTCAAGTCTTTGTAAGGATCTCATTTCAAAGCTCTTGCAATGCTAATAAAGCTAAAGAATTAACTTTGAAGATCTTTTGAAGCATCCCTGGTTTACAGGGTAAAGATTTTAGGATTTAACGGTAGAGCAGTATATATAGCCACAAGAGCTAAGAGCTATAAATTCAGAAGAGTAGAAATAAGTAATTGAAAAGATCAAATAGGGATTTGAATTCGCTAAATATATTTTCGAAATGTCTGAATAATTCGAAAATCTTGAAACTGCTCACTAAAAAAGCTTTTATTTAAACTTGACGTCTTTCATTCTTGAAAGAATTAGAAAATCTAACAAGCATTGGAAGCAAATTCCTATTGAAAAAGAGATAAAAAAATTAGACGAACTTGCTGCAACTTGTGGTGATTTTAATTGATAAGGAAGGGAAGCTTAAATAAACAGTAAGTAACCTGTCATTGATTAAACATACTAGCTAATTTAGTTGGCTAACACATTTACATAATTTCCTCAATTAATGAGTTTGTAAATAACTATCGAAGACTTAATTCAATTAATTTAAAAAAGTCTACATTATTTATAATAAGAAGAAAATATTGAAGAGTGAAGCTAAAGCTTAGATTAGAAATGCTATGAAGAAGAGCCTAAAGAACCAGTTTAGCAGATAGCTACTTTAGAAAAACAAAATTCGAACGATTCTGACAATTGGGACTGAAATTAAATTCTTAAATTTTACTTCATAATCTAATAAATCTAATAAGCACTATTTGCTAATATATCCAAATTCTTTGCTAAGGCTTGAAGATTTATTTTTCTCTTATAATAAGTGGGTTAAACTTTTGATTTATATTGTATTTATATCATTTTATAATGATAATTAGTTAAAACTGTAATAATTACAAGATAAATAGAATAGAAAGTTATCAATATAATAATATGGAAATTAATTCTCCAAATCTTCAAATGGAACCGCCTAAGAATAAGTTTACTGCTAAAAAAATTTGCGAATACATCCTGCTCGTTAAGATAGGAAAAGGAGCTTTTGGGTAAATTTGAAAAGCAACTTATTTCGATAAAAGCAAATAAAATATTAATTTTGCAGTTAAAGAGCTGAGCCTCAAAGAAGCAAATTATAGCAGTTTAAAGAAATTGCATCGTAAGAGAGAAATAGCAAATATGTACAAAGTAGATCACATCAATTTAATAAAATTAAAGGACATTATTCAAACCACTAATAACTTATATCTCGTCATGGAGTATGCTGAGGGAGGAAACTTTAGAGAATACTTGAAGGCTTAAGGAGGAAAAATAAGTGAAGACAAAGCTCTCTATTTTATGTAATAATTAGCTGAAGGATTAAAAGTACTTTACCAAAATAAAATACTTCATAGAGATTTAAAGCCTCCTAATTTATTAATTGATAAGCTAAGTGAAAATCCTATTCTTAAAATTTGCGATCTTGGTCTTTCAAAATGCACTGAAGAAGAAGGAATTGGTAAAACAAAAGTTGGTACTAAATTATATATGGCACCCGAAATTTTAAAAGGTGAAAAGCACAACTATAAAGCAGATTTATGAAGTGCTGGAATAATTTTATACGAAATGATAGCTGGAAGAAGGCCATTTTAAGCAAGGAGAGATAACCAACTTATAATGCTCTAATAATACGGTCCTAACGTTAATTAATTATAATGTTCTCAAATATGCAAAAATTTAATTGAGAGGCTACTTTAGCCTTAATAAGAACTTCGAATAAGTTTCGATGAATTTTATAATCATTAATGGCTAAGAAGTTCCTTTTAATAAATCTCTACAAATATAAATATGGCTTTCTAAGGCTAGTAGCTATAATAAGAAAAGAAATCCTTTGAATAGATGAACCTTTCTTAATTGCAATAAATTAATGAAAAGATATAGTGAAACCTTACAGAAGCTAAGGGATTTATTGACTAAGCTGATAAATTAGATTAAATTTCAATCATCTTTTCATCTTTTAATTACTAGTTAGCTGTCTATATTCTACGTAAAATCTAAGATGAGAACATATTACAGGAAAATAACCCATAATTTAAAGAAATTTTTAATGAAGTTGATGAATTGCTAGATTTCTGCGGAGAAAAACTATTAATTTATCGATTTCAATTCTAAAAATAGTAGCAAACTTAATTTTACATCTAAATTATAACTCAATAACTGAACCAATATGTACAGGATTAATGGAAGTTAAAAAACTGATAGAACTTTAATTTGAACGAAATCATAGATAAGACAGTAAAGTTTTTATAGAAAGATTAGCCAAAAGAAACATGATAAGAATAAGAACCTTGGAATCCAGAAATTTTGTAATAAGAATAATTAAATCAGTTTGACTTGTAGACTAAGTAAGAAGACCTCTTTCAAAATTAGCAGAATATATAGTAATAGAATTATTATCAGTTTAATGAGGTTAATCAAAATAATCAATGGGATTTTCAACCTGCTTAAGATAATTATTTTTAAAAGTAGCAGTAAATTTTCAACTTTGCATCTAATAATAATGTTCAGTAAATGTCTCAAAATTTCATACAATTTCCTGACTAAAATGCATACTAAGTTTAAAATTAGTTAAATCAAGTTGAAATTTACAAAGATCCTCAAAATAATTCAGATGAAGAGTGGGATTGATAAGAATAAAATTCATGAATCACTATTATTAATAAAATTTTACTTTCATTACAATAATAAAATCAATATAATTCTAAATAAAGCAAATCAAAAACAATTAAAGTAATTTAATACCTTAAAAATAAAAAACTAATAAAAAGTATTAGAAATCAAATAAATTAATAAAACTAAGTGATATTTATTTTTATAATATGACTTTACATCTAATTATCTAAATTATGGAAGCTAATTTTTATAAAATATAATGTGCATATTCTTAATGTATATTTATTAATCTAAATTTAAAAATTAGATAAATAGTTATAGTGTTTTAAGTAACTATTATTTCTATATATTTAAGGCATGCTTTGAATAATTCAGTTATTTATCTATTAAAGCATAATAGTTGTTTTAGTTTATTCTTTATTTCAATTTTACAGGAATTTTTCTATTTAAATTAATGTAAAAAATATTAATAATTAATTTAGCAAATTAGAAGCTTCTCAATAGCTTTTATATATTTATTTAATCAGAAGATTTTGATTCATTAGATTTAACTGCTTTAATGAAAGTATCTGCTTTTTTCTAGTTTTAAAATTGCTTTATTTTAATCTTTAATAGATTAGATTCACTAATTTAGGTTTTAAGAAAGTATTGTATGTTTCAAAAAAAGATGATTTGAGCTTAACTTACATAATTTATGTTTATTTAATAGCTTTAACTTTCTAACCCTTTTAATTTTTAACTTTATAGCTTTTCTTTTTACCATAACTACTAGCAAAAGCAAATAAGATTAATTTCTTTATAAATCTAAATCTAGTTTAGATGAAATAATAATTAAATTAACTTAATTCTTCTTTATCTACCCAAAAGTTATGACTAACTGTATAAATAAATATTATTGCAAGTCCAACACTAGTTTATTTTAAGAAAATTGCTGAATCTTCAATTATTTCTTTTGATTATCAAATTTTAATTTCTAGCTATTTAAGGCTTAAACTTTTGCCAATACTAACAATAAATTAATAAAAATATTCAGCTGAAAGGAACTAAATTAAATAGAAAAAGGGATATAAGATTGAGATATTTATTGCATTAGAATTGTTCTATCTGCAACCTATTAAAATATACCTGTAAAGGAAATAAAAGATATTCTAATTGCCATAGCTGCATAGATTTTTATTTATTAATATTAATTAAAGAAAATAACTAAAGAGAAAGAATCAATTTCTTGATAATCTCCCTTTTAAAATATAAGGTATAAATAAATTTCTCATACTTCTTATATAAGCTTAAGATTAGTTAAATAAGTAATTAAATTTAGCTTTTTAAATATCATTCAATAATGAATGATATTTTATAAATGTTGATATAAATAATAATAGCTAATTATAAGAGACTAAAGTATAAATAGAATCATTAAAAAAGTTATTTGAGCAGAAGCTAAAGTGTTAATTATGGGGTGATAGATATATTAGATATACTCTTTATATATTAAAAGAGACAACAAGTATTTAAGCTAAAGAGAGATAGTTTTCTTATTTTTAAGTTTATTAACATAAATGCTGACAGATAGTATATTTAATAAAATTCGAAGAGGCACTCGTGAAGATTAAAAAGTTTTCAGTCAAAATCACTTAGATCAAGTATAAAATTATTGAAAAAGGAAACTTAATACTATAAATTGCTTGCCACTAGAAATAAAGTCCCTCGTAAAAAGTCATAGCAATAATTCCTCATTCTCTTAAACTACAAGAAATACTTAAGCGTTTAGTGCAAAATAAGATGAAGAAAGAGGACTTCCTAAATATATTTAAGAGAGGATAAAAGCAAACAAAATAATAGAAACATTTAGCGTCAACTTTAAATAAACTGTAGAATTAAGAAATCTCGAAAGAAAACTACGAATAATTGATAGTGCAGCTGCATTATTATCACTGTTAAGCTATTTCATTACTATTATTGAAAATGAAGAGTTTTGAAAAGAAAGTTATCTAGAGGATTAAAAGGATTGAAAATCAAGAGTTTATGAGAGTAATTTATAAATAAACATATTAAGACTAATTAATGTAGTAATAGTCATTCTAATAGAAATATGTATTATTTTAAGATATATCATATGAAAGCAAATTTAGAAAATTTAAGGTAACTAGAAAGTCATTTGACTTAAAATTTTTATTGAACTTATTATTTGTGGAACCTGTACTCCTCCTTATTTTGATTATGCTAATTGTATTGACCTTTATGAGGATGGAATATGATGTCTAGATTATGATAGTATATTCGCTCTCTTTGCTATCATTCGATTATATCTGATTTGAAGACTTTATATTTGAAACTCTGTATGACTAAGTCGAAAAGCAAAAAAAATAAGTGAGAGCTTATAATTAAAGCCGAGTATAATACTTTCAATTAAATGTGATATAAAGATGAGGCCAGTCTTAGTAGTAGGTGTTTTTTTTGTTTTCATAATATTAATTTTAGGAGAAGCTCTTAGCTTTTATGAAAGAGGATTTCAAGGTCCAAATTAGTGTAAAAATCTAGATCTTGAGAAGTTAAGCGACACTATTTGACTTATGACTGTTACTATTACAACCGTAGGCTATGGTGATGGATATCCTTCAACTATCTTTGGAAGATCAATATGTACGTTCGCATGTTTTATATCCTGCTTTATACTCAGTTTGCTGACAAGTGTTTTATTCACGCTAGCAGAATTTAAAACAACAGAAGCAAAATCTTATTTCCAAATAAAAGAGTATTAAAGATAAAAATTGGAAAAGATTCAAGCTTCTAATGCTTTAAAGTATCTACTAAGGTATAAAAAAGTGTGCAATAAGCATAAAAGCTCTTGAAATTATGAAAGCTTCTTAGACAAAATGAATTGGCTAATTAAATATAAAGTTTAATTGAAGTTATTTACAGATATATCCAAGTAAATTTTTATATAGGATTCAAAATAAATAAAACTTACCTTCAAGTGAACTCTTGATTCAAATTAAATCAAATAAGGATCTTCAAATGAAGTAAATTTCTTTTATTCAGAAAATTAAAAATTGATCTTAAAGGAGTGAATAAAGTAAGTAATAGACTCAAATTTATCTAGAAAGACCTTTAAGAATGTGAAATTAATCTAAAACTGGCATTTGATGAGATGTGTGACATTACTTAAAAAATAATTATGATAAACAATATGATGCAAAATTCAAGCTTATAGGTAAATGTTTAAGATTATTTCAATAATGGCCAAATAAAGGGTAATCCAAAAACATAAATTAAACGAAGACAAGGAATTGTAATGATGAAAGATATTTTTTCTCCACAAAGCATATATGCGAACGAAAATATTGGCATAAAAAACTCATGATTTTAATAATATCTAATTTGTCTTTATCGGGTAATTTAGATAAATAAATTTAGCTCATATTTAAAATAAAAGCTTTATCATAATTTAGTTGCAATACAATGAAAGACTATTTAAGGAATGCAACTATAGTATGTGATATCTTCAAATGCATTTATTTAAATATGATTTAAATAATCTTTTTCATTTCTTTAAATATTTACTAGATATTATTTAATTCTATTTCCTTAGGAATTAGCTTTCTCCAGAAAAGTTTTCCTTTATATATAGAAAGCTTTTAAATATTGAAGTAAGAGGTATAAATCCAGAAGTTATTTGGGAGAAAGTTAGTGAGAAATAATAGAAATGATTATTTATGTATAAGGATATCTAAAAGATATTTAAGATATTACATAAATTTAAGAGTTTTAAATAGAAAAATCTTTTAAAATATTATTAAAATCGAAAAATTTAATTTAGACCTTACCTAATTTAATGAGGGGCATTTCTTGAGTATTTATCTAAGGATAGGAAGTTAAAAATGATTTAAATAAAAGCTTATTTTTAATTATAGTTACTAATTTACAATATTTAAATTAGAATGGCGGGTTAAACTAGAGAGTATTTTTGTTCTCTACTTGGAAGTCTTTAGAGTTTTTGTGAAAACTAATAAAAATATGAAGAAGTATAAGCATCCCTTTTATAATTCCAGTTGCAGCAAGCAAAATACGAAACTTTCCTATCTTAATGCAGAGATTTAAGAGATTTCTTCAAATAAGAAATTCTAAATAAAGTTTCTAAGTATATTAAGATTTATGAATCTTTTATTCCAAGATTTGCTTTTAATTCTTAAAACCAAGACTAATATGTAGAGGTAATAGTTTGAATTTGAATTGATTTTTTGACTATTATGAATGACCAGTATCATACCTAATTTTAGCTAAGTTTGATTTAATTAGCTTTCTAGCTAAATTCTAAAAATAACTCTATCATATAGAGAATTTTAAGAATTCTACTAGCATCTTGCGAGATATCTCTAAACTATTAACTCTTGTCTGATTTTTTACTTTGCAAAATGAGTTTTATGAATCTACCAAAGAATAACCACCTTATCCTATAAATCTTACTTATGATTAAATAAATAAGTCAAAGAAAATTTCCAGAATTTAAAATCTCAGAGCAAACAAGTTTTAAAATAGAAGGACTATTACAGTATTTTATAAGCAATTAAATGAATCTGCATAATATCCCATAAGTTAGAGAATGTATCTTATTGCTAGATTTTTAATCCAAATTTAACGAAAACTATCATTAAGTTATTCAAAATATGTTAATAATTCTTTATAATAATATCTATGAAATTTCCAGGAAAATATAATCAGCTGATTCTTCTTTAGTTCAAATGCTTATGACACAAATTTGCAAAAACATAGAGGTAGCAGTATAAATTATGACTAATAAGCAGGTAGTAATGTTTATTAATTCAAGAAGGGAATTATGTGAACGAAATGTTCTTAGTTTGTATAAAATCATGAAATAGATATCCTCTAGTGCAGTTTTAAATCAAATATCAACTAACTAAAGACAATTATTTTTTAGATATTGCAGAGCTTTTCTTAATCAGTATGGTAATTATAAGCTTCTAAATTTCTAATTTTAACCTGCTTTATTTGATATAATAAGAGATATTTTCACTGCTCATTGATAATCAGCTGACTTTAATGTAATTTCTAGTGGTATCAAATAATTTGTTTCTTTCACTGAAAGTGATTAAGAGATTGATTTGTCTGGGTTTTTAAATAAGTAAGTGCAAAACTTATTAACGAAATATTTATAAGGGGAATATGAAAGTAAGTTTTAAAGTTTAGTAGTTAATATCTGCTTAATATAGAATCAACTTAATGATTATTTAAATAAACACTGTCATCGGCAAAAAGATTTGCTTGCTACCAATTTGTTTATAAGTTTTAATATTCAATAACTTGAAAAACTATTAGGATTTGAAAGAGAAGAGAAGGAAATAAGTATATAATTAGAAAGGGGAAAAGTAAAGCAGCAGTTGCAGTAGTTTTTAGATGTTATCATGTAAAAAAATTATTTAAATAAGTAAATTTTCTTTTATTATCTCGTGTTATATAAAGCTTATTTTTATCAACTCTTCTTCAGATAAAGCAAAACACTTAGTTACTTTAAAGAAATTATAAAAACTTAAAGAAAAACTGTCTATTAATTAAAATAGCTTTAAAACAATCTAATTACTGAAGAAAATTAAATTATTTTTAAATACTTTTCTATTTAATAACTATGAATAAATCAGTCTCTATCTTAAGTTTCAAATCTTTAGTGCATATTTGCTAAAATACGGTGATTTTTTAATTATCTAATAAATATTCTAGGTATTTCTATTCTATAAAAAAGCATTTTTGCTATTTTTTAGTGTAATATTTAAGATTTTCCTAAATGGACATATATCATTTTCATAGAGCGATAAATATAATTTAATTTAATAGAAATTTCTCTACAAAAGTCATAAAATTCAGGAAATTTTTTCTTTTACTATTAAAATTTATTTTTATAAATAAAAAAAATCTTCATCTAATAAATCCCCTTTATAATAGTAGAATTAAGTTAAATTAAAAATGCTTTAAATTTCTTAAATTTAAACTTCCTTACAATGATTGTAATATATTAAAAGCTGGTATTATTTTACTTTAATACTTGCCTAAATTATTGTTAATAAAGATATCTTAGATATTCTTTTAATTAATTTATTACTATTACTATTTATATTTTAGTTCTAATTTTACTTATTTAAGAACTCTAAAATCTATTTTGATATAAAATTATCTAGTATTGTTAAGAAAAGTTAAAGGATTATGCAATTTTATTTTATTAAGAACCTTATTTAGTTTATATCGATGTTTTGAGTAAAATTTATTTGAGATTGTTTTTATAAAATTAATCTAATTAAAATCTAGTTGTCTAAGCTTACTCCATTTGGCTAATTATTTATATATCAATTTTTAATTACGAACTAATTTACAGGATACTTATATATCTTCTTGGTTATGCTCAAAAAAATTAATTCCAATCAAACTAAAGTTTTAAAAATTTGAGTAGAAAGGTTCAAGAATCTATCTCATTAAATCGAAAGTTGTTAATTTAAATCAGAAACACTTTAATTAGTTATTCAGAATATTATTTTTAGATATTTAACTAAATTCTTTCTTTAAAAACTCTGGGTTAACTTTATTTAAAATTTATAGGATGCTTAATCTAAAAATTTACTAAATAATTAAAATTTGAGATACTTAAAATATCTTTCAAGGTAATAATTTTTACTTAATCAAATTAATAAAAACTAAGGTTTAAGTTTCTTTAAAAATTCTAAATATTTCGAATCTAAAAAAGTTTAATTAAAAAATAATAGAAAATAAAGAGATTTTATAATGAAATTCTAAGTTTTAATAATTACTTGCATAATTTAATTATTTAACTATAAGGATCTAATTTAAACATCTTTTCTATGAGGTTAATTGAGAGATAACTAAAGATATTGGTTTAATTTTAAGAAAAATATTAGTAAAATATATAAACTTTATAAATTTGAAGATCATATCTATATTCATAACTATATTAAAAAAAAACTTTAAATTAAATATTAAGCATGCAAAATTAGATTAACCTTTAAATTGCAAAACATTTTAATATGTTCTTATATTTTATTATTTTAATAAATCATTTAAATGAAATGATCTAATACATAATCAATAATAATGACTCTTCATAAATATAAAAGAATGTAAAAATAGTTTAATCAAACATATATTAGCACAAAGTTTTAATAGATAATTATAAATAATAATAAAGCTAACCATAGCAAAGATTATTAAATATCAATAAATATTAATAATTATTTAGTAACTTTATTAAATTAAGTTAAAAATTAAAATAATAAATACATTAAGAAAACTAATAATAGTAATTTGAAACTTTAATAGAAGATAATATATTAATTTGCTTAGCCGCTTGTTGTCTATGCATAAATATAGATTTTATTTAAAGAATATTAACTGAATACTTTAATTTTTATTTAACATTTTTCTCTCAAAGATGCTTATTTCTTCTCATTGCTTCTTTAAGAGCTTTAAAATCAAATTCTGATTTTTTACTTTATTTTTTGACATCAAAATTCTTTATTTTGGGAAGTTCTTTTTCTTTCTTTTTACTTTTGTTTATCTAAAAATGAAAATTTACTGATTTAGAATTATCAAGTGAATTATCTCTTATTTATACTTGTTATCTCAGATAAGGAGTTTTTTTTTTGGATTCTCTTGATTAAACAGGAAATATTTTTCCTATTTAACATGAATTAGCTTCTTCCTAATCAATCTAAAATTATAAAGACTTACTTTTAAAACTTCTTCGAATGAGTTGTTTAAAATTAACTTTGACTTAGATTTTTTTAATTATTCGGGATTTTTTTTATTTCCTTTTAGAATTTGATTGTTTGATTCCTCAATTTTTATCTTATTGAACTTGAATTTTGGTTATTGTAAGAATAAAGTTGCTATCGCTGATTTTAATCTAAAATATTTTATATTTTTTAAAAGTTTTCATTTTTTAAATATCTTTTATTCTCTTCCTAATTAGGTTT
Organism: Loxodes magnus; assembly: GCA_946699065.1. Lineage (NCBI taxonomy): Eukaryota > Ciliophora > Karyorelictea > Loxodida > Loxodidae > Loxodes > Loxodes magnus. The sequence goes on from CAMPDV010000016.1 coordinate 552,879, forward strand.
ATTTTAATAAATTTGCTGTTTAGCTCTCATTTAGTATTAATTACTTCTTATACAGTCTTTCTTATTATCTTGATCAAATATTCATTTATAAATTGAACTAATAGAATATCTATTTTAGAATGCTTCATTAGCCTAACAATTTTCTCTACATCATAACTAATTGGAGTTTTTTTCCAGTCGGTCTTATTTCTGCTAATCTTTTATAACTTTTAGTGAGTTAATTTTGTGTTGAAGACTCTCTAGCTGGTTCTTCTGTACTTGCCTAAACACTCACATTTTCTAGTTTTTAATATTTCTAGAACTTGGTGATTACTTATGGTTTCACTTTTTGACTTTACTTGCTTTTATCTTTTTCCGTAATTAAAATTTCAAGTATAGGAATTATTGACTAGATCTGATCAAAAGTTATAATTTACATTTGTTAAATATCCTTTTTGGTTTAATTTTTTTCCTTTTAGATCTTATTACTAGTTTCTTTATTTTTATTCCTTATAATTTTATAAAAGATTTTGTGATGTCAAAGTAGTTTTTAGCTGAAAAGTATAACTTATTTTCCTTACTAAATAAGAAGTCAACTATTCTTTTATAAGTAGGCATCTTTTCAGCTCTTGAGAATTTGATTTTATCCAAGAAGCTAACAACAAAGAGAGAATTTTCTTCATCTTGATTTTAAAGTTTTATTCTATCTCTAATCTATTTAACCTTTTAGCAAAGCAACTTTATTTTCCTATAAATTAAAAAGATAAGACAGGCATAGTTTAGAAGAAGCAGCACGTATATTATAAATATCATCGCTTATCCTACTAAGTCATATTATCCGTTTAATTATTGAGCTGGATCTTTGTATTTTATGTAAAATATTATGTTAAGTGAAAAAATAGCTGTCAGAACTATTTCGTTAAATACGTTTATAATCATATCCATTTTTCTTAAAAATGGCCTGAATTTTAATATGTATGCAAGCTAGATTACACAAGTACCAATTAAAAAAGTTAGCTGATATTCTGGGTAATCCATAAGAAGAATTATGATAGTTGCACAAATTAGTCGTCTAAGGATATACAGAGGATAATACATGTAAGTTATAAACTTTCCATCTTCTTTAAATTCGCAAAATAGAGTTGCATACTTCTATTTTACTTTTTCTATTGTCTACTCATTTGTGAAGTGAGAATCGCGTAGTTATACATACTGATGAGCCTTTACAATTATAAAAGCTAAAAATACAAATTAAAGTATCTATATAATAATCTTACCAGTGTTAAAGCTGCAGCTACTCTGTTGAATCATAGTCATGGATCGTTATAAGTTGTATCTCTAAAATCTAGCTAAATTAGAAGAGAAATAGAAAATCCAATAGTATTTAGAAGAGTTAACCTAAGAAATGCTGAATATTAAAAATGATTTCTTAGCTTGTTACAGAAAAATGTGCATTTGTTTATTTTAGTTAGTAGGATCATGAAAGGATAAAGCAATATTAAAATTAGTAATTTTATTATCTCTTCAAAAGAATTTGTTACAAAAGAGGTTTGATAGTATCCTACTACCGAAAGTAAAAATTATCCTCTTTCGTCTATTTAACTTTTTAATAATCTAGCCTACATTTTCCTTTAATTGGTACTTCTTAATGTCTAGTTTTTCTAAGAGTCTGAGCTGTTTTTTCCTTGATTTACATTTTCAACTATAAAGGTGTTTTAAGCTTCGTCTTGAATTTCTTTTACATAGTAGCTTTTTCTTTAAGTTGTTAAATAATACCCAACTACATTATTTGGCTTGTTAACATTAATTAATCCATTTATCATTATCATTTGCTGCAGCCCCATTACATTCCAAGCTTGTTCAATTCCATTTGTACCACCACTTGATGATATAATAGCTAGCGCTGTTCCTAATTAGGAAATAATATCTACATTAGATTGACTACTGCTCATCGTTTATATTTATTGCTTTTCTTCTAACGTAAGATTTAAATCATCAAGAGAAGTAGGAATCATAGAATATTATCCAGCACAAGTATACTAATCAGTTAGAACTTTATCCTAAGAACATGAAACACATATATCAGCAGCTAGAAGACACTCGTAACAAGAGTCTGAACAATGCAAACTGCACTATTTTTATTCTTCGCTATAGTAATAAGAAGCAGGGCAGAGAGAGTAAACACATTAAGATTAAAAGTAGATGTAGTCTTATGCACAATTTTAGCAAGAGTCACTATTTTCGCATTGCTCACAGTTATCCATGCAAGGATAACATTTTTGATTTTATAAGAATTAACCTTTCTCACATTCTTAATATCAGCACTATCCATTTTTATAAGTTGAATCTTAAGGGCATTCCAGGCAAGATTGATTTTAATAAACGAATTAGATTTTGCACAATGTACATTCAGTGCTATTTTAACATAAAGCACAGTTGTCCATACATTTTTAGCAATCATTACCATCGAAAAACTCATCTGAGCTACATATAGGAAAGCATCCTCCATTTTTAAATTCGTAGTTATCACTACATTCTATACAATCCATATTTGTTTACGCTGTGCAAGTTTTACATACTTTGTTACATGCTTGGCAAGTCATATTTTGGGAAACTTCGTAGTAACCTTAAGGACAAGCATCTAGGCAAGTTTATATTAGATTTTATTACTATAATAGCTTACCTTCAATACATTTCAAGCACAAATTTTAATTTTTGCATTATTCACAAAATTATGGACATTATACGCAAGATTTAGTTTGAGGATCATTAAAATATTAACCTAATGAAGAGCATTTTTTAGTGCAATTATTAGCAGCTTTATATAAATAGTACTCATTTTAGCACTCTAGGCAGGTTTAGTATTCGTTTTCTAAACAGGATTGGCATCCTTCTTAACAGTCAACACAAACGTAATTTGGTGTGTACTTTGAAGTTTTAACAGGACAGTCAGCAAAGCATGAGGTATTGTATTTATAAGTGCTTGAAATACAAGAATTGCACTAACTATTTTATTCCCCAAAGCAAGATTAGCAAAGCTAGCTACAGGCTATGCAGGATTGGTTTCTTATAAAATATTATTAAGGACAACTTGAAACGCATAAACCGTTTAGTAAATATCACGATTAATCACATTGAACACAAGCTGTTCTACTCAAATCACATTATTAGCAGTTTCCTAGAGATCTAGAACAATTGCATGTAGTCTCGTCAAAGCAATTAGAGCATGTTTAATCTCTTTAATCACAAGGGTGGCAGTAAAAATCTAAACCAATGAAATAATCTGATTTACATAAAGTACACTGATTACCTAGTTCATTGCATTATAAGCAATTTTAAAGATTTGAAATTTAAGTGCAAGGAAGACATATTCTATCGTTGTCACTATCTTAAGTTATAGGAGCGCAGTGTGATTAGCAAGAGTTAAGACTAAGCTTGTAAGGATTGTTGCAAGATGTACAAATTGTCTAATTTAAGCAAGATGAACATTGCAAATCAATTTATGTGCAGCTATAGCATAAATTATCTCCTCCTAACCAGTATCCTGTATTACACTACGTGCATTAAAGGCCATCTTCAGTACATTGTATACAATTAGGAAGAGCAAGGTTGCAATTTTAGCAAATTAAATTATTATCAATATCTTGCTAAGTATTAAGACAATGATCTTAGCATGAATTAGATGTAAGTTTCTTAGGATTATTACAAGAAGTACAAACTGTCGAACTAGGGCATGCTGCACATTAGGGATCAATTGTTGAACATGGATGACATAAATTGTCTCCTCCAAGATAATATCCGTTTTAGCATAGTGTACATTATAAGCCATTCTAATTGCATTCCAAACAGTTAGATAGTGCTACATTGCAATTTGCGCAAATCCCATCAGAATCGATGTCTTATTAAGTCACAATGCAGGATAGCTAGCAAGTATTTGAAGTGAGTTTATAAGGATTAGAGCATGAATTACATATATTTCCGATTGAACAGGTTAAGCATTATGAATTTATAGTTGTACAAAGATAGCACTAATTATCTGCTTCTAAATAGCTTATTCCATTACATAAAGTGCAAGCTAATCCATTTTGAGTGCATTAAAGGCAATTAGAAAATACAGCATTACAACTTAAGCATATTCTATCGTTATTACTGTCTTGCTGTGTGTTGGGACAACTATTCTAGCAAGTATTTGAAGTCAGTAAAAGAGGAAAAATGCATTCAATAAAAGTTACTGCACTTTTACGAGAATAGCAATTTTGAGTTTTAGGAGCACATGAATAACATTGGCCATCAGCACCGGAATATCAACCTGTTACGCATTATGTGCATGTTAGGCCATCTTATGTACATTAAAAGCAATTAGCTATTGCTAAATTATAATTTTAGCATATTCCATCATTGTCTTGATCTTATTTAGTATAAGGGCAACTATTTAGACAAGAATTTACATTTAGTTTATTTGGAGCAATGTATTACGAACAAAAGATTGAATTGAAGCAAGAAAAATACAAAGGATCTATAGATACGCATGTATGGCATAAATTATCACCTCCAACATAATAACCAGCCTAACAAGTTGTACATTAAGTACCATCCTAAGAGCACTATTAGCAATTAGAAAGAGTAATATTGCAGATTAATCAAACTCCGTTATTATCACTGTCTTATTGAGTTGGATCGCAATTCATTTGACATGTATTTAGTGTAACTTTATAAGAGTGATTGCAAAAAGTACAAACTGTTCCACTTGAACATGTTAAGCACTCAGTGTGAACATCAGTACAAGAATGACACGTATGATCAGTATGTATATAATACCCATATTACATAAAGTACATAAAGTACATTAAGTACCATCCTAAGAGCATTATGAGCATCCAGTTAGTACAGTATTACAGTTTAAACGAACTCCGTTATTATCACTGTCTTATTGTGTATTAATAAAATTATCTAAGCAGATATTTTAAGAAAGTTTTTTAAGATTATTACAAGAACTACAAATTATTCCATTTGAACAAGTCGCACAGTAAGCATCTATATTCGTGCAAGGGTAACATTGAAAATCGTTACCAAGAAAATATCCAGTTATACATAATGTGCAAACTCCTGTATAATCATTGCAGCTCTAGCAATAATTTGTGAATGAAGAGCAAAGTTTACACTCTTGTTAAGGTGATGAGCTATAGAGATATGCATTGCTATCGCAGACACAAATACCACTAGATAAATGCTAATATCGTCAACACGAAAGACAACTAGTTGATCCTGTGTTTGAACATGTTGCACATACAGAGTGGCATTACATTGTACAACAAGAATCTTTGTCAGGGCATGTGCATGACATGCATGCATTAAGGACACATGGATTTTAATTTTTTATTATATCAGCTGCTCCTTCTTCATTAATTTATTAGTTTCCATAATAGCTTACTTATAATAAATTTCCAGCGAAACTAAAATCAGTTAAATCATAAGGATTTGAGGTAGTATTAGAGCCTCCAATAACAATTGAATCAGTCTAAGTCATTATATAAAAATAATCTTAATTATCAAAAACATTTACACACTTTACATCTGGATCTGTAAAATCAAAACTTCCCATACAGTATCTTAGTTATTGAGAAGACAAAGAAAATGTAATAGCAACATATGTTCAAATACTACAGCCAGCATTGCTACTGTAAATTAGTGATTTTTATTTTAGATGTCCCGCTTACTTTTTTGTACACATATAATTTTTTTGCCTAAATATCTGAACTAATCATTATTCAATTATTTGAATCTTTTTTAAAAGAAATAATTTCATAATCTTTAGCACTGACACATGTTGATTGATAAAACCAAAATGATAAAGCGAAAGAAAAAGTATTAAATGATGGATCGTATAAATAGTCATTTAAAGTTTTGTAGAGTGTAGTTGGATTTGATATTGTTTGTTTAGTTCTATCGGAAGTCAAGTCTAAGTAACTGCAACAAGAATCTTTATCAGGACAAATGCAGGTATCTCAGCATCCGCTTAATATGCAGGGATTTTAATTCTTTACTATTTCTTCATTATCTGACTAAGTCAACCAATAGTTATGATAGTATCTTACTTATAACAGTTTTTATACAAAATTATCATTAACTAGATTATAAGGATCTTAAGGGTCTGTTTTTCCTCCCAAGTAAATTGTATCAGTTTACCCAAAAGCTTGAAAGAATGTCTCACTTGGATTGGAAATTACACATGTTACTGAAGGAGCTGTTAAACCGAAATTTCCTAAACATATTTAAATTTTATTGGCTGGCGTTTATATATTTATTGATAAAAAGTTCATTAGAAGTATCCTACATTTGTTATCGAGTTAAATGTATGCATATAACTTTTAGCACTGCCTAAAACATTGCTCCATATTTTAATATCTCATGATATTGACTAAAAATTTAAAGAGAGCCCTAAATTATTATCAACATCCTTCATAATTGAGAAAAATTCAGTATTTAAGTTATAAGCAGTATCATATATTTAGAATGTGATACTGTAACTTGTATCAGGAGAAGGATCGTAAGACTTGGCCCCCAAAAGAAGTTGTTAATATGCTGGGATCTCAATTTAAACAGCTGTATAATTGGTCGGAGCTAGTGAAGCATAATAAATGGACACAGCTTTTATAGCCAAAAAAAACAAAAAGATGAATTTTACTAGCAGCAAGGCATCTATTATTATTTTTTAACGAAGAATTATTAATTAATTTAAATTTAATAATTTGAAGTTTAAAATTCATTTATTAATCCTTAATTAATGTTAGCTTATCTTAAAATTGAAAAATGTCATAACAATTTTTTTCTGTTAAGATGACTTAAAATTATTAAAAATTTTATTATGTTTTTCTTTAAGCATGAAAGTCTTTTATTACAATATTAAGAATAAGCATCATCAGTTAATCATTATACTCAAAATAATTTATTTTGGTCATTAAAAAAAAAATTGTACTATATTTTATGATTTATCATTAACTTTTAATTATACCAAATAAATGTTTAGCTTTAATTGAAAAGAGAATCGAGATAGGTAATAAAAATTTGATAAATATATTTTCTAAATAAATTATTTAATAAATAAATACTTTTAATCTAAAAATATTCTAACTACAATAATAAAAAATAATTAGAAAATCTGAATTATTGATGCTTTTTGAATGATTAATGCTAAGCAAAGGAAAGTTAGACAATAAAAATGTTGTAAGTGATAAATTAATCCTTATTTAATTTATCATTTGCAGAGCATGATTTCTAAAATCTTTATTGTTAATTATTTTAATTATATATTTTTGATTCTCTATTTCTGTACCATCATTTTATTTCTTTTTTATAAGTGTTGCTAGCTATATTTATTTGCTTGATAACTTTAATCTCTTTAATTTTATAAGATTATTAGTAATTCTAAACCAAATTCACTATTTAGGTTCCTTCTAGCAATGAATAACCTAATAAATAAAAAGCAAGCAAATTAAACTGGCATAAGAGCTAAGAGATGCTTAAAAAATTTGACGATTAAATAAATCAGCTTTTTCACTTTTATTTATGGAAGTATCTTAAATCACTCAATAGGGCATATTTACAAAAGTCGAAGTTAAATACAGATGAAATAAATTCAACTAACTCGAAATTTTCATTAATTAAAATAATTCAGATTTAATTTATAAACTACAAAGCTGAGAGAAAATAAAAAATTAAGCATCCTAAACTTAAAAATGAAATTATTTAAAAAATATTAAAAATAAATTTTATATTCAAATTAGTTGCTCAAACTTAAATAGTTTAGCAAGATACTTTATTAGTTACAGCTTAATCATTTCATATTGTTCCTCTTTGATTTTTCTTAAAAATTTAATGAATTTAATTTTAAACTAATTACTTTAATTGTTTATGATTTATTCTAAGCATTTTCAAAATAAAATTATTCTTTATTAGCTATCAATTTTTTGTTTTACCATTTTAAGTTAAGATGTTTTGTAGCTAAAAGATAAAGAGAATAAATTGAAATAAAAGGTAATTAGTTTCTAAGGAAAAAGTATGATGACAATAAATTGATAAAGTTAAACTAAATAGTAAAAAGAACTTAGCAGTTAAAGATAAAATCCTTTGCATAAATTAAAAGTCTTTTAAGTTTAAAAAATTAAATAGTATAAGAATCTTATTTTTATTATTTTTTCTTCATTTAATCAGCATTCCATCCTTATACATGGCTATATTCCAAAGTTTTTGCAAGTTAGCATTGTTATTTGTAGTAGTAATTGAAAGAAGATAATTAGAATTACTATTGATATTTTAAAGAGTAGCAAACTATTATGTTTTTGTAGTAATTTTTAATTAGATAATCTAAAATTGCTATCTAAACATTATTTCCTTTCATTTTTTAAGAAACTTGTAAAATGAAAGTTCAGGTCAAAATGGTTGAGATATAATAGAATGATGTAAATTAAAATAGTGTGATAAAATTATGAAGATTAACTAACTTTAGAATAAGTAGTGAAATTGTGTCGCTTTTTTAGAATAAACAGAAGTCAGATTTACTGTAGAAGTAACATACTCAACCTGATTAAAATAGTGAGCTAATATTAGTTATAAAGCTTATTTAAAAAAGCAAGCCAAAATTTAGATTTTAGCTAAAATATGTATCGAATTATTAGCTTAAAGAATATAATTAATTTAATAAGGCAGACAAAAATAAAATAAATGAAGTGCTATTAAATAAAAATTATAAGAATGTACTTCAAACTAATTAGTATTTTATTTAAATTTTAGTAGGCTTTTATCTAAACTATTTCAATAAACAAGTAAGTATTTGAGACTTAACTTTAATTAAAATTAATCATTATAGTTCAAAAATAAAAACATTAGCAAGTTTTTTAGTTATTTCAAATGATTTTTAAAAAGATAAATAAGAAGTGGTTTGATATAGATCTATGAAGATGAATTGCTATAAGAATAAAAAATGAAAAGAGTCAATCTCTTAATTTATAATTTTAAATAATTAAAAATATAGAAGTTAATTATAAAGGAATATAGAGCTAAATAATTAGAGATATTTAGATCCAAATTTAAATTTAATTAACTAATAATATCTTAATTAAAAATTATAAAATAAGCTATTTTTTAGATTTTTCTTTTATTAAATGACACTATACATAAAAATTAAAATTTTAATTTAAGAATGGCTAAATTCTATCGAATTATCATTACAAAATATTAAAATATGCTTTAAAAAATTTAGCAAAAAGCTTTAGATAGTAAAAAAATACATAATAAAAGATTAAATAAGGTTTTAAGCTTAATCGGTATGTAATTAATATATGGTATTGAGTTAAAGAAAGAGCAAATATTCATAATTGATTGTGGATAAATAAAATCCTGCAAATATTTAATTTAATAATAAATTAAAATTTCGATATAAGTTAAGATTGGAATATGTTAATCATAATTAATTTTTTTCTTAATAACATACAATTTAACAAAATTATATTTGAATATAAAAAACATTGGAAATCTTTACGAAGATTTGAACTATAAGCGAGCTAATAAATCAAAGCAGAAATAAATTTTGTTATTTAATTTTATATAAAGCAATCCTTAGGAGAAATTTAAAAATAAATGATTAAGTATTAAAACTTTGGAACGTATTACAATTAAATTACAATAATTCTAAGAAAGATTATTAATTAAAATATATTAAAAGCTCATAATCTATATTAACTCTGAACAGTAAATTATTTTCTCTTTGTAAAAAAAGATAAAAAAGGAAAATTCTCTTCAAATCCATTTTGATGTTTGTTAATATCAAAAAATAGTTTTTGAATTATTTGGTATATTAATATAACTATAAATAAAAATATCTTTGATATATGAAAAATTTAACGAATTTTATTTTTTATATAAAAAATAGATAATTATTTTAAAATGAGAACCATATAAGTTACTAAAGGGAAATTTATTTTAGCATTATCAATTCTATTTTATTTAATAAAATTGATTAAAAATAGAGTTAATTTTTATAAAATCCTCTTTCTTTTAAATCTATAATTAATAAATTATTTAATAAATTATAATAAATAAATAAATTAGAAAGCATAATGATAGCAACTGCTGAAATTATATGTCTTATACTTTAACTTAATTTATTCAAAAATAAATTAAAAATAATAGTAAACCTTCAATTTTTATTTTTTATTTATATCTTTAAAAATTTCAAATAACTTAAGAGTTAGATTCATTAACGTTAATATAATTAGGTATATACAAATTTAGTTTTTAGGAATTATAGGGATTTGTAGGGTATTTTCTTTACAATTTTTATTTAGCCCATTATTAGTATATCAAAAATATTTTATATAATAGTTCTTTAGTTTTAAAATTTATCAAGTTTTAAAGTATCTATAAAGAGTAAAACTCAATCAAAATACTTTTTAAATGATAAAGACAATCTTAAATTTTTAAGTTTACCTAAATATAATAGAATAAAATGAAATAATGATAATAATTAGCATGTTGTAAATTAAACTAAACTCATATGCATGAATTTGATGTAAAATCTTGAATCAAAACATTTTCTTTATCCAGAATCAGCCTTAAATTATTCTCTTATTTATGCTATATTAATCCATGAATCAATCAATCCTTTAATAAATAAATTCCCTCTAAAATTTTTCATCAAGTTTTTTGAATTTTCATGGAAATTATTAGTTGAAATCAGCAAATTTTCTCTTATTATATAAATTTATACCTTTTTAATTTAATTATAAAGAACAATTCCATTAAATGCAAGCCTTTTATTATTTTTATTTATTTTGTGATTTGCTTAAGTTTTTTAATGTATAAAATAAGATAAAATAAAGATTTTAAATTTATTTATTATGAATCACCATTAATCTATCATTAGTAAATAAATCTAAATTTATTTAATTTTAAACTATAAGCAACTAATAACAAATTTAACTTTATAATTTATAAATTAATTTATTTTCTTCATATTTAATATAAAATTTTATGATAAATTAATTAATATTGTAAAAAAGCCTGGTAATTTTTTATCTGAAGCAAATGAAAGTTAAGAATTTGAAGTTATTACTAAGGAGAAATAAAGAAGTATTCTTAATGAAATTAAAAGATATAAAATTAATTGAATACTTTTAATAAAACATTTAAATTATTGACTCTTTATTTTTAAGTTGTAGATAGAAATAACCTAATTTTAATTAATGGAATGTTATTTCATTTCGAAGATTATAACAATTAAAGATCAGAGTTCTGTATTTTTCAATTGTTTCTTAAGAATGTTGCTCCATTATTTAGAATTTCTTTTAATTTTAAGATGGAATTTAATAACTTTCATCTATTCTTGTACCTAATTTTATCTTGTCAATTCCATTTTAAAATTTAGTGATTCTTCATATCTTTTGAATCTTTTAAAATGTGTATTAAAGTATTGTAATTTATAGAGTAAAGCTAATTATTTTTTAAACAATTAAAAATAGCGAAGTTCTCTTTTAAATATTTATCTATATTTAATTTATCTTGCTAATTCACCACAAATTTTAGATGTTATCTTTAATATATAAACTAACTTTTATAAATTTAAATTAATTTCGCTGGACATTCCATCCTAAAATTTTCTTTTTGCATCCTTTTTATTGTATAAGGTCTTCTTATAAAGATTTAATTGACTTCTATTGCTTTTGTTCCTATAAAGATTTGCAAAGAGAATTTCTTCTGATATATTTTAAGACTAAAAGATATTAGCTTTTTGAATTTTCCTTTGCTAGATACTATTATTTAGCAGTGCTAAGCATAATCCTTTAATCTTTCAATAATAATGAATTATAATTATAATTAGTATAAAATACTGATTTTATTTAGCTAATAAAGTAAATAAAAAAAGGAAGATAGAGATCTTATGATAATTAAGAGATTTAATATAAAGAGAAAGCATAGTAGTGCTATTTTTAAATTAGTAATTTTTAATATAATTATTTAATAATAACTGCTATTTTTATTACAAATATTCTATCTTTTTTCTTCATTATCATTTAATAAGCTTATTTAAAAGTCTTTAGCTTATCCTTTATTTCTAGTCCAAAGATTCATATCTTCAATCTTTTCTTAAGTTTGTCATTTTAATAATAAAGCTATTTTATTTAAATAGGTTGCAGCATTAGCTAAAGTAAAATAATAAAGTAATAATTTATTAAAGAAGCAAATATTTTATAATGATTGCTTATTGCTGCAGAATATTAGTCTTATTATTATGATTTAACAGAATTATCTAATATTGCTAATTTCTAGCTTTTTAGCAATTCTTTAATTATTTATTTAAGAATTATTAAATTTCTTAGCATTCTTTTACAAAACTAAGTCATATTAAATAAGGTTAGAATTTATTGATCCTTTATTTAGATAAAATAAACTAAATTCTATAAATATTTAGATATTTCAAAACTTAAAGTAAGTTAAATGTTTTAAATATAACTAAAGAATAAATTTATAAAAGTGATTAATGAGGAAATTATAACTCTAGTTAGTTGAAAATGGACTAAATTTTGTTAATCTATTATAATCTATAAATAAAGTCATACTTATATTGACTCTTTTTATTAAATAATAATAATAGCATCACCTTTATATTTTAATTTACAAAGGTATCACAATTTTGTTAATATTATGAATAAGTGTATAATATACAAATGTAATTTAAATTCTAACAATCTGAGGTTAATGGTTCAGAAACTTGATTTATAAATAATAAAAGTTCAAAAACATAATACTAAGCATTAGTCTTAATTCTATTCAAATCACTAATTTTATATATTAAATTAAGAAGCTGTGAATTGTAATCATTTAAATGAAATTATAATAGTCACACTTAATTCTAAAAAAATCTCAAAACATCTAATTTAACACTTTATTAATATAATCAAAGAGCAAACATAAATTAAAATTTAGAAATTATACAGATATATAATATTTTCTAATTAAAGTACCTGATTTATTATAGATAATATATAAATATATTAAAGGATCTTATATAATATAATTATAAGGATAAATTATGCAAATCTTTAAAATAATTGAAACTTTATGCTTACAAGGAAGATATTACAACAACACTACAATTTTATTATTATTATAATGAAACTTCTATAAAATATTGGTTTTGGCTATAAATAAGAGATTTTAATTTATTTTATGTGATATATTAAATTTAACTATCTATTAATTATGTATAGCGTGAGATTAGTATCTTAAAAAATAGAAATAGCTCTATTATTAGTAAAATTGCTTTCAACTTAATTATTTAAAATAGTAAACTTAAGAACTAAGTTTACTATAACTTTTCTTTATGTATCAAATTTAAATAGGTTTTAGCTAAAATGTACCCTTACCTGACAATTGATAAAGCTTTTATAAAAAATTTACTTAAATAGCATAAATAAAATAAAAGATGATTAATATAGATTCTTTAGAATAATTTAAAAATATTGAGCAAGAATTTAAAAATTTTAAATAAACTGTAAATAAGAAAAGCTTATAGCCTGGCTTAGTCTCAGTAGTAAAGTATAAATATATTAAAAGTCTATGAAATAATTAATATTAATTAGATAGATTGTTTTAATTAAATTTAAGTGATTTATTAAGATACACAAATATTTTATTATGGTTATAATTAAAGATATTGGCTAATCAAACTAGCTAATATTAAACTTATAAAATTAAAATATTAGCTTTAATCTTTATTTTATTTTAAATTATTGCTGCTATTATATCAGGTAAATAAAAAAAGTAACTAGAACTTAAGATTCTTATTTAATTCATAAACAATTTAAATCCTTGGAATTTTGGTATTTATTTTAATTTATATCTTAAAAGCATTAAATTTATTTTTTAGCTTGATGTAGAATTTAATTATATTTTTATTTTACCTTTTTATTTCAATCTTAAACCATTTAGCTTCGTTTAGATTTAGTTGATTTTTCGATTGCTCAAGTAATTGATATGATAGTTTAAAGTACATTCTAAATTTTTCAATGCCATTCTTTCAATTTAATTTAAAAAGCGAAATGATTTCTTTCTTTATCTTTTCTGGAATATTTAGAAAATATTTCTGAATCTTTGAATTTACAAAATCATTTCATCTCTTTTAATTCAAAAAATTTAATCTTTTAATTCTTTGCTTTATTTAGATTTGCTAGATAAATTTCACTTATTTTCTTCTAAACGCAATAAAATAAGATTTATCTGATTAAAAGTGTTTTCTAAAATTAATTTAATATCTTATGATTATAGCAAGAATATCTTTGCATGCATGACAAGCCTAGTTATTCTCCTATATCTTATATCTTATATCGATATCTGATTATTTAGATTATTTCTTTATTTTCTTATTTCTATTTAAATTAATCTCATTTAAATTTATTTCTTAAGCTCATTTAATTTAATTATAAAGCTTTTAATTTTAAAACATTTTCTATCTGAGATTAGATTTAAATAAGTATGCTTAGGTAAAGCTATGCATATAATATATAGCTATTTTAATTTATTTTTAAATTATAAGGAAATATATATAATTAAAGCCTTAGCCTTTCCATATAAATAAAATTAAAAAATGATAATAAGAATTAATTGAAGGAATAAAAAGAAGAATAAACAATTTTGAATATTAATAAACGCTAACTAATTTTAAATTTTTATTATTAGCTTATTTTATATAGAGAAATTAAAAATAACTACCAACATTTTGCAAATATAATCTGATTCTATCAATATTTTATTAAATTAAATTAAATACTAATGTATTTTGGATTTATAATTAACAATGAGATATTATTATAAACTAATATATTCAAATAAAACTTAATTTGTAAGAAGCTTGAAAACCTAAGACGGTCTACTTGGATTTTAATTTATTAAATTAACTTAATTTAAAACACTTGGAACTTAATAAAATCAAATAAAGCTTAATATAAGCAGTAAAGATGAAAGATAAAAATTATTTTATTTAGATATAATAAAGTTGAACTTAAATAATCATAAGCAAAAGTATATTCTTAAATTAAAAAATAGTAAAACAAAGAAAAATTCAAGCAAATAAAATTACAATGTCTTAACATTTAACTAAGTGTAAATAAAATCTTTAAATATAATTTAATTTTTCAGAATGACAAATAGAATTCCTAAATATCTTCATAATAAGAGCTATTAATAAACTTCATGATCCCATATTATAAGAATTTCTTTAATTGTTTAAAATCTTATTTATAGAATTTAAAAAAGCATGATTTAACTATAAAACTCTGATTAAGTAAAATTTATTTCTTTCTTTTTTCAATAAATAATTTTTCCTTTGAAGGAAAAAGAACTGGACAATTATTTTTTATGCTTAAAATTTAGATTTAAATATTGCTTATATTTTTAAAAGCATGATTGTTCATTTCATAAGGATATAAATATAAATATTAATACTGAAATTATAATTTTTAATAATCCATGTCATCCCTTAAAGGTAGAGTCACCTAATTAATAATAATTATTATTATGTTTTGAATTATAAATAGAACCTTTCTTTTTTGTTTGCTCTAAAAAATTAGAAATATTGCTAAAGATTTATTTTAAATGATTTAAATTAAAATTAAAAATTGTATAAAATTTTTACAATTTTTTGGTAATTAAATAAGAAAAGTTGAATTAGATATATCAAAATAAGAATTACTTAAAATTTTGAATCAATAATCAAAGCTATTTATTTCTTTTCATTGACTCTTTAAGAGCATCAAAGTTATATTTCTTCTCACTTACTTTTTCAAAATCAAAGTTCTTAATTTTAGGGAATTCTTTTACTTTCTTTTTACTCTTATTTATCTGAAATAAAAACTTACTGACTTTGAATTATCTAAAGAATTATCTCTTATTTTAACTTAGTATCTTTACCAAGGAGCTCCTTCTCTCGATTCTCTTGACTAAACAGGAAATTTTTTTCCTATTTATGAAAAAGTTGGTTCTTCAACTTCTTCTTCGCCAGTCTATATTAGAAAAGCTTACATTTATTGCCTCTTCAAAAGAATTATCTAACATTCTTTTTGACTTAGATTTATTTAATTTGCTTTGATCTTTTTTTAGTTCTTTTTATAATTTTTATGTTTTTTCTTTTAGCTTTTATCTTACTGGAGTTATGTTTTAACTATTACTTGTATAAATTTATTGCCGCTAATTTTGAACTAAGATATTCTAAATCTTTTATTAATTTTCATTTTTTAACTAGTTTGGTCTTTACTCCTGGTAAGGGTTGCTCCAAAAAGTTTGCTATTTGCCTTTCTTTTTAGCTAAAATATCTTATTTCACATTTTTTTATATAATTTTAATTAAATTATCGTTGATAAAATGTAGCATTAGAACGTCTAATCTTGATTATTTAACCAGCCTAGATATTTTCTATATGTCATAATGCGATACCGTCTTTTCCTTTTCTTAGATCTGTTATTCTTATACTATTTTAGCAGTAATTTAACTTTACGTTGTAGATTCTCTTCAAGTTTCTTCTGTACTTGCCATTGCATTAGTACTGTCAAGTTTTGAATACTTCTAGAACTTTGCTATAACTTTTGGTTTTTCCTTTTATTTCATTTTACTTTGATCTTTTTCTTATACTATTATTTCGGGGATCGGAACTATAGATTAAATTTAACTAAGGGCAACAACCTAAGATTTCTAATACTTTTCATTATTGTTAGCATATTCTTTTTGTATCTTATTCATAATTTCTTAATTTTTGCTTCTTAGAATATTCTGGATTTCTTTCTAGTGATTAAAGTAGTTTTTAGCTGAAAAGTATAACTTATTTTCCTTACTAAATAAGAAGTCAACTATTCTTTTATAAGTAGGCATCTTTTCAGCTCTTGAGAATTTGATTTTATCCAAGAAGCTAACAACAAAGAGAGAATTTTCTTCATCTTGATTTTAAAGTTTTATTCTATCTCTAATCTATTTAACCTTTTAGCAAAGCAACTTTATTTTCCTATAAATTAAAAAGATAAGACAGGCATAGTTTAGAAGAAGCAGCACGTATATTATAAATATCATCGCTTATCCTACTAAGTCATATTATCCGTTTAATTATTGAGCTGGATCTTTGTATTTTATGTAAAATATTATGTTAAGTGAAAAAATAGCTGTCAGAACTATTTCGTTAAATACGTTTATAATCATATCCATTTTTCTTAAAAATGGCCTGAATTTTAATATGTATGCAAGCTAGATTACACAAGTACCAATTAAAAAAGTTAGCTGATATTCTGGGTAATCCATAAGAAGAATTATGATAGTTGCACAAATTAGTCGTCTAAGGATATACAGAGGATAATACATGTAAGTTATAAACTTTCCATCTTCTTTAAATTCGCAAAATAGAGTTGCATACTTCTATTTTACTTTTTCTATTGTCTACTCATTTGTGAAGTGAGAATCGCGTAGTTATACATACTGATGAGCCTTTACAATTATAAAAGCTAAAAATACAAATTAAAGTATCTATATAATAATCTTACCAGTGTTAAAGCTGCAGCTACTCTGTTGAATCATAGTCATGGATCGTTATAAGTTGTATCTCTAAAATCTAGCTAAATTAGAAGAGAAATAGAAAATCCAATAGTATTTAGAAGAGTTAACCTAAGAAATGCTGAATATTAAAAATGATTTCTTAGCTTGTTACAGAAAAATGTGCATTTGTTTATTTTAGTTAGTAGGATCATGAAAGGATAAAGCAATATTAAAATTAGTAATTTTATTATCTCTTCAAAAGAATTTGTTACAAAAGAGGTTTGATAGTATCCTACTACCGAAAGTAAAAATTATCCTCTTTCGTCTATTTAACTTTTTAATAATCTAGCCTACATTTTCCTTTAATTGGTACTTCTTAATGTCTAGTTTTTCTAAGAGTCTGAGCTGTTTTTTCCTTGATTTACATTTTCAACTATAAAGGTGTTTTAAGCTTCGTCTTGAATTTCTTTTACATAGTAGCTTTTTCTTTAAGTTGTTAAATAATACCCAACTACATTATTTGGCTTGTTAACATTAATTAATCCATTTATCATTATCATTTGCTGCAGCCCCATTACATTCCAAGCTTGTTCAATTCCATTTGTACCACCACTTGATGATATAATAGCTAGCGCTGTTCCTAATTAGGAAATAATATCTACATTAGATTGACTACTGCTCATCGTTTATATTTATTGCTTTTCTTCTAACGTAAGATTTAAATCATCAAGAGAAGTAGGAATCATAGAATATTATCCAGCACAAGTATACTAATCAGTTAGAACTTTATCCTAAGAACATGAAACACATATATCAGCAGCTAGAAGACACTCGTAACAAGAGTCTGAACAATGCAAACTGCACTATTTTTATTCTTCGCTATAGTAATAAGAAGCAGGGCAGAGAGAGTAAACACATTAAGATTAAAAGTAGATGTAGTCTTATGCACAATTTTAGCAAGAGTCACTATTTTCGCATTGCTCACAGTTATCCATGCAAGGATAACATTTTTGATTTTATAAGAATTAACCTTTCTCACATTCTTAATATCAGCACTATCCATTTTTATAAGTTGAATCTTAAGGGCATTCCAGGCAAGATTGATTTTAATAAACGAATTAGACTTTGCACAATGTACATTCAGTGCTATTTTAACATAAAGCACAGTTGTCCATGCATTTTTAGCAATCATTACCATCGAAAAACTCATCTGAGCTACATATAGGAAAGCATCCTCCATTTTTAAATTCGTAGTTATCACTACATTCTATACAATCCATATTTGTTTACGCTGTGCAAGTTTTACATACTTTGTTACATGCTTGGCAAGTCATATTTTGGGAAACTTCGTAGTAACCTTAAGGACAAGCATCTAGGCAAGTTTATATTAGATTTTATTACTATAATAGCTTACCTTCAATACATTTCAAGCACAAATTTTAATTTTTGCATTATTCACAAAATTATGGACATTATACGCAAGATTTAGTTTGAGGATCATTAAAATATTAACCTAATGAAGAGCATTTTTTAGTGCAATTATTAGCAGCTTTATATAAATAGTACTCATTTTAGCACTCTAGGCAGGTTTAGTATTCGTTTTCTAAACAGGATTGGCATCCTTCTTAACAGTCAACACAAACGTAATTTGGTGTGTACTTTGAAGTTTTAACAGGACAGTCAGCAAAGCATGAGGTATTGTATTTATAAGTGCTTGAAATACAAGAATTGCACTAACTATTTTATTCCCCAAAGCAAGATTAGCAAAGCTAGCTACAGGCTATGCAGGATTGGTTTCTTATAAAATATTATTAAGGACAACTTGAAACGCATAAACCGTTTAGTAAATATCACGATTAATCACATTGAACACAAGCTGTTCTACTCAAATCACATTATTAGCAGTTTCCTAGAGATCTAGAACAATTGCATGTAGTCTCGTCAAAGCAATTAGAGCATGTTTAATCTCTTTAATCACAAGGGTGGCAGTAAAAATCTAAACCAATGAAATAATCTGATTTACATAAAGTACACTGATTACCTAGTTCATTGCATTATAAGCAATTTTAAAGATTTGAAATTTAAGTGCAAGGAAGACATATTCTATCGTTGTCACTATCTTAAGTTATAGGAGCGCAGTGTGATTAGCAAGAGTTAAGACTAAGCTTGTAAGGATTGTTGCAAGATGTACAAATTGTCTAATTTAAGCAAGATGAACATTGCAAATCAATTTATGTGCAGCTATAGCATAAATTATCTCCTCCTAACCAGTATCCTGTATTACACTACGTGCATTAAAGGCCATCTTCAGTACATTGTATACAATTAGGAAGAGCAAGGTTGCAATTTTAGCAAATTAAATTATTATCAATATCTTGCTAAGTATTAAGACAATGATCTTAGCATGAATTAGATGTAAGTTTCTTAGGATTATTACAAGAAGTACAAACTGTCGAACTAGGGCATGCTGCACATTAGGGATCAATTGTTGAACATGGATGACATAAATTGTCTCCTCCAAGATAATATCCGTTTTAGCATAGTGTACATTATAAGCCATTCTAATTGCATTCCAAACAGTTAGATAGTACTACATTGCAATTTGCGCAAATCCCATCAGAATCGATGTCTTATTAAGTCACAATGCAGGATAACTAGCAAGTATTTGAAGTGAGTTTATAAGGATTAGAGCATGAATTACATATATTTCCGATTGAACAGGTTAAGCATTATGAATTTATAGTTGTACAAAGATGGCACTAATTATCTGCTTCTAAATAGCTTATTCCATTACATAAAGTGCAAGCTAATCCATTTTGAGTGCATTAAAGGCAATTAGAAAATACAGCATTACAACTTAAGCATATTCTATCGTTATTACTGTCTTGCTGTGTGTTGGGACAACTATTCTAGCAAGTATTTGAAGTCAAAAAATAAGGATTATTACACGTATTACAAACTGTTGAACTAGAACAAGTATTACACTATGAAGTAACAGTAGTGCATGAATGGCATTAATTATCACCGCCAATATAATATCCAGAACTACATGAAGTGCATACTGAGCCATCTTACGTACATTGCAAACAATTAGATAATACCAAATTACAATTTTAACAAATTCTATCATTATCACTATCTTATTACGTGTTAGGACAACTACTTGAGCAGGTATTTGATGTAATAAAATACAGATTATTACAAGAAGTACAGACTGTTCCACTTGAGCATGTCAAACACTCAGTGTGAACATCAATACAAGAATGACAAGTAAAGTCAGTATGTATATAATATCCAGAGTCACATAAAGTACATTGAGTACCATCTTCTGTACATTACTAGCAATTTGTTAATACAATGTTACAATTTAAACATATTCCATTATTATCACTGTCTTATTGAGTAAAATCACAATTTACTTGACATGTATTTAGAGTTAACTTATTTGGTATACTACACGAAGTGCAAGTTATAGCTCCAGAGCAAGAAGAACATTAAGGATGTATACTTGTACATAAGCGACATTAATTGTCACCTCCAAGCCAGTAGCCAGTATTACATAAAGTACAAGCAAGTCCATTTTATGTACATTAAGTGCAACCAGTTAGAACAACATTGCAATTTAAAGCATATTCCGTTGTTATCACTGTCTTATTAAGTTGAAGCACAATTTATTTAGCATGTATTTAGTGTAACTTTATATGAATTTCCACAAGAAGTACAGACCGTTCCACTTGAACATGTCAAACACTAAGTGTGAATATCAATACAAGAATGACAAGTATGATCAGTATGTACATAATATCCAGAGTCGCATAAAGTACATTGACTACCGTCTTCTAACATTATTAGCAATTAGTTAGCACAACGTTACAGTTTAAACATATTCCATTGTTATCACTATCTTATTAAGTATTAGGGCAATGAGCTTAGCATGTATTTGAAATCAGTTTATATGAATTTCCACAAGAAGTACAGACCGTTCCACTTGAACATATCAAACACTCGGCGTGAATATCAATACAGGAATGACAAGTAAAATCTGTATGTACATAATATCCAGAGTCGCATAAAGTACATTGACTACCGTCTTCTGTACATTATTAGCAATTAGTTAGCACAACATTACAGTTTAAACATATTCCATTGTTATCATTATCTTATTAAGTATTAGGGCAATGAGCTTAGCATGTATTTGAAATCAGTTTATATGAATTTCCACAAGAAGTACAGACCGTTCCACTTGAACATGTCAAACACTCGGCGTGAATATCAATACAGGAATGACAAGTAAAATCGGTATATATATAATATCCAGAGTCGCATAAAGTACATTGACTACCGTCTTCTAAGCATTATTAGCAATTAGTTAGCTCAACATTACAATTTAAACATATTCCATCGTTATTTTTATCTTGTTGTGTATTTACACAATGATCTTTGCAGGTATTTTAAGTAAGCTTTTTAGGACTATTACATGATGTGCAAGTTGGAGGCGAGGGGCAAGTTGCACACTATGGGTCAATACTAGCACATCCATAACATTAATTATCTGCACCAAGCAAATATCCAGTTATACATAAATTACAAACTCCTGTATAATCATCGCAGCTCTAGCAATAATTTGTGAATGAAGAGCAAAGTTTACACTCTTGTTAAGGTGATGAGCTATAGAGATATGCATTGCTATCGCAGACACAAGTACCGCTAGATAAATGCTAATATCGTCAACACGAAAGACAGTCAGTCGATCCTGTGTTTGAACATGTTGCACAAACAGCGTGACATTACATTGTACAACAAGAGTCTTTATCAGGGCATGTGCATGACATGCATGCATTAAGGACACATGGATTTTAATTTTTTATTATATCAGTTGCTCCTTCTTCGTTAATTTATTAGTTTCCATAATATCGCATTTACAATAAAGATTCTGCGAAATTTTCATTAGCGATATTATAAGGACTTGATGCAGTATTTGATCCTCCAATAACAATTGAATCGGTCAAAGACATTCCATATAGTCAAATTTCACTTGTATCTATAAATTTTGTGCATTGAATTTAAGGATTGATCAGATCAAAGCTACCCAGACATAATATCAATATTTATTGAGAAGAGGAAACCGTTATAGCAGCATATGTTCATTTATTACATCCACCATTAGTTATTGTAAATTATTTTGATTTAGATTATCAGTTTCCGCTTTGCTTTTTATAGGCAAACATTTTTTTAGCTTATGTTTCTATACTAATCATTATTCAATTATTACTATTTCTATAAAAAGAAATAATCTCGTAGTCCGAATTAGTGACACATGTATTTTATTTGAATCAAAAAGATAGAGCAAAGGATTAAGTATCAACTGATGGATCGTATGAATAGTCATTTCAAGTTTTTAGCAAAGTAGTTGGATTTGCTGGTGTAACTATTGTATTGTCAGAAGTTAAATCTATGTAAGGTCATTCTCCTGTACAACATGTATCTTTATCAGGACACACACAGACTCCTCAGCAACCATTTAATATGCAAGGATTTTCATTTTTTATAATATCTTCATTATCTGTTTGACTTAGTCGATAATTGTGGTAATATCTTACTTGTAATATTTTTCCTTCAAAATTATCATTGACTAAATTATAAGGATTTTAGCCTTATGATTTTCCTCCTATATAAATAACATCAGTTTAACCAAAGGGATAAAAATATGTTACACTTTAATCACTAAGGAAGCAAGTTACCGTAGGAGTAGTTAAATCAAAGTTTCCCATACAAAATTATAGCCTGCTTGTCGTTGTTTATATACTTATTGAAACAAAAGTTCATTAGGCGCATCCTACACGATTAATTGAGGAAAATGAATGACTTTTAGAATTTCTATTGCCTGAAACACTAGTTCATATTTTTATTTATCAGGAAGTGGTTTAGAACTTTAAAGAGAGGGCTAAATAATTATTTACATTTTACCGGACCGAGAAAAATTCTTTATCAACGCTGCATTAAGTTGCAAAAATTCAAAAAGAGATACTATAACTTGAATCAGAAGAAGGATCATAAAATTTATCACCAAAAGAAGTAACCAAAGTACTAGGATCTGCAATTTAAACTGCCACATTATCGGTTGGAGTTAGTGAAACATCATAAACAGGAACAGCTTTGATTACTGAGAAAAGAAGCAAAAAAGTTTTGATAGACACGAGGACTTTCATTTTTATGATTATGTACCAAAACGACTAAAATTTAAATTGAGTGTATATAAATAAAATTAAATTTTAAATCCTTTAAATTCGTTAATTTCTTAGCTTCATTTAAGTATAATTAATTAAAATTTTTATTTAGTTATGATTTATCTCAATTTTATGAATGGCTTCTTTCGTTTAAAGTATATAGATTATATATATCTTTATTTTCTCATAAACTAAGCCTTTATTATTAATATGTGCAAGTTAATAACAATAAGTCTTTTAATTTTTGATGTACTGGTTACTATTCTTATCTACTCTTTCTATGGGACTCAAATTTATTATTTTAGAGATCACTTAAATTTAGTCTTGATACCATATATTAATTTTAACTTAAGAATAGCAAGTAAATTATAATAAAGCATCCCCTTTACAATTTAAAATATATAACTAAATCATTATACAGTTGCAAAAATGAAAAGTCTTCCTCTCATATCTATAAGCAACTTTTTTTAACTAATCCTTTTAAATACTTTAAGCTACAAAATTTATTTATCTCTCTAAATACTCCATATCATTTAAAGCTATAATAAGTAATACTTACATCTAAAATATTAGCTTCTAGAACTCTAGCAATCTAAAGTCTATAGCAAATTATTCTAGAAATCAGATAATAATAATTAAAAATAATTTGGAAAGCTAAAGAAAACTGGAGATTTATTAAAAAGCCTTTAATTTATGTTTATGAGTAAATTATAAACAAATTAAGATTCCTTAAGAATTTAATAAATATAGCTTCAAATTACTAAGCTTCCCTACTATATTAGTGCTTATATGCTAGCGAAAGATACTTTTAAAAATAATCTAAGAACTTTAATTTTAATTTCAGCAGCATAATTATCTAATTAATAGAAAAGATATATCAAGCAAGTTAAATTAACTAATAATATATCTAAAAGGAATTTTAGGTAGGCTTTTAATTAAATTAAGCAAGGTAAATAGTTAGGAAATAAATAATTTACTGTGATTGTATTTAATATCTAGTCTCTTAAATTATTTCATAGACTTTAAGATTTTCATATGAAATTCAAAAATTGTATGCTTTTTGATAATTAAACTTGAGATTCTTGAAGTAAAGTTTATAGTGATATTATTTATGAAGAAATCAATTATTTATCTATTTAAATGAAAAAAGAAATTTTAGAAATAAAAGAGTTAAATGTTTTAGTCTTCATTGCTTATTTAAAGAGCAGGATGATTGTGGGGATTATAGTTAATAAATAATAATAAAAATGTAATAAAATAATAAGCATTAAAAATTGATTGAAGGAATTAGCATAAGTAAAAAATTAAGCTTTAAATTAAATTTATAGAATGCTTGTTTCTTTAAAGTTTAACTAGAAGTATTAAATTCCTTATTTAAACTAAAAGTTAGAGTTAAATAGAAAAATCTAAATTAAGAATGTTGAGAGCAAGAAGATCATTCTAGTAGTTATTAATTTACTTTTGATGCGAAATATTTAAGTAGAAGCCAAATTAGAAGGCTATAGTTATTAATATATTAAGAAGCAAACCTAAATTATATCTTTAATCAGTTTCATATGCTTTATTACCTTCGCAGTTTCGTAATAGATCTAATAAATTAAAATAAATAAAGTCTTAGCTGTAGAAATAGTAGAAAAAATATAAAAAGTTTATATTTTAGGAACTTAATAATGAGAAATAGATATCAATAAATAGAAAAATTAAATGCTTAAGAGAACTAAATTAAGCAAAAATTATAAACTAAGATTTATTTGAAGTATATAAGATTATTATTACAATTATTAAATTTAAATAAGTTTATAAAATAGAAAGTTTAGCTCTATTTATTAATAAAAGTATCCTAAACATGTTGAATAGAATAGTCCTAAATGTAGCAATAAATTTAGAAAATTTTAAAAGAAAAAAATAAAAAAATGCATCTATCTAGAAATACTGAAAGTCTTTTAATAATTGCATACTTGCTTGAATATTTAAAAATGTATTAAACTATAAAAGAAATATAGCATAGCCTAGAATAGAATAAATAAAGTAATAGGAAGTTTATCAATCATTCTTAAATCAAATTATAATGATTGCTGCAATATAAATTTAGTGAAATTCATTAGCTTTTTCTTTATAAATGCCATTGAAGCATCTAGATTTATCTAAAACAATTCATAAAAATTACGTTTTAGAAAAATAAATAATACTTTAAAAGCAGCATTAGTAGATATATCTATAAAATATAGCATACCAATGTATACCTAAATCAAATTATAAAATACTAGCTTCTATAAAGATTTACCTATATTTAAAATACATTTTAGAAGATGAAAAGGAGTAACTAAGCAAGCAAAAAATGATCTAAATAGGTATTTAAAATAAGAATCCTTTTACTCAAGGAAAGTAATAAATTAGATAAAACAATTAAGAAAATCATAGATAAAATTATCTAATTATGCTTTATTTAAAGAAAGAAATAGATGCAAAATATCTTAAAAAAGTTCTTAATCATATAATAATATTCCTTAGTTTAAATTTAGTTATTAGGGTATTTCTTTTGAATTCATATTAAAATAGTTTTAAGATATAACTAGCAAATTGTCATGCTTTAATAGTTAATACAAGGCAATATTTTTAATGAGATACGAGTTCTAAATATTTTAAATAGCAATAGAGCAAAAAAAATAAAACTAAATAAAAGTTTAAATATAGGAAAATAAACTTACGTTAGAGTCTAATAATTAATTTAACTTCCTTTTAATTTTGTTAACTTTTATTTACTAACAAATCTTAGATAGAAAGGCCTGGTAGAATAATTTAAATGAATATGATAATAGATCTGAGTTTTTGGTTAATTATAATAAATAAATAAGTTATATAAATAGATAAAGAATAAATAATATTTTATAATTAAATCGAAAGCTAGCTTTGCTACACAATTGAAGTATTTATTAAGCTTTAGAAAAGAAGTTTTTTAAAGATCTCTAAATCATTATAAAATTAAACTTAGCAATACTTTAACTTTTAATTAAGCAAAACTTTCTTTATGCTTATTGGACTCTAATTAATTAGAGTCCAATATTATAAGAACAGCTTGTTTATTCTATAAAATTATATAAGCAATTTAAAAACATAGAGAGGCATTGTATTGAAAGAAATCCAAAAATTTAGTTAGAAGTTTTTAATTTTAATTGGTATAATGTTTTAAATCTATCATTTAAATATATATAGCATAGATAAATAAATACTCTAATATATAAAATGATTCCATAAAGCTAGCAATCAAAAGAAAAGAATTAGCCAATAATAATTGAAAATTTTAAAAGTCTTAAGAAATTTTAAATGAATGTTAATCCTATAATTTAAATTATAAGATGAGATTCTTAACTTCATTTAAATTTTATTTAATTTATCTAATAAGCAACAGAAAAACAACCTATTAATTACTGCAAAATTTCTAAACTGGCTAAAAGTTTAAAAATTATATAATTGTTTAATTATGATTTACTACTTTAAATTTTCAACAGATTTAAAAAACTAATTTTATTTTTAGTTAAATAAGATAAATTCATAGTGATTAAAGAAAGCAGCAATAATCTTCATAGTAAATTTTCCTTATTTTAATTTAATATAATGTTTGGCTAATATTAATAAGATATATTTAAAGTCAACTTAGCCTTTTAAAAAGTTATAAACTTAATCAAATATTTTAAAGTATAAAGTTTGGATAACCATCAAATTTGTTAAAATAATTAAAATTTTATAAAGCTTTCTTTTTAATTATACCATAACTTAATAATAAAACTTAGCAATGAAATATAAGAGCCTTCTTTAATTATTTAAATGCTATAAATAATACTCACTTATTAAAATCCAACTTTTTCATTTATTATATCTATTTCTTATTTTAATTAATACTTTATTAAGAATAAAGCGCGGTACTTATGGTTTTTTCTGTTGAATCCCATATAAATAAAATTATATCCCTTTAATTTAAGATGAATTTTGGTTCTAGACAATAAATTAAGAAAACCTTTAAGTTTAAAGCTTATGCTATATAATATGCATTAGTTAAGGAATTACTGCATAAATATAGTTTTTTATTTTCTTCTGACTTGCGGTTTGGTTGATTTTTTATTTGATTTTATCTTTTAGTTATTAATTAAATTTTTTAAAACTAATGCTATCTTACAAATAACCCTCTTTTTTATTATTTCGATTTTTATATATCCTTCTAATATTAGATTTTTTGAAGAGTCACAATAGACTTGTAAAAATAATTAGCATTAAGCCTTAGCATATTATTGCCTTTTTCTTTATATTTTACTATTTTTTTTTATGATAGCTCCTTATGGAAGTGAGACTAGTTCCAATCTTTACTTTAAAAAATACTCTCTCCTAAATGATAATAAACTCTTTAAAGAATAGCTTTACTTAATTGGCAACTTATTTTTCGACAAGTTTTGTCTTTATTACTTTATATGTTTATAAAACTTTAACTGCTCAAAGTTTGATAGATAAGTTTTTCTATAAATAAGGGATAATTTGTTTATTTTTAAAACTATAATTATACTCTATCTTAGCATGCTTGCTAGTTTTATTTAATATCTTATATTATTGATTTTAGTTAACCATTACTATTCATTTTATTAAAGTCTTGATATCAAATTTCCCTCTTTAATAAAGATAGATGGATCATTATAATAACTTGTGAATATTAGTTTTCTAAAAGTCTAACACTACCTGATATAAAGCCTTAGGATATAACAATTCTAAAGATTGATATTGTTTGAATGATAATAAAATTATAAGTTTTGCTTTTCTTAATTTTTAATAAAAGGATACAATAGTTCTATTTAAACAAGTCTTAATTAATACAAAATAATGACTTCCTTTTATTATTATAACTTACAGAAATAATCAAATTAATAGAGTTTAAAGTATTGCTATGATAGATAAGTTTTATAATTAATAAGGCTTTATAGCTTCACTTAGATTAATAAATCCTCCATAAATAATCAATATTTAAGCTAAGCATAAGCAACTTAAAAACTATATAGCTACTTTATCTCTTATCGTTGAGATTTATACCTTCGTAGGTGTGAAATTGATGCTTTGATTTGTTTTTCAGCATTATTAGTAGCTATGTATAGTATTTATAATAAACTAAATTATTTATTCAAAGAAACTAATTAACCCTTCAATTCCTTGCTTTGACTGCTAATAAATTGTAAGGAATTAGAACGCAATAAATTATTACTCTATTAAAAAGCTTAGATATTAAAAAAATAATGACTTTTAAAAATTCTTTAGCTTATTCTTATATAATTTAGATAATTTTGAACTTTAAGCTTAAGAATGCTAAATTATCAGCTTGTTGTACATAACTATAAACAAATAATATAGATTATGAGATAAGCTCTAGTTAACTTAAAGAGCTTTATAATAAATAATTTACAATTTTGATTGATAAATGCTATCAAAAGTGAAAATTAGTGAATTATAATAGTAAAAGCTTTATCTAGCATCTAAATATAAATCTACTTCAACAATGAATTTAAATATCTTTCATTAATAAAGAATTACTATTTAAGATAGCCCTCTTCCAACCATTTGGTAAACTATCAAACTAATAACTTCTTAATAATAAAAAAGAAGCTTAATATGTAAATAAGTATCTACAGGTAGAATATTTAAAAATAAATATCAATCATTCAAATATTAAAATTAGCAATAACAGTAATAGCCAAATAGTAAATTTTGAGAGAATTAGTTTATAAAAATTACAATAAACCAGGTTATAAACATTTCTGCTTTTAAATTAAAAAAATTGAATATTAATACTTTATTATTTACTAATAACTAGAACAATCCTTTAAATTGTTTTTATCAAGATTAGCAAAATTGTATTCATTAACATTAATAAATTCTTTCATTTATTGCTATTTTTTAGATTAGATATATTAACTTGAGTTTTATTCAAAAATAAAATGTTTATTATTTTTTATATATTATTCAATAAATAGCACCTGAGTTTTTCAATTATTTTAAACGGAATTAAGTTAAAAAGATTAAAAATCGAAAGAAGAAAACATGTTTGCAGCATTCTAGAAGAATATAAAATTGTAGTAATTCACAACTTAAAGCTTCAGACAAATAATTTTAAATCATTTATTTTAAAGCAAAGCAATTTTATTTCAGTTTAAAATTGTTATCTTTAAAATTAAATTAAAACTGTGTATAAATTGTCATACTTTTTAAAAAAATAAAAATATGCCTTTCACATCACTGAAACAGTTTTAAGGATTAAGAATTCAAAGCTTTTTGTAGGATAATTGCTCTTATTTCCTTTGCTATCAGATTGGCATTCTGTTTACGCTTCCTCTTATTTCTAGAACTTTCATTCGGTAAGCAATTATGATCGCATTTATACTGATTTCGAAAATTTATTTGAAGAAATAAAATGGTCAGAGCGATTAAGACTTTAAAGTAGCCTTTATGCTAGGTGCTCTATTCTGATGCTTCACAAATATAGAAATAACTTCTATAATAGTATATAACCTATGAAGTATAAATTGCGATATGCAAAGTTTCTTCTTTTACGGGTATGTTAATGTTTTTTCAGTTTGACTTGGTAATAACATACTTAATATACCCAAAGTCCAAATAACATGTTTACTGATCTAGAATTTGCTCCTCATTATAAAAATTTTAATTAACAACTAAGATTTAAACTTGCTACATAAGCTAGAACTTAAATACTTGTTAGTAATAATAATGGCAGTCTGATTGGAAATACAAATAATATTAAATAACGAAGCTTAAATAAAATAAGATTATTTAAAAAGTCTTTAAAATGAAGAAAAAGAAGAGAAAGAGGAACTGAATTCATTTAAAAAAGAGCTTATTATAGTTCTATAAGAAAACTTCATACATTATATGAATGAACCTATGGAAAAACTTAGTAAGTCTCAAGATATATTCGAACTTATGAAACAGTCTCCTTTTAAATCCTTTTCGTCTGTCAAATCCTTCAAAGAGCATTCTTTATATGATATATAAAGAAAGTTGTAATACATTAATGGGAATACTTAACTAAACCTAGGAACAATTTCATTCAAGTTGAGTTAATCCAAAATTAGAAGATTCTAAGTTGAATGCAAGAGCATTACATACTAGTAGTAGAAATGTTTGGCTCTAAAGTTCACGAATATCTAAAAGAGTTTAGATATGGAGAAGAAGTTTCTAGAAAACTAGTATAAAACTATTTTTATAAGATCATTTAACCATGAAATTCGCCATCCTTTAGCAAATATTCAATCCATCATAAACTCAGCTCAAAGTCAAATCTAAAGAGAAAGAAATCAAGAAAAGCCTACTATTGATTTGAACTACTTTTAAAACATATTTGAAAAAATAGAATCAGTAACTTATTCTTTGATAAATATACAAAAACAAATTTAGGACATTGTGGAAATACAATCTAGCACATGTTATCTCAATCCTTCTGAAACTAATATACGTGAGCTAGTATAAGAAAATATAACGAAAATAAAGTAGCAAGCAGATTCAAAATAAATAGAACTAATAAGTAAAGTGAACGAGAAAATAAATAAATTAATATTTGTAGATAAAGAGAGAGTTAATCTAGTTCTACATAACTTATTAAGTAACTCTATCAAATATACTAGTGAAGGTAGCATCATTATATCAATTAAAAGATTTAAATGAAGTTTATTTCAGGGTATGAGTGAGCATTTAAAACTGGGAAATAATTGTGAGCATGTAAAATTAAAATGTTCCGTAAAAGACACTGGAATAGGAATTGAGGAGAGTAAACTTTAGAATATTTTTGACTTATTTGGATCAGTTAATAATAACTGATATAACTTAGATAAGCCATAAAGTATTGGATTAGGGCTCTATTTATCTTAATAACTAGCTTTACTATTAGGAGGAAGAGGTATGGAAGTGAAGACAAAAAAAGATTAAGGAGCAAAATTTTCCTTTTATATAAATGCTTATACAGTTAAATTATATTCTAATTCTCAGGCTTAGTTTCTTGGTACAAATGAATCGTTGAATCTAGAGGATTAAAAAAGCTATGAAAGTGTTAAAAATAGCTAAGATTCTTGTAGTTAAGTTTAGGTTTAAAGTATTAAGATAAAGTAAAAAAACTAGACGAAAAGGAAATAGAGCATCTGCAAAATATGCAATTGTCCTGAGATATTGGTAGTAGATGACAGTGATATGATAAGATTTATATTAAAAGAAGCCTTAACCAATTTTTAAATAGTAGAGGCCTAAAATGGAAAAGAAGCATTAAAGATAGTATAGAGATAAATGATTAGTTAATGCTGCTAGAAATTTAAGTTAATTACGATGGATTGTGAAATGCCAATAATGGACGGATGAACCGCTACTAAAATGATAAGAAAACTAAATTATGATGGACCTATTTTAGGCTTCACAGCTTATACAAGTAAATCAGATATTTAGCGATGTCTCAAAGCTGGCATGAATGATGTGTTATAAAAACCTTCAAAAACCAAAGATATACTTAATAAGGTTATGCAAATTCATGATCTAAACACTTAACGGTTACCACAATGAAGCCTTAGATAAAATTAAAGAAGTAAAACTAACTACATTAAAAGATGAATATAAAGTACATCACATGAAAACTTAGTAATCTAAAGAGAAAAATTTAGAGTAAAAACTATTATTCATAAACATAATCGAAAGACATGCATGGAGTGCAAAGATCTTCAGAGATTAGTCTCATATGAAAAGCAGAAATTCATAATCTGAAATACTGTTTTCAAAACTTTTAATTTAGGCTATTAAAAATTATTATAATTCTTTTTTAATATAAATAAAGCACTAATAATACCTATAAAATATATATAAGCAAAAATTTAAATTATTAAAAAACTAACCAAACATTGCTATGTTCACTGTCTAAAATCTAATTAAATTAATAATCTTTTTTTTTTATAGTTCCATTAATCCAGAAGATATAGTAAATTCTCACTTTAAAAAATTTTAGTAATAATCTAGCTTTAAATAACTTTTTGCTTTTATATTATTAAATTGAAATTAGCTAGATAAAATAATTAGTTTTAAAAAAAAGGCTTCTTTTTGCTTAAACTATTTAAATAATTATCTCAGTAAAGAATACTTAATTTATATTTTCATATTTCTTCTACTAAAGATTATCAGCAGAAATCTTAAATAATAATGAGTTAAAGTGAGATGATTGAGCCATTGCTCTAATTTCTATGATAGATTCATTAATATTTCTAATTTAAATGCCCATAGTAGTATTTTATCCTTCTAGATTGTAATCTATTGACACCAATTAACAAATATTCAAGCAATTGTAGCACTACTTTCTATTTACATCTATGTAGGCTATAAAACTTTCATTCTTAGACTTAATAATTAAATAAAATTTTAATTAAAGCATTACTTTAATTTATTTGAGACTAAATATTCTAAAAGAAAAAAATAATGAGCAAAGTTTTTGGTAAAAATGAGTATTTTTAAAAGTGAAACTCTTATAATTAGAAAGAATTTTAGAATTAGAAGATAATACACAAAATTTAAATAATAATACTATTTAATAAAATATAGCATAGTACGACTTATATCCTTAACTTGCAGTTATAATTGTCCTCTTTTAAAGCTTCAAGCAATAGTAGGTATTAAAAGAATATTAACTTAAGTTAGCTCTAGTAAAATATTATTTAAAATATCAAGTGAAAGAGGTAATTATATTATAAATCATTTTAAAAATTAATTTGACGCTAAACTAAAAAGAAAAAGCTTAGCATCTAAGAGTAAAATTAAAAGCATTCAATTTATCAACATCATTATTATATCAAATTCATTTGCTAAATTGCTTAAAATCACTTCCTTCATATCTTAAGGAAGAGAAAAGTATAGAGAACTAGCGATAATTATAAAATAAGGCAAATAGAGAAAACTAAAATGCTTAAGGAGATGATTAATAAAATATATATGCAATTATCTAAATTAAGATAAATCTTAATAATAGTAAAATAAAATAAGATAATATAGACTTAAGATAAAGTATCTAGCTATTACAACTAATTAAATGATATCTATCATTCTTCAATCTAAATAATACTAATAAAAGACAATTAATTAAGGTAATAATGCTTGAGTTATGTTCTAAATAAATTATTTAAATAAATATTAAGAAAGAAAATCCATTGTTTAGCATAATGAATATGCTCTAGCTATTAATAAACATGCATCATTATTCAAAAATTGTTAGGGAAAGTTTTAGCTTCATAAATTAATAAATTAAGAACTATTTAGAAGAATCTATTGCTAAACTCTGTTGCTATTATAAAAATAAGAAGGATCTTTTAGAAATCGTTCGATGTTATCAAGCATTAATAACTTTTATTCAATTTTATTAGAAAATTTAAAAATAAAGATTTCTTTATATTCTAGGAACCTATATAAAATACAAAATTGCAAAATTCCTATTTTCAAATATTTATTGTTTTCATCATCAACCATTAGAAAAATAAAACATTAGAGGTTTATTGATAATTAGTAAAAAGCTTCAAGAAGTAACTTATGTATAAGCTTAGAATAATTTATGCCTAGATAATGAATAAAACTATTAAAAAAAATAGATTAATACTTACAAAATGAAATTCTAGAGTCAGTTTTTTAATTATTAATATTGTAAAAATGCTAAGCTATCTTGATAAAATTAAAACTAATAGCTTAAAGTTATACTAATGCCTTATAAACCTATTAAACTTATTTTTATTTTATTTTGAAAGTAACTAAGCTATCTAGTTTAGCTAATTCAAATTAAATTTCTTCTTAAAGTTAAATAAAGCTATATTTCTAGCTGTTTCTCCTTACTATCTATTTCCCTATTTTTTATTAATGATTTCTTTATAAATAACTAACCTATTAATTTTATTTAAATTAAATATCTAAACTTAATTAAAAGCTTTGAAATAGCTTTTAATTAATAAGCATCTTAATTTTATCATCTACCATCTTTTATATATTAAGCTTTATATTAACCACCTTGCTTTATGTCTAATTTCATCTGTGAAATGAAGGATAATAAACAAAACTTTTATTTATGCTAGTTTATTCTAATTATTAATTTGCTAGATACGAAAGCAAATGCTAGGTAAAAGTAAAGAAGTAAAATTAAAGTGTAGTTTTATTATCTAATGTCAATAAAGGTATCAGCATGAATTAGAGAAACATTTATTCCAAAATATCAAAATAAATTTATTTTTGACATAAAAAAGACATATTTTGAATATATTTAAACTACTATCTTAATACATCAGATATTTTAACTAAAAGTTATATATAAAAGCTTAATAAAAAATTATAATTTATTTAACTTTATAAATTATTGTAACCAAAGAGAAACTCTAAGAAAACCGAAAAAGAGGATTTAATAGAGAATAAAATATGCTAAAGTATGAAATTTTATGAATAATGGTGTTTAGATTCTTAATAAATTAACTTTTTGCAAATAAAATTAATAAAAATAATTAGCTAAGATATTATTAAGCACATTCATTTATTTCAAAAAATAATTTAAATTGTAGGTTAATATTTACTTCTTTACATTAAGCTAAATATATTTTAAAATAGTTTCTAGCTTATATTTTACTAGGAGTCTTTTAAATAGCTTCTATAAAGAGTGATAATTATTTTTAACTGATGTTAAAATTTTTATTTAATGGTGTAAATTATTATGACTTTAAAACAAATTAACGCAAGAAATTACTTGAAAGTTTAAAAATTTAATCCAAATTCAAAGTCTCAACTACAAGGAAACTAACCGCTTGACACCATTCCTTGAGCAGTGCTGAATAAGTTTATTGGATGCTTTCCGTCCATAACCATAAATCCTTTCAATCCTAGACCTTTAAGTAGCTTTGCCTAAAATTCAGGTCCTGCTTTAGCCATAGCTACTATTGTTTCTTTTCCAATTGCTTCAATAGACTACTTAAACTTCTAAATTTCAATGTTTGCTATTGACCTAGACTTGTTTATTTCCAGTTCATTGAGTTTTTACTTGTGAGTAATTTCAGCAATTTATTAAGTTTTAATTAATTCTAGTTCAGCCTCGTGCTCAATTTTTGTAGCTTCAGATTTTAGCTAAGCATTTTTAACTTCTGCTTCTCCGTCAATTTTTTGAGTTTCAGCTCTAGCTTTAGCCTCAGCAATAGCTTATCCAGTAGAGGCAACACCAGCACTATCAGCTTATAATTGTAATAATTTTCTTTTACTTTTTTCAGCTTCAATTAAGTCAAGAATTTTTTACCTCTCCAAGAGACCCCTTTATTCTTGATCTTATTTATTTGCTATATGCTATGCACTAGCTTTAGTCATTTCGGTAGTGATTTCAATAGCCATGTTGACTGAACGTTGTAAGGATTCACGTGTTTTTGAATCAACAGGTTCAATTTCTTAAACATCAACATTTGTAATAACCAAGTTATTTGATTCAAAAACTAACTCATTTTTTATCTGTTCTTTCTTTCCAAAGACTGCTACTTGGATCAATTCGGCGGAGTGCTTGTGGAAATCATCGAAAGTTCTTTGAGAGCACATACCTCGAATTCTACTAGCAACAGTTTTGCAACAGTCTCCAACGAAATCTTTAACTTTGAAAATTTTATTATAATCTTCTGGATTTGATTTATCTACTTTGAAGTACCATGAATAACTTAGTGTTAAACTTAATCTTGCATGATCCATTGTTTCTATTTCTAAGATATCAGTCATAAAATCTGGACCTAACATTAATGCCAAGTTCTTAATGGCTTTTTCTCTTTTTGGCTTTCCACCTGAGATATATAGGACAGTAAATTATTCATCAGGTTCAAGCATTACGTTTTCAGGTCCAAAAACAACTCTTGATGTTTTATCTTTATAATTATATACTTAAACAGCTGAATTATGTGGAGCTTTAAAGCAAACAACTTTAGTTTTGTCTCTAGCATAACCTTTTTTTACTTCCTCATAAACTAAGTCAAAGTTTTTTCCAGCAGGTTTTTTACCTTGAACTGGTTATTCTTTAGCTTTTGCAATTTAGAAAGTTTCACCAGTTATTTATCTTGCTAATAGCTCTTCAACATCACCACCAAGTTCCATTTCCCATAATTCTTCATGTGGATTAAGCATATAACTTCTTCCAGAAATGCTTTTTACTTCTCCTGTTTTAGTATCTCTTACATAAATACCTTCATTTTCCCCTAAAAGGATAATCTTTCTGCTTTCAAGAACTTCCACTTCTACTGGAGGAATATAATCGCAGGGACCATAAATCATCCATTTATCGCCAGCTCTTCTTTAATTCCCTTTTTCGTCTTTCACGGGAGTGGTTGCTCTCAGTAGTAAAGCTTCTTCTTCACTCAAAACATATACATTTTAAATTCCATTTTCTAAATTTTCTCCTGGCTATAAGAAAAATGTTTACTCTCCTTTTCTCAACTATTTCGTTCCAAAAAGTTATTTCCCTTTCTAAACTGGATCTAGTACATAGCAATATTATCTATTACTAAGAGTGATCGCTTTCACTTATTAGACTACTTTTTCATTTACATCTGGAATATGGGCTTCAGTTTATTGATTAGTTATTAACCATTCTTCTCCAGCTTTTCTTTCGTTTCCATAAGCATCTTTAAAAGTTCTTTTAGCTCTTAAATGAACTGCTAACTTATCAGTAAGAACGGTGGCTTAAATTTCTCCTATAATTTCTTCATCTACTAATGGTAAATATGCACCTGATTCTCTTATAAGTCATTTCTCTCCAGATGTTCTTTTGTTTCCATAGATATCAGTCATGTTTTTTTTAGCTCTAATCTTTAATGCTCTATTTGGCTTTATCACTTAAGCGAAAATAGGTTCTATTATTTCTACATTTACTTATGGAATATAACTGCATGGTCCAATCTTAAGCCAATACTCTCCAGCATATCTTTTCTATCCTTCTACTATTGTTTCTCTTGATGCTTTAAGTTTCAAAGCAGACTAAATAGCAACTACAACCATTTTTTAAATCGATCCAACTAATTATTCATATGGATAAAGAGGGAACGGATCTGGATATTAATCGCTAGTTCTCACCTCTTCATCTCCAAATCTTACTTTTGGCATTCCATTATCATCTTTTACAATTTTTCCTTCAGAATCTTTAATTACGGGATTCTTAATTCTGCAATAGTTTTAAGGTGGAAGCTAAATCATTTTTTCTGGTCCAACAACAACATTTTCATGTGCTTAAGGAACAAAAGGTAAAGGTCCTTCAACAGTCCTTGTAATATTATGATTAGTATCTAAAACATGGATATAGTAAAAAGGTCCAAGGCGTATTAACTAACCTGATGACATTTTATTGATATCAAAATGGAAACTTTAAATACTAATTTTACCAGAACAAGATGGTTACTTTAAAAGGATAAGCAAAATTAAGGTATAAGCCTACTTCCTTAATCTAATTACTTTACCTACTTAGCTTATCCTATAAAATTTATTTAGTATATATATAACCTCTAAGAGCTCGCTTATATCCTTTTAGTTTAGTCTAAATTGGAAGCAATGTAGTTTCAAATTTGAAGTAAAATTAAGTTAAAAACGCTTCTATAAGCACCAGCATATTGAATTTGAAATTAAATATTTAAATTAATCGATTCTGTTAAATGTCAAATTTTAGCTTTTATAAAAGTAAAAGGATTAATGAACTACTTTTATTTATTTAATCTTATTATATATAAAGAAATAAACTAGGCTGTATTTTATTATTAAGGGAATAGCTTTTATGATATTTATTATTTTCTTAATTATGTAACTTAAACTATTACATGGTAGAAAATTAAAGCCTATAATTATTATAGTTCAAATAAGCTAACTTATGAGTATTTTATAGCCTAAGATTTTATTTCTAATCTATGTCTAACTTCGGAATCCTTTGCCCTACAGCATAATTGAATTTAAAAAGGAAGACTATCATAAAAAGTGGGTGAAAGATAAGTTTAATAATAAACTCCTTTCTTTCTAATAATCAACTGATTATAGATTGAAGGATACTATTAAATAATGAATGATATTTAAGCAGCTTTTTTCGTATAGAAATAACATAGTAGTTCTTTAATTGCTAGTAAAACTAGAAAAATATTAATTGATTTTAGTATTAGATTGTATATGCATTATTAATGGATATTTTAATATTATAAATCAATTAATTTAGGTGCTTTTTATTATTTCCTTAGTACTATTAGGTATAAATACTTCAATAGTATGAGAATCTTTACCTCTAGCTATTATTTTAAGTAGAGAATGCATACATAACAGTTGAAAATTTAAAAAGACAGTATTATTATTTTTAATAAAATAGAACAATTTACTTATTATTTTAGAATAGTTAAACCAGCAATTGGTAGTCTAGAATGTTATTCAATATATTGAATATTTCAGTTAGCTTTATATATAATTTTAAAATATTATTTTAGAAAGTAAATTTAAGAAAAACAATAGAGTAAAATATCAAAATGAAAATCCTGCTGATGGAACGTGTAATTGAGCAAAAATATCATTATGCTCTTCAACCCCAAAATATTTTTCTATTATTTTTAATGCTTTTTCATATATTGCATTATTAGGATGCTCTTGAAGTGTTTCAATCTTTGCTAGTCCACCACATTCTTCTAATATATCAGAGAAGGGATTATTTCCGTTTTAGTCTAAAAAGGATTCTTGCCCTATTCTTAGAATTTAGTTAAGACCTTCTAGTGTAATACCTACGACGCGAGGGTCTTTTTCTGTTAGTAAAGAAGATAAAGCTTTTATACCTCCCAATTCTACTATACGAGCAAGATGATCAAGGTCTCCACTGCTAGCAGCATTTGAAATAGCCCAAACAGCTTCTTTTTTGATCTAAATATTAAAAATTACCTCAAATTCATCATATTCACACATTTGAATTAACTTAGGCATAAAGTCATGCTTCATGATCTAATTTACTTACTCTTTACACCCTGCTGTAATATTACTTATTGCTCAAGTCGCTTCTTTTCTAATTGCCTTTTTAGGGCTTTATAAAAGACTTAATAAGCTCTATAAAGCTCCTAAGTTAATAACTTCTTGAGTTTATTAATCACTTCCAGTTACTATATTTCCTATTGTTCGTAAGGCGGGTATTTAAATTGAAACTTCACGGTGCGTCATTAGTTATATCAATCGTTTTAAAACACCAGAGTCAAGAACTTTCTATATTCTTTATTATGGGCCATCTGAAAGATAGCATAAAGCCCAGCAAGTATCTGTAAGAATTTCATTATCTTATTATGTATTAACAATTTTGGCTAGAGCTGGTATTGCATCACATACTTGATCAAAGGATGGAGGAGGTTTTCCTCTGCAAAGATTAGATAAAGCCCAACTTCCGTTTTTAATCATGCTTGGTCTTTTGCTATTATTCAAAATATTAATGAGAGGTTAAAGTCCACCATGCTACAAAATTAAGTCTCTACAATGTGCTGCATCTCCAGAAACATTTCCAATTGCCCAAACAGCTTGCTCAACTACTTCTACGTTAGGAGAATCTAGTAACTTAATAATTTAAGGTATGACTCCTTTTTCTACAATTACCTGTGTATGTAATGGGGTACCAGAAGCAATATTTGTTAAAGCCCATGCCGATTCAAATTAAAGTTGCTAGAAGTCTACACGTTATAGAAAATCAATTAATTTATTCACTACATTTGCATCTATTACTTATTAAATTGGAGGATCCAGTTCTATAGAAAGTAACTTTCTTAAACCTTACGCTGCTTCCAACTAGTTCATGTCCTCTGTCGAGTGAATCTTTTCAATTAGATAATTAAGGTCTTTTATTGTATAATTAATTTTAAACTACTCATTTAGGTTAATGAAAGACTACACGAAACTATTTTAGTCTTAATTCTAATCCATTTGAATTTCTTAGCTTTACTAATTAGAAATGCCATCAAGTGAAGGAGTATATTATGAGATATTTCTCCTTTTCATAAAGGCTTCCTCCTTACTGTTTTTCTAAGCTCAAATGCTCCTTCTTCCTTTTTCCTCTTAATATCCTCGCAATCCATGCCCTTCATAAAATTCTTCTTACGTTCTTCCAAACGGCCATCAGGCTTCTCATCTTCCACTGAAGGGATAAACATTTCGTTAGTATCCTAAGACATTATTAAAAATAGAAATATGGCGGAATTTATACCCGTGATAAAGATTTGATTACATGATAATAGATTTATAATAACTAAGACAGTTTCAAATATTCAAACCTTTAATGCAATATCCATCATAAATAGATAAGAGAATACAAATTGCTTTAAGTAATTTAGTTAAACAGATTGTTTTTCAATTTTATGCTCAAAAATGAAATCCTTCTCTTGGAACCTCTAGACTTATACCCTCTGCTTCTTTTTCATTCGAAAACTCTCCAAATCCAAAGTATTATTAGAGAATCGAATGAACTCTGTCTGAAATTATTTCGTTAGCTTCACTGTAAAGAGTTTCCATTTTTGTAAGGCCTCCTTTTTATTCAAACAAATCCATCATTTCATTGACTCCTTACAAATTATTTCCTTATTAACTTCTACCAAATTCTAGGATTGATTCAATAGAATCTAGAATTATGCAAAGAAATTTAACATATTTTGTATCGGACAGGCAACTGACTAGTTCCTCGATAAGGTTTAAGTTTTATACAAAATATTCATACTAAATTTCGTTGGCACCATTCAATGTATTGCATATTACATATGCAGCTTCTTGCTTTATCTATATATAATAAACTTACTTCTGCTTCACTACAATGTAGAAGGCTAAAAATATTCTAGAATATATTTTCATCAAATAGATACTGAATTTAAGCTGAATCTCCGGCTGCTATATTGCTAAATGTCCAAAGGCATTCCTTTAATATTTAAAGCTTGTTCACTTTTAATAAACTTGCCAATCTCTCTGCAACTCCATTTACTAGCAATCTTTCGGTTATATTACTGTCAGTAGAAGAAGCAAGATTTCCGATTGTTCTTAAAGCTGGAGTGATAATTTCAAGCTTAGTCTATTTTCCAAGAACATTTATCATATCATGCAATTGAGGACTTTAAATTATCTAGTTAATTCCTTATTCGCTACTGTTTGATATGTAGCTGAGTGCTCAGAAAGCATCTGCTTACATTTAATTGTCTTATGAATTAGCATACTATAAAATGACAGGAATGGTGTGCTGAACTTACTGATAATTAGGTTCTGGAATTCCTCTATGAATATTTGACAATGCCCATATAGCAATTCTTTGTAGCTAAATGTTTCCTTGGAATTATTAAAGAATCCTTAAAAATAGCAAGCATCCTCCATTTTAGATTACTAAATCTCTACATTCTGGAGAGTCTCCTGCTATATTCCCTAGTGTCCATATACATTACTCCAAAATTTCGTTATTTTATGTATTGTTAGCCATAAAAGCCAAAATAGGCAAAGCTCCTT
The DNA here is from genome assembly GCA_946699065.1 of Loxodes magnus. Classification (NCBI taxonomy): domain Eukaryota; phylum Ciliophora; class Karyorelictea; order Loxodida; family Loxodidae; genus Loxodes; species Loxodes magnus. The sequence continues at coordinate 595,190 of CAMPDV010000016.1, forward strand.
TTTACAAAACTTCTAGAACAAATTTTGATTCGCTTGAGGTTTAATTAGTTAAAGCCCATGCAGCTTCATAAATAAAATCGTCAGGATACTTTGGATCAAGAAAGGAAATAAATACTTCTATCATACCTGATTTTGAAATTAGTTCAAAATTGGCTTCTATTTCTGTTGAAATCGTTTTTCTAACACTTTGCAGACATTAAAAAGCAACTGAAGATTTATCCAATTTTTCACTTTAATTTAATGACGATTATATCATTAACCTCAATTGTATTACCTTCTCTAAAGCACTTAGCTTGGTGTTGGTTAAGGCAGGATTTAAATTTAAAATATTATCTGCAATGAAATAAATCATTCCATCTTACTCTATCTATGTAAAAGTATTGATATCTTTTTCCTTTTCATTTTTAGTATTCTAATAAATGTTTCTTCTTTTATTATGTTGCTCAAATCTGTGATTTTTTCTTAAGCTGTAGGCAAATTCTTCTCTCTTATTTTATTAAAGCTTTAAATTTTATCCTTTCAAGTAACTATTTTAGTGATTTTAATTCTTTCCATTATCCATAATCATTTACTCTGCCTACATTTTTGCAAATAACTTATAAAACTCAATTTAAATCAATTTAAATTAATCCCGGCAATATATGAAAGCATCTTATTCAAGCTTAATATTTCACTTTTTAATTCAAAACTAAGAGTTTAATCAGATCTTTTGATTGTTTAGAAATTTAGGGTCTCTTAAATAGCATAGTGATGAATTTTAGCTTATTTAGGAATATTTCTAAATTAATTATGATCAGTTATATTAGTTACACTTAAGATACTTACTTTACCTATCATTTTAAATATGCTTTCTATCTTAAAATCCTCAAAAGCTATTAAATTCTTAAATGAAATTTGTCTCTGATATAGATAGATATACAAAGAGATAGCTAATTATAGAAATTGCTTAAAATAGATTTAGATAGTATGGAATATAAATACTTGCTATAGCTCTTTGCTTAATAGAAAAAATAGTATTTCTATTAGCCTTCTTAAATCATAGAAGTCCTATAGCTATCAGCTAATTAAATACTAATTCATTTTCTAATTAAAAGGTTTTATGTAGCTAAGAGTATTCTTATTACTAGCTGAATAGTATCTCTAACTTTTATTTTACTGTGCTAGTACATTGTGTAAGATGCTAGCCTATAGCCTAAGAATTAATAATTTAATATTGGTAAGGATATTAAATATATTGCTTATGGAGAATTTTGATTAGAAATGGCTAAAACGCGTTCTAAGATTAAAAATGAAGAAAGAATAAATGTTAAAGTCATTGAGAAACTGCTTGGGCCCTTTGCTTTTTCCATGCATGAACTCCAAATCCTATAGCTAATAGAATCATTATAAAGGGCCATCCTATAAGTGTATTTGATCTCTCGTCTACTCCATCAATCACAGCACACATCCAAATCCAGCATTATCCACCGAGAGACACAATACGACAAATATGAGCGTAAGTGGCAGTAGCGTTTCCTGTCTTTACTTTTCTTAAATGCAAGTACACATAAAATTAATAACCTAACAATAGCATAGAAAGCGTAAAAAGAAGAGTTTCATCCATTGTATTAGCTAAGACTTAAGAAAGAATAAAATAGTAGCAGTTATATAAAATTATTCCTGATAAATATTCCTTTGCTTCAATAGATCCAGTTACTCCAAGTGTAAAAAATAGAAGGGAGAAAACATATATTCCAGATGCTATAAAAGCAAAGCAAAATAAAGTGGAATGATTGTCATTCCAGCATTCTAAACTGTCATATATTTCTACCTTCATAAATTTATTGCAGAAAGAAAGTTCGTTAGTTGTAGAGAAATGAGGTATCACTAGAACTCCAAAAATTATATTATGGAATATAACTCTAATTCACATTTTCTACTAGCTAATCTTCCTAAACCACTCCACTCGTGCCAATATCCAAATAACAAGCAAGAAAGATAAAACTATGTAGAATATCTGCAATATAAGGAAGAATGTTCCATCTATTTTCAGTCTAATATACTCCAAACCCTAGAAGAAGTCATCCACTCCTGACTTCCATCCACCAGGCATCAGTGTTCTCGCATAACTTGCACATTACAAATGTTCAATAGCAATTTGTATAGTATAAAGAATATTAGTTATAAGTACTTCGTTCATTTATTAGCAAACCACCGGTAAATAATATTTAATTATGTCACTTTATATTGAAATCCCTAATAAACAATTACACTCAACTATTTAATGAGTGGTAATTCTCAATTTCTCTTGTTTTCTTTATTTTTCTTCCGTTTCTATTTATATTTCTTCACTGTTCCTTCTCTATAGATTATTATGACTTCTAAACAGTTTCTATATGAGTTAGCTATATAATAAAGCTGAATTTAGTAATATAAAGTTATTTAAGTAAAAACTATATACTTGTACATCATTTTCCTATTTAATTTGTAAATTTATATTACTCAATTAAATTATAACAAATCATGCTTTAGATTTAAACCCTTAGGTATACAAATAACTCAATATAGTCGAAGATTATGCCTTTGATAGTGTAGATATAAGAGAGTTAGAAGAAACTTTAGAGCTGTAGAGTTATTTTAATGATTTTATTAAAATAATTTTTTAAATGGAAATCAAATTGCAAGCTAAACCTATTCTTCTTCTTCTTGATCTGCTTCTCTAAATCTCTTAAGTTCATATTTTGGATTGTTAACCTAAATTAAAGCTTACTAGTTTTAGATCACCAGGTTCAACCTATTAGTCGCACATAGGGCATATTTTATCTCCACTTAATATTTTTTGAAATTCGTTAAGGTTAGCTGGAAAATGGCATGCAGGACAAAGAGACCATTAATCTAACAACATATGTCTGTATTAAAAATTACTTTCCACTAGCTAAACAGTATGGTAACGCGTTTTTGCAGTTGGCACAATCTAGATCTGTCTCATAAATGTATTCATTACAATAAGGGCAAGGAGATGTAGCCTCTTCAGGATCTTCTTGCTTAGATGGCTTTCTAGCAATATTTTCTATTTTTCTCTTGAAGTTTTCATCAAGCTATTACCTATATTCAGGTCTAACAAGAACGCATGCTCATTAATATGCTTAATATTTGAGAGAGGCCTTTGTGCATTCAATGACTGTAGAAGTCAGAATAGGTACAGTATGAGCAGGAAACTATGAAATATTTTTGGCAACTCTGATTAGCATACGTGCGGCTGAGAGGTGGTCCTACAATTTAACGAATCTTTTTACAATAACATACGAATGCAATAGAACTAACTTCTAATGTAGCTCAAAAGGAATATACATCTTTTTCTTCCTCATTTCTACATGGATTTTATAAAGTGTTTCGTGTGCATATTTATAATTTCCCATTTCTTACTCTTATGTAGCAATAAGAGCAGCAGTAGTACCTGCTTACTCTAGCTAATCTAATTCAATATACATCATAAATAAATAATTTGAATCTTTCGGAACTCCATCGATGCCTCCCATTAAGTAATCTACCAACTAATTTGTCAAGGCTTCTTGCTTACAATGACCTATCATTTTTATAGCATCTTATATAAATTTGTCTCCTGAATTCATATAAAGCCTGAGAGCTTTAGTTTAGTTTCCTGATAGGTCATAAAATTTAGCAGCTTACCCTAGTTAATTTTTTCCTTCGAAATACTAGGCTATTTTAAGATATTCTTCGATGTCTTTATTTGACACATTCTAAGATTAATTCACAATAAACTTTGCATACGTTTCCATTTCATTATGACTCTGAGCCATAACATAAGCTTCTTCCTTTCGGTCAGCTAGAAGCAAAAATTCTATTGCTTCTTTCCTATTTCCTTTTTCTTGACAATAATCAGCTAACAAGGACATTGATTATGTCGTTCCTTATTTCTGCCTAATCAATTGTTTAGCTTTTTCAGGATTATCCAAGAATTTTAAATTTATTCGGATCACATTCTCCCAGTCCTTTGCCTTCTCATATGCTGCTTCAGCTTCTTTATAAGATCCATCAATCTCTTTAGCTTAAGCTAGTTATATCAATAAGTTAGGACTTTTTATACTTGCCATTAACTTAGTTGCTTGCTTGAAGTTCTTCATTTTTATGTAAATGCCTGTAGCTTTTTCAGCTAATCCTGAAAGCTCATAAAGTTGAGCCGCTTCGTTCCATTGTTTCATTAGTTCACAAACAGAGGCACATTCAAGTTTTAACTGGTTATCTTGCAAATCTTTAGCAATGTTAAATCCTCTCTGTACGTCACCAACTCGAATCGAGTTTCTAGCAATACCTGCAAGGCATTAAGAATTATGAGAATCGTATCCTTAAAGTCGAACTAAAGCTCTTTCAAATAGTGTTAAAGCGTCACTGTAACTTGATTCTTGTAACTCAAGCTACAAAGCCAACTTTCTACAAATAAATGGTTCTCTTTCTGGAGCAATATTCTTCGCTAGCTTAAGTGCAATTAGTCAATCTTGCAAGTCACATCTCATTTCTAGTGCTAATATTGGCTTAGATGACTTTAAAAAGCTCTCCTAAGCAAGATCGTGCTAGCCAAAAAGCATAGCAATTTGTCCTAGCAATATCATTTTTTCATTCTCAAGTTTAATCTATTTTATAGCCAACACCATACCTACATTTTTACCCACAGTAAAAGCTAATTCAGCACTTTCTAACTGTAAAACTTTTAGAGCTGTTCTACCGAGTTTATCACAAAGAGCAGGAACAGAAATATATTTTAACGCTTTACTACAAGCTTCGAACTTTCCAACGGCCAAATTTTACAAGAAGTAGCGGTAGTGGCCTTCTTCATTATCCTCATGCTGCTTCCACTAGTTAATATACCAATGAGAGCTTAGATGTTAACTTTTTATTACGTTTTCAGTTTCATTTATACAATATAGAAGTCCATCTAAAAGAATAACTGGCTTTAGACCTCTCTCTACATACGTTATTGCTATCTAGTTAGTTTTTTCTATGTCTTCAATAGAAAGAAATTCAAGAATACTTTCAACTTTAGGACCATTAAGAGAATTATTATAGTACACAAATCCCATTATCTTCTCTGATTCACATGCCACGAAGGTGTTCAAATCAATTAAGTCTCAAATAATTTTTTCAGTTTATGAAAAGAAATTTGGCAAGTTCATATTAAGGTCAATGACAGGATTGTAAAGAAATCCTGCGCCTGTTATATCCATCACTACTAACCTTGTTCCTATCTAGTTACTCCAAATCTTAGCAACTTAAGCTTCCATCTATCACTTTTTTATGAAGTTATTTTACTTCAAATGCCAATATTTAATCAATCCCTTAATATCAACCATGATCAAAAAATCTTCAGTCATATCAATACAAGCTATTTATCTATCATTAGCTTCTTAGGGGAAAATCTTTTCCTCTTGCTACTATTCAGTGACTGTTAGCACAACTCTCCCTTCTGTTAAAATGGCAATATACTTTGAGTTCAAGCATACTTACTTAATACTTCCCATTAAATCCTTTTTGAATAGCTAGATTGCTTAAGGTAAAACTTAACCATTCATATTTCGTCATTAAAAGAATCATAATACAGTGTTCATTCCTCCTGCTATATAAAAATTAGACAGTGCTAAAAAATTAGGCTGTATTTGCATATCAATAGTGCATATTATTTCTTCAGAGTTTCTTTAACAGTCAACTATTGAAATCTCGCTAAGTCCAGATAAATATGCAGCTAAGCTACCATAGTTAACTGATAACGATGGAATAATCATAAGAAAAGCATATGTATGTCCGTTACTGGTACTAATAGAAAGAATTTATCCATCTTCAGACCAAGATATGGACATTATTCTACCTGAATTTCGTGGAAGTTCTATTCTTTCATTTCTAAGTTCTTTCCATGATTAGCTAGAAATTATTCTTACTGAATTTTCTCCCGCTACAGCAATTTTGCTAATTGGATCACAAGTAGTGAGGCAATCTAAAGTCACATTAAATAATTTCTATGCAAATACTTCTCCACCTAATTCAGATTCTTATGTACTCACAACAGCTATATAGCCTTCACTGAAACCAACAAGTAATAAATGCTAAAGGAATCACTCATATTGCACTATTTTACCGTACTTATTCTAAAACGTTAACTCTACTGGCTGTTGCTTAGACTTTACATCAAATAATAAGATTGATTTTTGATTTAATATAGCAGAAACAGTATTCATATTGTTCTAACCTTTAGCCCATTATAAATTTGTTGGTACTGACTTAAGCGGTGGAGGTTACAAGAAGGTATCACTGGTATGAGTACTAGCTGTAAGCATTTTATCTTCTCCACCTGAAAGTAAATATCCGTTTTATCCTCAACACATTGAAACTACTTTTTTTGTGTGCTTTCCTACTGTGCTTATTTCCTTTTTAGTCCTTTTATTGTAGAATATCACATTTCCTTTATCTGTGCCTATACTCAAAACCGGATGAGTTTTTGACCATTTTACATAGCAAGCCCTAGCTTTGTCTTTACTATTCCCTATTTCTAAATGATTTACTTTTTATTCTTAGACATTTCATAGAGTAACACCACTTCCGTCTTGCAAGATAGCAAGAATCTCACTTTCAAAATCCCATTCGATTTGTAAAACATTTCCAGAAGTATCTAACGCATGTTCACTAATTTTATGTCCTTATCTATCGAGTAAATGAATAACGCGGTTTATGCCTGCAGATGCGATTTAGTTCATATCTGGAGACCACGCATGTAGTGCAGGTCCCACACCTTAATGATCTTCGCGCAGTTAGATAATTTGTGCTTAAGCTCGTTTCATTTTAATATAGATTAATAAAATTGAAAACTTTATTATAAAAATGCTTTCCCTTTATAGCTTCACTAACCTACCATTTATTCACTTCTAACCTAATTCCAATCACATTTCTATAAATCTAATAAACTATTAGTAGTCAGCTTCATCAAAGAAACAGATTGTGAACACTTGCCAACTGAAAAGCTAAATTTCCTTTTATGACTTATATTTATAACGAAAGTGAAGGAATTTAAAGTCCTATTTAATACAAGCTTCACCTTAATAGCAAGAATATGGAACTAAAGTAGATTAAGCTATTTTATTTAATATAAAATGAAACAAATTATTCATCTTCATGTAGGTCAAGCAGGCGTTTAGATTGGAGACGCATGCTGAAGTCATTTTTGCAAGGAACATAGTATTTCGTAAGATGGAAGTAAGATATAAGATTAGGAATATCCAGTAAATAATAGAGATGTTTCTTTTTGCGAATAATCAAGTGGAAAATATGAAGCAAGAAGTTTATTTGTAGATTCTGATTCTTCTACAATTGACTAAATCAGAATAAGTTCTAAATAGTAGCTCTATTCTGCTAATCAATTAATGGAATATTAGCATAGTGCAAATGGAAATTACGCTATAGGCTATTACTAAATAGGTTTAAAATGAATTGAGAAAATACTGGAAAATGTGAGGAAATAAGTGGAAAAATGTGATAACTTATAGGGATTTTTTATTTATAAAGCAACTTCAGGAGGTACAGGATCAGGTCTTGCTTCAATTATAACATAAAAGCTAAAAGACTTCTATAAATTAAATAATTATGAGATTGAAGTTCTTCCCACAGAAACTACAATTAATTCACCTTTAGATCCATATAACTCAATATTTAGTCTGTCTTCAACTTTAGAAAGTAGTGGCTTTTCTCTTTTATTCGATAATTTAAGACTAATGGAAATTTGCAGAGACTAGCTCTAAATAAAAAAATCAGGCTATTAAGATTATAACCAAATGATTGCTAAAACTATTAGTAATTTAGAAGTTTTTTATAGTTCAAACGTAATTAATAGCTTAGTAGAGTTAAATGTAAACTTAGTTCCATATTTTAGGTAGCATTATCTTCTTAGTTCATATGCTCCCATCCAAGCTAACTAAAATATCTCTTAGTACTCAGCTTATTTTTTAACCAGATAATTATTTGAACCTAAAAATACCCTAGCTTCTTGTAATCTTTTGCATGGTGGTTTAGCAGGAAACCAGATGTTTTATAGAGGAGATATTTCACAAATAGATATTAATAATGCTTTAAAAGAAATTTTGAAAAAGACTAAATTTTAATTTAGGAATTGAGTCCCTAAATCCTTTAAGACAAGCATTTGCTAAGTTCCAATTTTGGAAGATCCAAAAATCTAAAATCCTTCAGCCTTTATGATTTACAACAGCATGGCAGTTTCAAAAATGTTTTCCAGTATTGATCATGAATTCGATCTACTTTATGCTAAAAGAGCATTTGTACATTTATATGTCTCTGAAGGAATGGAAGAAATAGAATTTTCAGAAGCAAGAGAAAGCACAGCAGCATTAGAGAAAGATTACGAAGATTTTAATCCAGAGGATATAGCAGGGGAATGACAATATATACTAATTAAATTGTTACTTAGTAAATATATAAGCTAGTATTATCTCTGCTTATAAAACTATCCTAATGCAATATATAGATTTAGGTAATTAATCAGACCGTCAAATCCTTTCTCAACATTCATTAGAATCTTTTATTTAATCTATTAAAGTTTCCTTACTGAAAGATTTAAAGCAATATACGGTTAGTATATTACTTAGTACTTACATGAAAAGTTTATTTCAGAATTAACTTTTTTACAAACAGAAATAACTATATGATTATTTAAATACACTTACTTATAAAGAAATATAAGCAGAAACTTAAAGTGGGAGTAAGAATAAGAAGCAAAGAAATGTTATACCAAATGAAATAGTTATGATTAGCTTAGTCTCTTAATTACACTCTAAACTTATTTCATTTATTTAACTAGGGCTTATATAAAAGATTAAATTTAGTTATTTTAAATATAAAACTCAAACTATTTTAAAGAGGAGCTTTACAAAATAGTTGACAGACTTGCTTAGCTATAACTCTAATAATATAAATGTATATTTAAAGAGAAGTGAAATATAGAATGCTAAAAGTATTTCAAACTATTAAATAGCTTTCTATATGTTATGCATGTAATTAATTGCAGATTTAGGTATAATTGCTAAACTATTTATAAAAATATTAAGCAAGTATCAAATTATACCTTTACAATTTATCTGGGAACGAAGGGTCAATGATGTGATTTAAACTTAGTGGAATAGGAATAGATCAAGTTTATTATATCAGAATGCGGCATTAAATAGTCTTAATCTTTAATTATTCTTGTTAATTTGTCTCAAAAGCTTAATTAAAATCTTTATTATTAATGGCATAAAAGAAACAGAAAAACAAGGAACCTGGCTCAAAGAAGAATGATGATGATGATTCAAAGCTTAGATAACGTGCGCGTGATTTTGTCGATGGGAAATGGGTTACAATAATAATGACAATGGTTACTTTATGGGCTTTATTTGGAGATGATATAAGAGTCTATTCTACTAAAGAAGATGTGGATGTAATCTTTTTTACAACCTTCGTAATATGTTTTGTTTTGTTCGCTGCAGAACTTCTAATTTTTTCTGTAGTAACAGATGAATACAAATTCGGGTTTTTCTTTTGACTCGATGTTGTCGCTACTATAAGTATGATCTAAGACATTCCATGAATTTATTATCCGTTTATAGAAATTTTTGATCAAAGTCCGCCGACAGTGAATGTCACTTCAAGTACTAAAGCAGTGAGGCCAACTAATACAGGAAAATTATTAGCTAGAGTTTTAAAAAGCTTCAGACTTATTCGAGTAGTTCGTATAGTTAAGCTTTATAAATATGTAACTAAACCTTCAGAGGATGACGAAGAAAGAAAACGTCTCGCTCAAAAAGATGCTTAAAACGCGAAATAAGCAGCTTTAAGCAGAGAAATGGAACCTTAAAGATTAGGAAAGAGACTTTCTGATATAACAACTAGAAGAGTTATTATAGTAATCCTTTTAATGCTCTTCTTAATACCTATACTTTAACTAAGTACTCAAGATAATGCTAAACATTATGGATTGTAAGAACTTTTTTGAATGGGACGTTCAAAATGTACAAATTAAACAATGTTTGGATGTGATTAAGAAAGCGGCAGGGATTGAATATAAACTGAAGAAGCTTGAATAGATATGATTGAAAGATACATCAGAAATGGAGAATCTTCTGAAGGAGGTAATATTCGTAACGAATTACTTTGATTATATATTCCTGACTGAAGAAAAGATGGTATGATTACAGAAATAAAAAGTTTAACTCATGGATATACAGATTGAGAAATGGATGAGTACTGCGGAGGAAGAGAAATTTCAGATTAATGTGATTTGAGAGTTTCTGAAATGATGCTAGTAGTTTATACGCCAGAAGCATGTTTGGAAGATGATTATCCTGATTGTGATTAATTGCAAGTATATGCAAGATATGAAATTACTGATGATACTTAAGAAGAAGCTTTATATTCTATGATTGTTACTCTCTTTGTTGGATTAATTATGGCAATAGTTAACTTCACATTTACTGTCGATACTGAAACTATCGTTGTCAAACCAATTACTAAAATGATGCAAAAAATTTAAAAATTAGCAGAAGATCCTCTTAGTGTGGAGCTATATTAAAAGTATAAAAGTGATAAAATTGACATATAGCAAAAATCATTACTTGAACAAGCCATTTATAAAATTAGATAACTCTTGCAATAAGGTTTTGGTACTGATGGAGCACTTATCATAAGGAAAAATTTGATGGGAGGAGAAGGAGATCTTAATATTATGCGTCCAGGGGAAATAGTAAGTATCATATTTGGTGCAGTTCAGATTTAAGAATACACTGTAATTGCAGATGCTTTAGAAGAAGAAATACTTATATTTACTAATTGAATAGGAAAAATAGTTCATGCATGTACAACTGTGTAACATGGTTTTCCTAATACCAACAAACCTGGCTAATATCTAATTATTTGAAAATTACCTATTGGAAATGACTCTGATAAAGTTACTGATAGTGAAAAAACAGTGGGTGCTTTAAAAACTGAACTTGCAGATAGAGCTTTAATATCTTTCGTAAAAATTATAGCTGAACTAAGAAGAAGTTCTGAGATCTAAAATTTCTCAAAGCACATAAAGATTACATCAAAGTTTGGAAATACATTTAATGTAAAATTAGGACTAGCTTTACATATGGGATAAGCAGTAGAAGGAACTATAGGTTCTGAAAATTATAAAGTTGATGCTGCTTACTTAAGTTTACATTAAGAAGTTGTTTAAAGATTAGTCAGTTATACTGAGGAAATTTATGAAGTCAACTTACTTATGACTGAACAATTTTATGGCATTCTAAGCTTAAAGGCAAAAAACTAATGTAGAAAGATAGATGTTCTCATTATTTAACCTTCAAGTGCTATATCAGTAAATTTTAATTTTAGGGGATTTATACTTTCGATATGGGAGATCAAGTTGCATTAGCACCTGAAAACCATGAGCTTGGAACACTTATAAAATAATCTTAACTTGAATAAGTGAAAGAAGAAACCTTCCATAACAAGTAAATTCTTATTTTAGAGGTGTGGATTATATGTTCACCTTAGATGATGATTTAGTGACAATTTAGAAATAGTTTACTAATCGATTCTATTCAGATTTCAGAAACGCATTTGGAGCTTACATTTAAGGAGAATGGCAAAGTTGCTACGATTATTTAGAAGAAATTTAAGAAACAATGCCTAACAATTTTGATGGTCCAAGCGAAGCTTTGAAAAGTTTTATTCAAGAAAATAATATGAAGAAACCAGAAGGATGGCAAGGATATAGAATTATCGAAGAAGACTTAATTTGATTTAACAATTATCATTTTAATATAATTCAATATTTAAAATTATAGCTTTATTCATAAGCTAATCACATTAATCATTTATACTTTTATTAATTTAGAATATATAAAATAATTATTCAGTTTAATCACTTTATTCATCTGATTATTTTAATTTCATAAATTACTAGTGATTATATTGAAATTAAGAAACATATTAAGGGATTTAATCTAAGAATTCTCTTTATTTAATAGAGTTCAAAAGTTAAATGAATAATTTGTTAACTTTAAATTTCATCAAAGTTCTTGAAGATTTGACAGAATTTCAAGTCCATTTTCATAATACATAACCTAGCATATATTCTATTTACCCTATTTTTTAAGAATTTTTTCTAATGAAAATCCTTTCCTTGCACAAACTATATCATTTTCTCTCAAAAGTGCTACAGGACAGAAATCATTTTCACCATCTCCAACATAGACGACCTAATTATATTAATTGTTTGATAGGAACTATTTCAGAATTTCTTATTTACATAGATTTCGAGGGCATTTTTAGCATTAATGAGAATGACATTCTTAGATTGTTAAAAGACCTTCTGCGTTGAATTTAGCTGGGTTTGTAAAGACTTAACTTACTTTTGCTTCGTTTTGTTTCAAAATCCATTCAATGAAAAGAGTATTTGAGTCAGACACTATAATGCTTTAGAATCTCTAATTCTACTAGATAAATTGTAAGAGTTCAATCATGCCTGGAGCTATCGGACAGTTTTCTACACAATTCTTTAAATCAGCTTTTGTGACTCCCTATTAATACAGATAATTGAAGACAGTTTACATGAATATAGTCCAAAATCCTTTCTAATACTGATTTTTTACCTGTTTAGGTAGTTATTTAGATGGAAGAAGGTTATAAATAATCGTATCAGTATTTTCGTTTGTTATCGTATGATCAAAATCAAAAGCAACCAATATCTGGCTTTACACCATGTTAAGAATATGATATATTATATAATAATAGCTTAAATATTTCACTATGCTTACTTTATTATTATAATTAAATAGATTAGTTTATAGACATTTACAAAGCAAATTCTAAAATAATCTCCACTAAATACTGAATGCTTCTTATATTATTTTGGTCAATCAATTATAATAAAATTACTATTTTTTAGATTTTAGATGAAGTTCTGATAATGGAATTAAAGAAGATACACTCTTAATTACAATTAAATGACTTTAGAAAAGCTACATTTATTATTTAGTAGCAAACTCACTAAATTTATTTTTATAAAGCAAGACTAGTTTTATTTTATAATTCTGCTTCTATCAAAGTCTTAGCATATATCTATTCTAAATTGCTTAATAATGTATAATTTTAATTTAAGTATAAAGTTAGACTATTCTGAATAACTAGTCCTTATTGCTTTTATGCTTAAAATTGGAAATTGCTTAAAGTTTAAGGGAAATTAAATTATTGCTTTATAATAATGAAATATTGTGCTTATAATTTGTCTTAAAGATCTTAAAGAATTTGCTTTAAGATCATATAAATTAATGAAAGCTAAAAGTATGAACTGACAGTGCTTGTAAAATCAAATATATCCTATATTTTTTGGATCTGTTTGGTTAACAGGATTTATATTAGCTGATTTCCATCCACTAGTTTCATCACTACCTCTAATAAATCCTTAATCTTCTAAATCAGGATACTAGCTTCCCTCTCCCCTACTTTCTTATAAAAATTACCTGTGCTTTTCTTTAGTAGCTTTTGAATCTAACTAATTATGGTCTTGCGGATTTTAAGATTTATCCTATAATAACTAATCTTCAAGGTCTGATTATGCTATTTTATGCTTTTCAAAGTATTTTTTTCCTAAACTTCACGAACAAATTCCCATATATATATAAAGAGCACCAACACATCCAGCTAAAAATTTTGCCGCAACACTTATGAAAGTAAACAAATCAAGAAAGACCTCAAACGCAAGTATTCAAACGCTTCCAAGGAGTATTAGACTATAACCCATAATAATTAAGTATCTTCCTTTTCTTTTATATATTTAAAACAAGCAGAATAATGCAAACATTGCCAACATAACATCAATTGGCAAAGCTAATGGAATTTCCACATTATACTGAGGGAATTAAGGAATTGACTTACTTAAAGCTCGTGCAATTTTATAAACTCCTTCAACTATTAAAAAAAGATAAACATATTGTACACTTTACTTTAAACTTCACTTATAGCAGCATTTTTTTAAATAGCACCTTTCCATTTTATTCCTTCTTATTTAAAAGTTACAACTTTCCTAATAAAGATAAATCAATTTATTTGCCTTTATAAAGTCTTTTATAATAGCTTAGTTAGCATTAATTTGAATCAATTAGAATGAAATATATTAATGTCTTCTACTAATTAATATCAATTACAGTATTTATCATTTTGATATATATTTCCTCTCTGATAATTCTAAAATATTACTAATATAGTTTTTACACTCTTAAGTCATTTAATTAAAGAACTATTAATAAAGTAAATAATTAATAATAGCTTGAATATAAATAATTTGCTTAGATGGTAATACTTTATCACAGCAATAGTAGGCTTTATTAAGTAGATTCTGTTCTCATGCTTATAAACTTATTTCCTTTCACTTTAATTTATTTCTTTAACTAAAGAAGACAAATACTAAGTAAAGTATTTAAAGCTTAATACTTATAAATTATTTGAAAGTATCAATCTTAATAGGAATCATGTAGCATTTAAGAATTATTGCTCAAATATTGAGAAAAAAGGCTTAATCTATATAATTAATAATCTAACTATTAAAAGTAGTTTAACTAAAAAGAGCTTACAAAGCAGAAAAAGGAATACCTTAAAGATAGTAGTTTAATAAGATTTATTTAAAATAATAAATTATTATTTAGAGAATCTTCATAACACTTCACAGAACATTTTCCTTAAGCAGTTCTTTCTCTCACCTGGATTAGTCTCCAATTCCATTGCTTATTCTTATTCTTATTCTTATTCCTATTCCTCGTTTTCTTCATAATTTTAATTATTTTCCTCATTCTCCTCCATCCAAAACGGTTACTTAGTTTTTTACTAGAGACATAGTTAAATAACGGTAGTGAAGAATAAATCAAGAAGTTTGTCATCTAACTACTTACAAAAAATAAGTTTAGATTTTTACTTAATTTCTTCAAAAATTTAATGGGATTCTACATTTTCCTTAGAACCAGTATTTACTAAGACACAAGTAATCTATTTCTGCTCTTTTGTTAAACTAGAGTATCTTACTTGCAGATTGTCTTCTCAAGGTTTATCACAGTAGTTTTGCAAAATAAAAGCATCAGCATTCTAAAATATTCCAGATGTTTGGTCAATTTTCGGTACAGAAACAACACATATAGCGACAAGCTTGTTGTCAGTAATGAATATTTTGTTAAATATATTAGTAATTGTAAATTTATCAGGATACCTTACTTATAAAAATTAAGGTAATGGTAATTCACCTAAAATTCCAGATAATGCTACAGTAAAATTCCTTCTAGGAGTTCTTTCTTTCTCACAAAGAGTAAAACTCTTAAACTTGTTATAAGCTAATTCATGAATGTCACTGTTCTAAATTAAATAGCGATATTTGCTTTAGAAATAATATCGATTATAGAGTATGTGCCAAATATCATTCACCTTAAACCGTTAATTTCAAAGTTTGTTTATTTCTAGCAGTTTGATAACGTCTTAATAAATAAGATAGTCAACAATGAGTATATTCATATTCCTAGATAAGAGTCATCTATCCATTTAAAATAATATTTAATATCAAACAAGTATAGCCTGATTACCAAGTACCTTTAGTAGACTGTTTATTTAAATATATTTGAAGAAATTAGAATTGCTACTTACATCTATAATATTTCAATACCAAATTAGATATTACTCTACTAGCTTTTCTATTTGCTATTTTAATTTAATTCTCTAGCAATATAACTGCATAACTTTCATCAATGCTATGCTTTTAAAAGATAGAAGTAAAGGTATGGAAGTATAAGGAT
This sequence comes from Loxodes magnus, assembly GCA_946699065.1. Lineage (NCBI taxonomy): Eukaryota > Ciliophora > Karyorelictea > Loxodida > Loxodidae > Loxodes > Loxodes magnus. The sequence goes on from CAMPDV010000016.1 coordinate 611,041, forward strand.
AGCATTAATGAGTAATATCTTCTATAATAGAGTTTTCTAGTGGTTTGAATAGTTTTGAAAGCGATTATTTTTCAGGTAAAGAAGAAATTAAACTACTTGAAGTTATGAATAGGTAAATAATACTTTGATATATTTGAATTAAATTTAAATTTCTCAGAACTATGGAAAGTATTTCAAACATCGCTGAATACAACGGAATTTAGGTTCCAGATAAAGAAATCTGCAAATATTTGTTAACAGAAGCTGATTTCAAAATAAGGTAAATAGTCTAAGAAGCGAGTAAGATATGTAAGCATTTCCGAAGAAAACGATTAAAATAGACAGATATAAAGTAGGCTTTTAAGATTCTTAATATTGATAATATTTATGGTGCTGTCAACTACGACTTCAAAGACTCTTCTAAACTAACTGAGTATGAACTAAATGACTAGGAAATCGATATCTAAGAGTTTATCAACAAAAATAATGAATACATCATTCCTAACGACATTTAGATTCGAAACTACTGGCTTAGTATTGAAGGTAAAATTCCCAATATCCCTGAAAATTTATTAGTTAACAAGCTGTAATTTGTATCTTTATTGTCAGAAGATTTAAAAGCTGAAGAAGATAACAAAGTAAATGAAATAATATAAGGAGAAAAATAAACGCCAGTGATCCATGAGCAAAAAAACGGCGAAATAAATAATATCCAGACTAAAAAGGAAGATAATAACCAACATAACAATCACTTCTCTAATCACGTTTAAAATGATTTCTCTTACACTCCTTAAAACAATATATCAAGTTTAAAATCAACTTAAGAGAAACTTTAACAGATAAAAGAAGAGATTAAGATTAAAAACGAAGCCTTTAGTTAAATTAAAACAATTAGCTAAGAATAGAATTAAAAGCAATAATTTCACAGATTAAATCATTAAATGAACATAGTCCTTTAGTAGATAATTAAGATATGTCAAGAGACAGACCAAAATTTTGGTAAAAGGTCTTTTAAATAGTGCTTGAACTTTTTACAAATAGATACGGGTATCTAATAGGTAATACCTTATTTGGTAACTCACTTTTACTCATAAATAATAGACCAGCAGCTAATAATATCATATCCTGATGAATACATTACTATTCATATTAAAATTATTATGTGTCTTAAGTCAATCATCCAAAACATCTATATTGATCTTTCTCCTTATGTAAGTCTTAATTCAGTTGCATTAAATTCTCCCTATTATTCTGACTATTCTATTAAAAGAGTGAGAGATTCAGAAAGAGCATAAGTAAATTCTAATTCTTTTAATGCTTGAAGCTTCAAAGGCTCTAGAATGCCTAAGCTCAAAATATACCAAATAATATTAAGATCTTAAGCCTAGAGTTATAAGAAGTATTATATGCCATTTGGAAGATTCCAATTCTAGGTTTAAATTAGGTTGCTTAATTTGTTTAACTTAACTTGGATGAACCTACATTGAAAACTATTTACTATCTCATCTGAAAAATAAAATAGCTAGTCTTTATGATAAATCCTTTAAATACAACAGCGAGATAATTGAGCAGTATCAAGAAATAAAATAATTGCTTATTAGTTAATATGGACGCTTTATCGTTGAGGAGAGTGTTTAAAGTAGAGAATGCTACGAAGTACTAGGAGAAAACTTAACTAGATATTACACAAAGGATTCATTTGGAAATTTATTTATCTGAATTTTGTGTATAATTACTTAGATACTTAGCTCTTAATGTATTAAATATTCCAATACTTTAACTAAATCACTTTCTTATATTCTATTTATTACTTAGCATTGCAACTTAATTCTTTTATAAAGCTATTCAAAAGTTAATTTATTTGGTAAGAAAATAAGCTAGAGTTCTTTATGTGTTATCAAGACATTCTCTTAGTGCTGAATTAGTAAAAAGCTAGATTAATTTTTTTATTTATAGCATAGAGAGTATATTTATCATCTTAACGGTAAATAACTATTTAAATTAAGTTTAAGTGAATCAAGCTTTTGGCTTTCCTGTGAATAGGTCAACACCACGTCTCTCTCTGTGTTCGAAATATTTTCTAAAGTTTTGATCTCTTAAGTTGTTATTGATTCTTACAAATCTATAAAGGGGAGGAACGGCTTTAAGAGTCGCTAAACCTTTTTCCATATTAACCTCACATTCATGGAAAAGCCAAGAATTTTCATTCTGGTAACTAAAAACTTCTCTTGGGAAAGCATGTAATGTGTTGCCTTTTCTTTTTTCTGCAACCGCTGTACGATAAGCTGCTTGTGCTTATTGTCTACCAGAAGCTAACCAGCCAAAACCAAAGGTAAAAACGAAGTATAAAGGTAATGCTCGAATCTTTCCAGTTTAGAAATATGGAAGGAATCTCCAAAAAAGCCAAGCACTTGGCCTATCTACTAACCTCAGAATATTCTTAAAATATCTCCATCTCTAAGCTTTGTCAGGCTGATTATATAATTTCTAGAAATTATCAATATCAAAGTTAGTGGTTCTCATAATCATCCACATCCTCTCGTAAGAATTGGGTAGAGTCTAAACAAAATAAGAATGTCCATAATCCCTGAATTTAAGGAGCTCAGGATTATCCGTCAACTAAGCCATTATTTTAAAATGGTGTCTAAAATAACACCTGAAGATGTTCTGCAACATGATAGAATTTCAGATAGTTTCTTATGTTCTCTATCTGCAAACGTTTATGGAATTGAATTTGGTTCTTTCAGAATCCGTGATTTGGATACTGGTGTAGTTTTGTTCGAAATATAAAGAGATCCATTTTCAACAGAAGTGCTAGAAATAGAAGATGAAGATGAAATAAGAACAGTTCGCTATCAATTCGGACCTGACTTTTTAAAAATAAGAAATATTGGCACTACATTGGAATTTGGCGTTGGAGCAAATCCTGTCACTAATTTTAGGTAAGAATATAATATAAAGAATGATTGAAAGACACTATTTCAGAAACATTCTCCTCAAATCCTTTGACTTTAACATTGAGTTCTGTATTCCAAACACTGTTAACTCTTGGGAAGCATTATATGAGCTCCCTGAAATTCCTGAATAATAATAATTAGAAATGATCGCAGCTCCTTGGGAAACAGCAAGCGATTCTTTCTATTTTGTAGAGGGTAATTTGATGATGCATCATAGAGCTTTCTATAATTTTTCTCCTCTTACTGAGAACGAATGATAAACATTTAGAAAAATCTCTAAGTTGATATTTTTAAATTATTTTTAAAAAATAATTGAAAAGTATGATAGTATTTGGCTTTCTCAGTGCTCAAATTATTCTAAAGTAGTAGAATTATATATTTGATTCGTTACTTCATCTTATAAATACTTATATCTTCTGCTTTTCTATCTTCTTTCCGATTTACTCTATATTTTCTTATGAGTTTCTAGACTACTTGGTGTGTTGCTTATTTTCAATTTAACACTTTCCTTTCTCTTCTGAAACAAAGGACTTTTGCTAATGCTTAATGATTTTTGACTCATAGCACTAACTTATTACTATTAAAGCTCCTTAGTTACTTACTATTTATTTTCTTCTTGCTTCTTAATACTCTGAAGATCTATTTTAAGCTTCTTATTTTGCTTTTTAGGTTAAGGAATTTACTAATTTTTATCTTTTTGACAGCATACACCCATTTTTATATTTAATTTATTAAGAAGGCTACTTAATTTATACTCTTAACTTCTAGTTGCTACTTTTCCATATAGTTTCATTTTACTATAGAGATTGAGTAAATCAACCTTAATAGATACTTTATAATTGTTAATTGTCAGATCCCTTTAATTTAAATTTGCTTCTAGTTTTTTTTATTTTATATCATTCTTTTCAAATTTAATAGCTTTCAGTAAAAATTACTTTTTTAGATTGTTCCAGTTCTTAATCCAAAAATTTAAGATTTTATAGGTATAGATAAATAATTTAGGTGCATTAAATCTCCAGTAAAAGCTAAAGACAAAATGAAAGATCAGCATTTATTAAGAAGTTAACTAAAGTCAAGTTTTTTAGTTATAAAATATTGTATATTATAATATAAAAACTTGCTTTCGTTTTCTAATAAATTATAAAGCCTTAAATAATTTGATGCTACTTAAATCAAAATTAATGTATAGGCTAATAATTATCACTATGAAACTATTAGACAGGCGCTAAAGCAGTTAACTATAATGTTATATCATAGCTAATGAAGAATAGGATTCTAAATTGCTTAGATTTATTTAAAATTACTTTAAATATATTGCTTATAATGCTTTTTTTTAAGTGGCCATAAATTAAAGTTGGTAAGGATACCTATGTTGATTGATTAGAATCAGAAGCATTTTATTGGTTTTGCTTTAATAAGAAGATAGCGAAAATAAAAAGGATATTCTTCCTTTATGCGTAAAATATTTAATAAATGATGGCTATTAAAATGTACATTATACGTTTCTATTAATAATAAAGCTAAAGGTTATTCCTTTATAATAATTTGTATACATTTTAGTGTAAAAAATAATCTATAAATAAGTATAAATTTTAGCATTGCTTATAGTATTCAACTTGCATAAAACACTTAGATTAATTACTTCAATTTTTCACAGTCAGATAGATTATTATTGTATTTTAGATTTAATATTCAGCTTTAAATTAAGCGATTGAGATTTTAAGGTATTAAACAAATATTAGACTGTAGACTGGTAATTATTATAAATCTTAATAATAATTCTATAAAATATATAAGCATTTATATTATTTAATCTTAGTACTTTATTTAAGTGTATAAGATAGTAAGGCTAGTTTTAACTTAGCTTTCATCAAATCAAAGTTATAAGCATTTCATTATCTTATTAATATTATTAAAATTAAAGGAATCAACTAAAGTAATCTGGATTAAATGCCTAATTTTAATATAAATTCTTAATTTTTTTCATTTATTGGTTAAATTATATTTGACTAGGGATTAAAAACTATCTTTCTTATTTAATTTTACTCGCTAAGCTTCTTAATTTGAATAGAATAATGATTGAAATAATAATTGATATACGAAGTAACGAACTTATTTATTCTAAATATACAAATAAAATAAAGTTTAGGCATATTTTACTATATAAAGCTTATATAGTTAATATTCTTTATTGATGTAGAGAAAGTATTCAAAAGTATGACTTATAAAATACTAGTCTTATTACCAAGCCTATGCAATTATTATTCTTCATATATCTTAAATTATTTTACTTCACACAATCTATGATTTAAATAGATAAAACTGGAGTGATATTGAAGTAATTTAATTTAATATAAGCAGTAATTAGTTTTTATTAGATTATTAATATATCATTGGAAATATTTAATAAAAGGCATTTAATTATCACTCTTATCTGCTATTTCAAATTTGAAGAGTGTATATCTAAATTTTTCATACCTTGCTTTAGAAAAAATAAAATAAGTGTATTGAGCAGTGAGAAATATAGATGTTTATAATAAATTAGATACTTTATTATTCAAAGCAATAAGGATTTCATATTGTCTACAGCATATTTAGATAATTTAGTTAAAAGTCTTCAACATGTTTAGTAGAAAATTAGATAATTTTTATATATTTTTATATTTCTAAATTGAGTAAATTGGATATTTTTTATCTCTTTTTGCTTATATGAGTAAAAAAATCTCCCAATGATTCTTCAAACATTCAATTCTTATTATATCACTTTTTATCTTTAAAGATATTAAAATCCATATATTCTATAATTTTTTAACCATGTAATTGTTTAATTAAACTCAGTTGTACCTTCAAATAAGCGTCAGAACAGATATATCATAAATCTTTTTTATTATTCTATCAATAAAAAAATTGTTGAAGAAAGCATCTACTTTTGGCAATTTACTCCAAAAGCAAAAGATATATAATAATTTTAATTTAAAAGCTAAAATAGGTTATTAATATAGCTGATTAATGTTCTCTTTATTATTTATACTTTTATATTTCTAAATTCTAGATATAGTTGGAATATCTTTAGATAATAGCTTTGATCATAGTTTACATTATTAATTTATTTATAAGCTTATTCATACTATTTAATACTTTATATTGCCATTTATTCTAATACTCTTGTTAAAATTACTAAATTTGCTTTTTTAAAAGATTATTTATATCTAAGTAAAATTTATAAAAAATTAGTGAGATTACAATAATAATTAAAATTACTAAGTACTAATAAATCTAACTAAAAATCCTTTTTAATTTTTTAATTTAATTTATCTGATATAGCTTTCTCTTATATTGTAAAGGAAATAAGGCTACAATTAAAGAATTTGATAAATAAATTAAATTATTATGAGAACGAGGAATTTTATATTTTTAATAGCCTTTTGAGAGTTTTATAAATAAATCGAAATAAGAAATTTTAAGTATTTTTATTCAATAAATATGAATAAATAACGATATTTATAATAAGCTTCAACTATAAAGTTATATGAATTTATATTAAACCTATAGCTATATTTAAATCTCTAGCTTATTTAAAATGATATTATTTATCTTTTATTTTAATGCTTCTCCTAATTTATTTAAACTCAAAAACTCTCTTTGAAACTCTATATAAGCTTGTAATTTTAGATAATTAATATGTCCTTAAAGTATTTAAAGTACTTTTATTAAATATTAATATGCTTATAAATAATTAAACTCTTTTAATAATTTCTTTTCTTAAATATTAATCTTGTCTATAAGTATTGCACATGAGCAAATATGTATTTAAATATTTCTATTTATTTTTAGAATATCATTATTATATACGAAACTTATTTAACTGATATATACAATTTTAATTAAAGCTTCTAACTAATATTTACATCAAATCATTTGAGTGACTTTCACTATATTCCATCTTGTTATACATGAAAAGCTATTTAAGAATTATGTCTTTCATCTATTTTTTCATTATTAATTTTTACTAATAAAAGAATCTTCTCCAAATAAAGCCCATAAAGTAACCATTGTCATTATTATTGTAACCCATTTCCCATCGACAAAATCACGCGCACGTTATCTAAGCTTTGAATCATCATCATCATTCTTCTTTGAGCCAGGTTCCTTGTTTTTCTGTTTCTTTTATGCCATTAATAATAAAGATTTTAATTAAGCTTTTGAGACAAATTAACAAGAATAATTAAAGATTAAGACTATTTAATGCCGCATTCTGATATAATAAACTTGATCTATTCCTATTCCACTAAGTTTAAATCACATCATTGACCCTTCGTTCCCAGATAAATTGTAAAGGTATAATTTGATACTTGCTTAATATTTTTATAAATAGTTTAGCAATTATACCTAAATCTGCAATTAATTACATGCATAACATATAGAAAGCTATTTAATAGTTTGAAATACTTTTAGCATTCTATATTTCACTTCTCTTTAAATATACATTTATATTATTAGAGTTATAGCTAAGCAAGTCTGTCAACTATTTTGTAAAGCTCCTCTTTAAAATAGTTTGAGTTTTATATTTAAAATAACTAAATTTAATCTTTTATATAAGCCCTAGTTAAATAAATGAAATAAGTTTAGAGTGTAATTAAGAGACTAAGCTAATCATAACTATTTCATTTGGTATAACATTTCTTTGCTTCTTATTCTTACTCCCACTTTAAGTTTCTGCTTATATTTCTTTATAAGTAAGTGTATTTAAATAATCATATAGTTATTTCTGTTTGTAAAAAAGTTAATTCTGAAATAAACTTTTCATGTAAGTACTAAGTAATATACTAACCGTATATTGCTTTAAATCTTTCAGTAAGGAAACTTTAATAGATTAAATAAAAGATTCTAATGAATGTTGAGAAAGGATTTGACGGTCTGATTAATTACCTAAATCTATATATTGCATTAGGATAGTTTTATAAGCAGAGATAATACTAGCTTATATATTTACTAAGTAACAATTTAATTAGTATATATTGTCATTCCCCTGCTATATCCTCTGGATTAAAATCTTCGTAATCTTTCTCTAATGCTGCTGTGCTTTCTCTTGCTTCTGAAAATTCTATTTCTTCCATTCCTTCAGAGACATATAAATGTACAAATGCTCTTTTAGCATAAAGTAGATCGAATTCATGATCAATACTGGAAAACATTTTTGAAACTGCCATGCTGTTGTAAATCATAAAGGCTGAAGGATTTTAGATTTTTGGATCTTCCAAAATTGGAACTTAGCAAATGCTTGTCTTAAAGGATTTAGGGACTCAATTCCTAAATTAAAATTTAGTCTTTTTCAAAATTTCTTTTAAAGCATTATTAATATCTATTTGTGAAATATCTCCTCTATAAAACATCTGGTTTCCTGCTAAACCACCATGCAAAAGATTACAAGAAGCTAGGGTATTTTTAGGTTCAAATAATTATCTGGTTAAAAAATAAGCTGAGTACTAAGAGATATTTTAGTTAGCTTGGATGGGAGCATATGAACTAAGAAGATAATGCTACCTAAAATATGGAACTAAGTTTACATTTAACTCTACTAAGCTATTAATTACGTTTGAACTATAAAAAACTTCTAAATTACTAATAGTTTTAGCAATCATTTGGTTATAATCTTAATAGCCTGATTTTTTTATTTAGAGCTAGTCTCTGCAAATTTCCATTAGTCTTAAATTATCGAATAAAAGAGAAAAGCCACTACTTTCTAAAGTTGAAGACAGACTAAATATTGAGTTATATGGATCTAAAGGTGAATTAATTGTAGTTTCTGTGGGAAGAACTTCAATCTCATAATTATTTAATTTATAGAAGTCTTTTAGCTTTTATGTTATAATTGAAGCAAGACCTGATCCTGTACCTCCTGAAGTTGCTTTATAAATAAAAAATCCCTATAAGTTATCACATTTTTCCACTTATTTCCTCACATTTTCCAGTATTTTCTCAATTCATTTTAAACCTATTTAGTAATAACCTATAGCGTAATTTCCATTTGCACTATGCTAATATTCCATTAATTGATTAGCAGAATAGAGCTACTATTTAGAACTTATTCTGATTTAGTCAATTGTAGAAGAATCAGAATCTACAAATAAACTTCTTGCTTCATATTTTCCACTTGATTATTCGCAAAAAGAAACATCTCTATTATTTACTGGATATTCCTAATCTTATATCTTACTTCCATCTTACGAAATACTATGTTCCTTGCAAAAATGACTTCAGCATGCGTCTCCAATCTAAACGCCTGCTTGACCTACATGAAGATGAATAATTTGTTTCATTTTATATTAAATAAAATAGCTTAATCTACTTTAGTTCCATATTCTTGCTATTAAGGTGAAGCTTGTATTAAATAGGACTTTAAATTCCTTCACTTTCGTTATAAATATAAGTCATAAAAGGAAATTTAGCTTTTCAGTTGGCAAGTGTTCACAATCTGTTTCTTTGATGAAGCTGACTACTAATAGTTTATTAGATTTATAGAAATGTGATTGGAATTAGGTTAGAAGTGAATAAATGGTAGGTTAGTGAAGCTATAAAGGGAAAGCATTTTTATAATAAAGTTTTCAATTTTATTAATCTATATTAAAATGAAACGAGCTTAAGCACAAATTATCTAACTGCGCGAAGATCATTAAGGTGTGGGACCTGCACTACATGCGTGGTCTCCAGATATGAACTAAATCGCATCTGCAGGCATAAACCGCGTTATTCATTTACTCGATAGATAAGGACATAAAATTAGTGAACATGCGTTAGATACTTCTGGAAATGTTTTACAAATTGAATGGGATTTTGAAAGTGAGATTCTTGCTATCTTGCAAGACGGAAGTGGTGTTACTCTATGAAATGTCTAGGAATAAAAAGTAAATCATTTAGAAATAGGGAATAGTAAAGACAAAGCTAGGGCTTGCTATGTAAAATGGTCAAAAACTCATCCGGTTTTGAGTATAGGCACAGATAAAGGAAATGTGATATTCTACAATAAAAGGACTAAAAAGGAAATAAGCACAGTAGGAAAGCACACAAAAAAAGTAGTTTCAATGTGTTGAGGATAAAACGGATATTTACTTTCAGGTGGAGAAGATAAAATGCTTACAGCTAGTACTCATACCAGTGATACCTTCTTGTAACCTCCACCGCTTAAGTCAGTACCAACAAATTTATAATGGGCTAAAGGTTAGAACAATATGAATACTGTTTCTGCTATATTAAATCAAAAATCAATCTTATTATTTGATGTAAAGTCTAAGCAACAGCCAGTAGAGTTAACGTTTTAGAATAAGTACGGTAAAATAGTGCAATATGAGTGATTCCTTTAGCATTTATTACTTGTTGGTTTCAGTGAAGGCTATATAGCTGTTGTGAGTACATAAGAATCTGAATTAGGTGGAGAAGTATTTGCATAGAAATTATTTAATGTGACTTTAGATTGCCTCACTACTTGTGATCCAATTAGCAAAATTGCTGTAGCGGGAGAAAATTCAGTAAGAATAATTTCTAGCTAATCATGGAAAGAACTTAGAAATGAAAGAATAGAACTTCCACGAAATTCAGGTAGAATAATGTCCATATCTTGGTCTGAAGATGGATAAATTCTTTCTATTAGTACCAGTAACGGACATACATATGCTTTTCTTATGATTATTCCATCGTTATCAGTTAACTATGGTAGCTTAGCTGCATATTTATCTGGACTTAGCGAGATTTCAATAGTTGACTGTTAAAGAAACTCTGAAGAAATAATATGCACTATTGATATGCAAATACAGCCTAATTTTTTAGCACTGTCTAATTTTTATATAGCAGGAGGAATGAACACTGTATTATGATTCTTTTAATGACGAAATATGAATGGTTAAGTTTTACCTTAAGCAATCTAGCTATTCAAAAAGGATTTAATGGGAAGTATTAAGTAAGTATGCTTGAACTCAAAGTATATTGCCATTTTAACAGAAGGGAGAGTTGTGCTAACAGTCACTGAATAGTAGCAAGAGGAAAAGATTTTCCCCTAAGAAGCTAATGATAGATAAATAGCTTGTATTGATATGACTGAAGATTTTTTGATCATGGTTGATATTAAGGGATTGATTAAATATTGGTATTTGAAGTAAAATAACTTCATAAAAAAGTGATAGATGGAAGCTTAAGTTGCTAAGATTTGGAGTAACTAGATAGGAACAAGATTAGTAGTGATGGATATAACAGGCGCAGGATTTCTTTACAATCCTGTCATTGACCTTAATATGAACTTGCCAAATTTCTTTTCATAAACTGAAAAAATTATTTGAGACTTAATTGATTTGAACACCTTCGTGGCATGTGAATCAGAGAAGATAATGGGATTTGTGTACTATAATAATTCTCTTAATGGTCCTAAAGTTGAAAGTATTCTTGAATTTCTTTCTATTGAAGACATAGAAAAAACTAACTAGATAGCAATAACGTATGTAGAGAGAGGTCTAAAGCCAGTTATTCTTTTAGATGGACTTCTATATTGTATAAATGAAACTGAAAACGTAATAAAAAGTTAACATCTAAGCTCTCATTGGTATATTAACTAGTGGAAGCAGCATGAGGATAATGAAGAAGGCCACTACCGCTACTTCTTGTAAAATTTGGCCGTTGGAAAGTTCGAAGCTTGTAGTAAAGCGTTAAAATATATTTCTGTTCCTGCTCTTTGTGATAAACTCGGTAGAACAACTCTAAAAGTTTTACAGTTAGAAAGTGCTGAATTAGCTTTTACTGTGGGTAAAAATGTAGGTATGGTGTTGGCTATAAAATAGATTAAACTTGAGAATGAAAAAATGATATTGCTAGGACAAATTGCTATGCTTTTTGGCTAGCACGATCTTGCTTAGGAGAGCTTTTTAAAGTCATCTAAGCCAATATTAGCACTAGAAATGAGATGTGACTTGCAAGATTGACTAATTGCACTTAAGCTAGCGAAGAATATTGCTCCAGAAAGAGAACCATTTATTTGTAGAAAGTTGGCTTTGTAGCTTGAGTTACAAGAATCAAGTTACAGTGACGCTTTAACACTATTTGAAAGAGCTTTAGTTCGACTTTAAGGATACGATTCTCATAATTCTTAATGCCTTGCAGGTATTGCTAGAAACTCGATTCGAGTTGGTGACGTACAGAGAGGATTTAACATTGCTAAAGATTTGCAAGATAACCAGTTAAAACTTGAATGTGCCTCTGTTTGTGAACTAATGAAACAATGGAACGAAGCGGCTCAACTTTATGAGCTTTCAGGATTAGCTGAAAAAGCTACAGGCATTTACATAAAAATGAAGAACTTCAAGCAAGCAACTAAGTTAATGGCAAGTATAAAAAGTCCTAACTTATTGATATAACTAGCTTAAGCTAAAGAGATTGATGGATCTTATAAAGAAGCTGAAGCAGCATATGAGAAGGCAAAGGACTGGGAGAATGTGATCCGAATAAATTTAAAATTCTTGGATAATCCTGAAAAAGCTAAACAATTGATTAGGCAGAAATAGGGAACGACATAATCAATGTCCTTGTTAGCTGATTATTGTCAAGAAAAAGGAAATAGGAAAGAAGCAATAGAATTTTTGCTTCTAGCTGACCGAAAGGAAGAAGCTTATGTTATGGCTCAGAGTCATAATGAAATGGAAACGTATGCAAAGTTTATTGTGAATTAATCTTAGAATGTGTCAAATAAAGACATCGAAGAATATCTTAAAATAGCCTAGTATTTCGAAGGAAAAAATTAACTAGGGTAAGCTGCTAAATTTTATGACCTATCAGGAAACTAAACTAAAGCTCTCAGGCTTTATATGAATTCAGGAGACAAATTTATATAAGATGCTATAAAAATGATAGGTCATTGTAAGCAAGAAGCCTTGACAAATTAGTTGGTAGATTACTTAATGGGAGGCATCGATGGAGTTCCGAAAGATTCAAATTATTTATTTATGATGTATATTGAATTAGATTAGCTAGAGTAAGCAGGTACTACTGCTGCTCTTATTGCTACATAAGAGTAAGAAATGGGAAATTATAAATATGCACACGAAACACTTTATAAAATCCATGTAGAAATGAGGAAGAAAAAGATGTATATTCCTTTTGAGCTACATTAGAAGTTAGTTCTATTGCATTCGTATGTTATTGTAAAAAGATTCGTTAAATTGTAGGACCACCTCTCAGCCGCACGTATGCTAATCAGAGTTGCCAAAAATATTTCATAGTTTCCTGCTCATACTGTACCTATTCTGACTTCTACAGTCATTGAATGCACAAAGGCTACTCTCAATCCATAATGTTTAGCATTATCTTGAGTACTTAGTTAAAGTATAGGTATTAAGAAGAGCATTAAAAGGATTACTATAATAACTCTTCTAGTTGTTATATCAGAAAGTCTCTTTCCTAATCTTTAAGGTTCCATTTCTCTGCTTAAAGCTGCTTATTTCGCGTTTTAAGCATCTTTTTGAGCGAGACGTTTTCTTTCTTCGTCATCCTCTGAAGGTTTAGTTACATATTTATAAAGCTTAACTATACGAACTACTCGAATAAGTCTGAAGCTTTTTAAAACTCTAGCTAATAATTTTCCTGTATTAGTTGGCCTCACTGCTTTAGTACTTGAAGTGACATTCACTGTCGGCGGACTTTGATCAAAAATTTCTATAAACGGATAATAAATTCATGGAATGTCTTAGATCATACTTATAGTAGCGACAACATCGAGTCAAAAGAAAAACCCGAATTTGTATTCATCTGTTACTACAGAAAAAATTAGAAGTTCTGCAGCGAACAAAACAAAACATATTACGAAGGTTGTAAAAAAGATTACATCCACATCTTCTTTAGTAGAATAGACTCTTATATTAATTTTTGCGATTACATATAATAATACCTTATTTACATTGTTGTATTATAGTTTAAAATCCAGGTAGTTCTCACTTATTGAAACTATTATTTTAATAAAATCCTCATATGGTAATGCTTGAAATTAGTTTAGCTTTTATTTAGCACACCTACTAAATTTTAATCGTTGTTATAAAATAATAATAGAAGTTAATTTTTTGCCTTAGAATAATTTACCAAAATTTAAATATTTAATTATGAAATTTTAAGAAATAATAGATACATATTATCATTTTATTAGATAATTAGTTGAGTCTTATTTATACTAATAAATTTTGGAATAGATTCTATTAATGAAAGTGTTGTACATAAATTATCGCAAATTTATTTGGTTTTAAATATTAAGAGTACGTATTTTATATTTTTTTTACTTTATTTGCTTAACTTTTCTTTAAAGTTAATAAAAATTTCCTGATTTAAACTAGATATAAATCCTAATTAAATAAATTCTACAATAATTTAAGCTTAGGTATTAATATTTTATAAATATTTGTTAAGGTTAAGTTAAATAAATAATTTGCTTCATTTGCTTTTAAATTCTTCTAATAGATTAATATATTAAGTATTTAAGAACTCTATGGTAAAATATTTTATGTCTAATCTTTATTTATCTTTCTTAATATCCTTCTAGGTTCTTAGATTAATTCTCCTCATAACTTTTCATAAGTTAAAATCCTTATATAATAAATAAACTATTATTTAATTATTTATTAAGCTAGAGATTGCTATTATTATATTTATTCTTTCAATTTATTTAATCTATTTGTTCTAAATCACTACTTTTGTTATAATTAATTTTGTATTTTTCTTCTAGAATGAAAAACTTTTGATTTTTTTCAAGTTTTTAAATTATGGTCAATTTTCTTTTAAGATTATTTATTTTCTTTAATTATATATCTTCAATAATTATTTATATTGCTTACAAAATCTAATTTTCCTAAATTCATACTTTTTCTTAATCTGCACTGCTTTTCTTTTCTAACTGATTATATATAAACTATAAGCAATGCTTTATTTTACTTACTAATAGAAGAGCACATTATTTTCCTAGTAATTATTTTGAATTATAGAGTTTTAAGGCAACTTTCTAAATTTAGCAAAGTTTCCAATTAAAATTTAAAATTACTAGTTTATTTAATTTGATAACAAGTAACCTTTAAAGATTCAATCAACTATAAATTTTAATGTGAGATTCAAATATTATATAAATTTATATTTTTAGCCTCTTTCTTTTTTAAACCATAATTAACTTTTTATGCAAAGTTGCTTTTTATTTATGAACATAAATTTTATCAGACATTGTGCAAATCAGATGTGTTTATTTACATAAGTTTTTATAAAGTATTTGCTTAATTTTTGATATAACAATATGCTATTTTATTTTAAATTAAATATTTACTTTACACTTTATTTTTAATCTAAATAATACAGTTATAGAAAGATATTTTATCCTTCTTCATTCTATAGAGCTCTGATGAAACATATTTGCTCACTTTTATCCTTTAGCTTATTATTATCATGGTAAAAATGAGATATCTTGATGTTGCTTTTTTAATGTTTAAAAATCTTTTTGTAGCAGTGCAGAAATGAAATGCTCTCTTAATATAGAAAACGATAAACTCAGTTCTGTTATTTAAAAGTTTGAAGACTTCATATTTTGCTTGCTTTTAATCTGAAAAAAATGAAGAATTTTATTATAGCAAGGATGAGGATATCTAACTTTATGATTATTAGATTTTTATAAATTAGTGCTTTAAATAAAATAAAGATATACTCCATATATTATTTTTCATTAATTCAGACTGATAAAACATAAAAAACCAAAAATTTTAACTTAATTTTTTTATACGAAGAGTATTGCGTTTTTAATTAAAAAAATAGAATAATATGATTTACTAAAATCTTGTAGATATTATATAGAAAGTTTTCCTCTATTGTTAAAAATTGCTATAATGAGTAAATACTGCAACATATCATTGAATTCTTATACTTATAAATTTTTTCTCTTATGTATTGTCTTTAGAAACATTATTTGATTTAAAATCTTATTTAACTTAGAGAAACTTAATTCTTATTTTTATTAGTATCATCTGTAAATTTAATTGAATACATATTTTTTGCTTATTAGATTGTCATTTTTATACTTATAATTTCCGTTCTTCACTTTAAAAATATTATGTTATTTATGTTCTATTATAAATAAACTGCCTTTATACTTTTAAGAAATTTCCTAGTTTATGGAATAATGTTTTACTTACTAGCAACTTTATACAAAAAATAATAGAATATTTTGTTAAGGTTATTACTTTACTATTATCTTAGCATATAAAAACAGATTTATTTTGCTTAAAATCTCTATAATGCTTAGTTTTAAAATAGGGTAACAATTAAAAAAATAACTCAATATAAAATATTTATTTAGCGGGACTAATAAATCTAAGAGATAGAAATTGCTAAATAGGAAATTAAGAGAAATAAGGAGTTCTTATAGATGAACTTGAATAAATGATATAAGTTTAAATTAGTAATTAATCTTCCTTTTTATTATTAATTAGCTTGCTTGGAATTTTATTTTGGTTAGTATAAATGAAAATTAGAGTTTTTATTATTTTCCTATGTATTATTAACATTTCATTCTAGATGCGAGTTGGTACTTCTCCTTGACTTCCTTGGGTTTACTGTGATTCTAATACATCTTAGCAAGAATGAAAAGGTTATGAAATAGAATTTTGAAATTAAATTTTATAGGAAAGTGCTTTTAATTAGACAAATTGATCAATGAAATGCTTGGAGCCAAACCAAATGTTAGAAGGAGTCTCCAATGGTAGTTTGGATGTGGCATTTTCGGGTATTATTGTGAATTAGGATTTGATAGATAGAGGTCTAAAATTTAGCTATCCTATATTTAATTCAGGAGGAATAATTGTAGTGAGGGCTTACGAACCATTACTCGAAGCATTGACTCCTTTTTCCCCATTTTTGTGACTGAGTATAATAGCAACAGTGCTTTTTATGGGATTGATAAGACTAGTACTTGAAAGTATGCCAATTAAAGGTAATATTTTGCTCAGCATTTGGATTGGTTTTTAAACCTTGTTTTTTGCTCCCGAAAGTTTACCTAAAAGTTGATCAGCTAGAATCACATATTTTGGCTTTTTTTTCATGACATACGTTTTAATAACTGCTTTTATTGCTGATGTGACATACAAACTTTATGCCTTATAAACAATACGTAATTTATTATGCAGCTGAGTATGAAGATATAATAGATCTCAATTCTTAAGGTAAAAGAGTAGGAGCTAAAATATTTTACATTTAAGCTCTTAATATGACATTTAATAATATAGAGTGGGTCTAGATTGATAACTAATCTCATATAGCAGAATAGTCACTAGGTGATGTTTTTGATTAATATAATTTAGATGGGATTATATTGGATAAGCCAAATGCAGATTATTTAAGTGCTATAGAATGTGATTTCATTAAAACAGGCGATTCCTTACTTTCTTATTACTATGCTTTTGTTTTCGCTTCTAATGTATCAAATTCCTTGATTAAAGAGATATCTGAAATTAGTTATAGAATTATTGCTTTTGGGCGTGCTAAAGATTTGTATAATAGATACGTTTTAAATCCGGAAGATGCATGCGAGAAGACTGTGTCTTAGTACAACCTTAAATCATTCTCAGGAGTTTGATTTTTAATGCTATTTTGCATAGCTATAGCCTTTTTATGCAACTTAATACATTCTTGTGCTAAAAAAATAAAAAAACAATATTCTGACTCTTATCATAGTAACCAGAATTAAGAATAATTGCCTTAGAAATTAAAAGAAATGCTAAACATTATCAGACTAAAGCAAAATTAACTCCTTTATAACAACTATTGCTATTTTAAAATTTAACTTTTAAGTTACTTAAGTAAAATAATAACTAAAGATAATCAAATTTGAATGCTAAATCTAACCTACGTATAATTACCGCTTTAGTTTTTAATATCCTTGTATTTATACAATTTAATGCTTTATGAATTTTATCTACATAAGCATTTAATCTTTGCTTACGAAGATGCCTAATATCATTTTTCATTTTAAATATGAAAAAGCAAATATTTTCACTTACTTAGTGATAGCTATGCTTTTGACTTTCAGTTTTATATATTCTTCTCTTAAAGATTTATATAAATGGCTTGTATTTTATCTGGATTCTAACTATTAAAATTAAAATTTTATTTCTTTCTTTTAATTATCCTGCTTGATATAGAGATAGATAAAAGTTAAAAATGAAATGCTTTAAATTAATTATTTTCCATTTCTTATTTTTAAATGCTTCCTATTTTTGTATCAATGTAATATTGGAAGTTCTAAAAGGTAATTTAGCAATTTTAAGTCTTATGAGAGTTGGATTAATTTTTATAACATATAAATAAATTCTTTTTAAATAAATTTATCTCTAATTTTTTATTACTCTAGCTTAATTTTACATTATGATAATTCATTAGCTCTAGATATATTAAATTAATTTAATACTCTAGATACTTAGTACCATTTGCAAAAATCTTTGAAGTTAGAGACGAAGCAACAATAATTTTCCAAAATAAATTCTATTTTAGTATCTAGTTAGTTAGTTAAAACATCCTAATTTAGCATATCCTATGTAATTATTCATTCTAACTTCATTTTTTATCTACTTATATAAACTACTTTGAGATATAATTCATTAATAGCAAATATTGCTTTCAAGTTAAATTAGGATATGTTAAAAAAGAGTCAATCCAATTTAATACTAGCACAGCAAATTATTGATTGGATTAATAATTATAGAATATGCATAGTTATAGTTATATACTAAATATTTTAAAAGAAACACTGATAAATTAGAGTAAGTTTATTGTAGAATATAGAAGCTATTATCAAAATAATGAGAAAATGATTATATGGTATCAATCAAATCAATTATTTTATCATAATATACAACAGAAGATAGTTAATTTTATATGTTTTTCTCAATTTTTCTATTTTTAAATGAATAAATCTATTATAGACTAAAGCAACTTAAAGTTATCTACAATTTTATTATTAATAAAGTTTACCTATAATTCAATTTCATTTTTCAAATAGTTTGGTATAATAAATTGGCTTAATATTCTACATTGAAATAATATTGATAAAAAAATTTCGCAGAAAAATATTAACTAAGTAGGTTCTAAATTAATTTTATATTTTTTAGTTAAAATAATCTCTTTAAAGTGCTATTTATTTGCTAGTGCAAATACATTATATGCTTAATATTATTAAGATTCAATTATTTTTCTTAGTCTAGTATTTTTTTATTCTATTTGATGTCAGATTCTTACAGAAGATACTTCTTTTTACTCTTTGCTTTTTATAAAAGATTTCCATTAATCTAGTTGCCTTAGAAAAGTATTTTTAAGTTGGTTTAATTAGACAAACTTAAAAAAATCACATTTAGTTTTGTTATTATTTAAATTTGTGAGCTATGAAGTACATCCTAAAAATAATTTTAAGATGTCCTAATCTTAACTGTAGTCGTTATGCATAAAATCCATCCTATTTACTTTTAAGATTATAATTCTCTTAAGCAATGGAAAATTTCTAGTTATTTAAGAGTAGATTCTCATTTAATATCTACTATATTTAACTAATTACTCTTTGATACTTTTTTACTATTAGTTTGCACTCTTCAATTTATTCTAAAGTTTTCGCTATACTTAGGGTTTTACTAATTATTATTATATCTAAATAAGAAAAAAGTCTTAAAATAAAAATTGTAATCTTTGTATTAATTTTAAATAGCAAGAGAATATCGAAGTAGTAAAATAAGCAGTTTTCTAAATACTAGAAAGGCAGCATCAAAAGTAATAAATTAAAATTTAATAATTATGCTGATTAAGCAGTCAAGATTAGTTAATTGCATTTAAGTTAAGCATTCAGAATATTAAATAATGTCCCATCAATTCATATCACTTTAGTAAACATTCATTCTCTATTTATTAATTTATAGTACTATTAGTATAAATTTATATTTTCGCTTATAGAACTGACAGTGTTAAATTTAATATTTTGTGCTTTTAACTAGAATTTTAAACTAATAGCTAAATCCATTCAAAATTACATAAATTTTCCTTTAAAAATTGTTTTCATAAACTTATTAACTTCAGTTCAATATATGACAAAATTAAATATTTTAAACTAATGGTATAAAATAGCTTCTCTGGTTCTTTGTAATATAATAAAATATTCAAGTTTAAAATAGTAAAGGTATATAAAGTATTATTAAGTATATATATTGCTTATTTTATTCTGTTTTATTCTTTACTTACAGCCATTTTGCAAATTTAAAATGGAAAAGTTTTAGTAAAAAAGCAATAGTAATAATTTTTAGCTTTATCTTATATTTAATGCTAGTTATAAGTTTAACTACTTATTTTATACAAAAATATTGGAGTAAACTATGAAGCAGTCAGTAAATCATGCATTTGGATAAATAATTTGAGAATTGAGTATGTTCTAAGTTTGATTACTAGTTTTTCTTTAAAATAATTTACTTCTATTAACTTTATTGTATTACTATTATTTTTTAAATATTCAGAGTCCTGTAAGTAATTATTTGGTATAATAATAACATTATTTTTCCTTGATTTATAACTTTTAACTTCAGTAAAGTATGTTTAGCACTAATAAGGATTTAATAATATAAATTAAAAGCATCATTCATATATCTATCATTATCATTAACTTACACTGATCCATTTGAAATTAGCATTAATTATAGAGATGTCATATGAACCTAATTTATTTAAGTATTTCATAAAACTTCAAATATAAATAATTGAAATGCAATACCTTTATGAACTTTAAACTAAATAAGTTTTATCTTTTTTATATTTTTAAAGGCATTGCTATAATCATCTTATCTAGCTACTTGAAAAAAGTAAAATTTCTTTAAAACATTTATTATAAATAGATTCCAAACTCCTTATAAGTATTATTTTTAATTTGAACCATATTTTAATTTAAATTTCTTTTATTTAAGTACTTAATTTACCATTTTAAGCAAATAAACATAATGCTACTTCTATCTTTTTTAGAAATATTTATAGATTGTGCAACAAGATTCTAGGACTCCAAATAAAATTATTAATATCTCTCATTTTTTACTTTGAAAGAGTTATTCTTATATTTATAACCTTATATCAACTCTTCATTTAAGAAAAATATAATAAGTCAGATAATAGTTAAAAATATTCCAGATATCTCTTAATGTTTGTCTAGAAATAATAATTTGTAATAAAGTAGGAGATTATTTAACTTTTAGCAATTTTAATTATTAAAATGTAAGCCTTTTATTTTAAAACTTATATACATAAGTTTAGTTTAGTCCTTTTTTCTTAAATTTCACTATTTTAATAGAAGCACTTTTCTTTTTATCATTAAAGGCAGCATACCATTGAGATATTATTTTAACTTATTTTATTCTAAGTAGATTATATATTATTTTCTAAGTATAGGCATTGTTATAAATAGAGTCTTTTAATATAACATCAGAAATTGCAAACTATAAAATTTTGTGATCTTATATATTAAAATAAAGGCTAGGGATTTTTCTACCTCTATATAAATTTTTACCTTCTAAAACTAAAACTATATAATGAATCTTAATAAATAAGATAATTTAAATAAAGCTTCACTAGATAATTAGAAATAGTTGCTATTATTAAGTTATTTAAATCTTATATATATGATTCTTAAATTAATCCATACAGATTATAAATCTAGCTCTCTTTGTTTGAAGAATAGACACTAACTTGATATACTCCTTTAAAATAGCCAAATACTTCTTAAATAAGTTACAATGATTTCAACTTAATATTAAATATTCTAATATTTTATATAATTTAGTTTATAATATTTATGACTTTAAGTCTTTTCACAATACTAATATGGAAATAATTATTTCATCCTTTAGAATTTTTATAGCTTAAAGAAACAATTTTTACATAGAGGAAAATTATACAGACAGGGTTTCAGTAATGAAAAGTAATTAATTTTCTTAGTTTTTAAACTGTACACAATTAATAATTATTTCTAAGTTAAGAACTCTTTAATTCCATATTTGCTTAATTTTTTAATTAAAACATAAGCAATTAAAGCTTACACGATTAAGTATTTTTTAGAGAAGACAGAGAAGTTGTATTCACTCAAACTTATACTAAAAAATTTCTAAAAGTGTAGCCATCTAAATCTTAATATTGACCTATTTTTAGTTTTTTAGCTATCATCTAGATCCTTAATATATCTCTTCCTCAATTACCAGCTTTCTAGGAATTTTCAGAATAAAGCCATGTAATATATTTGAAATTTGAAAATATATTATAGCTGTTTTTTACGTATTTTTACATTTTTACTTTAACTAAGAGAAGAGGAATGCAAAAGGATAGCTTGAATAAAATAGTTTATACTGAAGTGGTTTTGTTGATTTATCATACCACTATAGAAAGAATGACTTCTTTTTTCTTTAAAATAAATAGAAGAAAATAAGTAGCACAAACAATTCTACCGGCAATAGGAGTTATATTATTTATGTAAGTTAATAATACAGATTTATGATTTTATTAATGCTTTTTAGTTTCTCTCTCTATAATTACATATCCTATAATATAAAAACTATTTGTCAATAAAGTTATAAAATACATGCAAGCTTAATCTAAAACTACTAATTTGAATAATATTAGAAAGTCTTTTAGTGGTATTGTTTAATATTTTAGGTCAATTTGAATTAATAATTTGATCTTCTTTGATATTTGGTATAGCTCAAGGCACCTATTTACTAAATCAAGCTGTGTTTTACAAATGTTTCGTAAACAGAATATTTATAATGCTGAATCTATTTAGAATCAATTAAATTATCAGCATTATACTTTAAAATCATCTACAGTTTGATTCTTATTAGCCATTATTTTATTCCTCTTTCTAAGTCAGAATATTCATATCTTTACAATTTTCTAATCTCGGATCATATAAAAACAGGTTGTAAAAAGCAATTTGATTCTTTAGAAAGCTATGAATGTTTATTTCAAAATGAAAAGTTTCTTGAAAAGTAGAAATAGGAGTAACTTACTTTGTTCAAAATAAATTTTTACCTTTACTAAAAGAATTAGAAAGTAGATAGCCATGAATTACTAATAAAGCTGATATAAGATGCATAAGTAACTAGAAAATAATCAAATTTATACTTTAAGTTTATACTTAGAAGTTGCTAGAATATATTCTATGCTAAAAATAACATTCAAAGTGCTTTAATTTATATCATCAAAACTGAAAAATTACATCTCAACTCTATATAAAAATACGAAACATCCATTCTAAAATGAATTGTCAACTAAACTTTGATTAATAAAAGGAACTCTGCTATATAATTGAGTCTTGAAAACTACTAAAAGTACATGGAATCTAATCTTTTTGATGCAAAATTTGAAGATCCAATTTTAATAAGTACTTTGAAGATTCAATTAAGTAATTATATAAAGATTTGTTAAATTCCGAACTTAATTTCAGATAACTTTGATGTTACTTTCTCTAAACTAACTTAGAACTAGAATAATTTTTAGAAAAATACTCTTAATGCAAGAATTCATAAAGCCAGTTCAAAGAAAAACTGTAGTAAACCAGAAAATCAGTTCCTTAAAATTAGCAAATAGAAAAGATTTATCGAAACTACTTAAATGTCATAAAGAAAATGACCAAAAAGCAAATAAAGAGAAATAATAAAGCAAGTATTTTTGATAAGAAGTGTAAAGATCTTTGCAGACTTATATTCATATGAAAACTTTTGATTACTTATTTAGTAAAGAAACTATTATTTTTAGAATAAATGCTGACAGCTAAGGTTTAATACTGCAAGCTTCTCAAAATATAGAAAAAAATATTAAGTTGAAGTATTAAACTTTTAGAAGATAAATCGATAAATTTATTGATACCTTAGTTTATAGCACAAAAGCACCAGGAAATCTTAGGCAAATATACTAAAGATATAGTTTATTCTGGAAAATTTAGAATTTTATTTACCATAAACTCCTAAGGGTTTTTACAGATTATGCACAAATTAGCTTTTTATTAACAAGTAAAAAAACGAAGAAGGAATATAATTTATTGATATTATTCAGGTTATTAATGAATAAAATACTCAGGATTAATAATCCTCAATTAGCATAAAAACATAGTTGGAATTTCATAAAATTTAACTAAAATTCTCCTCCATAAGTATCTTAACAATTAATAAAAAAATAAACTAGCATCAGCTATTTAATCCCTGAATTTTTCTATAGCTTTGAAGATTTCTATAATTCAACTGAAACATTTATTTTTTATAATTAGTTCAGAAGAAAAAAAGATAGATGCAATAATTTATAGAAAAAGCTAAATAAAATAGAGATTTAATAGGAAAGCATTAAAATAAGAAATTTATAGATTGTCAAGCTTACAAATACTAAGCAAAATAATAAAATAGCCAATATCTACCTAATAAAAGAGCATTTAAATAAATAAACCAAGTTCTTAAACTGATATATCGCAAGAAGGGTAAAGCTTACTTAATTCTAATTGAAGTAATAGTGATACAAAAGATATTCAATTATAGTTTTCATAATTAACCATTTAAAATTAATTTATTCAAAATGTGATATATTACGAAATATATATCTCAGAAAATCTCAATTCAAATCTTAGGAAAAACCTATAAAAGAATTATTCAATTTAGTTGAAATTAATAGAGCTGTATTCGAAAACCATACAAGCTACTACAAATGCATCAGATTAGTATAATTATCAGTCAAATTAAATTGCAATGCTGAAAAGTCTAAATCACATAAAATTAAGTATTGAATGTCAACATGTCAACTCTTAAAAGTTCCTTAGGAAGTTAAGATACTTAAAAGTGCTAGGCAGCTTGCTATTTTTTCTTTTTGTGTCTACTATAATAATGTATGCCACAGTATTTAATATCTTAATTAACTCTTTCCTTTCTATTTGAGATTATTAAAAGTAATAGCAAACATTATGCTCGGATTATGCTAGCAAGGTGAATCGTCTCAAAATTTAACCTTAATTTCTGAAAAAAAACTTGAAAGTGCAGATCGGAAATAGAGTATATTAGTAAATAAGAATTCCAACAAAATTAGAGGAAGATACTTTATGACAGTACTTTAAATTTATAGATCCTTACATAAGAAAAACAGTGTGGATCATAATATCTACGTGAACATTAAAATGTAGTTCTAAGGACTTGCTTTGGATAAGTTTAAGTTTCGTATTTATATAATTTTTCTAAAAAAATATGGATAGACGCTTAGCAAACAAAAGATAAACTAAATTTCTATTGTTTATCAGTATATGATAACCTCTAGAATATATATCCATGAAAGATTCTGCTATGCAATTCATTATTTACACTGTTATAATCCTTTATTGCATTACTTCAAACATGAATCTTTTGTATTTTATCAGCAAATCATAGAAAAAACTAAGGAAGCTAATGACTTATAGTATAAGATAGATATTGTAACTTTAACGATATGTTCGTTTATTGTGTGTTGATAGTAATATTTATAGTTCTTACTCATAAAAAGATAAAAATTCTGAGCTTCAAGTTTTTCAAATTATCTTCATTATTAGTAGAAAAGCTAAATTTGAGACACTTTAATACTTTCAAAGTTTGGATTGGAAAAGCGAAGGCAAATAGTAGAGATAAGAAGTTTTCCTAAAACCATAAATAGAGTTAAGTTAACCTACAACAACTGAATAACTTATAAGTGAAGAAAATGCTTTAGCAAGTGGAAGAAAAACAGCAGATTTTATTGTGAATGAAGAAAATTCAATAAACAGTTTAAAATACTTCGATTGAAAGACAATATAAAGGTAGAAAAATCCAGTTTGCTGTCCATATCTAAATCTAAAATATAATCTCAAGATAGAAAAAGTAAAAAAGTAATAAGATAAAAGTGATAAAAATGATAAAAATTTATCTAAAAATAAAGTAATTTTACTCCTTTGAAAGGAAATTTCAAGTCTATTTTCTCTATTATACTTGTTTTTTGTGCTTGTCTAGTTTATTTAGTTGTTTGGCAGAATAAACTTAAAGTAACTTTTAAAAGGAAATGAAGTAGAGAATTCAGATTGCAGAATATCTAGATATTTTAAGAGTAGATGTTGGAATAGCTTCAGGATTTCTTAGAGAGTATGTATCAATGAATGCTACTTCTTATATAATGAATAAGGAGGTCTCAAAATTAGCCCATAAATACGATAAAATTTTAACTACGATAAATAAAATGTGATAAATAATTTCAATGAATACTAAGAGTCGTATTAAAAGTAGATAACTTAATTTTTGGAAGATTACTTTGAATAAATTTGTGCAACTTTAAATATTTTCAAAATAAACAACATACACGCTAGAAAATAGTAAATGGAGTAATGCTTTAAAGAACAATAGTTGCTCACGTTCGTGCAATAGAAATGTTTAAGGAACGTGCATATGGAAATATAGAGCATTGGCATTAAGTTGAGTATCTAAATGACTGAATTGATTTAATTAACAATGAATTCACGATTTTAATAGCAGATGAAATTCTGGACATCAAATATTTTATTAAATCAGCTTCGTTTCATTTAAAAATATGGTTTGCAGTTGCTATTATATTTGGTATGCTCTTTTGATTTAACTATTTTAATAAGTTGAAAGAATGAGTCTGAAGTGTAATAACTCTTTGAAAATACTCCTTTAACAACTCGTCAAATTAAGTAAGCATACAATTATTTGACTCAAGATAAGCTTAAGCAATAACGCTGTTAAATTTTTAAAGAATAACTAAATTTAAAGCTGCTTATACCTTTTTATGCGTTAAATTGATGCTCTTAAAATCTAATTTATTAATTAATAATTTCCCATGCCTTATATTCTTATTTCCTCTATCTATCTATTACTATATTGCCTAATTATAATAATCATCACTTACTTTTATTATATTACAACTAAGAATAATTCTACTAAAAATACAGCTCTTTTTAAATTTAATTATGCATTAAGCTTTTAGAAGATTTGCTTTAATTTAACTAAAAATTAGCAATAATATTGAAAATAAAATCTAAAGTTTAAGAAATTTAGACTAGTTTTTAAAGATTTAGTGTAGTAATTTACTGAGCAAATTTAAATTAAATGTTTAGGAAGTATCTCTATAAACATCAATAAAAGCAGATCTATATAAATTGTAATAATTATCATTTAAAACAACTTTAAATATACTTCTTAATAAAAAACTAGATAATCTTAGATAAATAAGCATTAAATGTTTAATTATAAATTTATATTTCAATGCTTATTTGTTTTATTTTATAAGCAAAACGAAAGTATTCTAAATTAAATCTGTCATTCTTTTCTTTGTATTTAATCAAATTTAATAATTGCTTAGCTATTTTTAAAACTACTATTTTTAGTGATTTAAATAGTTTAAACAAATAGAATCTAAGATCAATTCATTTTTCTTAAGCTGGTTATATATTTATATTATAAGAAATTTACGAATTTTGAGTACTCAAATGACTATAAAACTTTATACTAATTAATTTTAGATTGCTATCCTTTATTTATAAATAGCATTTAGAATTTATTTTAAACAGAAGAATTTAAATAATTTATGAAATCAAAAGTTTTACACCTTTGCTTTACTTCTGCAATTTAATTCTGAATTCAATAATAATCTCTATTAGTTATAAATCTTAAATAAATAATAAGTAAATTGAGGTGAAAAGCAATAAATTAAGATTTAAAAAATTCAGGATATATTAAGAGATATTATCTTAAAGACAAATAGATTAGAGTATAGAACTAATATATTCCTTGATAAATTAGCATACTCTTTTAAAGGTTAGATTATATAGAAATGAAAACTGTTGCTTATTTAAATGTAATTAGTTATTCTCTATTTTATTTTTTAACTATAGAACAGATATTGCTTTTTTTTAATTAATTTCTTTACTCAGTCTTATTAAAAATTAAAGAGATGTATAATCATAATATGGCTAATAATTTTAAATATCTTATTAAAAATAATTTCTTAATTATTCAGTATGCTATATGAGTCTTAAAAGTTATAATCTTATTATAATTTTAAAATTTCCACTATCTAATAAACTTTTATCTTCATATTTGCATATCTGAGTGATACAATTTTTTTGACTTTAAGATAATGATAGCTATTTCACTATTTAATCCTTTTAATAAGAAATAGTTATCTTTAAAATATTTTATTTAAGTTCAATTATAAAATCACAAATAAGATTTTAATTTTTAGACTATAGTGATATTATTTTATTAATACAATTGGCAATATTGAAGTAAGAGATATGACTTTTATTATAATTATCTAGATTTTAAATTTTAGTTAATTGAATGTAAATCTTAGATTTTAAGTTCTTTATACTGATACTCATATTTTTATTTTAAATAAAAGAGCTATAATTTTAAAAAACTTTAATAATTTCCTTCTAATTTTATAATTCTCTTAATTATTATAAATTTTAATTTACTTTTACTATTTATTTCTTTTGGTAGTTGTCTTATAAATATTAAAAAGCAAATCTTTTTTAATAAGTTCTTAATCCATTTAGCTTATAATTGTGATACCTTAGAATTTATTACTAAAAAGGTTATAAAGTCTAATGCTTGCTATAATATTTTTAATTTAGCATTTTATATAATTATTTCATTAATATTTTATTGCTTTTATAGTCATATGTTTGGAACTTTATTTTTTTCTTTCTTTTAAAGCCAAAATCTTCCAACTTCTTACAAGTAAATACAATAAAATCCTTAATGAAAATCTCAAATCAAAATTTGTAAAATAATTTCCTTCAATCAACTCAAATTTTCTTTCTTTATTTACTAATTAATTTCTACTAGCTTATTTCCTTTAAGTATTTAACTCTTTAATATTTTATATATAATTAAACTTTTTAAGCAAACTTAATATATATTCTATATAAAATTAATTAAATAAAGTTAAAGTCAATCAGAATTTTATTTATATCTTAAACTTTGAAAATTGCTCGATTTCTAAATCACCTTGATTTTACAGATCTAAAATTAAAATATTTATTATGATTCCTTGATAACTCTTATAACTTATTATATCTTTTAAATTATTTAAAATATCTTTAGCATCAATTCTTGCTTATAATTTTTTCTTTAATTAAGTTGTTTACAAATAGTCAAATTTGCTCAGCACTTTTTAATTTTAAGTCAGAAATTTTTCTGAAACTGTATCTTAATAAAGAAAAATTTTAAAGATTCTTTCATATAGATTTATTAAATTTTAGTAAGTTTTAAGCATAAAAAATCAAAAATTTTTAAGTTAAAATCAATTTTACATCCTTTTTCGCTGAATTTTGTTTTATTTGTTTTATTAAAAGTTTTTTTCTTCTTCTTCTGATATTTAGTAAAATTTCTCTTTAATATACTCCTAAATTAATTAAATTATGCTTTCCTAAATAACTTTAAAATATTATTATATACTTTTAGTTTAAAAATTAAAGATACTTAATGCTTATTTTTTAATTTTTAATTCATAGATTTTAAAGATTTAAAACTGAGGATTATATGAGCTATGGAGTTTATATTTTAGATAATTTTGAAAGTAAATAATCGTTTACAAGATTTAAGCCTATTCTTTTGCATTAAAAGATATTAGTAATCGAAAAATGTTAGCTTAATCTTGGAATTTTATAATCTAAGTCATTAAAATTAAATTGTAAAAACTTAAAATAATCGCAAGGTTATAATGTTACATTATTTAGTCAAATTTAGCTTTTAGTTCTTTTTAATATAATATCTCTTTTTTTATTTGGATATATCGTTATTACTATAATGCTTTATTTTAATAATTTAAGCTTAAGCCTAGATTACAACTATTATTCTTTAATCTTCGTTCCTAAGTATTTCAGTATTTTTGCATTTATAATATCTATCTTTTTTATTAGTTTTTTAGTAATTAAAACTGATAACTTAAATTGGTGTTTTAGTACTTACAGGTGAGCAAGCTAGAACTTACTATAAAAATAATTGTTTTTATATATAAATAATTAATTTTATATATTAGATTGCATTTAAATAGAAGATATAAGGTTTCCAAATTACCTTAAGTTAAAAATGAATTCTGAAATTTCCTAATCAGCAATTTATTAGATAAAAGCTTTTTAGTTAATTAGATATTTGTTGATAAAATATAGAGGAAGATAGTTCATATTATTCTCTAATAAAGAATTAATTCTAAATTAGATATAAAGCTTTATAATTCTAACTTTTATAATAAGACTTTTAAATTAGTTAGATTAAATCATTTTTAATTAATAACTAATTTTTATTTTTATATTTGGAAATAATGAAAAAGAAGTTCCTTTAAAAGCAGTTACTTAGAATAGACGAAATTAAGATAAATAGATATATTTTTTAAGATTATAACCTAAATACGAATCTTTATAAGTGTATTATGATAAGATAACCTTTCTAACTTAAAATTATTCTTTATTACTTAAAAGAAATAAAATCAATAATAAATTTATGAAGTTTGAGCTAAAGATTTATTATAACTTTTATTCAAATAATTGTATTTGAAATAGCTTATTAAGCTAATAAAAAATTATTTTATGAAGCTATTTTACTTTATTGTTGGACATAATATATTTAATAAGGATATTTAAAGTAAAAGAATATCACACTTTTATAATTTTATCTTTACACTATTTTATTAACTTTAGATACAGATCTTTTATTTAAAAAATTATAAGTATTCTACTTTCTAAATATCTTTTAAGCTAAGCTAAATATTATAAAACAATCAGCTAAATTTAAAGATATAAAAGAGAAGATTAAGTAATTAAAGACCAATAGCTAATAAAAAGCCACAAAAACGCCATCTAAAGAATAATTTAAGGGAATAATATAAGCTAAATTTTAAGTTTTTGTCAATTATTAGATTGAATATTGAGTAAGCTTATCAAATCTATTAAATTAAAAATTAAATAATTATACTTGCATGTAGCTATTATCCTTCTAGTTCCAACAAATATTAAAAAGATAGATAAAAACACAGAGATATGCTAATAATCATAGATAATGTAAAACTTGAACCATCATATTAGAAGCTTTGGTAATAGTAATCAAAATATATAAAGTATTAATTTAAAGAATTAACTGAACATAAGTATTAATTTATGAGAAAATATCATCAAGAGCAACTTATTTAGCTAAACATAAAATTCTAAGCATAAGTAGTTAAGAACTTTCAAACTTCTACTAATTATTAAGCAAATTTAAACTAATAAATTGATTTAAAACTATAAACTTATTCCCTTCGTAAAATAATTAAAGTATTATTATAAAAGCTAAAGATAGTTATCATTATTAAGAACTTGAAATCATTAAGATCTTAAACATTTAAATTTTTAGATTATCAATCCCTAAATGCTTATAAATTAATAATTACACACAGAAATCTTTAAATAAATATTATAAAAGAGCTATAATAATCATTATAAACAAATTAAGTATGCAATATCTTTTGAGGCGGACAAGTAGAAATAATAGTCTATCTAACTCTAATAAATAGTAATAGCATACTTTAATTAATAGTTAAAATAATAATTATTTAATCTTTTTGAATTCATATAGAAAGATTTAATTTCATTATTATATTAATTAAACAAGTTAAAATTAAATGAATAAAGCTCCTTTTTATTTAATTTATAGGATGTATTGAGAAAGTAAAGGTAAGTTTATTGAGTTTAACAATTATCAAGTTATATTTGCTTTATTTAAAGGATTATTTATATACTAAAATGATTTTAGTTTAAGATCTCTTTCATACTTTTTTTTTTATTACTTCTTTCAAAGCATTAAAATCGTACTTTGTAAGTATATTTTATTCTTTGAAACCAAAATTTTTGATTTTTGGCAGCTCTTTTCCACTTTTCATACTGTTATCAATCTGAATTTAAAACATACTGATTTAAAATTATCAAGTGAGCATTCTCTTATTTTTACTTAATATCTTTAATAAGGAGTAGCTTTATTGAGTTCTCTTGATTATACAGAAAATTTCTTTCCTACTTAATCAAAATTAGCTTCTGCTTCAATCTAATTTTAAAACTTACATTTAAAACCTCTTCAAATGAATTGTCGAGCATAATTTTTGACTTCTTTTTTTCTAGGATACTTGGGTTTTTGTTTAGTTCTTTAATCAATTTTTTCGTCTATTTCCTTAATTTTTTTCTAATAGGACTTATAGTTTGGATATTATTAGAAGTTCACTGTTGATTTTAAATTAAAATATTTTATATTTTCTGGAGATTTTCGTTTAAGAACTACCTAGGCTAATCTGCAAAATCAGATTTATTTTCATTATTTTATAATCTAGCTTACTTTTTCGCTTCTAAAGTTTTTTGTATATTTGATTATATAATTTTAATCAAATTTTTATTTATAAACTCTAGTAAAAATATATCCATTTTTGACTGTTTCATTATGCTTTTGATTTTTTCTGTGTCATAGTGAGATTTTGGCTTTTCTTAATGTTCTAATCTATGGTTTTCTTGCATCATTCTATTAGCTAATTAAAGCTATATTGAAAAATCTCTTGTTGTTTCTTCTGTAATTGACTGAGCACAAGTAGCGTCAAGTTTTTCATATTTATTGAACTTGTTTAAAACCTTTCGCTTTTCCTTTGGTTTTGACTTACTTTTATCTTTGTTTTAAATTATAATTTAGGGAATGGGCATTATTTACTGAATTTGATCAAGAGTTACAACTTATAGTTAATGATGTTTTCTAATATTTGAAGCCTTTTCTTTTTTAAGGTCGCTAATTAGTTGATTATTCTTGTTTTTTAAAATGTCTTAGAATACTCTTTAATGATCAAATAAGTTTTAAGCTGAAAAGTATTATTTATTATCTTTGCTAAATAAAAAGTCAATAATCCTCTAATAGGTAGGCATATTTGTAGCTCTAGAAAACTTTATTTTATCTAAGAAACTCACAATAAAGAGTGAATTTTCTTCGTCTTTGTTTTATAACCTATTTCTGTCTCTAACCTGCCTGACTCTTTAGCACAGTAACTTAATTTTTCTGTAGATTAGAAATATCAGACAAGCATAGTTTATAAGAAGTAGCACATATATTATAAAAATCATCACTTATCCTAGAAAGTTATACTATTCGCTAAGCTGCTGATTTGGATTTTTGTATTGTAGGAAAAAAGCGATATTTATAGTAAAAATAGCTGTCAGAACTAATTCGTTAAAAATATTTATAATCATGTCTATTTTCCTCAGGAATGGTTTATATTTAACTATGTATGCCAGCAAAATTATACAAGTACTGATTACAAAAGTCAACTAATATTCTGGATAATCTCTTAATAAAATAATAACAGCAGCGCATATTATTCTTCTTATAATGTAAAAGGGGTAATACATATAAGTTATTAACTATCCATTTTCTTTGAACTCACAAAATAAAGTTCCATATTTCTATTTTATTCTCTCTAATGTTTATTTATCTGTGAAATGAGAATCTCGAAGTTTTATGTATTGATGAGCTTTTACTATGATAAAGGCTAAAAATACAAATTATAGGATCTGTATAATATACTTACCAAGGTTAAAGCTGATATAATTCTATTAATCCATAACCATGGATCGTTATAAGTTTTACCTTCTAAATTGAGTTGAATTAAAATAGAAATTGTGAATCCAATTGTATTTAGAAGAGTAAGTCTAAGGAAAGCTGAATACTAAAAATGGTTTCTTAGCTTATTACAAAAGAAAGTACATTTGTTAATTTTAGTTATCAGAATGATGATAGGGTATAGTAATATTAAAATCAGTAATTTTATTATCTCTTCAAAAGAGTTTGTAACGAAATTAGTTTGATAATATCCTACAACTGAGAGCAAAAACTCTCCTCTTTCGTCTATTTCATCTTTTAAATATCTACTCTGCATTTTCCTTTGATTAAGATGACGTATTGTAATGTTTTCAGCAGAAAAAGAATTATTTTTTGCTTAATTCTATTTATCAACTATAAAGGTATTTTCAGCTTCGTCTTGAATTTCTTGAACGTAGATGCTTTTCCTTTAAGTTGTTAAATAATACCCAACTACATTGTCTGGTTTGTTAACATTAATTAATCCATTTATCATTATCATTTGCTGTAATCCCATCACATTCCAAGCTTGTTCTATTCCATTTGTACCACCACTTGATGATATAATAGCTAATACTGTTCCTAATTAAGAAATGATATCAATATTTGATTGACTGCTGCTCATTGTTTATATTTACTACTTTGCTTGTGAGGTGAGATTTAAGTTATTAAGAGAAGTAGGTATTATAGAATATTATCCAACACAAGTATGTTAATCAGTTAGAGTTTAATCTTAAGAACAAGAAATACAAGTATCAGCTGTTAGTAGGCATTCATAGCAAGAGTCTGAGCAGGGAATATTGCATAAATTAGCCTCTTCATTATAATAATATTTCGGAGGACACTTGGAGTAAACACACTTGGATTAAAAGTAAATATAGTCTAACGCACAATTATCGCAAGTATAACTATTTTCGCATTACTCGCAATTTTCTATGCAAGTATAGCATTACTTGTTTTATAAGAACTAACCTTAATTACATTTAGTATACAAGCACATTCCATTCTAATAAGTTGAGTTCTAAGGACATTCAACACAAGATTAATTTTAGTAAACATATTATGATTTGCATACTAGGCATTCAATGCTATTTAAGCACTAAGCACAATTGTCCATACATTTGTAGCAATCACTTCCATCAGCAAACTCACCTGAATTACATATAGGAATGCATCTACCATCTATAAATTAAAAGTTTTCATTGCACTCTGTACAATCCATATTTGATGCATCTATGCATGCTTTACAAGCTTTATCACATGATCAGCAAGTCATATTTTGCAAAATTAAAAAAAAGCCCTAATAGCATGAATCTACACATATTTATGTAGAACCTTATTTCTATAAGAATTTCCCGTAACTACAGCTTAAACAAAAAATTTGACTTTAGCATTTGTCGCAAAATTATGAACATTATTCACATTATTTGGTTGAAGGATCGTTATAATATTGACCTAAAGAAGAGCAATTTTTTGTGCAATTATTGGCAACTCTATCCATATAATACCCATTCTAGCATTCAAGGCAAGTTTATAATTAATTTTCTAAGCAAGAATAGCATCCTTCTTGACAGTCAATACACGTATAATTTACAGTATACTTTGAAGTGTTGGTAGGACAGACAGCAAAGCAAGATGTTTTATATTTATAGATATTAGAAATACAAGAATTACATTAATTCTATTATTCTCCAAAGCAAGTTTAACAATTTTAATTGCATTCAATGCAAGATTGACTTCTTATGAAATATTACTAAGGACAATTTTAAACACATTATCCATTTAGTAAATATCAAGATTAATCACACTGAGTGCATGTTGTTTTATTTAAGTCACATTATTAGCAATTTCCTAAAGATCTAGGACAATTACATGTCGATTCATATAAACAACTAGAGCATGTTTAATCTCTCTAACTGCAGGGATGGCAATAAAAATCTAAACCAATGAAATACTCTGATTTACATAAGGTGCACTAATTGCCAAGTTCATTACATTGTTGACAATTTTAAAGATTTGAAATAGAAGTGCAAGGAAGACATATTCTATCATTATCACTGTCCTAAGTTGTACTAAAACATTGTAATTAACATGAATTAAGACTCAGCTTGTAAGGATTATTACAAGATGTGCAAACTATTGAATTTGAACAAGATGAGCATTGTAAATCAATAGATGTGCAACTATAACATAAATGATCCTCTCTTAAATAAGATCCTGTATTACATTATGTACATCATAATCCATCTTCTGTACATTAGATGCAATTAGTTAGAGCAACATTACAGTTTGCACAAATTCTATCGTTGTCTTTATCTTATTAAGTATTAGGGCAATGTTATTGGCATGTATTTTAAGTAAGTTTATAAGGATTGATGCAGGAAGTACAAACTGTAGAGCTAGAACAAGATTCACAATAAGGATCAATACTTGTACATGGATGGCATAAACTGTCTCCTCCTAGATAATATCCATTATCACATAATGTACATTATATGCCATTCTAATTGCATTCCAAACAGTTAGATAATGCTATGTTACAATTTGCACAAATCCTATCAGAATCGATGTCTTATTAAGTTTGAACACAAGCAAGTTAGCAGGTGTTTAAAGTGAGCTTATAAGGATTAGAGCATGAAGTACATATTAATCCATTTGAACATGTTAAGCATTAAGAATTTAAAGTTGTACAAAGATGGCACTAATTATCTGCTCCTAAATAGCTTATTCCATTACATAAAGTGCAAGCTAATCCATTTTGAGTGCATTAAAGGCAATTAGAAAGTACATTATTACAATTTCCACAAATCCTATCGTTATCTTAATCTTATTGTGTGTTAGGACAACTATTCTAGCAAGTATTAGAAGTTAAAAAATAAGGACTATAGCAAGTAATGCAAGTTACTGCACTAGTACAAGAATAGCAATTTGGAGTTACAGAAGAACATGAATAACATTAACCATCAGCACCAGAGTATCAACCTGATACACATTATGTACACGTTAAACCATCTTATGTGCAGTAAAAGCAATTAGCGATTGCTAAATTGCAATTTTAGCATATTCCATCATTGTCTTTATCTTATTTAGTATTAGGACAACTACTTACACAAGTGTTTATGTTAAGTTTATTTGGAGCGATGCATTAAGAACAAAAAATAGAATTGGAACAAGAACCGCACAAAGGGTCTATTGATGTGCAAGTGTGACATAAACTATCTCCTCCTAAATAATATCCAGTATCACAAGATGTACATTGAATACCATTTTCTGTACATTACAAGCAATTAGTTAAAACAACATTACAATTTAGACATATTCCATCGTTGTTGCTGTCTTATTAAGTATTAGGACAGTGTGCTTAGCATGTATTCGAAATAAGTTTATAAGAATTTCCACATGAAATACAGACTGTTCCACTTGAACATGTTAAGCATTCAATGTGAATATCAGTACAAGATTAACAAGTATGATTGGCATGCACATAGTACCCAGAATCACATAAAGTACATTGAGTACCATCTTCTGTACATTATTAGCAATTCGATAGTACTATATTACAGTTTTAGCATATTCCATCGTTGTCGCTGTCTTATTAAGTATTAGGACAATGATCTTAGCAGGAGTTTGAAGTAAGCTTTTTAAGGTTATTGCAGGAAGTACAAATTGTTAGACTGGAACAAGTTGCGCAATAAGAATCAATAGCCGTACAAGAATAGCAATTAAAATCAAGGCCAATATTAAAACCACTTTCACAAGCGGAGCACACTCCATCTAAATCTGCACATCTAATGCAATTAGTCGTCACTGATGAGCAAAGTTTGCATTCTTATTATGGTGACGAACTAACTAGATAAGCATTACTATCACAGACACAAGTTCCACTAGATAAATGCTAATATTATCAACATGAAAGACAATCAGATTATCCAGTGTTTGAGCAAGTTGCACACTTTGCATGACATTACATTGTACAACACGAATCTTTGTCTGGACATGTACATGACATGCATGCATTAAGTACGCAAGGATTTTATTTTTTTATTATATCAGTAGCCCATATGTCATTTATTTTACTATTCCCATAGTATCTCAATTATAGTAAGCTTTCATCATAATTATAATTTGCTAAATCATAAGGATTCAAAGCAGCATCAGATCCTCCAATTACTATTTAATCAGTTTAAGACATTGTGTAAAAATAATCTTATGTATCGAAAACATCTACACACTAAACTTCAGGACTGGTAAGATCGAAACTTCCCATGCAGTAGCTTAATTACTAAGAGGATGAAGAAAATGTTGCAGTAACATAAGTTCATTAATTACAGCCAGCATTTGTAACAGTAAATGTGTTAAATTTGGTTTTCTATGTTCCACTTACTTTTTTATAAACATAAATTTTGTTTGCTTTAATATCAGAACTAATCATAATTCAATTATTAGTATCCTTCTTGAATGAAATAATTTCATAGTCTTTATTACTAGCACAAATAAATTTTTTCAATCAAAAAGACAAAGAGAAAGAAAAAGTGTTAACTGAAGGGTCGTAGGAATAAGTATTTCAGGTGTTTATTATTGTAGTTGGGTTTGTAGGAGTTACAACAGTATTATCAGAAGTTAAAGCTATAAAAGTTTAACTACTTGTACAACATGTGTCTTTGTCAGGACAAATACATGTTCCTCAACATCCACTCAAAGTGCATGGATTCTAACTCTTAATTATTTCTTCAATATCAGACTAAGTTAATCGATAGTTACGATAATATCTTACTTGTAAAATTTTTCCTACAAAATTTTTGCTTACTAAACTATAAGGATCCTAAGAATCAGTTTTTCCTCCTATATAAATTATATCTGTTTAGGCAAAAGCATAAAAGAAAGTTCCACCTGGACTACTTGTTGCACATGTCACTAAAGGGGAGGTTAAATCGAAATTTCCTAAACAAATTTAGAGTTTATCTGCCGTTGTTTGTATTCCTATAGTTACAAAAGTTCAGTAGACGTATCCTACATTTGGAATTGAATTAAAGATATGAAATTAACTCTTAGCATTTCCTGAAACACTGGTTCAAATTTTAATATCTCATTAACTTTATTAAAAACTTAATGAGATAGCTAAATAATTATTTATGTCCTATTAAATCGAGAAAAATTCATCATTTTGATTGTAATCAGTATCGTATATCCAAAAAGTGATACTATAGCTTGCATCATATGATGGATTATAAGATTTTGCGCTAAAAGAAGTTGTTATAGTACTGGGATCAGTGATCGAAACAGCTGTGTCGTCAGTCGGAGTCAGTGAAACATCATAATTTGGTACAGCTTTGATAACCGTTAAAAGAAAGAGAAAAATATTTGCCAGCTTGAGAGTTTCCATAATTAAAATTTTAGTTTAATAATTATAACTTAAATTTAAATTTTATTTGAATAAATTTACAGTTTAATTTATAATTACTAAACTAAAAATCATGGATTTAATTAGATTTTACAGTTAAGGATAGCTTTTTATCTTTTAACTACTTTAATCTTTTCATCTAAATTCTATTTTATTTTCTAAAACAAATATATGCTTATTTTTATTGCTTAACCTATTAAATATGCCTAAACACACTTTCAATCTTTAAATACTTACTTTTTAAATTAAAGGCTGATGCATTTGAAATTAGATTGAACATTTTACATGATTTATGAGTAGATTTTAATAAATTAATATTCTTTTAGTATTGAAGTGTAATAAAGAGAAAATAAAAGGCAAACTTTGATGGATTTAAATCTAATTAAAGGATTTAAATTAAGAAGTTAAATGCTATTGTTAATTATTGAGCCTTTTAACTTAATAGATATTTCTTTATTATTTATTTGCTTATTACAAGCTTAGTTAAACATAAAGAAAATTTAGTAATAAGATGCATATACATATGCTAAATCATTTTTATTCATCACATTTGAAGTAGCATGGGATAGATTATTTATACCTTTATTATAATTATATTGTATTCAGATATAGTTAATCCTTCAATTTACCAGATTATTTTCAGAGATTTTGCTTTAATTAGAGTAGCAAATGTAAATAAATAACTATGCTTTTCCAAAAATATAAAAGTTATATAGAACTAAAGGTTTATAAATAGCTTTTATTTCCTTTTACGCTAGATCGAATGAATAACTCAATGCTTAGAGAAAAAGATATAAAAGTAAGTAAGTTTTATTTAACTAGCAGTGCTTTTAGTTAGTTTTTCGTTTCACTCTTGTCTAAATCTACCAATATACTTAAAAGCTAGTATTATAAACCTTAAGATTAATTAATAAATTTAAAGGAGAAAGATTTGCACTAAAGAGATAAAAGTAATGTAGAAATATTTTAAATAATTAGAGAGTTTTCGAAGGTTGATTAGAAGAAGTTAAAGAGATACTATTATGATTTTTTAGTTAAGTCTTAAATAATTAAATAATTAAAATTTTAAAATTTCTATATGTTAGAAGTTAAGTTAATACAACTACAATACAGGTTGAGAGCTATAATTTTAAAATATTTATTAATAAATTATTTCAAATAAGCCCATAGATTTTAGCAAGTTTAGAGAATAACTCAGATAACTTCAGTAAATCTTTTAAATCTCAAAATTAACATCAAATGAAGAAATCTAGTGCTTCGTGAAGAATCTAAAAAGATTAATTTTACGAATTAAAAGAGCAAAATAAAGTGGTAATGAAAGATTTTATGGAATTATAAAATTGAGCCTCTCATGGATAATTGCACTCATTAATTCAAAAAATAATTTAGAACTAAGAAATGAAAGAATTAAAAAGAGTTTATTGAGTTCTCTTTTATTTTAAAGAATTCTAAAATATTTTAAAATAATAAAATTAAATAAAAGTTACCCTTTACTTAAATTTTTCGTAAGTCTTTTTAATTTGATTATATATTAAGGTTGATTTTACTCTATTTTTCTAAGTATAAAATAAATTAGATTATATTATATTAAAAAATTAAATAATTTTAGTAATTGAGGTATTTTCTAAAATTAACATACTTTTTAATTTTAAGTTTAAGTTCTTTAAATTCAGCTCACTTTAAAAATTATCTTTGGAATGCTTTATAAAAACATTAATTAACTAATAATTTTTTTAATTATGCAAAGGAAGGCAAAAAAGATTATCTGGTAAAATAGTAAAATGAAAAATCTGAATTTTTAAATAGTAGCTGATCTTAAACTTAGTGAAATTATTAATCAATGTCTCTAATTTTATTACAAAATGCATTAGCTGAAAAGATAGAATAAAGAATGTTCGTGATAAAAGAAAACTATTAAGTAATTATATGAATCACTACAATTATCATAAAACTATAAATAAAAATAAAAAGATAATTAAATTATTAGCTTGAGAGTATTTAGCTAGATAATACATTACGCAAGTAATTTTTATTTATCTCCCTAAATTATTCCAATTGTTTGCTCTATCTCATCATTTTGCATTGTTAATTGTAATTTATATAAAATAGTAAATATCAAAATATTTTATAGAGCTATAGAAATTATTTTCTAGTTATCTACTTTAAATCATTTGTATAGGGTATAATAGATTTGATAGTATCCATATAAAACAAAAGTTTAGATTTTTAACCTTAATGAAAATTAGTTTATTATACAATTATTATAATTGACAGGCTTTATTAAATAAGACAAAGCGAAATATTTGAAGAGAGGTTAAATAGAAGCTAAAGTTATAAATTAGAAAGTAGGAATATAATAAAGAAATTAAATAAGTAATACAATAAAATAGTTTAAACAGAGTAAACTAATTTAATTCTAGAGGCTTGAAGAAAACTTAGCTTTATAATTAAAAAATTAAGATTTCTTAGTTTGTATTTAAGTTTAATAATAGAAAAAGCTTAAATTTCAGAAATGATAATTATATTATTCAAGTTTATAAAATGAATACATGTAATTAAGATAAATTTTTTCTTAAAAATAAGATTATTATTTTTAAGGTTATCGGTTAAATAAATATGATAACTATGAATAGATGATCTTATAAACATTTAAGAAAAGAGAAAAAGATTAAATAATCAAAGTGCAATAGAGATTTTAGAATAGGATTAAAAAAAATAAAAAATCAATAAGCGATCAATCTAAAGTAATTCACATGTTAAAGATATCTTATTTGCTTTATAAATCTCAGCTATTAAGATTTGAAATATCTAATTTTGAAGCTTACTATTAACAATAGAACATATAAAAGCTAAAATACGAATCTTTTAATTATTAAATCTAAACATTTATGCAAACTTACATAAGAATAGATTTTTAAAGTTAAGATGGAATTATATTAAGATAATATAAAATAAATGAGATAAATAGAAAAATAAACATAGATTTAAAATGTATTAATATTAAAATTCTAATTAAACTTATAATGCTTGCTTTATCTTTAAACATATCTTTTTTATATTAGAAATAAATAAAAGTGAAAGAAATAATTTAATTATAAGCTTATATTAGATAAAAGCTTAATTAGCAAGTAAATAGTAAAGAAAATCTAATTTATTTTTAATCATTTCTTAAGATTTAATAATTAATGAAGGAATCTTAAAAAATTGTTTTGACATATAAAAAAGAAAATTTTTTGAAAAGGAATGCTCGCAAAATAATAAAAGAACTTAAGAAGCTTATAATATGAGGCATCAATAAAAATATTTTTAAAATCAATTTAAAAGCTAAAATATAGAAAAAATAGCAGTTAGACAATAAAATCAGTTATATTTTGTTTTTTAAAATAAATACTAGAAATAATACATTTTATTCATTGCTACATGATAGAATTTATAATAATTTTAGTTCAGATTCCTTTAGTAATAAAAGAATTTATATAACTGAAATTTTTAATTAGCACTGGACATGCTTATTAATCTAAATAAATCGAAAAAAAGAAGAACTAAATAGATAAATTAGATTAAAATGCTTTTATTTATAATGATATATCTTAAAAATAAAAGGAATAAATATAATATAAAGGATATAAAATGACTAAAAAGATTTACAATGATGTTTAAATAGAATTATTCTAAAATATATCTAAACATTTAATTAAAAAATTATAGATTAATTTTTAAAATAAAACTAGTAGATCATAAGTTTGAACTTGTTTTATTTGTATACCTGTTAATAGATAATAAAAGGAAAAGCTGATATTATTTTATATTTGTAATAAAAAATAATAATTAACTAACATAATAAATATTTTAAACATATGGTACAATTATTTTAATTTGGGAATAATTCTGCAAATCTAACCTTCTTTATTACTATAGCTTCATATATATTATTTGAGAATAAGTTATATATATGATGAGAAAATGAAGGAAAATTGGATCTTTTCAAATTATAAATCTTATTTTTGATGCAATTGACTAAAAAATAGAGTAAGGGATGAATAATTTTCTCATAAAGAGGAAAAATTTAAAATGATTGATTATAAACAATTTAAATACAACTAAAATAAGCATATGTAATAAAATTAATTATCTATTTAATAATGCGCTTAGTACAAATGAAAAGTTGATATGATATAATAGTAGCTTGTGCTAATATACTAAAATTAATAAATCTTTTTATTTAACTCTTTAAAAACTAAAAGAAATAATAATATTAGTATTTAAAGATATA
Source organism: Loxodes magnus (assembly GCA_946699065.1). NCBI lineage: Eukaryota > Ciliophora > Karyorelictea > Loxodida > Loxodidae > Loxodes > Loxodes magnus. Next base: position 654,361 of record CAMPDV010000016.1, read on the forward strand.
AATGATAAAAGTATCTCTTAAATCATTTTAAACATTGATTATTTTTATATAAAATAGGATTTAATTATTTCGAAAAATTCACAAGAATAAGTGCTAATTATGATTAACTTATTTATTTTTTAACTAAAGCTTTAGGATATAAGACAAATAGCTTTTTAAATTTTTCATATTTTTTTCTATTTTGAATCTATTTTATATAAAACCATAACAATAATCTTAAATTTAAAAAGCTAATCTTCTCAAATTCAGTATATTTATTCCTTTTTAATCGCAATAATGATAAAATTATCTTAATAATACAATTTAATGTTTTATTTCAAGAAAAGCTAATTATTTATTAGCCTATTATATTAAAACTAAAAAGAAATTTAATATGCTTGCTTTGGATTTAAGTTTTGGACTTATAGAAACCAGAAAATGAATATTTGGCACTTTTAATAATCTAAAGAATATTGATTATAATTTATTCTTTAATTATAATTTAAACTTGGATTGAATACTATTATCATATAAGGTATTTATTCAAACCATCAAATACTATAACATAATTTTATTTTTATAAGATGAATTTGATTATATGTGAGTAAAATAAATGAACTCTTTGATTATTAAAATAGGCAATGAGATAAAGCAATTTCATTCATATGATTGCCCAGCTAAAAATAAATTAATTTTATAAAAACCTAAGCTATTGTATATAAATTCAGCCTTAAACTCTTTCTCTTAGATCTATACTAAGCAAGTGATAATATCTTAAATTTTTAATAATAATAATTAGATAATTAAAGTACTCTCTAAATCAGTCTTATAGTGCCTCATTATTTTATTTAATATTATTATAATAATAGAACAATTTTGACCTAAAGCATAGATACCATAGCCCATAATTTTACATATCTAAGAAAATATGCAAAAGATATAAAATTATAACTATTTTAATACAAAATAAAATAAAAATTTAAATATACTAAGAAGAAATTATAAATATAAGAAAAAATCTACAGAATCATACTTAAATATTAATTTTGCACTTATTATTATAATTAAGGATAATTTAAATTAATTTAACTTATAATAAGTTAGTTAAAACTTAAGATATAACATTTTTTATTTAAAATATATAATTTTATTAAAAATATTAAGAAATATATATCTTTCTTCAACTAGCTTGTTTAGAATTTAAATTTATTTCAGTGTTTTTATGTAAATCAAAATTTTCAAAAAGTATAAATATAAAAATTATCTTCATAATGTAATTTGAAAGGCTTAATACTCTTAAAGTATATAAATTGGTAACTTAAGAAATCTATGAAAGTTCATTGTGAACTTATGTTATTTAGTTGTATTAAGATATCTAATATATAATTGAAAGTTTTTATGTTTCAATTAAGATAAAAAAATAGTTTAAAATAGGTAAATCTGACAATATTGTTGTATTAGTTATTGTGTTTTTATTATAATAGGTTTTACATATATTTTTATTTATATAAAAATATGGATTTTAACTACTATTCTTTTATTTACATAGATCAGAAAAAAAATTGAAAATTCTGGTTATTTTTAAATATAACTTGAAATATCATAAATTTACAAGAACATACTTTGCAATTATAATATTATATTTTATAGAAATAACTAGTATTTTATCAATTTACTTATTAGTAATCTAACCTCATTTTCTGTTTATAAGATTCTTCTTAATATGTGTTATTAGCAAGTATTCCAAATGTTTGAAAATAACTATAAAAAGGAGTATCTATATATGTTCTTTTATTAAGTATAAGTAAATATTTTTAATAATTTGAGTATTAGTTTTGAGAAGTAATTTATAGCAAAGGTAAACTTAGGCAAGAAAAACTATAAAATTTAAGATGAAAAATATTTACAAATACAATAAAAATAGTTTGATTTCTAGATGATAAAGGATGAAAGCATTTGCTTATTGTATCTTGCTAGGTAATTGTTCACTTTAAAACTCATAATTATTTGATTAAATATAAGGATAAACAATTGCTTTATCTTATTATTACAATCTGATATATTTTGAGAAGGACTTTAAATTTAAAACTTTCGAAAAATAAAGTTAAAGAGGATAAAGTATACAACATATTTAATTAATTCTAAAGATAAATAATAAGAAATTTATAAAAGTTACTATATTCAATTAAGATTTTAAGCTAAACTATAAATAAAAATAGTCAAGCTATAAGAATTTCAGCACTCTTTGCTTAAACAATTAATAACAAAATATAAATAATTATTATCTATAGCATTTCTGATTTAAAGCAGGAAGAATAAATTTAGCACTACTATTGCAAATAAAGTTTTAAAGTACTTTAAAAATGATAAAGCTTAACTTATCATTTAAATACAATTTAAGAAGTTAATAACTTAAGCAAAAATGATAAAACCAAAAAGCATTTATAATACTCAATTAATAATACTAATGTTTGTATAAAGAACTTTTTAGAATAATAATACTTTATTTAAATTTAATTCAAAAGCAGTTCTATTTTATTAAATATAAACTCTATCTTTATAATTATTAAACTTAGAAACTTAAGATTAACAATTCTTTATTTCAAATTCAGTCTCATATGAATATGGACAGAATCATTAATAACAATTATTATTTCTTAAATTATGCATAACTGCTTTATTTTATTGACTAAGCCATTTACTAAAATAAATAAATCACCTAAATACATTAAAAGATAGAAATAAATTTATTCTTTTGGAATTCTACTATAAAACATACAATTAGATATGCTTTTAGTCCTTTGCAAGAAAATAAAAATAAAAAATAAATTTATTAGTGAAATAAAATTTTATTGAAAGCAACTAAAATTTATTTATATCTTTGAAGAAACAATTGCTCTTAATTTTAGCAAAAGATGCAATAAATTGGATTTGCAAAATTATTATACTTTAAATTAATCTAATCCTATAGTTAGAAAATGTGAAAGGATATTAACAGAGAAAATAAAAAGTTTAATCAATATTTTAGTATTAAAATAAAAAATTTTAAACTTATATATGAAAGTTTTGAACTAATAAAATAAATTATTCGCTATTTATATCTATGAGATCTCATTAAAATTATAAATAGCTTATTGCAGGTTAATCTTAACTGGAAGAAAATATAAATTTTTATATAAAAAAGAAAAATTTATAAAAATTAGTGAAATACTATTAAAATATAATGATTTAATACAGAGATTATGTCTAATACTAATTTTATAAATAAAAATTAGCGATTCATTAACTAATATAATTCACTATAAATCCTAACAATTTTAAGCATGCTTTCATATAATTATTCATCAAATTTCTTATTCATTAAATTAATAGTTTAATCTTTCTATGCTTTAAATTAAAAATTTTATTTACAAGTTTTTTCTTTTATAATCAATTATATATTCTTTAACATCTTAAAATGTAAAATAAAATTTACAAATAATTAAAGCTGAAAATCAAAATTTTAATTATAAAATTTCAGGATATCGAATGAGCTTTTGCTTTCATATTTTAAATTGCTTTGATTTCTGTAGTTTGTTCTTAATTTTCAATTTGATGGAAAAATTCTTTAAATTCAGAAAATTAGCTAATATAGCTTCATTAGCCAAAAAATAAATTTATATATAAAATTTATTATGAAATGGTCAAAGAAGTTTCTTTAAATATTAAACATTCAAATATGAAATAAAAAGCATAAAATTTGTTTCTTCTTACATAAAATAATTAAAAAATAGAAAATTATTAACTTAAGCAACCATAATATGAAAATTAGTGATGCCTATGTTTATCAATCATTTAGAATAAAATATTTTAGCTTTAAATCATAAAATTTTAAGTGTTTTAACTATAGAAAGATATAAAATTAGTGAGAATACTTTTTGTATAGATTTATTATGAGAATAATAAGAATTTTTGTATAAGCTGAACTTAATTTAGTAAAGATTAAATTTACGCTGCTAAAAAGCAAATATCTATGTCCTTTTTAATAAGCTCCTTTAATATTGATTTTAATTAATTTGTCTATATTTAAATATAATTATAAAATTGTTTTATTAAGATTAAAATAAGGTATCTGCTTTACTTTTATGAGATTATAAGCATAGTTATTATAAACAAAAAAAACTAATTGTTAATCAATTAAAAAATATAAGATTCAAATGATTTATTTAAACCATTAAATTTAATTGATTATAACAAGGATATTTAGCATATATCAATTAAAAATTTGTTTAAATAATTAAGAATAAAATTTCTATGCTAATTAATAGCTATAAAGCAATAGTTATTATTATCAATTAATACAATAAACGTTATGCAAATATATAGGAAAAGACAAACTTACATAAAACAGATAAATCAGGACAATAAGAAGCAAACTAATTTGATAAAAGAAATCTTAAAGCAATTTAAGATTTAAAGAATTATGGAAAATTTTAAGTAATTCCTTTTAAATTAGTTATAAATAATATCGGGTTAAGGCTTTATAGCAAAACTAATATATTATATTTAAATAGGAGATTATAATCTTTAAATATAATTGGAACATTAAATCTTCTTACTATGTTTTTAATGATTTAGCTTATTAATCTTATATGATTATTATTAAGGAAAAAGATTTAAAAATAGATTCAAATGGTTAAGTGTAAATAATTTGTCAGGTATCTCTAGATAGTAAATTTATTAATCTAAACTTAGTAAGTTGCAAATAAAATTACAGCCATTTATAATAATTTTAATTTTTACATTTTATTTATTTTGTGATTAGATTAATAGATGCATCAAATCATTTCATTGTGACGGAGATCCTCATTCATTATAGCGTAAATCTAATATCATATTTCGTAAAAGATATTGCTATATGGAAATTACAGCATGCTTCATTTTAGTTATCTTTTCATTTTTTTCAATTTTTTTATTTGATTAGACGCATAAAATAATTGTGTCCATTGTCTGTATCACTCTCTAAAAAATCCTTTTTTTAAATAAATCTAATATAGATTCACAATGATTTTATGCTTATTAATTGAAATTGCTGTTACTTTTTGTAATTTATAGCTGTTTCTTCTCTCATTTCATTGTAAAATATAACTTAAAATCATAATATTCCACTCTATCCGAATCAAAAAATTATCTAAAACTTTAACTAATCCTTCCTCTAATTCTTAATATTTTTTTCATATATAAAAACTCCAATCATGTCTTCCTTTATTTTTGTAAAGCTATAAAAATGAGCTTCCTTATTCTTAAATATTAAAACATGTTATTTGTGGTGAACCTATTAATCTATTATTATTATTATTATTATAAATCATGCTAAATTATTGGGATTATATGCCTTTCTCTTAAATTTAAATATAATTTTTTAATAAAATAGATCTATTATATTAAATTATTATTTTGCATTATGATTTACTAGAATTTAAATATATCATATAATATAATCTTTTTTTCTTCTCATTTATTCAATCTTTTTTGGAAGCTAGAAGTTGATATATATTTTAAAAAGCAATTTTAAACAATTTAATATTATAGTTTCAACGATTAAGATTGAAATTTTTTGCTTATACAGAATTGGAATATATATTATAAAGAGATGAAAAACTAGAGAGATATTATGTTAAATATATTTCATATATCATACTAATAAATGCTTTTATATGCTTTTTATTAATCTATAAACTTTTCAGAAAAATTTTATATATGAAATTGTTAAACTGCCTAATTTACTCTGTATTTAATTAGCAAGAATCTATTTTTCTCTAAATCAAAAAACTATTTCTTGCAATCTATATTTAATTCTAAAATTTCTTATTGTCCCTGCTAATCTTTAGACTTAATTTTGAACTATCTCAACATAAAACTTTAAAAATTCTTTGCATTAGCATTAAAAATTAATTATAGAAGAATTTAGTTGAATATTAGATATATACTAAATTATACTCAGTTTTTAACTTATTATAATATAATATTATAAAATTGTTTGTATTAAAACTCCTTGCTTGTTTTACAATTTTTGCAAAGCATTTATTTGTTTTAAAGATTTTATCATTTTCAATTAAGTTTGCAAATTACCATTTAAAGTAGAGATATCCTTTTATATTTAGTTATGTTTAGCATTAATCTTCCATTTATTAAAAAAATTACTTTATTCTTTAGACTTAAATTTTTATATTATTTTTATAATTCCTAATTGTAATAAGAATCTCATCTTAAAGATCCTTAGCACTATATACATATTTTTTCCTTTATATAATTTAGCTTATTTTTCCTTCTGTATTTTTTCAAATCTTTCTTTTAACTAATTATTTAGTGATTCCCATCTTAGAGTTCCACACATATTATAGATAATATCTTTATCTTGGTAATAAATAAATGAAATGGGTAATAAATATGAGATTTTAAGAATTGTATGGGATAATTAAGCAAAAGCTAATATAAAAAGCTTAATTATTTATTTACTAAAGCTATTTTCTCTTAAACTATTTCTTTAAGTTATAAAATCTAAGTTTAGTTTATAAATTTGGCTTTATAGATGTTTAGATAAAGTTAAGGCTAGTAATTATTTAGATAAAATATAATTATCTAATTTGCAGATATTATATAAAGAACGCTTAGAAGAGATTCGTCTAAAAAATTAACCTAAATTAAAACCTCTTAGTATAAAGTTAATTTCCTAAGTCGTAAATATGAGCCAGTGTATAATTTAAATTAAATAATTCAATTTAATAAGTAGAGTTTAGAATTATAAAATGTGATAAGATTATCTTAAAAGTAACAGTTTAAGTGGAATTCTTAGAGATGCAAATCATAAATTATGATAAATATAATTAAGATAGCTGCTTTAAAATTCTTTATCCTGTTTAGTTTTTTCTAATATTAAATTAATACTAAATATTATTACATCCAGAGCTGTAATACAATATATGCTGACTAGATTATTTCTTGAAGTAAGCATAATTTAATAAAAAATAAAGAAAATATAGATTTATAAAAGTTAGTAGCTAATTTTCTAGTTTCTTTTAATAAATGAAAGAAAAGCATGCTAAATTAATATTAGTTAAATTCATTTTATTTGAAACTTAAAATTATTCATCCTAGGCTAAAAAATTTAATATTATCTATATGTAAATCGAATTAGCAATCTTAAATAACAAAATTACGACCATTCTAAGAATATATTTAGATATTTAATTATATAACTAAATAGCACATAAAATGATTATGATATTTATAATTAAGATTGTAGTTCTTAATAGTTATTAAGGAATTAGTTATTCTACAAATTTGTTTTGATGTATCCTTTTTATATGCTGCTTGATATCTTTATTTTCTCTGTCGTTTAATAGAAGCATTTCATTCATTATGTTTTACCCAGCTTGATGCAATTTTATTTGCTAGTAGTTAAATATTTTGTTGATCTATAATAATGGATTTTACCTTTTTCATTTTTAATATTTAGCACTTTTGTTCAGTATTTAGTTTATTCTCCTTAATATTATGTGGTTTAGATTAACTTGACTATTACTTCTATATTAGAAACTTACTATTTAATGAGTATGTAGATCATACGTGCTCATGTGATTAATTTTATTTTCTTAAGTTTAATTTCATATATCTTTACTTATTTTTTTCTTTGCTTGTACTTTTTTTATTTTCTTTCGAATTTAATTAGCAGTCATCTCTTAATCTTAGCACATTATTTCAATCTATTTTATTTCATCTTCTTTTAGAGTATTATAAAGTTGCTTTTTCTTTATTTAAATAACTGAACAATCTGTTAAGCAACAAGCGTGATTTTTTCTTGGTATGTTATATATAAGTTCTGAAATACCAAACAACTACTTAGATTTAAGTGTTTTAATAGTATAGTTATATAGTTTAGAAGTTATTTAGATGTCTCATGTATTTAAAGTTTTAGGTTGCATTCACTCATCTAACATAAGTACTTTTTTCTATATAGCAGCAACTCCTTTTTATAGAATATATACAAATTTAGATTTTTCATCTTCATTATATATATTCTATGCCTTTCTATATCTTTTAATAACAGCAGATGAAGTCAATAACCTTTTTTTGTAATCAGATATATTAGATAGCTACTCTACTTCTAAAAGAAAATTAAAAATATTATCTTTTTCCTTTTTTTTCGCAATGGAATACACTTCCATATAATGCTATCTTTCATACACGAGAGTTTCTACATATGTATGTGCAATGCATGAAGCTGTTCTTTTTTCATTATCTTTCATAGATGCTTCACCAAGCAAATCCTTTTTACCTAGTTCAACTAGCAATTTCTAATGACCCTTTACTCATTTATAAACTCCAACTTTCCCCTTAATAATAATAAACATCTAATCTCCATAAGTATTTTCCTAAATAATAACCTCATTCTAATTGAATGTCTTTGCTTTGAAGTTATTACTTGCATACCTACATTAAAATTTGGACAAGGAATTAAAGGGATATATTTTATGTACAAAGTCACTTAATACAATTAATTCAAGTTATGTTCATTATTGATTTTCCTTCTGTACTATAGATATAAGATTATCCTTCAATTAATCGTAAAACTCTAACGATTTTTTTAAAGTTTTGCTATTTATATCTAAATTATGATTTTAGTTTGCAACTAGATTATTTCCAGATAGATCAGTTGAAAGTTACTTTTTACCTCTCTGGAGTAATTTAAATTAATTATAACCTTTTGTTTCTTTTTTTTCAAGATCCAATCCTTTTACTTCTTCTGTATTATAGGTTGTGTTAAGTCTTTTATATTTGCTATAGGCAGCTTATTAAGAGTTTTAATTGGTAGTTATTTAAAAATTTTAAGTTAATTTCTTTATATATTTTCTAGATGATCTCATAGGTCTAATTGGGGAAATGTCTTAAGTAGATAATCCACTTATAGTAGCAGTCATCTAACTGAACTAATCTAAGAACCCTTTTTAATTTTCTTTATCCTGATTCTAGTTAAAGCTCTAATCTAATGAAAAATTCTAAAATAACTAGGAGTTTAAATTAGATTGTTTCTTATCGATCATAAAACTATTATTAAGGTTTTATATTTTAGTATTATTGTTTTTTATTAATGAAGATTAACTCTTGTTGTTAGGTTGCTATCTTACTAGCTTTTAATAATTTCTACTTTTTCATCTTGTTGTTTCGTTAAATTATTTTTAATTTTTCTCTTTTATCTTAATTTTCTTCAGATGAAGTTTGTTCAATTTATTACTTTCAGAAATTGTAAGCTTTTATTTTGCTTCATTTTTGAATATATTCTCACACATGGAAAAATCGTTGCTAAGTACCTTCACTTTCCTAATTCTTTTTTATTTTAAATTTGAATTTGATAAACTGTAGTTCAAAATATCGTGATGACTCTAAAAGTTTAAATTAGCAGGATGAAGATCTTGTTCTTGCTTCTAATAAATCTCTTCTTTCATTTTAAAATCAATATATTTAAGTACTTCTACATCGACTTATTCATTGGTATTTATTTTGCTTGCTTGAGATGCTCAATAATTTTCCTGCATAGTTAGTTTTTAACTAATATAAACTATAATAATTTTACTGGAAAATAAGGAATATGAGAAAAATACTTAAACTTCATATAGCAACTACTTAACTTTCTTTATTCAAGCCTTTTATATGAATCATTTATCAAAATCCTAGGATTTTATTACTCTTTCTGCTAAAGAAGTTTAACGAAACTTTTTTCTTAATTGCATAAAAATATTTTAGAAAATGATAACATTATTTAAAGCAACTTATTTAAATATTAGAGATAAGAGAATAAAAAGCTTTATAACTTTAGCAAATATATCAAATGTTAATTAAATTAATATAGAGAAGGCTTTTTTAATTTGATATGGTAAGTAATTAACTTTGGTTCTTAAGTGACCCATTTACTTAGAGCATAAATTGTATTAAAATATCAATTAAATAAAGATAAAATAATTTAATAAGTTTGGATATTTTAAATTCTTATCAGATAATTTTCTTCAATGTCATTTTAGTGATTGGTTTTAGTAAGTACTAATTAGCTCCTGCTTCCATTGCTTAATGCTTATTCTCTTCGTTATCATGTCCTGAACATACAAATATTTTAACTTTTTCTTTCACTTATATTTAGGCCTCGAAAGATCGAATATACTAAATGATGTTTAAGCCTGTAATTTTAGGTAATTCTCAGTCAGTTAGAATTATCTTGATGTTTTCATAAAATTATAGAAGGAAGGCTTCAAGGTTTTCTTAGTTGATATCGTTAAATATCTTAAACTCAAAACTCTCATCTATGTTCTCAATTATATTCTGAAGCATAGCAGACTAGAAGAAGTCATCCTCAATTATAACGATTAAGTTTTTTTTCTTTATTTATTTTCAATCAGAAAGGTTTTCTACAGTTTGAAACAAGTTTACAGGAATATTTTTCTTACCTTCTACTATTTTAACAAGCAGTTAATAAACCTCTTCAATCTTTAGAGGCTTTTATATTACTTCATCAATACTCGACTCAATGGCATGAATTCTATCTATTTTATAGACATCCTTCGTCATTAGGATAATCGGTGTCAAATTTCATTTCTTTTGCATCGCAAACTTTGTAATATTATTTGCGGAGTCGAAGCCACTTAATCCTGGTAAATTTTACTTCATAAAGATAGCATCGTAAAATTACTAATTTTTGTTACAGAAATTCTCGAAAGCTACTCAGCCATCTGACTCTAAAAAAACTTCACAGCCCATAGATTCAAATAACTTTTAAGTATTTTTTTAGTCATAAGGATTATCCTCTACAAGCAGTATCTTTAAGTCCCCTAAAAAATATTGAGTAATATTCATTATCTGTAATGCTTAATTATCCTATACAACCTATAAAGGAACATCAACATAAAAGGTTGTTCCTTAATTCTTAATTGACTAAAAAGATATTTTTCCTTTGTATTATTCCACAATTTGCTTTGTGATTCACAATCCTAATCCAGTTCCTCCAAATTTATTTTGAATTTAATTGTTTGCCTAAACGAAAGGTGCAAATAGTTACTTTTAGTCTTCCTATGAAATTCCAATTCCCTAATCACTTATTACTATATGTAGCGTACCTGATGTTTCAAGACCGTATTAATATAATACAGGAAATTGCTTTTTTTACTTGCAAATCTGCAAGTCCTTATTGACAAATATGCTTGAACTTTAAGGCTTTTACTTCCTTCTCTGAGAGGATTGCCTTATCTCTCCTAATTTTAAAATAGAAATACTCTTAGAATGAAACTTTTTTAAGCTATTGTCTTAAATCCTTTTACTATCTTGTTCTTAAACTTAACTTGTGTCTACTTAATAATTTCAGTTTTCTTCTTCCTCTCCCTAAGTTTCTGTGATTTTCTGATTATGGCTTTAGAAAATAGAATTGGACTACGCTGTAATTTCTTGATTTTCTTGATCGCTAAATATTGAAGAGCTGTTAATTCCTTCGTTTTAAGAAAGCATAGAATTATGTTCCTCTATTACTTCAACATTTTGCTCTTTCATCATTTAAACTTTAATTTTCCTTTTGTACTTTAATTCATTTCCACTTACAATTTAAAAATTTGAAGGTTAATGTGCCTCCTATAAGTTCTGCTATATTATCTATCTTCTAACATAGAAGCTTTTGAATTTACCAGTATTTGAATGGTCTATTGGAGAAACTATCAAAGCAGAATTAGAAATTTAGGGATCAATTGAAAATTTAGTTAAATGGATTGTTCTTTCATCTGCTTAAATTATATTGAATTCTTCCTATGGAAAAGTACCACTATTCTAATCTGGAGTTCAGCTCACCTGCAGCATTACTTTACCATAATTTGTAAACTTTATTGCATTACCCAGTAGGTTCATAATGACTTGCTGTAGTTTTGTATGATCGAATAGCAATCACTTTGGTACTTAAGGCGAAATTTCCATTTCTAATTAAAGCTGCTTGTTCAAAATATTTGATATTTATGATTGAATTATTGTTCATATCGCCTTTCTAATTTGTACAGGCTGTTCTGAAATAAAAAATTGTCCAGCAGCAATTTTTCCAGCATCAAGTATGTTATTAACTTGATTGAGCAAGATTTCTCCACTACAGCTAATCATTTCCATTATTTAAAAATGATTTTGCTAAATATCCTCAGACTATTTTAGCACCTCTATGTTACCTAGAATGGCATTTAGCGGATTTCTTAATTCATGGTTCATAGCAGCTACATAAGCATTTTTAGCAGTTTATATCTGCTCAAGGCTTGAGATGACTTGATTCTAAACCTTAATAAATTTATCCCTCATCTATTCATTTCCAAGTGAAAAGATGAACATGAATATAGGAAAGCAAACAATGCACTTTTAGTAGAAGAGCTAATCCTTCTGAATAGCTTTCTTGATATCTTCTCCACTGTTATTTTCTACTCAATTATTAAAAAACTACAGATAAATAAAGCTGAGAGTGCATGCTTAAGCTGTTAAAAAAAGAGTAAATAAGATACTTCCAGTAAAAGGAAATGCTAGAATGATAAAGGCATTTCCTCACATGCTCCAGCTTTTCGTCAACTCAGGAAAATCCATTGTAGCTCCAAATCAAATGAAATGAACACATAAGAAGAAAATTTAGCTAACTAATTTGAGATTTGCTGTTTTGCAAAGCAAAAAGGGACATATAAAAAGCAAGATAATTATTATAATCACCAAAGCTCAAAGAAAATAATACACTTCGGGGTAATGAAAGAATCAAATATAAATTATAATTCCCAAGCAAATCAAAGAAAAATAAATCGAAAACCTCAGATAAGTAACAGCTCTCATTCGCAAATCATTTTAGATTGATTTATCTTAATGCTTTATTCTATTAAAGATAAATTGTAATTTATTATCCTGCTGAGTAAATAATTGTTGCTCAATATCTTGCATTTTTATAAATCAAGAATTCATAAAGAATCATTTAACTTTAAACTTTAATTTATTAATCACAGTATAAACACTTTCTACAACTCCCTCATTTAAACACTCTTATCATATTATATTCTTCATTTAATATTTACCCACAATTAAGAAGTTTGAAAGATAATAATAGCTTGAATGCTGCTTGTTCATATAGTAGGATGAAAATGAAGAGATTTATGATACTTTAAAACTCGCACTAGTATTTTAGCAAACTCATATGGTTACTTTTTTCTTAGCTGGCAATTTATTTAAGCTATTATTTCCAGATATGATTCTATTATTACAAAAGCTTATATTTAAATTTAAATTTAATACTCCTATTATTCTAAATTAATTAGTAGGTTAGCATTTTACTTTCCTGAAATCTGGATATTATAATAGGCATATTCTCTAGACTGAGTAAGTAAAAACTAAAAATTAGCCTTTTAGAATTGATTATATATTGATTAAATAAGAATACTACAAAGAAATTCTTTTAAGCAATCTTCTCCTAAATTTTTAACTTACAAAGAGAGATTTAACATTATTTGTTTTCCATGAGTCTAAAATTGAATCTAATTAAAAATACTTGATGCAATTGGATGCTAACAAAGAAAGTACTAATGTTTTAATATAATAATCTTAATCAAATGGCTTAGTTCTTTATTTTAAGATTTAAGGGTTTAAAGTTTATTGTTAAATTAAGCTAACAATTTTGAAGCAAATTAGGGATTAAATTTCAACTACCATAAAATTATTTAGTGAAGGGTATATTAATATAGTTATTATACATTAACAAGTGTTTAGTATTATATTATATAGTAAGATTTTAAATAACTAATTTAATAACCATTTCAGATACCAAAAGATATTATTAAATCAATTATAAACATTTTGAAAGAAGACTACTAAGTTTCTTGATCTAAGAAACAGAGAAATTAAAAATTTGTAATAGTAGATTTTAAAACTCTCTTTAGATTAATTACTCCCTTAAAATCAGTGCTATGTTCTTCTTATCTCCTTTCTTAGCATGACAATTTTCGTTACAAGTGATAACATTCTTATCCTTTATCTTTATTCTTATTCTTAATATAATCTCTTTATCTAATACTTTCTTTATATTTTTATTTTAAAATAAGCTTCTAGCACATGTCACTATTATTGAGGTTTTCTAGAAAGCTTTTAAAAAGTGACTCTCTAATTAAACAGAATAGTGGTAGTCTTAAAGTAAAAAATTTAGCTTCTAATTTCTTAAATGATCTAAAAGTAGTTTAATTAGGATTATACAAGTAAATGCTAATTTAAATAGTATTTATAAATCATTTTTGCCTTAGCTTTATATAATAAACTTCTAGCAGGCTAACTTTTACAACTTTTAAACAGTTTACAAAATTATTGAGCTTCTATAATCTACCTAGTTCTCAGTTTCCTTATTGTTAATATTTTTATTAACTAGCATATGTTAAACCTATTTCCACTTCAACTTTAAATAAATGTCTTAGTATAAAACAATAAACTTAGTAATAGAAGTCTAGAATCATAGAATTTAGAGAAGGAAGTATAAGCAATGCTTTATCCTAAGAAATAATCAATTAACTGCTTTAATCATCTTAGGAATATTGCTAACTAAATTATTAATATTCTTTTTTAAGAAATATTAGCTAGGAAACTATTATAAGCTAAATATATCTAATTAATTTCCTATTACATCTGAAAAACTTGAATATATAAGAATATGCCTTATTTAATACAATTTTGAAATAATTTAAATAGAAATAAAATGTAAAACCTATTTAACTAGTATTTAGTTATACTTTCATAAAGCTTTGGAAAGGATCTTAGTTACTTGCTATATTAAATTATGTAACGAATTTTCTAATAACTTTTCTAATGTTAATAAGTTGCTCTATTAGATGTAGTTTCTTAATAATACCAAATTATAAATATTCTTTTAGCTGAAAGCGAAGAATATTAATTATGATAAACTACTAACGATTCTTGTTGCAAGATATAGAATTGAAGTGTGAGCAATATTATTAAATAGCAGAATTATAAGGTAAATGGAAATAAGTTGCTTTAAAAGCGTTTAATGATACATAATTTAGCTTTGCTTTTCATATCTAGTTAATTAGGCTTTTGAACTTAAAAGCTCTATATTTTTGTCTATATTCCTTTCGTCCCAAGTTCTAAGAATCTTTTTTAAATAGAAATGTTTATTTATTTTAGAACACATTTTAAGATCTTTAAACGTGTTTCAATTTAGTTTCTTACTAAATTTAGTAAGAAAATAAGCCTTTAGAAGGGACTATTTATATAGTCTTCTTATTAAAATAATATTTAATTAGATAGGATGATCTTAATAGAATAAAGTAGATCTCCTTTAGCATTTAGATATAAGAAGTTATAGATAAAGTAACTTAATAATATTCTTTACTTATAAACTAGCAAATGCTGCCTCTCTATAGAGATTATACCTTCTAACTTCTTTTTGAGTTATAGGAGTAGATAGTCTTGATAATGTATACTATATTTAGATTTAAAAGAGATAAAATTTAAATACTAAAAGATTTAATTAGTCTCAGAGTCTAATTAATTTATAAGTATATAAATCAAAATAAAGGGATATTAAAAGAAGTTAGCTTTACAGATTATAACTAAGCTACAAGATTAATGCTTAATGGAAAAAAATTTTAAGCCTATTATTGAATCCAATTGATCCTTCTTATCGAAATAATTAAAGTGATATAGTAATTTTAGGATACAAAAGTAGCAGGAATATTATATAAAAGTATTATCTACTTAAAAGTTTGAGTTTATTATTCTCCATTTTACATTTCAGAGGAACTATTACTGGAGCTACTAATCTCTGCTTGAATTTGTTTCTACTCTTCTTTTGTTTCTTTTTTTTAGATACCTTAGTTGAAGCTTTTAAGAGACTTTCCAAAGCCCAAATTCTATTAATTTTGCTTAAGACTTGGTTCTTAATTTTTAACTTCCTTCTAACTTTATTTACTTTTAAAGAGTAGGGATTACCCAAGTTGTGGTAGATTTTTGTCTTAATCTTGATTTTATTATGAGGATTTGCTTTATAAAATAGGTGGTTGGGTCTAAGTAATATCCTAAAGTCGAAGAGCATTCAATATTATTTCCAATTGAGTTTTAAGAGGAACTTGAGGAACTTAAGAAAATATTTTACCAGTTACATTAGAAGTAGAAGTTGCTTTCTATTCCTTGAAAGTAACTTCTACAAAGCTTTTAACCAGATTAAAGCATTAATGATTCACAATTAATGATCTTTCTTCGTTTTTACTTGTTTAGATATCAAGATAAGGAATTATATTCTGCAAGAACATTTTTCTCTAGCTTTCTTTTGAAAACCCTTATATCAATATTTTATCAAACTAAGTCATATAGAATTTTTTACCTTTAAGTTATCAAGCCTCGACTCTTATAGACTATAATTTTCCTGCCTTCATAACTCTGAAAGCAATTGCAATAAATTCCTAATGTTCTAGTAGAACTCTTTTAGATGCTATTAGATTATTTCTAATTTCATTCCACCGATATTTTATCTACTACCATCTCTTTCTAACGCGCCATGCTCTAAATTAAGTTTAAATAAGAATTGCAACTTATTCTATATTCACTGGTTATGCTTCTTCAATATAAGCCGAGCCATCTGGCTTTATTTTAGTGTTTTCTATCAAGTAGTTAATTATAGGTACTAAATGCTACTTAGGTAAGCCTGATCTCTAGCTTCCTTCTTTGAGGGTAATTTTAATACTCTTAGAAAACTTTTGAATTTTACCAAAGTAATACTCTAATTCAATGACATCTTCATCTCCAAAGTAGTTTTTATTTTAGTTTGAGTGAATTATTTTCCCTGAAATATTTACGAATTAACCCCCAACCGGCTTTTACTTTCTGGATAATATACTGCTGCTGTAAAGCTACTAAGCACTCTTTTAAATGTTTTTTTCTATCTGGTCATTTAGTTCTTACTCCATTTTTAGACTTTTCATGCTTTTAAAAGTTTTTTACGAGCTTACAGGAGAAATTTCTTCAGTGATTTCGTTATTTTTCAATATAAGTTAATTTCTTTAATCTAAAGTGATAAAATCAGCAATCTACAGAGCAAATAGCTTGATGTGCTCCATTTAAATATACGGGATGCATTTCTGAATCTACTCGGATGTAAAAAGGTTTTCTAGCTATTATTTTTAGTCAACAGACTAAATGCAAGCATATAAATCAGATTCCTATTTAAATAGACTTAGAATGAAAGATTGTTATGCTAGTTTTTTACCTTGTCTTAATATTAGTTGCCTTGAAGCTTTCTATTTTTATAATAGATATTACTTTCTTATAAGGAAAGTCTTGAAATTTTTCTATATATAAATAGCTGCATTTTATAATTACTCTCTTTACTTAACATCTAAGCCTTAAATAGTCTCTCTTCTGATTTATATTTTATCTTAAACTACGTAAATAAAATTTATAAGAACTTCAAGATTGTTTTAATTTTGAGGCGAAAAATCTTAGATATATTGCTATAGTTCTTCAATCTTTGCTATTTTAACTAATTCTTTATTTGTATCCAAATTTATGACTTTGATTTCTATTTCTTCTGTTAATTACTAGCTTATAGTTGCCTTAAAACGCTCTTTACCTTTTAGCATTTTACTGAGGAGAATTTTTACCTCTTTAATTTTCTAAACTTTGCTTTGCTTGTTTATTATTTTACGTTAATTTTTACCTCTAAAAGCAGCTTGGATTTTAACAGCTGCTTTTTTTAATTCTTCATCTTCTTCCTATGTAGTTATCAAGGTTTATTAGATATCATTTGGCATTTCTTATTATTAAAGGTCCTTATTCTTGTTTTTTTCATGAAATTCCTCTTCAATAATATTTTGCATCTTATCAGTTGATTTGATTTAAATGCTATTTTGATTAATTAAATTTTACTCTTGTTCCTTGGTATTTTAAGTGTTCTAAATTTGCTCAGCAGCAATCTATGTTTAAGATTTAAAATTTTAAGGTTACTATTTTAGCAAAAGTTCAGGAGTATCAGGAACTCCTGTGAAGCTAACCTTTTTTTAGGAGTTTTAGATTTTTCCTTTTTAATCTAATTCTTAATGATTAATATTAATATGCAACTTTTAATCATGATAAGAATTTTTTAATCGATTTTCTTCTTAGTTAGACAACGCAGAGTTCTAGAAAAGATCCATTTTAGCACCTTCAATGCTTTGCTTTACTTATTATATCTACTAGTATAATTGCAAGGGATCTTGCTCTTAAACTTCCTAGTTCTGAATTGTGTCTTTTTCCTGCTAGATTTGGAAATCTTCCTAGTTAATTTATAGATTTTCTTCCATAGGATCCATTTATTCATTTTAATTAGCCTGAAGATTTTCCTATTAACTATTCCGAACTTGTTCTGGAAAATTAACAGAAATGCCTGGCAAATCGTTGACTAAATTATTCTATTCATTTACTTTGCTTTATATCATTTAAGGTCTTCGTTTTTAAAGTATGAGTTTTTCCAATCCTTCACAATAAATATTTTCGATTATTTCCTGTTTTTTTTCTGGAAGTTCCTCTTTGCTAGTTATTTAAAAAATCTCATTAAACTCTTCACAATCAATAATAAGTGGTTTTAGAGGTTTAAAACCAGCCTATGAGGGTATTGCTTCTATCAATATCTGATGGGCATGGCAGCACCAAACATTGATAAAATATGTTTTACCGTAAAAATCTTTTGGATGTCTATAAAAGGTTATTTCAAGCTTCTACTAACTTTTGAACAAATCGTCTAAATCGTAGCTTTGCTAATCTATTTAAACTAACTCAAAATTAGTCATTATTGTTTCAAAATTTTCTTAAGTAAATAGATCAAAGTTTCCGTAATGAGTTCCTAAAAGTTAGTTGCATTTTCTAAGAGCAAGCTTCATTGAAAAAAGTTAAGTTTTTGTATCGTACTGCTAGTAAATTAATTCCAAATATGGAACTCTTTTAGAGTTTATCTAAGATACTTTAACCAATGTCACAAGTACTCATTACTCAAAATACATGGGTTTTTCAAGTATAAGGTCTTTTTCAAATTCTTCAAGGCTTTAATTAACTTAATTATTCTTTTGTTTCCCCTTTTATGTATTTTAAGATTAGTTTTAACTTTCAATTATTAGTTATTGATTTTTTTGATTTGCATTCATCTAGGTATGCCCAGATGTTTTGGATTCAATCTAAATATTTTAATGGTTTATTTCTTAGGATTATATCTGATCGAGCTCAGATGCCAAATTTTTCTAGTTTTCAGATTTTTTAACCTGCTAAGTTTGTTTTGATAGCAACTATTGATCAATTTCTTGATGCTGAGATAAGGAATTTTCTTACATCTAAGAATCTTTCAAATTTTGATCCTAAGGCGATATTTCAATTTCAGTCTAAATATTTGAATTAGATAATTGAAGATTTTAAATGCTTTAAGATTCATTATAATTGACTTTAGTTTAGTTTTCTTTATTAGTATTAGAAAAACTATCTTTAAACTCATTTAAGTTTGCTTCTTTGCTAACTTTTTATTAGGATGATTCAGTTTTTTTATTTTCTTTACTTTTATCTTCATTTATAACTGACTAAGCTTTTAAATTAGGTTGAATCTAAGTAGTTTACTATTTATTTTACTAATTAGTTTTAGAATTTTATGGTTTAGAATATTCATTTTTCACGTTTTCTTTTTTCAGTATTTATTTATTATCTTCTTGATTTTCCACTTTTGGAAGTTCTTTTTAGATATTTTCTTTTTATTATTCTAGCTAACTTTAATTACTTTCAATTTATGCGGGTTTTTTATCTTATTCCTGCTTATTTTTTTGAGAACCTTCTTTCTGCTGAATCTGCTTGCTTTCTTCCTTTTTAAGGTTTAGTGTATTTTCTTCTATTTTAACCTCTTAAGTGTTTTAGATTTTAGTAACATTAAGAGATTCTTTAAGTTATAAGACTTTACTTTCTTCCATCTCTTAAATATTGTTAAATGTGAAGTCAACATTTTAAGTCTAAATCTCAAATTAGTTACTTAATAGATTATTTTTTTTAGTTATAGCGCTCATTACTTGCTATTCATTAAAGTTTTTTAAAATTATTTAGTCATTTTTTATTTCAGTTACTGCAAGTAATTTTTAGCAGAATAGTTCTTTAACCTTTTCACTAGAAAGTATCTCCTAATTAACTTTTAGGTCAGTTTTCTTATATAGAGTTTTTTTTCCTCCTATTAATGAAGCCTAAATTGAGATATTGTACTCTTGTATTTATAGCAATGTGATTATCCATTACTTTTAGTTTGAAATTATTGAACTAGAGAAAAGAACATTTTGTATTTAATCATGTAATGATTCTTAACTCATATTTACTTCGCTTTAATTTAGAATGTCTCCTTTATTTAACTCTTTTCTTTATAATGGAACTTCTTGCTAATCCTTTTGAAACACTATAAATTTTTAAGTACCTTATTTGTCTTTTGTTTCAGTCAAAATACTAGCTTCATTTTCAGTAATAACAGCCAAGTTTTTAAAGGTTTAATCTTTGCTACTCCTTTTTACTGAATTTTTATTAAAAGCATAATTTTCTTAAAAAATCTAATCATTAAAATCTTTTGTCCCATTCTTCCAATGTTATTTATTTGGATAAAAGTCTTCTTATTCCTCAAATAAATCCATTTAATTTAGATCATATATCTCTAAGTGTTCTGATTATTTTCGTTGATGATCTACAAATTTATAAGTATAGTCTTCGTTGCTTTGTAAATCAGCTTAATCTTTTTTCGTATTGTTTATAAATTCTTTCCTTTAGTTAAGTTTTTGCTGATATAAATCTTACTTTTTTACTATTTATTACGAATCTTCAGTTTCAAGAGATTCCTTAGAGCATTCTAATAGTATTTTTTCCTTTATGTCCAATTTAGCCATACTTTGTTAGTTTGATTTACTAAAAGAGAATAATTACTACTTTGTTCTCTTAAGTTATCTTTACTGTCCTTACTACTATTACTGTCTTTTAATTAGATTTTATTCTGACTCTTAGAAGACCTTTTAAGCTATGCTAAAATTTTCTTATATTTAGCTTTGCTTGTTATAAATCATAGGAAGAGTATTATTTGAAGACATTTAAGAAAGTCCCTGGTGATTTTCCTTATTTTGGGAGTCAGAAAAATACATCAGTTGTTTACTCCTTGAGGGATTAAACTTCTTACTTCCTCTTACTCTTTTACTGCTTTATGTCTTCTCTTACGATTAAGGAGAAGGAGTTGTTAATCCTGATTTTCAAGAATTCTTAAATGTATTTTCTACAATTTATTTCTTATGGAAAATCTATGAAGGATCCTAGCTTCTACTTTGATTCTTACTGCTCTTTATAAGAATAGCGTTTCTTTCTGTTGCCTCGCTCCTTTAACTTTCAACCTCCCATTCTAGCAACCCGAGCTCTTTTAAGTTTTCCAGTTCATCTTCAGTTTCAGTTACTTTAGCGATATTGCTCTAATTAGAGGAAACTATAGAGAATTCTTAATCCCAGTTTTTTTGGAAGTTAAACTCTTCAATATTTTTAGGAACATCTATTTCCTTAAATTGCTGAATCTGTCTAAAACTTTGTTATTCCCAATTCTTTTGAAAATTAAAGGGTTAATTACCTTATTACTTTCTAAGTTAGAAGTACATTTCTTTAGGAGCTTTTACGAAGGCTTTTGCACTTTTCGGTCTAAACTTAGAAGAATGCTTTTGCTACATTATCTGATTTTTCTTGATTTTGTTTTGAATAGAAATCTAAGCACTCTCATATGCTTTTCTCAAGTTAACAGCTATTGGTAGATTAGGGGCATTAGTCTCTATAATGACTACAGCCTTTTTATAATATTCGAGACTTTATGCGAAGTTTTTTAAGAACTCAAACTCTACTCCAATATTATGATAAGAAACTGCTAAAATAGAAATTTGCTTTTGCTATTCATCATTAATTTGATGCTTAGAGTTTTTGTCATAGTTATTTTCTAAGTTATTCTGCATCAACTACTCTTGCACTAAGTGCATTGCTTAGAATGCATTTTCTAGCGCTTCTTTGTGCTAGTCCATTTGAGATTATACGGAACAAATATTGAGAAAAGTTTAAGCTTTATCAATTGCATAATTTGAACTATCTAATGCCTTTTTTAAGTAGGTAAACGTTTACTTTAGCTTGCCAATTTTCCTATAGCAGCATGCCAGGTGATTAAATAAATCCACTCGAATACTGCCAAACTTAGTGCTCATTTAATTGAATTTATTCAAAATAAGATTTTCAGTGCTTTTGAAAACAGCAATAGCCTACTCTGGTTCAGTTTCTTCAAATTGTAATATAGCTAATCTACACAGCTTACTGATATAAGTCTTAGCATAATCAAAAATTTCTACTGCTTCTTCTCCATAAATATCAACTCTAAGTTTAATTCCCTAAGCTATATAGCTAACAGATTCATGCAGTTTTCCTTTATCTAAGAGTTTTTTAAGAACTTCATCAACAGTCTTTAAGAAGGAAGCTTGGTCTTTAAAATTAGCGTTACTCTAATGCGCAGCCATTAAGTCTAAATTCATTAATTTATAATTATGATAATTTAATAAAATAATTATACCTTCATATCAATCTTCTATTAACTATTACTCTTCATCTTCTACATTCCTACAAACTAACTTTTATTAGTACTATCATAATAAACTGACTAGGTAGTTATATTTAGCAAAGTAAATGAAATTAAATATTAACTATGTCTAGAAGACAATAAATATACTTATGTATCATAGTCTTATATTTAAGCCTTTTAAACTTTAAACTAGTTATTCTATGCTTTTTATTCGTTTTTAAGGAATACTTCTAGCCAATACAGTTTAAAGTAAAATTATTGTTAACTATTAATTTTCATAACTATTGCGATTTCTTCTCTCTTCTACAAATTTATGGGCATTAGGCGAAGAGAAGCTCTAAAACTGGGTAGTCATTGCTATAAATAAGATTCTAGAAGTATGCTACAAGAAAGTGGACTTTCATAAAATAAGGAATTCCCTTTCTAATGTAAAGATGTCTCTATCGAAAGCATAATAACTACATAAGGAGTATATAAATATAATAAGAAATATGAACTTAAATAGTATTTAAACCGTAATTCGTATACTAAAGTTTATATTTAGTCACTTGAATGTTTAGATATATTTTATTATTTATACTCTTCTACTTATTCATATGATCCATTATACATTTAGTACTTTACTTAATATTTAATTGCTTTCATATTTTTCATTCTTTTCCTGTCACAAAATATATTTATTATTTCCTTATCATTAAGAAGTAGAAATTAAGGTATAAATTATGTAGAGAGTAAGGAGATAGAGTTATAAAGATGGAGAAGAATATAGAATAGGGATTTTAAGTGTTTCCAAATAAGTTTATATAGTTAACTTCCTTTACTTCTTTTACTACTTTCTCAGTATTTAAAATTAGTACCGTTGATTCTGTGTTAAGCTAAAGAGCATTGCGTACTTCCTAAAGATTTATCGATTTTTAAATTACTCCTAATACTCCTAGCGAAATACTTCCGATGTTAGAGGTATTTATTTTGTTATCAGGTATTTTTCCTTATTATTGGAGAAAAATAGGATGATATAGTTGCTTTTAAGAGGGTATAATGTTATGTAGAGTAAACTACGTCTGCTTAAAATTACCAACTCTTATGCTACCATAAGATAATACGCACTATTTTAAGGCTATTTCTGAGATTTTAGGATTTTATACCTAAACTACAGCATAAACACATTTCTTTAGTATTTCTCAGCAAGCAGGATTAATTTCATCATAACTTAACTAGGCTAAGTCGTTATTTAATTAATTTTCATCAGCAGAATTCAGCTTAGCTTAATTACTTCCAGATTAGAAAATATTAAAAAATTGGTTTCCAGTAGTGACAATAATAATTTTAGGCTTTTATTCTACTAAAAGACTTTTATATCTTGTGTAATAGTAATAGATGCATGCCATTGTAAGAGTGGCATTTCCTTCTTGGATAAAAATATGTGTAGGAATATATTCTTTAGGCTTATTAAACTAGTTCATCTAATTAACCTCTTAATTTTTTTGTTAAAAGCCGTTATAAATTTGCATGAGACTCTTTTTTATTTGGTGAGTTATTTCCTTGAAAAAATGGCAATAAAACTATTAAATATTAACGCTAGATTCATTATTCTTTTCGCTTCATACATTTTCTAGTATCAGCACTCATCCTTTTGACTTATATGCTTTCATTAACTGCTTTATGCTCTAGCTGATATTGCCTTCTGTTAAAACTACTTAGGCATGATAATGTCGAATTAGATCTAATTATTTTTCTGATTCAATATTATTTTATGGTATAAATAAAACGCTTTTAGCACCTAAGGATTAAGCAGCTAATGCAAAGCCACTTCCTTGATTAGGAAAGTCAGCGGTACAAAAAGTTATGGTACTGGTATCTTTAATTTAATATTTTTGAATGTAGGAACACATACTATAGAGAGAGGACATAACTTTATAATTATAGTCGAGATAGTTGGAAGAAAAGTCCTTTACAAAAATATATTTAAGCCCCAAGTTCAAAGCCAATTAGTAAAATCCATATAAAATTCCTGATTTATAGACTTTCTAAATTTCTGACTGATTCAAAAATTCTTTTATTTTTAATAATGATTCTTCATTAAAATTATAGGGAAAGGGCATTTTTTCTGCAGGCCCGTAATGGGAATTCAAAATAAATGATGAAATGTTTAATTTTTTGCAATTGTAAAAGAAGGAGAATTATTTCTGTAGCTTTATATGACATTAGCGAATTGCATATGGATTTGTGTAATTATACTTTTTCCTATCACAAAATTTTCGTACAAATTCAGCTTTTTTAAAATAATTTTAGTCCGAAATTTTATTAGGGTCATAAAAATAATGGCATTCTACCTGACTCTATAAATCATGCTCAAGTCATTAGCTCTTAAGTTTTTATATTTCTTGCAAAATACTATCATCTTACTATATTTCCTCTAGACTTACAAGCGAAGGGATTAACTACTGGCAAAGTCTTATTATCAAATCTAAAAAATTCTGCAAAGTCTTTAAATCGATTTAATCAGAACTATTTTCAGTGAGTTCATCGAATATTAGTTCTCCCTTTATTTTAGCATCGTAAAAAGTCATGAAAATACATGCAATTAAAATATCTTTACTCTTATACTATTTTTTGTATTTCACTTCTTCATCAACAAAAAAATTGAAAAATTTTTAGCAAACTAATTACTTTTACACTTCATATTCATAATCTAGCCATGATTTAATATTAGCAATTTCTAGTATTTATAGCAGTTATAGCTCTGATAGAAATGGTGTTGTTATTTTTTTGAATGCTTTCTAAATCTAAAGTGGATTGCAATTATATAATCCTAATATTCTCTCTGCTTCTTCTAGTCTCTAATCTAATGTTTATTTTGGCCTAGGCTCTTCTCTAGTTGTACAAGCTCCCATTTAAATAAATTTTAATTTGAGTTAATACAATTCCTTATAATTAAAAATGTTTTAGTTTCTATTCATTTAAATTATTATCAAGGAAAAAATTGTTTATATCAGGTAGCCTATATTTTATCCAACTCCTTTTACCATCCAGTAATATCTATAATTCTATAGACTATTCGCTTTTAAGCAAGACAGTATGTTTCTAATTGTTTTTTAATGTAGACTATTTTAAGAATATTCATGGAAGACTATTGTATGATTATTTTACAGCTTTCTTCCTTAAGTTCTTAAATAATAGATACATAATAAATAACTTAACTATATGCTTTATTACTTAAAGAAAAATTAATATCTAGATTCATGAGATTTGAAAAATAGATATTTATGTAATTTGATTTGGAAGATTTAGTATATAGACAATTTAAGGAATTATATAGTAAGAATATGTTTAGATAACTTCAATATACCCTAATTTTAATACTGTATCAACTGAACCAGTTGCTAACATAAGTGTTTTTTATTGCTAGCTATAGTTACAAGAAATGGCTATGAGTTTCTATTTTTTCTAGTTTATACTTGTTGATAAATCTTATATATGATTTATTTTATCGTCAGAACGTGAAATTAATAACTTTTTGTAATGAACATGAAGTTCTCTAACTCAATTATCATGATCCAATATTTTTAAATAAGCTCTCCTGTTTTTGCATCTCAAACTTCTTATTGATAAATCACGTGCACCTGAAGAAAAAAAATCAGAATCTCTTTAAACAGGTGCAATTGAGAGTAATTTTAAGCATTTAATGACATTAACATGTCCACTGAGAATGTTTATGGTTCGGTTGCTTCGTAATTTAAATAAAAATATTTTGAACATTTCCTCCATTTGCATAAATTTGAGAAATTAGATGAATAGAAATTCTCCTCACCCAAAAATCATAATCATGATAAGTTTTAGTATTATAATCTGTTGCCACTTATCACGTTTTATATTATTATCTTTTGAAGCGCTTATTTAAAAATCACCAGCAGAAATGAATTTAACTGAATTTATGTTATTATCATGACCATGAAAGTTCTAAAACACTCAATCTATTTGAAATTTCATATCTTAATAGTTAAATCTGCTAAACAACTGTCTAAAATTTCTCCTTAATTAAGTTCCCAATCAATATCGATTACTTCTTCTGTATGTCTTTTTAGTGTTTTTCATGTGAACCATTTTCATAACCTCAAAATTTGATAGACCCATCCTCGTTTGCAGAGACAAGACGACTATATAAAGGATGAAGCATAAGACTAGCTATTTATTTTCTATTCCAGACCAAGTAAACTTTTCTGGAACTTTAATTAGCAACGACTTTTCTCCTGTGACAAAATTTTAATAGGAATGCAGTGAGAAAGCTCTTCATTAAGTTAGGTAATTATCTACTCAAGTTCAAGTATTTTCTTAGCTTATCTAGCAACTGTAAGTCATCTCCTTACTAAAATTCCTTAAATTCCATTTTAATTTTCGTTAAGTTCTGCTGCTTCTAAAAATGACTCAGAAGATTTGTATAAGTTCAAAGATTTAATAATCATTAACTGCTAAATGAAATTCTTCTCTTTATTTAGCACTTAGCAGAGTTTCTAATTTATTTAATGCGCTTAAATTAATACTTAACTAATAAGAAAAGACTTTTTAATAATTAAATTTCATAAAAGTAATACTTTATATAGTCTAATGATTACTCAAAACTTCTTTTGATACCTTTATTATAAAAAATAGTATATGCTTACAGCAGATTTATTGCCTTTTATATATAGAAATGGTTTAATTTAAAACTTTTTAATAAATCTTCACAGAATATTATCTAAAGACTTATAAAGAATGCAATAGCAAGTTAAATAAGATTATTAATATATTTGCTCTCTTTAATTTTCTTTATTATATATAATATTATATATTTATTATTGCTTAATTCTATCATACAGCTTTATAAAGGATAATTCATTTCTTATCCATCCCCATTTAAACCAATCCTTAGATATTTGCATTTTTTATTATTTTCAGCAAGGTAAATTTTGCGGTATAATACGAATAAATATTTAACCAGAAAACTATTTAAGCTTATTCTTTATAATTTACTAAGTTAAAATTAGATGTAACTTTATAGTTTGATTTACTATATGTTGATTATTTATGTACTTGTATCTTATCAATAAAGCTTAAAGAATAAGTCTTAATACAAGCATTTAAGAAGCTAAGTGTATTAAATTTATACTTTTAAGAGTAGATTTAATGCTTTTCTTATAGTTAGGTAAGTGTATATTTGGTTAAATCAATAATTACCAACTAGCTATATAATAAAAAATAAAAGCACCAAATGTTCCTTTCTATTTTCTATAATTCTAAACTTTAAAGTTAAGTCAGATGCTAGAAATTAGCTTAACGATATTTAAGGGATATAATTAGTTTGAAAGACTGCTAGAAAATGAAATTTTAATTAGATTAGCAAGTTCTATTTACTTAGTGCATGCAATAAGAAGATATTTAGTAGATATTATAATATAAATCTTTATTAGTGAAACTTTTAGAAATATTTATAGTCCTTACTCACAAAGCATCCTTTTCCGAAAAATCTAAAATTTCAAATGTATAGCCCTTCCAACTTGCAAGGGCTGGAAAAATTTAACCCTTTGTTAGCTCCTTATCCTTTTAAGTTACAAATCCAGCATCAATCCCATTGACTGAACATTTTAAATTTCCGATTTTAGTATTAATGAAGATTTCAATATATTCTCCTTCAGCTAATCTTCTACCAAAATCTTGGTAATTTCCTTTAACAAAAGAGGTAGCTGGCTTTTTACTTGCTAAAGAAGACCATTAAAATCCTCATCCTACTTAAAGACTATAAAATGATACATTGTAATTATCCAAAGGTTTTGTAACCCCTATAGCTCCACTATCTCCTACGATTTATTTTATTTTTAAGTAATATTCTTTATTGGGCTTCAATTCCCTGTTACACAAAGCAGTGCTATTGCTATTAAATATTGCTTTTTTATTATTGCTCTATAGCTGAATTGCACTTCCTTTTCTTTTTTCATCCCAGGCAAATTCAGCTGTTTAAGAAGCAGTATTATTTTCTTACTTCGGATCTTAAGTTTTGGATTCTTCTTTTGTTCCTTATTAAGATTCATTTTTCGAATCTTTTGACTCTTCAGGCTTATTTTCTACTGAAATTTATTACTCAATTTATTTAATTTCAGTAGTAACGTTTGACTGTGTGGTAGTTTGTTGAATAACAATCTTTTAAGGTTCTTTAGAAATTCTTTCCAAAATTGAAATTTTTTCCATTGCCTATTCTAGCTACTTCTTAAGTTCATTTATCTAATCTTGCATTTTTTCTTATGTTTATTTATTTTCTTGCACAATGCTCTCTAATTATTTCTTAGAGACTAATCCTGCATGCTTTTAAATCTATTAAAGTGTTTCTTCCTTCTACTAAATAAGAATTAGATTCTAAGACTTAGTTCTAGAAATTCTCTTCTTACATTACTGTTCATGTAACTTTAAATTATCTATATCACATACATGTTCACATGATTAGCATTTCACTCTGAGTTTTTGGTATTCTTCTTTTACATATTTGTTTAGGTTTCTTTTACTGAATTCTCCTTAATGTCCTGGACATTTATTACTTTGCTCTTTAGTATACTTTTCTATACACTACGTACAGAATATAGAATCGCACTGTACACATTCAATCGGTTACTCTAGGACAAGCTAGCAGATAACACAGATAAACTTAGATGGCAAATCTTGCTATATTACTCTCTCCTTCTAATATCCCATCTTTATTAATCAATTTTCCTTAAAGGTAACAATTTAGTTTTAAAAGGATTTAAATGAGATACGCTAAGATATCTTTATTGCTCTTCTACCAAATCTTTTTTAATCTAGATCTATTAATATTTCTCTATCTTTTCAACCTCATTAACTAGTAGAAATTAGAGTCCTTAATATATTTATTTAATAGGAAATTAAGCTTCACTAATACTTTTAAATGAATAGAATCTTACAGTATTTTAATGAAATTACAGTTAGCTTGTATAGCAACATGGTATTTAGAGGATATTGCATAATAGCTGTGAAAGTAAAGGAGACAAGGAAAAGTAATAAAAAAGTAAAGATTTGTAGTATCTTGTTAAATGCAGAATTAAGGTATTTCCTTTCAATCTTTTAATGCTTTTAAAATACAGAGATTAAATTAAAGCTATACTATAATAAATGATAAGCATTTTATTAGAATACTTCTGTCTTAAAATATGCTATTCTTTCACTAGCTCCTAGTCTATAATAACTTCAATTAAAAATAATAATTTAGATAGGTAAAACTTGACTTTTCTAAAGTTGAACTAAAGTATTTAAAAGTAAATAGAATGAATATATTAAGCTATTAAGCTTTAATTAATAACTATACTAAAGTTTAAATATTGTCATTTTATACTCTTTATCAACCTTCATCCTTAAAATAGCTAGCACTACCTTATAAATAAACATTTTGAACATTTCTAATGTAAATAGATTTCAAAAGCCTTTTAAAGGAATAATGTATGAAGAAATATAAAGAAATTGCTCTAAGATATAGAAGTTAGCAGTAAATACAATTCAACGTATTAGTTATAGATCTTATCAAAATAAAGAGCAAAATTACCTTATTAAACTAAAATCAAAGCTTAATTGCAATAAAACTAAGTTGATTAGCTGCTAATAGCCTAAATGCAAGCAGAAAAATTCGGACTACAGAATAAGAACAAAAATTGAAAGAAATTAAATTCCTTAGGGTGTACTTAAAAGCTATAATATAACTTAATATACTATAATTTAATCTAAACATTTCCCTTCTTTATTTTTTTAATTTTGCTTGAAAAGCAGAATGAAATAAAGATTAAATAAAAGGTTATAATTAAAATAAGACATAATAGTATAGTTTTTGAAATATATTTTCCTTATTCTAGGTTTAAATTATAGAAAATTAAAATTAGTTACTTTTAGATAATAGAAACATATAAAATAGTTGGATAAAGCACAGATGATACAAATCACATAGCAAATATATAGAAAATCTAATTTGCAATTATTGGAACAAATAACTTTAGGAACATTTAGAATACTTCAAAAAGATATTTAAACCTATAAAAATGATAAAATAAGAAACTCTTTAATTTTAAATTAGTTCTTCCATTATTTTCAAATAGATATTATACAAACCTTAAATTTTTGGGCAAAAATAATAAATCTCTATTCTAAAGCAATCAAATGAATTCACTTAAATATTAATTTTATTCTAAATGAATGATACAGCATCTGATTAGTGTCAGCTTCTTTCTTTTCTTTGAATAAATGTTTAAAAATAATTGCCTTTTACTTTGATAAATAGGTATAACTAAAAAATAAACATATGATAGTTTTTTTATAATATAGTTGAAATTTATCCTATTCATATGTAGAACTATAATAAAAATGATTTAATAAGCTTTTAATAAATCAAGTTCATATAATTAATTAATACTGTAACAGAGATCATTTAAAGCAACATTTTACAGAATTAAATTTTTAAGTATTTAGTCGATATTTGAATTAATTTAAAAAGAAAAGGCTCTTATTTTAAGCAAACAAAATTTAAATAATAGCTAGGAAATAGAAGATATTAGAAATTCCCTGAAAATAATGTATTTACTAGAGTATTAATAACTCTTGACATTCTATAATTTATATCAAATTTGGAATTTTCTAGCAATAAACATGAAATACAGCTTTGGTTATTTTTCCAATTTAATGACATTAATTATTTCATTTTATCCAATTTTAAAAGCTGATGATAAGCAAGTTGATTTATATTAATATAGTTTAATTTTGCTAAAATAGAAGTTAAAAATTAATCTAATTCATGAAATAAAAGATTATTATTTTAACACTTTGCAAATTTTATCGTTATTGATAATAATCATCTTAGAATGTTTAGAGTAGTTAAACTCTCTTATTGTTTACTTTGAGTCTTTTTATGAAAATAAAAAAGATATTCGTTGATTAGTTTTTGCAAACAAAGACAACCATGTGTGATTCTGGATTAAACTAGTTACTTCACTAAGGTATAAAGATAACCAGAAAATAAAAAATATTTATCTCGCCTTTTTTTGATTATAAAAAATGTGCATAGCTAGTTAAATATTAAAGATAGACAATAAAGATTTCTTTAAAATCTTTTTAAATAACTCTCAGGTAATGAAGTTTAAAGAAAATTTATTAATAAAAAAGATGTAAAAATGATACTTAAAAAAGAATATTACCATTAAAATTTTAAAGCTGAAGTTTTATCTTCTTTAATATTTAAAAGCATAAGCTAAGAAGAAAATAAAATATATTAGTAAGAAACTTTAATGATTGACTAAGGAAATTAAGCAATAATTGAAATTATTAATAAAGTTAAAAGAGACTTTTGAACTTCTAACGTTCTAACACAAAAACATCCTCTACTTCATCAGTTTTGCTATTTTAAACTTAATTCTAACTTTGATCTTAGATATAAATTTCTTGATTATTGAATCCACTTTGCTATTTTTGCAACTTCTAGAGTAGTTTATTTTTTAAGGGAAACTGGTCACTAGTTGAATTATTATTTGAAAAACTTCTAAATTAGACTGTAAATTGAAAATCTTGTTCGTCACTTTAGAAATCACTACTATATTAGCTTTAAACTTACTAGTTGCTTTGTTCATCATAAGAGCGAATTCTTTCAAAGTCTCGTTCTTAAGACTCAAAATGAGAAATAGCTTCTTAATCATAAATTTATTAGTTTTCTAAATTTAAATCTTTTACTTAAAACAAGAATTAATGGCATATCTTTTAATTCTAAAAATCTTAACTCTACTATTCACCTATAAGGCTGTCATCTTATTAATTAAATTAATTACATGATTTAAATTTTAAAAATTATCTACTTTTATTGAGGTTTTTCTCTTGCGTTTCATAAAACGAATAGTTTTTATAATTATCCTTTTATAATATATTATGCTACTTATTTCCAAGCATATCATTTACACTTTAGAAATCTAATTTTTCTTTAAGTTTCCATTCTTAAAAACTTCCTTAATAAAAATTTTTACTTTGCAACCTTTCTATCCAAAATTAAAAATTTTCAGGCGTATTTTCCTTTTAATGAATTTAAAACCATCTTAAATACTTTTTTAATCTTCTCAGTTAAAATTAATCTCCAAGCTTTTTTTCTCTAATATTATAGATTAATTTCTATTCTTATATTTTTCCATGTAATCACTTTCCTTAAAATCTTTCTCCATTTTTTTATTGAAAAATTCCTTTTCCATGTTTTTTACCTTAAAGCCATTCTCCTTCATAAACTTCTCCTTATGCATAGTAGTATACTCCTCTCCCTTATTTTTTTCCTTATACGAAATTTCCTTCATATCTTGCTCCATTAATGAATTTCTCTACTCCGTATCCTCATTTCTAATCTTATTGCCAATCTCCTTCGTATACTCCTCCGTCGTCATAGAAATATTTTCCTTTACCTTACATCTTGTCTTCGTTATATTATCCTTCATATCTATCTTTGTTCTTGAACATTTAAATTCCTTATCCATGCTTCTTTCCATTAATTAATTCTCCTTTATATACTCCTCCATCATCGTAATAATAAGTTCCCTTTCCTTATTTCTTATTTTATAAAAAGTCTCCTTCATATTTGTCTCCATTCGTATATTTTTCTAATCCTTTTCCTTGCTTCATACCTTCAAATCATTCACCTTCATAAAAGCCTAAAGATGATTTATAGCTTCCTTTTCCTTATTTTTTATCGTTGATTCACTAACCTTCATAAAGATCACCGTTTTAATAAGTATAAATACCAAATCCATGTTTTTTGTCTTCAAGCCACTCTCCAACATAAATAGACTTAGTCGAAGAATAGTAAGTACCTTTTCCCTATTTTTTATCGTTAACCCAAGAGCCTTCATATCTAGCGCCATTTTTAAATGTGAAAGTTCCAAGACCATTTTTTTAATCCTGCATTCATTCTCCGGTATACTAATCTCCGTTTATATTATTATAAGTTCCTTTTCCTTATCTTTTATTACTTAACCATTATCCTTCATATTTACTACCATTCTAATAAGTATAAATTCCATATCCATTTCTTTCTCCAAGATGAAATTCTCCTTTATACTATCCTCCATCTGCGAAAGTTATTTTTTCTATAGCTACTTACTGATCTTTTATTCATTACCCTTCAATTTTATCTCCGTTTTTTAAAGTTTTTATTCCTTTTCCATACTTTTAATCCTTTAGTCACTCTCCTTCGTAGATTTCTCCTTCCTTAAAATAATAGATTCCTTAACCTTGTTTTTGATTGTTAAATCAGTATCCTTCATATTTATCTCCTTCTTTTTATAAATAAACGCCTTTTCCATGCCTTTTTCCAAGAAGCCAATAACCTTCATAAGATTCATTCTATGAGTAAAAATTTCCTTTGCCTTACCACTAACCATCTTCCCATTAGCCTTCATATACATCTCCATTTGCAAATTTTTCTTTTCCTTTTCCATGCTTTTTACCTTAAAGCCATTCTCCTTCATAAACTTCTCCTTATGCATAGTAGTATACTCCTCTCCCTTATTTTTTTCCTTATACGAAATTTCCTTCATATCTTGCTCCATTAATGAATTTCTCTACTCCGTATCCTCATTTCTAATCTTATTGCCAATCTCCTTCGTATACTCTTCCGTCGTCATAGAAATATTTTCCTTTACCTTACATCTCGTCTTCGTTATATTATCCTTCATATCTGTCTCCGTTCTTGAACATTTAAATTCCTTATCCATGCTTCTTTCCATTAATTAATTCTCCTTTATATACTCCTCCATCATCGTAATAATAAGTTCCCTTTCCTTATTTCTTATTTTATAAAAAGTCTCCTTCATATTTTTCTCCATTCGTATATTTTTCTAATCCTTTTCCATGCTTCATACCTTCAAATCATTCACCTTCGTAAAAGCCTAAAGATGATTTATAGCTTCCTTTTCCTTATTTTTTATCGTTGATTCACTAACCTTCATAGAAATCACCGTTTTAATAAGTATAAATACCAAATCCATGTTTTTTGTCTTCAAGCCACTCTCCAACATAAATAGACTTAGTCGAAGAATAGTAAGTACCTTTTCCCTATTTTTTATCGTTAAACCAAAAGCCTTCATATCTAGCGCCATTTTTAAATGTGAAAGTTCCAAAACCATTTTTACAGTTATTTTTTATTTCTGCACTATTCTCTTAATTCTTTTTTAAATTTAATAATTTTTAATCTTATTATATTTGTTCTTATTCTAATTTATTAATATTCTTACTACTGATTTACTTATCAAACAATTCGATGTTTGCTAATTAGCTTTTATGCATATCTTCAAGTATTAATTATTTTATAATTTCTAAGTTTATTCTTTTTTAAGGAAGTTAATTTCAGCAGTTTGTTATAATTTCGGATAGAATTTGAGGGCATTCTTTAGGAATAATTTCTCTTTTTCCATTTTTTATTTTTTCTATTAGCTCTTCATCCTTTTCTTCTTTGAAAGGATTTCTTCTACTAACTATTTATCAGAATATCATTCCTAAGGAGAATATATCTGATTAAGCTGTCACTTTTAAGTTATTATCTAAAGCTTCAGGAGACATTCATCGAACACTCCTTAGGAAGGTTTGGGACATTAAATTATTCTCTTTTTTCTTTAGTTTTGCAAGTCTTAGATCTAAGATCTTAGCATTTATTTGGCTATCAAAAAATACATTTTAGACTTTTAAGTTTCCATGCACTAAGCCTAACTAATGTATTTATTCAAGTCCAAAAATTAAGCTTAAGCATATTTTATAGCAAAAGTCTTATTAAATATCACTTTAGCTATAAATCAAGTCAGATAAAGAGTAGCTTAGTTACTCTGTTACAATAGCTTAAGGTTGAGCACATTGTCCATATATTTAGACGATGCTAGGATGTTGAAGATTTTTAATTAGCTGAAGCTCTTCTGCAAACGTTTTTTAGCTTTCTTAAGTAAATAAATCTTAAGATAAGCATCGTAAGGAAACATCGTGTGTCTCTTTCCATTTTCCTAGAAATACTTCTCCCGAATCTTCCTCTCCAATCTTACTAATAATTTTAATTTCGCGCTCTGGAATAATTTAGGGTGGTTCCGAAATGGAATCCATTTTATTATAATTTTTACATATTAAACTAGATAAAGCACTTGATGCTAACTTTTATTTAAAAGTTATAAATCTTAAAGCTAATAGTATCAATATCTAAATCCAACAACTATAAAATTATAAATCTTTTACCTTATTATTGCAAAGTTAAGTTATTTCTTATTTCAAAGCTATTAAAGCAAATAAAACCACCAATCAATCATTTATTAAAATGACTCATTACTCTATTATGCAAATATTAGGATTAATAGTTTCATTTTTAGTAAAAGCTATCTTGTACATCTGATTTAATCTAGACTGCTTCTTTTTAATTTTTCATTTCTGAATGATATGTAATTCTAAAGGAAAAAATTGAAAAACGAAATTTTATATATTTCGCTCACTTTAATAATTTATTCCTCCTTTAGATTAATTGAAGGTATTAAAATATTCTAAAAGTAGCTTTAAGAAATAAGTGAATGAAGATTACCAGCATTGTATTTAACTTTTAGTATATTTAAAATGATAATGTACTTGGTATACTTATAACATTAGAATCACTAACTTTAATATAATTATTATATTTATACAAGCTATTACTTTCCCATCCTTTTTTATTTCCCTCTATCTTCGCATACATTATTTTACTTATTTTCAAGTTACCATTAAATACTCTAAACATATAAGCATTAAGTATTAGTTCAATCATATCAAAGAGCATAAGATCAAGAAACTGGAATGCCCTAAAATGTAGAATGGCTGCATATATAAATATATTCCTAATATTTAAATTAATAGACTAGCTATGCAAATCTCTCATTATATCAAGTTGCTATTTATTATATAGATTTACTAACCCAGTTGCTTAAGAATTGTTAATAGTATACTAAATCAAATGCACTATAGCTTTATTTTATAGATTTATAGATTCATTAATAGGTTAGAAGTGCTTAGTTTATTTAATAATTATGTAATTACACCAAATTTTAATGAATACAGGTATAATCTTATTTTTATTTCGTTTAATTAGCCCCTTAATTATACCTATCATTATACTGTTTATATACTAAATATTACTTAGCTGCTTAAATTACCTAAACATATTTGTGCTAGAGAGAATTAAAAAGCGAGTGTCTCTATGATAATAGTGTTTGCTTCTATAAGTAAATTTCAAATAACATATTTATCCATCTAGTAAAACTTCAGATTAACTATATTTAAATTCGTTCTTTGTCTCCTTATCAAACCAGTTCTAAGCATTATATATTAACTACCTCCATCTAAATCAGAAATTGATAGATGAAAGTAGATAGAATAGATGTAGATAAGTTTTGATATTAGTTAATATGAGAAAGCAATAATCACTATAATCTTAATTAATCAATCTTTGTATAAATTCTGGAAATATATCCACTAATTAGAGTAAAATGCTTATTATCTTTTTAACTTAGAACTACAGAAGAACTATTAACTTTAAAGCAATTATTTATAAATTTAGTTCTTTAAATAGAGCTTATTAGTATAATCTCTGAACATCTTTATAGATAAAAACTTGCTATTATTATAATTAATTCTATATAACGTACTAGAGCTTTATAGTTAAATTTAAGTAGATCTATTGGCATTTACATTAAATTTATTCTTCTTAAAAACAAAAAAATTGGATTCCTAGTAGCTTCAATAGCATTTAAATAATAACTAAAAATAACTTTATCATTTAACTTTAAATCTTAATACAACTCTTTCTTAAAAGCCTTGCTTTTTATAAGTTAAATATAAGCCTAAATAATAGTATAAGCTTTATAAGAACTTGATATCTTAAACTTTAAGATAAACTAAAGATTTAAATAGCAAGGAAGTAGCAATCTGAATAAATAGTTTATTCTATGATGTATTAGCTTATTATAAAATTGCTATTAGGCTAATATTATAATCTCATCTGCTCTTTCTTCAGTTATTAAATTTCATTTTATTTAATTTCTATTAATGTATCATCATATTCTTAAGCTGTAATATTAGAACCAAATTGTCTAACTTTGGTACTCTTTTAATTAAAATATTTTCTAAGGGAATATTTAAGAAGATGTTTAACATAAGGTAATAACTAGGTAAGTTTTAAATAGATAATCTATTAGAGTTTGTAATAATATACCTAATGCTTGCTAAATATCTTTAAAATATAGTAACTTCAAGTATTTTAATTATGTCTCTAATTTTAGTGATTATTAGAAGATTTCAGTTACATGCTAGTTCATACTTAATTGAATGCTAAATATTTTAAAATTTAAAACCAAAACATCTAAATGATCCTACTATAATTAACCTCCTTTAATTTGATATAGAGTTAGCTTTATAATTAACTACTATTCTCCCTTTATTTATTAAGAACCTTTATCTTTTAACATCTTCAAAATACTTTCTTTAATATGTATCTTCTACAATTAATTAAGACTTTGAATAATAACTTGCTATGTTTCTATCTATCTGTGATACTGTAGAAGTAAGCATTATTTAGATATAGTAAAGAATATTTAGATTTGTATGGATATTATATGAAAAAACTAAAGTGAAGTAAGGGATTCTTTTGAATTAATAGTGAATTTTGCTTTTATTAAAATGATTTTGGTTATTGAAGTTTTAATATAGCATTGTGCTCTTAGCCAAAATTCTAAATTATCGGTTAGAGCAAGTTATTATCTACTTTATAAGGAGATTAGAATTAAAGAACAGTAATAGTTTACATTTATTAGGCATTCACCTAATCCTAATTCTACATATAAGCATCAATTATGTTCTTGAGATTATTTTAGAGTAATGAATCGTAAAAGTCTTAATAATCTACTAATTGAGTAACTTATAAAATGATAAGCTCAATAAAAGTATAGAAGTAGTAGCTTAATAATAAAAACAAGTACTTGCAAAGCTTATAACTGATATTTTAATTAAGTGTATTTAAGTTACTTCTAATAACAGATTTTGTAACAAAGCTTTACTTTACAAAATATGAAAAAAGGAAATTTTTCTAGCAAGCTACCTTAAGTAAATTCATAAAACTCCTCTCCAAACGTATCTAGAATTAGTTATTTAACAGTAGATCCTAACTCCAACTTCTTATTTCAAAGATCTGAGTTTCTTAACCACCCAACTAAGATTTTTCAGACTTAATTTTTTCCTAATAAGCAAAAATTTGAGTTGATAAAATCTTAAAGCTCTAAAAATATACTTAAATTGAACAAATTTAGATCATCCTCTTTAAGTATTTAGTCTCAAATATTAGAAAAGCTAGCTTCTCTGGATGTAGAGTAAATACAATATCCAGAGCTTAAGCATATCAGGCTATGCCTGAAAAGTTTAGAATACTTAGCAAAGTAAGTTTAGTTATTTGTAATTAGCTGTGACGCAATGTACGAAAACATACTTATCAAAATAAAAATTCTACTATAGAAGGCTCTTTTTGTAGATAAAACTAAACTGACTGATGAGCTTATTTTAATGCTTGAAAGGACTAATTAAGTATTGCTTGATTAAGACGATGAAATACCTTATTAGATAGTAGTTTAGAAGGTACAAAAATATATTAATCATGAAAGTAGCAGAACGTAGAAAACGAAAGAAGACTGCTAGAGATAAGTTGAAGAGCTTAGTATGGAAAATAAAGATTTTAAGGATAAAATTTAAGTTATGACAGCAGAACTAGAGGAGTTAAAATCGAAACCTTAGCCCGATTTATATGAAATGGAAAAAAATAAACTTAAATTAAAAACTTAGCATAAAGAAATAAAGCAGCTAAACTTACTAATATCATAATATACTTAGCGTATAAGGGAAATGGATTAGGAATAAATTCGCGATTAGAAGTAGATAATAGGACTTAAAGATGTAATTAAGTAGGTTGAAATGAAAATAAATTAGCTAAATCAAACTATTTAGAACTAGCATGATGATGCAGCGTAAAAGAAAATAGTAACAAACTAAATAGCATAGCAATATGAGAAAGCAATATTAAAGTTATAAACTTAAGCAAATTTGTAAAGAGAACAACTAACAGAAATAAGGTCTTTATAAGATGAAATAGATAGGCTAAGTCTTAGAGCAGCTGTTAATTTTGAGGAATTGACTCCCAGACCTAACATGCAATAAGTTTATGATGAATTCTCAATTTTGACAGGAGAAAACTGAGATAAATAAAGTACAATAGAAAAAATAGAGCATTTATGTGATTGTATTAAAAACACAATGGCATAAGATAAAATGAGCCTTAAAAAAAAGAAAAACAAAAAGAAAAAACTTTTTCCTAAATCTTTCAATCAACTTATTTGGAATGCAGCTTCTGAAATCAGAAATTCTAATGATGATAGTAATTCAGTTAACATGAATTCATTAGATATAAACATTCAGCAAGTTAAATCAGGGGAACTTTTTAATGAGTCTGAGAGTAGTAAAAGTAGTATAACAAACTTATCAAAAAGATAAAAAGAGAAAAATGCTTACAGTGCAAACAATCTATTGGCTCTATGACCTTTTGTTATGCTAGTACATGTTTTTTATATTAATTTTACAACTTTAAATTTCACCTCACATCTATTAAAATTTTTAAATGAGTATCAATATTTAAAGAGTAAAATTAAAATAGTTTAAATTAATTTATACATCAAAATCCATTAAATAAGCTATGTATCCACGAATTATAAAGCTTAAGCAAGATAAAAGAATATTTAGTAATTATATCTTCTGTTTACTTTAAATGCTAGAAAAATAAACTTTTAATTTAGAATTTTAATTCAACTTTAAAGTATAAAGTAGTGAAGATGGCTTAGAAAAGAAAATATATTTAATTTAAAATAAATTTTGTTCCTTATAAACTATTCTGCCTTATTGAAAAGAGAGTATAAGTATTTTATAGTATTTTAACATACAGCTCTAGCACTAAAATATTTTCAAGTTTTAGTTTTACTATTCTTCAATTTTTGGAACTATCAAGCAATTTCACTAAATAGGATACTAAAATGTATTAAATTTTTAAACATAAGAAATGCTATTTAAATATTAAGAATTCAGAAAGTTTTCATTAAAATATAATAAATTTAACTCTTGAGGTTAAAAAGTGTTTATCTTAAATATTTTTGTTTTTAAATACTTTCAACTCAGAAAATCATACATCAATTGATAAAAATAAAAGCTTATCATTCTTATGTACTGAAATCAGATAAAAATAAATAAAATTCTT
The DNA here is from genome assembly GCA_946699065.1 of Loxodes magnus. Lineage (NCBI taxonomy): Eukaryota > Ciliophora > Karyorelictea > Loxodida > Loxodidae > Loxodes > Loxodes magnus. The sequence continues at coordinate 695,331 of CAMPDV010000016.1, forward strand.
TCAATATATATTTTAATAGTAGATTACGAATATTATCTTCTAAAAGAATAAAGAGTCTATAATTAAAATATGAAATTAGCCTTTAATTAGATAAATTAGAAGGATATATATTTTTAGTTTTCTTTAGTTATTTTCTTATTTATTTTATTATCTTTATTTAATCAATTTAAACTAATATTTTGTACTTTATTTGTATATCTTAATCTTATTTTATCAGTAAAATTGTTAAGAACCTCTTTACTCTTTTGATAATTAAATTTCATTATATCCATATATAATTTAAAGCATACAATAGTTTGAAAATTTTTGAATAGTTGGATTAGATTGCTAAAATGGATATGATCATACAAATATACTTAGTAGGCTTATAGCAAAAATAATATTTCCATCATACTTAAACTTCTATTCTCCTATTATTTTGAAGCTATATTAAAAGCAGCTATGATTTGACTAGAATAATAATTGAAATAAATAGCTAAAACAACTCTATTTAAATGCATTTAGCTGGAATATGAAAGTTTGAATAATTTAGTGGAATAAAAGTAAATAAATTTTGATTTTCACTAACATTGAAGTAAATATAAGTAATATTCTTACATCTTATCCTTTATTACTTTATTTTTAAATCCTTTTTCAACTAGAAATGTATAAAAGTAAAGCAGTACAATTACATCTGCTTTATACTAGCTTATGAGATTTAATAATTAGTAGGAAATAGTGCAATTAAAACATATTCAAAATATAGAATTTATAGAATGATTACAACCTTAAATTAGTATTATAAGATTACTATCTATCAGCTAATTCCTAATTGTTTACATTAAATTTCTTCAAATTAATCTAAAATATAAGAAACAATTTCTTAATCAACCTTTCTTTTTAGCTAACTTTCTTCTAAACAGATAGACATCTATCCTACTACTAAATTAGCTTGCTATAATGAATTTGTTTAACTATCTTCAATTATAGACTTATTTATAGAAATTAAAAACAACTAGTAATTTATTTTAGCCTGCTATTTATTTATAAAAGTATATGAAACTAGAAATATTAAAGTAGTACATTGCTTAGCTGAAATAATAAAAAAGCAATATGAAAATGATTTAAAGTAATAAGAATTAATTATAAAGTTAAAGCTTTCATTTACCTAATTAGACAGTTTTTAACTATCTTGTAATTTATTTTATTAACTATGCCAACTACAAACTATTTAGTCTAAAACCTTATTATTATATTAACACTTTTATATTCTTATATAGGAAGCTGCTTTCTAAATTTATTTCGTTTTTAGGACATAAAAGATTAAAGGGATAATTTTTTGGAGCAGAAATAGATAAAGAAATTAAGCAATAAAGTTAGTTATAAAGGAAGATGAATTACTTAGATTATTAGTTGAATTAATTTAAGTAGAAAATATAAGATAAAGATAGGCCAATAGTCTATATTATCTCTAATGTGAAATGATTATTTTTAGTATATAAAATACATAATTACAATACTTTTATCAGTATTTTAAATAATTAACTGTAAATAACCTACATTATTGAGAAATAGTTAATTATAAATTATAAAGGAGTACAATCATTTATTAGTCAAAATTAGCACTTCCTTGCCAAAAATAGTGTCAATACCCAGTTTGGGGATCAGTTTGCTTATCTCTTTCTAAACTTCTTCGTTGGTCCAATTGGAGGGAATTTGATGCTTAATAACACATTACAAGGTAATATCTGAAGAAGGTTCTAGTGCTTCAATAAGTAAACCTCCTTTATCCTTGTATATTGTGACTCTGAAATATCTTTTACAGATATAATGAGGTTTCTTATAAATTATTTTTCGTGGAAGTGGTTTTATATCTTAAAGGATTAGCTAATTTTCTTATATCTATAGTTTTTCTAGAATTTCTGTTATTTTCTCGTCAAGTTCTTAGTCATTTTTTATACTTTCTGACTCAACTAATAAACTAAGCTTTTGTAAATTTTCATTTTTCGCAACAACTAGCAAAATATTCTTTTAATGAGTTTTAAAGAAAGAAACTAAGTGAAAAATATTCGATATATTATGTCCAATTCTAAGAACTAAAGTTTTCTTTCTTACTTATTTTTTACTGTCAATCCTAAATTAATTATAAGAACCATGATCATTTTTCTTCAACATATTTTAATTTAAAATTTTAATTTTTTTACCTAAGACTTATTCTTAATCTTTATTCAGTGATTTATATTATGATTTTTACTTAATTGATCTGTTCTTTTCAGGATTTGATGAAGCTCTTTCTTAATCTTCAAGAGGAGAAGATTTTTCACTACCTTAAAATTAATCAAAGTATTATTACTCTGCTAAATTTTTTTGAAATTAAATGGGGGGAATTTAAAAAAGCTTTTATGTTTTTCCTTTAGTTGATCGATTAGCATGAGAGAAAATACTCTAAAAGCTCTAATAGCTTTTTACAGATGATTATATTTCTAAATGACTTTTTTTAACTTTTTTATTTTAACTAATGGAAGTGAGATAACCTTTATTTTAATTTGGCCAAATAAATTATTCAGACTTTGAATTTTGATAATTTTACTATTCTTCAGTTCTACTAGATTATTAATTAATTCTTTGCTTTAAAAGATATCTCTCATTACTTTATTTACTAGTTTTAGTTTCCTAAAAACTGTTTTCATTTTCCGTTTCATTTTCTTACTGATTGTCTTGTTGTTGGTTTTTAAATTGAGAAGTATTGCTATAAGTATTTTCTTCAACTATCTATTGTCCATTCTGCTAGTTTTCAGGAGAATTTGAATCTATATATAATTATTCGTCACTTAGTATGCTTATATTTTTTTAACTCATATCAGATATTGAATTCTATTCCAAATTTTCGCTTTTCTAGTCTTCGCTATTTTCTGTTTATAGTTCAGATTCACTTTCGTTTATATATTTTCTTTTGTTCTCATGATGTATACTCTTCAATAAATTTTACCTGCCCTTAATTTTTTGCTATAACTATAACTATAACTGCTAAATTTATTATTATTAAGCTCCTTAATAAGAATTAGGAAAGTTCTATTTGAACTTTTAATTGAATGTTTATTATCTTAATTTTGGTCTTTTAAATTCTTTATTTAGTTTAAAGACTTCCTAATTAAGAGTTTTTGATAGGTATTTTTATTAAATTTCTTCTTAGTTTTATTCTCTTTTCTGATTTTATCTAATTTATTAAAACCTGACTTTAGCTTCATTTTTGTTAATTTCTTCTAGTTTTAATAGAATCTTTTTCCATTAATACTAAACATCAAATTAGGAAAGCAATTATTTCTTTAATTGCACTAAAATGCTTGGGTCATAGAAAAGTTCCAATTTTCCAGTTAAAGCTTATTTTATTTGCAGCTGTGGTAGCACAAGTTCATTCAATTTCTACTTGAAATCTTATTCACAAATTAGTTACGTTAGCTTCATATTTATTTAGGTGGATATCACTTCTTCATTATCCTATAAGCACAAGGCTTCAAATATGAAGCTTCTTCTATTGCTGTCTTCACATTAACGAGTGTAAAATTTGTACAATTTATTATCGATATGTTTACGAATTGATCCTATAGCATTTTTTAATTATTCTATATTAGCAAAATAATTATATCTCTTTTTATATATAAAGCTTCTCATACAATTTTATAGCTTTTAATAATCAATCATCTTTACCTAATTTTTTTGATTATCTAATTAATCTATTTCTACTTATTAATCTTGAGAAGTGTTCTATTCTACTTATTAATCTTGAGAAGTGTTCTACTCTACTTATTAATCCTGAGAAGTGTTCTATTCTACTTATTAATTCTGAGAAGTGTTTTACTCTACTTATTAATCCTGAGAGGTTATTTACGAATCTTCGCCCTATAATTACTAATTGTTTTCTTCGATTTGCTTTAAAATTACCTGATTGCTAACAAGCTGAAAGCAATCTAGAAAAAGCTAAAATGCTTAGTAATCTTTATACTGAAATATAGAGGTAAATCTACTGAAAATTTCTTCTTTTAGAAAGATTCCTTGAAAGTAGGTTTTTTTATCAACATCATAGATTATAAATTTAATGTTTTTCAGATCTTCTTTAAAAGCAGAAATATAGCAAAATCTATTATCTATTTTACCTCCTCTTTTAAATATTAAGCTTGACTAATTTTTTTATTTTTTTATATAAAGCTTCATTTTTCATCTTAATCGGAACAATTTCTAAATTCTCACTATAAGTTTTAAGATTTTGAATTTGTTTTAAACAGGTACTCCATTAAAGTCAATTTTGGGTAAGATTATGTAATCCCTTATAACTTTTAGCCTTAAAAATATGTATTCAATATGCTCCTTTCTTGCAATGCTAAAATTTGGAATTAATTTGTTTAACTCACTATTAATTCTCAACTCTCTAATTAAAGGTCTTCGATCTAAATGTAACTAATTATGAGCCTCAACTGTCAATTATTCAAGATCTTGCTTTGCTTCATTATTTTTAACTTTCAGTATAATCAAATAATATTATCCCTCACCAAACTTTTTAACTCTCCTTAAGATAATTTAAGAGTGTTTGCTCATCTTTTTTAATTTATATTTTTACCTTTGCAGCTTTCCTTTCACAAATGCTTATATTTTAGTAATTTTTTTGATTAAATTTACGTTTTAAAGCTATTCCAACTTTTCCTAATAAGTCTATCTTTTAACTAATAAATTAGTATCACTTTTACTATCCTCACTTAATTCTTTTATAGTAGTTAAAGAATTAAGTAAGGCTATATCTTTTATATATTCTATTTCTTAGCCTTATTTTTAAACTTTCTCCTGGTTTTAATTATGGTCAATAATTTCATTGATTCTTATTTATTGATATAAATTTTCAAATTGCAAAACTTATTAATTATCTGTATTTTATAGCGTGTTTTCTTGAGATTATTCTTAGTTTAATTAATTAAATTATATAAGTGACTCGCTATTTTTGATTAATTCACTTTCATCTAAACTTTTTTCTGATATTATTGCCAAATTACTTTCCTTTATACTACCTTTACTGCTGCTTTTGGAATCTTTCCTTTCTATTTTTTATTCAGAAGTATCGTTATTTTGCTATTAGTTTTCTGATATGGAAATTGGGGATTATATTTCAAAGGACTGCATTTATGAATATTGATCTGAGAAATTTGAGTTATATATATCATGCTCGGATTCTTCTTCTTCCTAGATTTGTATATTGTAATTCTTTTTCTCCTGCTAATTGATTGAAGTATCTTTATTTTATTAATGTGAACTATTTAACTCCTAAATTGCTAACTATTCGAATGTCGAATAATCATAGTATTAACTTGAGTAATTTTGATAGTAAATAGGCTATAAATCTTCTATAGGACTGACAGATATGATAGGCATCTGTTCATTACTCTGCTAATTTTGACTGCTTAAACTGCTGAACTGCTTTTTTTTAATTTAAAGACAGAAATTTTCATCGCATATAAGCAAACTTCGAATTTCACTATATTTATTTATTATTTCATTCCCAGATCTCACTCCTATTATTTCTGATAAATCTACACTGCTGATTAAAATTGGCTAAATCTTTTTAAAATCGAATTTTACTCCAACAGCCTGTATTTCAACAAACTACTCACTCTATCATATTATAATATCATATTTGAAGCTGTTAAAAAATTTGTATTCACCACATCCAATTAATGCTTTTCTTTTATCGTTAGTCAGAATTTCGTATGTAAAAGTATTATCTTATTCTATGCTTAATTTTATATTTGCTAGTAGAATTTACCAATCTATACTATCAAATCATTCTAATGCTGGCTTCTTACTCTTAAAAAATTCATTTAGTTCATTAATATTTTTCTTTAGGCTGATTATAAGCTTTTAGCTGTCGCTCAATTCGTAATTAATTTAAATAGAATCTCCAGCGTTTTCATTATTCTTTTCAGTAATTTTATAAACGTAAGCGACGATCCATTAATCAATAAAAAGATTTTTCTTATAAATGCATTTCAACTTATTCTTACCTTAAGGAGTATCTATTTCTGCTTCATCATTATATTCAGATTCTTAGTTTCAGACGTTTTAGAAATTAGATTGATCTGACTGAGCTTCTTATAGCATTGATCCTTATCGACTAGTGGTAGTGATATTGTTTCATAAACTGCTATTTACTTCATGCACTACCATTTATCCATTTTATATTGAAATTCTTTCTAATAAGCTTAGGCAATAAGATTATCTTTTCTACTTGTTCTACAAAAAATGCTTTGGAAAAGTATCCTTCAATTTTAAACTCTGCATTTATCCTCCAGGCTAAACCATTTAGACTTCTATATCTTCTTCATTTTAGTGAATTATTGTAACAATATAATCGTTACCTTCAATTTCTTGAGTACTACAGTGCATTATTGTCTAATAGGGTTGCTAATTTTCTTGTGAATCTTTAATTATAATATTGTTCTGCTCATCTAACCCAAAATATTTATCAACTTAGTCAATTTAAATGTCTTTATCTTAAAAATTGAAAGATTTTTGAATTCCAGTTCCTTCCACGTCAACGTTAATAATTTAATTTTTAAGTATCTTAAGTGTCAATAGAGTTCTAATTGTCTTTTTACTATTAGTAAACGTCTTCAACTTATATACTATTTTTTCGTCTGGATTTTTTTTGTCTTTGCTCATTGGAAGTACCTTTACTGAGTTATGCTATTTTTTAGCCATAAAATCCCTTCTTGTTTTTCTGCCTTTTAAGAAAGATTAAATTTTTATGCAAGCATCGTTAATAGACTTATTAGCTTCAAGAGGTAAGTTCTTATTTTCTGAAAATTTATGCAATAAATCGACTCCTAGCTTTGTTAACTTTTTTTACTAGTCCAAATTTTAATTATTCAAAACTCTTGAAGAATTCGCTTAAGGAGATTCAAGTTACTCAAAATCTGTAAAAACAGTTTCGTTATCTTCAGATTATTTGCTCTTTAGAAACATAGTAGAAGTCATGCATTTGCCATATTTTTAAGAGATTTTTAGATTAGACTATAAAGTCATTATCTCTTAATTTTATTTAATGTCAGGATTTTGAATTATTTATTCCTGGCTGTCATTTATTTAATCTTCATTATTATTTTTTATTTCAGAAACTTAATTTTGGGATGAATCGATTTAATTTTAGCAATCTAAGATTTTTTCCTTATCTTGGTTTTCCTATTCCTCCTTAATTTCTTCCACTTAAGTAATCTGGTATGCTTAGTTTGTTTCTTAGTCATTGACTTTCGTAGATAAAGATCTTTTTGTTTCAGAATCCAAATTTTGATCTTCAGAATTAATGACTAATAAAGATTAAGACTATTAAAAAGAATCTTAAACTTCCCCTTCGCTTTGTTTCAAAGAAGTAGAACTGCTTTCTGGATTATGAATTTCCTACTACTTCTAGAACTAAATTAAGTTTTTTCTTTTTTATGGTTTAATTTCCTAAGAATTGATACTTCTATTTCCTGTATTACATTTTAACAATTCATCTTCATCTAGACTAAATTATCTTTTATTCTCTTACAAAATATTTATGTTTTGCTCTTCTTAATTTTCCTCTGTTATTCTACTTTTCGAATTAACTGATTAAATTTTTACTTTCTAACTGCTCTCTGAATGCATACTTAAGTTCAATCGTGTTTTAGCAGTGTTAGGCTAAATTTCTGGTAATCAGGTCATGTTAAATCTTGCTTGCTGAGTTTCAATAGACGAATTTCTGTTTCTACCTGAAATGACTTTTCTTCTCCCTCTGACTTTTCTTAGTGAAGAGTGTTTATATGAATGGAAATTAGGAAGCTATTAGCTCTATTTAGATTGGAAAGTTTATAATTTTTAATGTAATTTATTTATTAATTTTCTTTCTGTAGATTCTGATAGTTAAGACTCTATTTCTCAATCCAACAACCCCATATCTTTAAGCGTTTCTATCTCATCATCTGTATCTGTATTTTGCAAGCAAGATCTGAAACTGGGTTCTAGGGGCATATCTTCTAAATTAAGAGGTAATTTCTTTTTAAGGTTCTAGTTTTTATATTGGTATGAAGGTTAAAATTATTTGTTTTGAAACGAATATTTTTTGCCTGCTGATTACGAATGTTGATTAAATTTATACTGCTATCTTTTATTTACTTAATAAGTTATTATATCCTCACTTAATGCTTAGTTTTTAGATGTGTGTGCACTTGTTGGTCTCTAATGTACAGATTTTCTTCTTTTCTTTAAATGGAATTTATTTATTTATTCGCTAGCTGATTTATAAGATTTTCTAAGCTGATTGGCTAGATTTGAATTAGGGTTAGTATTTTCAATAATATGCGTTGCTTTTTAATATCAAGTTAAACTTTCTTCTCATTTCTTTTGATATTCAAACTCAACAGCAATATTATGATATGAGACTGCCAAAATCTACATCATCTTTATATATTCCTCGCTTTAAGTGTAGTCTTCCAATTGTTTAATTAGAATTAGCTAGTCTTAAACCAAATTCATTGCCTAGATTGATTGCTCCTATGCTTCTTTATGTTTGCCCATTTAAGACTAAATAGAGCAGATATTCAAATGTGTCTAGGCGATTTGTATTGGATTAGTTCCATTTTCAAGAGCATTCTATAAATGCATCATAGCTAATCTATATTTATTCAATTTCCTATAGAAGCAAGCTATGTTGTTATAAATATCGACAAGTATTTGATTTAGTTCTTCTGCTCATAGGAATTTAGCTTTGATGATTTCCTCTATTTGTTTAAAAAGAGTAACAGCATATTCAGGCTCTTGCTAGTAGAAATCTATTATTTTCTTGCAAAGTTTTTCAATGTTGCTTTTGGCATATTCAATTACATTCTAGTTTTCACTGCCGTATAAATCAATTCTAAGTTTAATTCCTTGCTCCATGTTGTTAATTGCATCATGAAGTCTGCCTGTTCTTATTAGAGCAGCAAACGCTTAGTCCATACTTTTCAGAAAATCTATTTCTTCTTAATTAGTGCGTGAATAACGACTTGCTAACATATGCTCAAACTCCATTTTATATAAGGAATTTATATATTGTTATACATAATAAATACAAAAAGAACATAATTAAAAAACTACAGAAAGCTGAACCTAATTAATAATCTTTTTAGAGTAAAGCTTTCAACTAGGCATTTTAACCTAAGCAAGTTAAACACTCCAATCATATAGTATCATTTTTCTTTCATATACAGTTATTCTATATTAATTTATGCTTCAAAAAGAAATTCTTTCGAAGCTAAGTAATTAAAGGAAACTACTTAACTATTTTTATTAAATCAATGATTTTTACCTTATTCTATTATATTTTTCTATTCCTTTTTCCCTTTTTCAAATAATTAACTTAATTTAACACTATAATGGCATTTTTATAGGTTAAGAGTATAAGTTGTACCATTAAGTCTTTAAATGAATTATTATTAATATAATAGTTTCTTAAGCACACTAAATAAAGCTTTTTATCTTTAATTTTAATTTTTTCATTTAAATAAAGTTTTCCTTCATTGCTCTGAAACTAGCGATATAATAAGCTAATTAAACTCACCTAATAGTTTTAAAACCTTAACATTTGCATTTGTTAGATTATTTTGAAGTTAAGAGGAAGTAGTAAAATGATCATAAATATGATAATATTTTATTAAAGTAGCATTATATTAGTTATTGTTAATAATCATTGCTTTCTTCAGTATGAACCTTATTTCTTCGAATGCCTGAAGGATTATTGTCAAAGTAATGTAGAACTTTGTTTACATTATTCAGGCGATATTCTAACTCACTTTTAGTTCTTGCAAGCCCTTCTCTTAGTTGATTTGCTTAATTTTATATTTCTGTATTTATAATTTACCTCCTCCAATAGATGATATTTATTTAGCAGCTTATTGTATCTTTTCTAATGATATTTCATCGACTTCATTTTCATAGGGTATTTGAATTTATTATTCAGCATTTTAAAATCTATCCATACTTTTCTCTTTTCTGCTAGAATAATTAGGATGCTAGTTCATATGAGAGTTTTAGAATTTCTATGTTTTAGCAGATTCTACACTATATCTGTTGCTTTAGATGTATTGCTATTACTTAGGGTTCAAATCTTATTAATATTAAACTTCACTTTCTTATTACTAATATTACCTGTCAGGTTGTTATCTAAGTTAATGCAAAATTTGCTTTACTTCTTTTATTTTATAATTCAAGTTGTTCTTTCTAATTTCGTAGAATTTACTAACTTCATCCATTTGCTAATTATTTTCTGCCTTCATTAAATTTTATTTTTCTTCATTAAGCATTTAGTTTTAATTTTGATCTTAAACCTTAATAGGTGTAAAAGCTGTTGGTGACGCTCTTTAAATATCTTTTTCAGTTTAATATTATTGTTGTTACTCTTCAACGTTTTCTTAATCAAAACTTAAACATTTACATTCAGACTTTTGTGGTGGATAAAGATATGTGGAAGAAAACTTGAAAGCTCCTCTTTTTGGTATAGATTAAATCTATTATTTCTAGAATTTATCATATCTTCTGTAAGTGCTACTTTTGATAGAAGATTGCTTTGCTTTTTAATATTTAAGCTTCCTTGCACAAGGCTCCTTTCTGCCTTGAGAATTGCGATATGTCGTATAAGACTTATAGTTCTTATTATACTCCATGTCAGTTCTAAACCCAGCTGGAAATTGCTATTTTATACAGTTCTAGCATTGGCATAGATTAGTTTCTTCATAATTTTAGTTTTGCCTTTCATCTTAAACATCTTAAAAGTCTTATAGATTCTACTAACTCTCTTAATTATATTCACGCTATTTGCTCTTATCTTCAAGCAAGTAATCTATTTAAACATCTTATTAAATTTACCTTTCATCCTCTGACACCCTCTAAAACCCTCCAGCCATAGACTTAGGATTTGTAGCGATTCCTCTAGTATATATTTGGGACTTAATCTATTTCTTATAAGGACTGAGCATTCCTTAATTCTTAAAAAGTAAGTTCCTTGACATTGTAAATTTATATCAAATATTTGAAATAATTATTGTTAAATTTTACCTTTTACTCTAAGAGCATATTCCTTATTTCTAAATACACAATATCACTAATTAACCTTATAAGCCATTACTACTAACTAATGCTAATCTTATCTTAGAGACTAATATAGGGAAGAAAATAATTTTTAAAAACTTGGCAATGAAACATAAATAAAGAAGCGTCTAAAACATTAAATATCTACCTTAAAATAGACTTAATAATGCAAGCAATATACTAAAGTAGCAAAATAAATTTAATTAATTTAACAGATATAAAGCAGAGGAATCTATAATGTAATTCTTCGCTAAAGGAAATATTTTAAAAAGTAATTAGCATAAATTTAATGTATTAGAAAATCAAATAATTAGGAATCATTAAATTAGCAACTATAAAGTGAATTACTATGAGAATTATGTAGCGTGAAATAAAAAGCTAGTTACAAAGATAAGTAAATAAAGAGGAGCTAAGATATTAAGCAAAGATATATGAATTAATTATATTAATAAGAATTCTTTTTTATATTCAAATAAAACATTAAATGGCTCTCCAGATAGAAGATTCAAACTTTACCCACGTGATCGCTATTGACTTTGGCACAGGTGCTTCAGGATATGGAATTGCACCTAAACACTTAGAGGCTGGATAAATGCGAATTGAAGTTTTCAATCCTTGCGACGAATCTGATGATTAGAAAACAATGACTGTGATTTTATTTGATAATGATGGAAATTTTAAATCGTTTGGAAGTACTGCTTTGACTTAATATGCTGAAATTCTAGATGATGAGGATTCTGCTCTTCTGTTTACTGGATATAAAATGTTTCTATACCATATGCAATCAAAGGCTATTAGTCAAGATGGTAGAGAACTTTCTTTGATGACTGTTATTCAGTATAGTCTTAAATTCATAGCAGAAAAAGCTATTCAAAAACTACAAGAATAAGTCGGAAAAGTCGTTAAAACTAAAATTCGTTGGGTTTTAACAGTTCCTGCTTTATGATAAGAAGAACATAAGCAATTTATGAGAAGAGCAGCTGTTGAAGCTGGAATTATTGACTAATTGAATTCACCAAACTTGCTACTTTGTTTAGAACCAGAGGGAGCTTCTATTTCCGTTAGAGAAGACGCAGAAGAATCAGTTAAGAACTAATTATTTAAAAACTCGGTAGTAATGGTATTAGACTGTGGAGGTGGCACTGTCGATATTACGGTGCATAAATTATTATGCGATCCAAACGAAAAATTTCTATGTGAAGAAATTATTCCTTCTTCTGGAGGATGTGAATGGGGAAGTAAATTTGTGGATAAATACTTTGAGGAATTTTTGTAAGAATTTTTTGGATTTGACTTGTTTAAAGTTTACCAAAAGAATGCAATGGCAAGACTAGATATTTTGAAATATTTTGAAATGCTAAAGAGGAAATTTAATCCAGGGTTTGATGAACGATCCAGATTATAACTCTCTTATTTGGGAGAAGATTTGTCAGCTACGAAACTGTAAGAATTAGTAAAAACTTATAACGCGAAGCATCCATCTGATTTTCATCTAAAACTAAGAGGATCTTCTTCTGTTGATATTCCTACTGCTTTAATGAAATCTTTTTTCCTTCCTTTATTTGAAAACATAATATCTAAGGTTGATGAATTGATCAAACTAGTTAATTAAAAAAACGAAGAGGTTTAATTTATATTTATGGTAGGCGGCTTTAGTGAATCTCCCTACTTAAAGGCAGAAATTAAAAAGTTGCTTAGTAAAAATAATATTTAAATTTTGGTTCCAAGAAGACCTCAAGTATCTGTAGTAAGAGGAGCTTGCATGTTCGGTCTGAATCCTAGATCAATAACTAGTAGAATAGCAAAGAAAACTTATGGAATAAATACCCTTACAACTTTTGATCCAGATAGACATCCAGAGGAAAAAAAAGTAACTCTTTATTCAGGTAGTAATTGAAGGTGAAGATTTTTGCGAAGATGTTTTTGATGCGTTCGTTCGAGCAGGTGAATCAATAAGTTCTGATGAAGTTCATTGTAAAACATACTGTCCTGTAAGATCTAGACAAACAGTTATGAGAATTATATTCTACTGCTCTGATAATCAAAATGTGGATTTTGTAGATGAAGAAGGAGTAAATTAATTGGGAGAACTTAGCATAGACATAGGCCGTCCTTTTTAAGGGATAGAAGACAAAACGGTAAAAGTAACTTTACAATTTGGAAGTACTCATATTTATGCGAGTGCAACAAATAAAGATGGTACTGAAATAAGAAACTGTGAATTTAAATTTGAGAACTCTGGATTCTGATGTTATTATTATATAATGCTATATGTCTTTAATCTATTATTGCTATTAATTTCTTTTTACCATATTTTATCTAAGATTATTTGATAAGCAATGTCAAATAATATCATAGAAAAGTTTTACCTTCAAATATAACTTTTTTAAAATATAAAGTAAAGCAATTTTCATATTGGTGTATCCATAATATGGTGAACAGAAAATAAAATATGTATATTAGTGAAATATTCTTAAGAAGTAGCAGAAAAGTGTAATATCACCTTGAAATGTTGATAGGTTTAATAGAAATCTAGATTAATTTACTTTTTTACTTTTCTTAATTCTTCAAAATATGAAATATTATTCTCATACTACTTGTCAGCAAATTGGACTAATTAAAGCAAGGCTTACAAAAGAATCTTAATAAATTTAAGAATAATAAATAAAGGCTATTATATAAGTGACTCCCTAAGTAATAACAAGGCTTATTAAATAATGCTGAATAATTAGCTTCAGAAGGATTAATTTTATATAATATTTTAACCAATTTGCATATTGCTATTTACTACCTTTTATATTACTTAGATTCAAGTAGGAAAGTATATACTTGGATTTAGAATTCTAATCTTATTAATTGTTAATTTTTCATATGGTAAAATGGATGAAAAAATTGAGATTTATACAAAGACTGAAAGTAGCGAGGGTGAGTTGAAACACTAGCATACTGCAGATTTATCAGGGAAGAACTAAATTAAATAATAAAAACTGTCTATTTTCTAAAATTTAGCAGAGTCTTCAGAATAGCTGGCTTAGATATCTCAAACTAAAACAGGGAATATTTTGCAGAATTAAGAACTTAAATAGAAAATGAAGACTTTAGCGTAATAAATTTATGATAAAAAGAAATATGAATTTACTCGCCTTTATGAATGGGAAAAATTGATAGTAACTAAGAAACATTTGAGCTAATTCTAGAAGCTGAAGGACCTAAATGAGTTGAAGAAACTGCTGATGATTAGTTAGTAAACATGTTTAAGTAATAAAGTAAAACTATACTAGTATAGGAAAGACTTGCTGCTTTTGTTTGTGCTATGATTAAGAGACTTCATTATAGAGATGAAAGAATCAAGTAAAACGAGTAAGATTTCAATGTAGATAGAAGTTGTTGACAAGCAATCTATTACAGCAAGAAGAGAACATAATAAATCAAAACAATATGACAGTTTCTGAAAAAAACAAAAAGGAATTTATCCAAATGAAATAGTAAATGGGATATGAATCATTGACTTACTATGCCCCTATTAGATTAAGGATATATGATGCAGTAAATTATCAAGACCATCCTTAATTCGGAAATTAAGTCAGATATAATTCGCATTTCCTGTACACACTTTTACAATTATAGAGAAAAGTTGGCTAATTAAAATTAAACATTCCTGAAAGTATTATTTTAGGGTTTGGTTTTACAACTCCAACTTATGCTTATAGTGATTCTTAAGGAAATGTTAGATGCATTTAGGACTTAAATTTTGAGTAAGTATCAAAGAAATATCGAAGTATAAATGATTCAACTGTTCCTTATTATCTCGAAAATGTACGTTATGAAATGCCTAAAGCCATTATGAGATAAGAGTTCACTAACCCAACTGGAAGGAAGTTAAATGATATGATGGAGATGGAAATAACAAGAGAAAATACTCTTATTAAAGGGTTAGAAATATTAGCTAAAATAAAGTAGAAGTTAAGTGAAATTTCTGAGAATCCTCCACATTTGTTTATATAGAAGTTTGTCATATCTAAAGGATTAAAAGCCTTTAAAATCAGAATGATCTTAAATAATCGTCATGATGGCCCCTCTTTCAAAACCTACATGATTACTAGCAAATAAAGAATGGATGGAAAGTAAGATTAAGATCCTCAAGAAAGTGCTCTTAATAAAGTAGGAGGTATTAAAGCCAGTATTTCTAATAATTTACCAGATGGAATTCAGTGAAAAAGTTTAGAAAGACTAAGAAACAGAAAAGGAATTGAACCTTTTACTCCTTTGACAAATATAACAGATCTTGATTCTCCTAGAAATAGAATGTAAAAAAGTTCAAAAAGACAGCAACATAAAAAAAAAATATAGTTTGCTAGTTTTGATAACAAATTAACCTAAGATATAAAAAGAAAGCCATTGAAAAGTTTGGACGCAACCCCTCTAAAAATATAAAAGCAAGAAAGTGAATTTATCCTAAAATCACCTTTAAAAGTGGTATTAAAACATTAGAATAATGCTAAAGAAGACGCATAGATTCAATTGTAAAATCAATCAAACAAATTTGAAGATTCTAGCTAAATAAATGATTTCATAAGCAAGAAAATGTAAAGATAAGAAATTTCATAAAATAAAAATGCTATTTAGCAAATTTCTTAAATGATCATGAGAAGTCAATTCACAGCAAGTGGAAGTGATCATCATTCATCATTAGCTTATAAAATTTACAAGCTAAACTAGTTTGAGGAGCTCAAAAGAACAATGATATATCTCTAGTAACTTATAAATTTATATTTCCTAAAATAAGAAAACAAGAAATTATCAAGACTAGTTTGCGATTTTATCTAAGATAACGATGGTGTTTGATGACTCATTTAAATAAAAATGGTAAGAACGGAATAAATTCATTAAGCTGAGATAAGAACTGATCGGTCTAGAAATACAAATTTATCTAAGATAACTCTCAACTCTATTTGATAGAAAGGTACAGGAGGAGAAAAAGTTAAGGAGATATAGTGCTGTGGTGATTATTGCGATTTTATAGAGAGTTTACAAGAAACTAATAGCTTTAAGGCATAAATTATGATTAATCTTGATAATAATTTTAAGTAGATAGCTATAGATCTGCTCAACTTAACTGGCTAGGAAGAAATAAACCAACAAGAATTTGTACTAAAAAATTTAAGTTCTGACTTATTCAAAAAAGAAATACCTTATGATAAAAATTACTAATACAAAGTAATGAGAAAAACCATTCTCGATGATAAACAATACAGCAAAAACTTATATTGCAGACTGGGGAAACTTTCTGAATGAGAAATAAAATAGATATTCCAAAAAGGAAATAGAAGTTAAAAACTGAAAGAATTGCTAACAAAAAATGAAAATGATGAAGAATATAGTAAATTCAGCAAGCAAGAAAAAGATAAGCATATTAATAAATAGAAGCTTATGAGAACATTTGAACTCATTCCTGTCTGCGCTATTTGCTTCAAGATTTATAAAGATTTGGAGGAAAAGTAAACAAAGTAAGTCAAGAAACATGTTTAAGTAGAATAAGATTATAGAGTTCATTCTAATTTTATGAGTTCTCTAAAAGGCATGATGGAAGAAACCTAGGAAGGGGAAAATGAAAAATAACCAAAAAGAAAGAAAAAAGTCAAACTAAATAGTATGCCTGAAGAGTAGCTCAAAAAAAATCTAAGTAAAAAATTAAGCCCAAAAAAGTAATCTGAAGGATGAAAAACGCCACAAAGTCCAGCTAAATAAAATTAGAAATACAATCAGAAAAATTAAGAAAGCTAGAAAAATTTCCTTTAAATAAATTAAATAGCTCAGAAAATATCTGCAAGTTTAGCAACTGGAACTAATTAATTATCCAAAACTATTGATTTTAGTCTTTTTAATGGAAATAAGAAGCAACACAAATATGACGAAATAGTTAATAAATATGAAAAAACCTAACAAATTAGTTTTATAGCAGAGCCTAAAATTTATAAATATATAAGAAAAAAGTTTATTTAAGGTAATATATAAAAAGGAAAAGACATTAACTAAATAAGCTATTAAAATATATGTCCCTATGTTCATAATGGTCTAAAGACATTTAACTTTAATTAGTTTATTAGTAGCTATTCTGGATGTTTGCTGGATGATGTCATATCACAGAGAATATTTTAATATATTTTTCCTGATAAATAAATATGAAAAAGCTATATAAATTAAAGGCGAACTAAAAAGTTCAAAAAATTTTCAGAAAAGAGTAACGCGAAATTTCCTAACGTTATTCAATAAACCTAAATAGCAGTTAATCAAACATACGAAAAATTCGAAGAACTAAGAAAGATAGCCGGAAAAAATAGAAAAAACTGACAGGAAGAAAGAAGATAAATTGAAAAGTAAAAATAATATGCATAAGCTTAAAGCTAATGAAATCAAATTAAGTTAGACTTTAGTCTTTTGCTAAATCAAAAAGCGACAAAAAAAATGTCTAAATCAAAAGAAATAAAAAGAATGTCTACTATGAAGCTCATAAAAGTTGAAAACAGATAATTCAAATAATAAAAAACAAATTTTAAGTCTTCTTCTTAGAAAAAAGAATGAGTTAATAATAATTTTTTTTTAAATTACTAAAAGTTGTATAACGAGGAAAGCAAAGAATCCGAAAATGAAGCATTAATTTGAAATAAATAATCCTAAAGCTAGAAAACTTTCTGTAAATTAACTTTAATTTTAATTATTATGATAAAATTTCTTTATCTTCTCACTATTAAATAATAAACTTACATTTAAAGGTTTTTTACATATTCTACTTTGATATGCTATTTAAGACGCTAATATATATTCAGACTGATTTCCCTTATCTTGATGTTTTAATTAAAATCCTTTAAATTTTTATCACTTATTTAATTTTTTTACATGCTAATTAGTTTAATTTGTATTATAAGAAAGTAATATAATTATAATAGATAATACTTTATAATATTCAGTTTGCTATTTAGACGAGATCCTTACAAAACGAAGTAATTGAAAGAATATATAGCTTTACTATTAGCTAATACTTACTATGATAATAGCAATTTGAGAAAACTATTATCTAAATCATTACAGATATGTATACTACTAATTAGTTTTAGGGTATTTACTTATTTAAGTTACATAGATTATCAAATAAAATATAGTAAAATTCTTGTTTCTTAACAACTAAAGAAAGCAATTTATGCTAATCTAATATGAAAATAATTCCAGTGAAAAACTGAAGGAATAATAATTTTAATGATATTTATTACTTAAAAAGAAGATGAATGCTTTGATTCATATCGTTAACTCATTAAGGATATTATTAGAATGATTAATTTGATATAAATATGAGTATGAGTTTTCTATTTATTTTAATGTGATATATAACTAGTTTCTTAGATAGTATATCCATTAATAAAAATAATAATTAGTAAGCGATGTTCAATAATTAGATATAGAGCTTTACTTATATAAGATGCTTTTAACAAGTGTGTAAATAATTTGAACTGCTTAGTTTAATTATATTATAATGGTGAAGAAGATGATTAGTGTATTATAAATAAATAGTCTATTTTTCGAATTTAAATAAGTTTAAAATGGCGGAATATTTGATACCTTCAAGTTATCAGCCTTCAGAGCTTCAGGCTTTAAAGAATGCTTATAACTTAAGACTGGAATCTATTTTCGTGAATCTACAGCAAGTTTTAGATAAAATTCAACGAGATGATTTGATAGAAGCAATGAAAAATGATCCAGCTTCAAAGTAGTTTGTTTAGTTAAGGATTAGAGAAATGTTTGAAGAAAGGATCATGCAAGAAAAAGAAAATTATATTGAAAGAATTTTAGATGAAAATGCTGAATGCAAATCACTCCTGGCAAAGTACTAAGACAAACTAGAAAGTTTCAGTCACTAAGTTTTAGAATTATCAGATGAAAAGCTAAAAGATTCTGCTAAATTAGAGCTTTTAGAAAGGGAAAATAGAGAGCTATTACAGAAAGTTGATAAATTGAAAATAGAAAGTGGATATAGTGTCAAGGAAAAGGAAACAAAATGACAAAAAGAGGTAGAAGAATTGAAGTATAATAGTTAAAGAGTTTTATAAGATTCATAAAATTAGCTTAAGATCAAGTAACATAAAATAGAGGAGTAGAATAACTAGCTCCTAAGATTTAACCAAGATATTTAAAATTGTACCACCTAATTCAAGTAGTAAAACGAAGAAATCATAGAAATAAAAACTCGCCTGAAGAAATAAATGTAAGAAAATGAATTTGATAAAAATGAAATAAATAACTTGCAACAAGAAATTTAGTAGTTGTAGGATCAATTATATGAAGGGAAAAAATTAATATCTTTTGAATAATAATAAAAGTAAGAACTATTACAAAAATATGATGATTTGAATCTCAAAATTTAATTAATGCATGAGAATGAGAAGAAAAATATAGATAATTTTGAATTGATACAAACAGAATATAAAATAAAACTAAAGCAGTACAAGAAAAAACTACAACAGTACAAAAATAGATTAAATGATTATGAAATTGAGATAGAATCTTCTAAGCAAAACAATGAAGAAAGTAAATACCTTTATGAGAAAAGCTTGGAAAGTGTAACGGAAGATATGAAAAAAGTAAAAGATGAATGATAAAAAAAACTGAGTAATGAAGATTAAATGTTCAAGAGAAGTTTGAATGAAACAAAGAGAAAATATGAAAATTAACTGCAGAATGCATAACTTCAGTATTAATCTATCCTAGATCAAAAAATAAGCGAAATTTAATAAGAAGCATAGATGTAGATACAAAAGGTTTAAAGTTAGACTCAAGAAATTTAGAAATTGATGCAAATTAAAATCTAAGAATTAGAAAAAGAAAATTTATAAGCTCAAAAAAGTTATGCAGTTTTGGAAGAAAGGTTAGCATAAATAAAAGTAAATCATGAAAAGGAGATACAGTAAAAGGAAGAAATTTTCTAATATGAAGCAAATAAAAAAATAAAAAAAGTGTAGCAAGATAAATAGCTGGAATTAGAAAATATCTATCAAAAAATGCAAATGCTAGAAAATTAAATTATGGAAGAAAACGGAGTGAAAACAAAATTAGAAGCAGTTCTCTAGTATGAAAAATAAATATCTTAGGAACTAACTGAAAAAGTTAACAAACTCAAAAGTGATTTAATTGATTTAGAGTAAAGCAAAAAAAAGTTAATTTAACATTTGGATGAGTCAAGCTAAAATTAATCCAAGTTTAAGTAAATAATTGAAGAAGAAAAATCTCAAAATAAATAATTAGAAGAGGAAATAAGTAATTTGGAAAATTTAACAGCATCACTACAATCAAAATTAAATTAAGCATAGAATGAAATTGAGCGATTGAATTCTTAAACCTAAAATGAATGCTCTATCATCAAACAAAAGTCAGAAAGAGAGTTATAGAGTGAGTAATTTAAGTTAAGAGAAATAAATCAACAGTTTGAGAATATTTAGTTAGAAAACATCAAGTTGAAACACGAGAGAGATTCACTTTCTAGATAGCTTGATGAAAGCATAAAATCAAATAAAATTCAAATTAAAGAAATTTAAAAGTCATTCGAAGCTATTAAAGAAGAGGATTTAGAAAAGCTTAAGCATGAAATTCTTCTCCATGACGAGACAAAAAATGTTTTGATCAGAACAGATACTCTTAATAAATAAATAAAAGAATATGCAAGTGATTTAGAACAGAAATTATAGGCAAGTTAGGAGTAAATGAAAATACTTGAAAAAAAACTAAAATCTTATATAAAATAGTAAACAGAAATGCAAAGCGACTTATAAAAATAAAAATCTCTTAACTAGGAACTTATTAGGAAACTTCAATATTACTAGACTACATAAACTGAAAAGAGAAATAGAATTGTTAAATAGTTAGCAAGCAAATTAAATATCTTAAGATCATTCATACTTAATACTAAATCAAATTTACTTTCCCAAATTTCTGTTTAAGAAAAGGAAAATTCAGTTAGACTGTAAGAACTTTTGATATTAATTAAAGATAAGACAGATACTATAAAGAGAGTTTATAGTTAGAAATAAAGAACATTAGAAGGAGCATTCAATAAGGATTATTAATAAAAGATCTAAGATATTTAGATGGATCACGAAAGCTTTATAAAGGAAACTTAGTTAGAGCATGAATCATTAATTAAGTCTCTGAAGAAGGAAATTGAAAGCTTATAATAGAAAAACTAACATTTATATAAATAAATATAAAGTTCTTAGGATGAAGCTTAAGGTATGTAAGAAAAGATATTTCAACTTGAATAATTAAAGAATGAATTAACACTTTTAAATGAAGACTTAAAAGGATAAGTTGAATAAAATCAGCAATAATTAGACTCTTTGAGAATTGAAAAAAAATATGAAACTGAGATGTTAAAGCAAGAGTAGTAAAATTTCCTAGAGATGACTTATACAGAACTAGATAAAAAACATAGATAGGAAGCAGAAACTTATGAAGAGAATATCTAGAATCTTAAACAGTAATATCAAGAGCAAAATGAATTCTTTCAAAATTAAATTGAACAGATGGAAATTACGTTTAGTTAGTAACTCAAAAACCAATAGAATGAATCAGAAACTAAACTGAAGAATGATGCTTAAGATATCGTTTAATATTATAAGATAGAGCTAAAAAAAATTATAAAGTATTTCAAAGATATTAAAGATAAACAAAAACTTTAGTTCCTTGAGTTTGAATAATAAGTAGAAGTACTTTCATAAAGAATTAAAATTGAGTAAGAAGGAAATTTATCGCTGAAAAGAGATTTAGAAGATGAATTAAAATAGGTTTCCGAATAACTTAAGCAAGTTTCCAAAGAACTGATCAATAGAACCAAATATTGTGAAGAGCTAAGTAAGGACAAAGAATTGGCTCGCAGCTAAGCAAGAGATTTGCAAAGATAGCTTGATATTAAAGATTTTTAGATGAGCTAAAAAATAAAAGAAATTTTAATATCAAGAAGTGATAAAGAAAAAGAACTTTAAGAACTAAAAAATGTAATAAGCAATCTATCTGATAGGCAGAAATTGAATTCATCATCTGAATAATTGGCTGCAATAAATTAGTATTTAGGGAGATCAATGTAACAAAAGTTTTAGGAAGACTCTGAAATCTCAACGAGTTAGTTAAAAGCTAATGACTTGTGACAATAAACCATTCTTTCTAATCTAATCAATATTTTATCATAATTCTATCTATTCATTCAAATAAAACATCATATAGCATAGCTCTGCTATATCATAAAGCAAATAAAATTTGTTGACTAAAATGTATAGCTAATTATTCTTATTAACTTGTTACCTTATTTTAATAAATTTTAGCCTATTTAAGAGCAGAACATTCAAAAATTAATAAATTAAACTGTAGTTATTCACTTATTTATTCTCATATTAGCTAATAATAATTATTAAATATATAATAATAAATAAATTATTATATAGAGGGTGTAGCACCTCGATGGCGCGCAGCTCTATCAATATTAATATTTAATATTTAAAAAATTTTCTCATACTTCTTTTTAAAATTCTAGTAGTCCAATTAATCACGTTAGTCGTTAGTTCCTCTAAATGGGGAATTTATTTATTAAACATATTCTTAATTTTTGAACCAAATACTCCAGTCTTCTTGAATAAGATCCAAATAAGAATTAGTAATTAAGAATATTAGATGGCCTATCAGTCAAACGGGCTTATTACAGGAGAGAACCCTCGGGGAAATAAGGCTTGTCTCTTCCGAGCTTGTTCAGCTTACTTCATGGTGGTAACTAGTGCGAGGTTACTCGCAATGCAATCTGCACCAGATTACCTATTAATTCTCCCGACTTCGGCCTAATCTATATCTTTATACATATAATAAATGTGATTATAAGTTTCACTTATTATAAATAATTATAGTTAAGAAAGTTATAGTATAAATTATCTAAATAAATACTGCTTAGAATATAATTATAAGTTAGCTACCATTATTGATTCTAATTCTTCAACCAAGTAACTGGTTTTTAAAGCCTTCTATTTTAGATAATTCTTATTACTTGAAGTTAGATAATAATTAATAAAATAGATGAAATAGATATACTCTTACATTTATTTAGATTATATTAAAGTACTTTAATTACATTTCTATCTTATTATTTAGTATTTCCTTAGTCTTATTATAGCTATAATCAGATGCAAAATTATACTAAGACTAAAGTTTGATATACTAAAGATATTCTGTCTGATTTTAACTTTATTAAATAAAATTAAAAGCAACAACTTATAAGCTTTTGCTTCAGTTAGCCAGTTAATAATTACATTGAATCTTAGAATATAATTAAAAGTGAAGCTTAAACTAAAACGTATATTGATATTTTAAGCAAAAATAGCTTTGAAATTTAATTAAATAATTGTACATAATTTAAGATTCTTACTAGGAGCTTTGATTTACCTAGTTAGAACAAAAGTAAAAGGCAAGAAAAGAATAAAGTTAAAAGAACTTTATTAAATAGTTCTCTACTTTAATTATCTATCAATTGAGGCTGATTAAGAAATCTATTTTATATTTATTAAGCATTACATTTAGCTTTTGATTTAGAATTAAAATTATTGATAAGGTAAAATAATTAAGATAAAGGTTATCTCTATATGCAAAGCTTAAGATATATATGAAGAAGGAGTACTAAATATCTTGATAGATACCTGCTAACTTAAATTAAAGCTACCTAACTAAATTTTAACTTTATCTTCTAACAAAATAAAGGGATCTTATATTTTAATATAGCACTTCCTTTAGTTTAATTATTTTAGAAATTTATTTAAATATGTTTTGCTTCATAAAACTTAGAACTTACTATTTATTTACTCTCAACTTTGATTATAAAAAAAAACCTCATATAGCAGCTATTATTATATAATACTACTTAACCAGTGCACAGTCTATAATTATTTATATTTCTACTTATCTTCTTAACTATTAGATTAAGATGGATTTGTTGTATTTTAGATTAAATTCCTAATATTTGTTATATTTGCTATGTAGGTAAAAATTTATGATATAAGATTGAACTTTCTAAGTTTTATAAGTAATATATTTTATTCTATGCTTTCATAAGTATATTATACTCTTAATGAGAAAGTAAATTACTTTTAACAAATATTCACTGTCCCTTCCAAAAGAATTTAGCAAGAAACTTAATGCTGCTGTAACTTATCATAGCCTTATTTTAATAGCTTTGTGCTATAATTAGATAAATCATCTGATATAATAATGACAATATACAGCTTTAGTTGAAGAGCATTAGCTAGATAATCATATAAGGAGCTAAGAAGTTGGTATGTTGGACTGACTCCATTAATTAATTGAATAATATAAAGTACTTATTATAAATTACAGTTGGGAGAGAAAAATAAAATAAAGACTTCTTAATTTAATTATTGCATAATTATTAAATGCATTTGATAAGCTTCTATAGTTAGTTCTATTAGCAGTTTAATCACCAAAATTTCGAAGAATTAATCTAGAAGCAAGATCTAACGCTTGAAGATCTACTGGAGTTTGAAGATATAACGCAAGAACTTTCTAGTTTAGATCACCGTCTAATATAATTTTTAACGGTTGAATAAGTTAAAAAAATAATAAATTACGCAACTAAGATCCAAGAGTTCTAGGGTAATGTTAAGAAAGCTTATAAATATCCAGTAGTAGCAGCTGATTTGTTATCAGAAGCTGGTAATGTTCTGAAGAGTACTTTTTAAGAGCACCCAGAGTTGATGAAGTAACTCTTTGAATGTGTTACCGAAACAAACTAAATTAATCCTGTAATAGCGGGCTTTTTCTAGAGAATTATAACTAAGCATCTTCAAAATAATGCTATCGTGGTTTTAGATTTTATCTTCCAAGAGGAAACTCCCTACGTAGATTCTCTGATTGCTAATATCCATAACCCTTCAATAGTTCAGACTGTTTTTGAAATTATATCAATGGAAGTAGTAAAAAATATTGAATTAGATTATTTAGACCATAGAAAGATCTTTATAGACAAGCTATTTGATTGCGTGCTAGACTAAAGCAACAAAGAAAGATCTAAAGGTGCAGCTTCAGCTTTAAGTACAATACTAAATAATATAATAAGCGGAGAACAGAACATGATCTAAATTCCTTAAGCAGACCAGCTTATGCTAGCCTTCTATTAAAGCTAAAAATTAGAGAAGATTATTAGTTAGAGTGATGAAACCTTTAAAATTGGAATTGAATTTATAACAAGTTCAATTGAAATAGCAGCAACTAAATGTTTGGACTCATTATACTCTCAAGTAGCCCAAGAGTATATTTAAAAGCTCTCTTCTTTGATATTCGTTAAGTGTGAATAAATTCTTAAAGTTCCTTATGATAGAAGGATTACAATTTAATCTGGGTAAAGTATCTGCACACTTGGAGCTGATAAGTATAAAATAGTTTTGCAGATAAAGAAATTGACATAGCTGCAACTGCCAATTATTAATAGGTAAATATTAGAAAGTAAACTAATTGATGTTCTTTCTAAGGATTTAATTATCCAATACTAATATAACTCTTTCCTTCACGTTGCTTTGATTTAGATCATTCACAACTTACTCAAGTTGGATAACGAAACTTCTAATCCTTTAATGCTAGTGTTGCCTGAGTCAATTTTGTAAGCTAGCAAAGTAGATACACTTAAAGGACTTTGCATAAACTTAGTGAATAAGATTATAGAGCTATAGACAGAAACTCACAATTAGTTACTAAAGTCTAACACATAGTATCAGGAATTTGTAATGACAACTCTGTAGTCTGCAAATAAGCTTTACTCTGAAAAGCCTGTGAGATAGGATTAGTATCACTAGCCTTAATATGGAGATATGATTAATTAGTAATAGTCATATTACTATCAAAATCAAGATAACTAATAAATAGAAGAAAGAGAAAATGAAGTACATAATTTAGAAGAAGAATAACAGCATAATTTCTCCAACTAAATCGAAGAGCAATAACCTAATTAAGCTCAAATTCCAGGGGGAAACCTAAAATATTATAGCTCTAAGTTTGAATCAACGAAGGAAATACAACAGGAGTCTTAGGTGTAAATTTAGCAAGGATTCCATAGAGATTAATTTTGGAAAATTCAGTAGGTTATTGAAATTGATGAATTATGATTAAAGAATTCCATTTAAAGACTTAAAGCATTAAACTTAATTTCATATATATTTTAACTGTCAATAACACTATACGTTGCTCTTATTCTCCACCATTTTAAACTTCTATCAATACAAAATTTATTAATTTCAATAGAATTTGTCTTATAGAAACTTTAAAATAGTTAAGTCAGATTAAGTATTGCAATATCATACTGGCTAGAAAGAGTTCTGATAAAATAATGTTATAATGGTTTATTTTACTTCAACTTAAATAGATTAAGTTAATATAGTTTTCCTAAAGTTAATTCTACCAAGCAGATAGTATTTCAATTTGAAAATAAGGCTTAGTTTGTTTAAAACTACTATATTTGCAAATGAATAATGTAAAGTATTGAATCTATAAAGTTAATTAGATATTATATAACTTAAATAGTCGTTAATGTAGATATAGTAACATCATTATTAATCAATTTATGCCTATAAAGTAACTTCTTAATCTAAAGATTTGATATTGCTTTCATTATTAGATTAAGAAAATAAATTATTCCTAATCTACAGATTTTCTTTTTAAATAGAATATTAAAGTTGTAAAAATAATTAATGCTAGACCTATGATGTATTTATATGTCTGGTTATTATATTAAATACTAAGAAATTATTTTTGGAGAAAGGCAATAAAAACTTATTGGGAAATAAATATATTTATAAAATATGTGTCTTTAACTATGTAGAGATTAATCATTATAAGCATCTTAATTTGTTTACTTGCTGATATATTTTTTAAATAGAATGAAAAAAACTAGAAATTCAGAAATTTAAAAAATTAAAGATTTACAATCTCATCTGCTATTATAATTTTGCTTGATTTATAGATTTGGAGGAATATTTTCTTTATCTGAATCTTGTTCTGATTTCAATTTCATTTTGGATTATTTCTATTTTCTATTTTTCCTTTATTTCTGTAAATCTATTAATTGAATGTTTGAATCAATCTCTTAAAGTGGAACAACTTAAGCTTAATTATTGCAAATAGCTTTATCTTGTAAAGAATTTTATTAGACAGCTTGGATACTCTAGCAAGTCTATTATAATTAATTAATAGTTTGGTAGTTCTAATTAACTAGTATCTAAAGATTTTAACTATCATTGCTATAACTATCTTCAATTTACTTCATTGTCTATTCTATATTTTTAGAATTTTCTTGTATTTGCTTCAAAATAATGTCTCGAGATTCTTTTATTTCTTTATATTTCAAATGGATTAGATTTTCCAATCTACTTTCAGCTGTAACAAGAAACTCCTGAATGCTCTCTGTTAATTATTTTTTAAACTGCTCATTTCTAGACTCTTGTTATGAAACTGGTTGAAGTAATTTTTGGGTAGTATAGGCATTTTATTAAGAGACAATAGGAAAAGATTGCTAACGCAAAATATATTATTACTATGGTGCTTGTATTGTCTAAAATTAACTATAATTTCCCAGAGTATTTTAAGATTATTATAGCTATTGGCTTCCTACTAAATTTTGATAAAAAGGATATAATCCTTATTACTATATTTAGTTGCTGAAAAAATGCTAGTTTTATTGCATATTCTAACTATATATATCTCGCTAACTGTTTTCATAGTTAACCATCTGAAAAGGAAAGCTATACTACTAAGAAGATACACAGGGAATGTAGCTTTAATTTTATTATCTCAAACCTTATATCATCTATTGACTCTAAAATTGGTTATTAAACTCGTTTTCATCAACATTTAAATTGGAGCCTTTTAGATTGTTCATAATTTATGGTAAATAGGTATTTTTCCTTTTATGTGTCTCTTAATATCTTACTCAAATATCTTTTTAAATAAATATCTATTTTTAAAGATTAGATATAATCATTATGCTAATAAGATAGGAAAACTAAAACATGATTAATAATCTTTTTAAGCTTCTAGTTAATATAAGCCAAGCAAAACAATACTCAAACTATGACTTTAACTATTTATCAGAGTTTTAGATGATTCTAAAATTATTGAGCATATGATATCAGACATTGCTAACTATGCTAGATTTTACTCTCTTTTTTAATATTTTGCATAGCATAAATTAATTAATCTTCGTTTTAATTTACATTTATCTATTATTTACATACTACCATTATTAATTTTCAGTAATTCAAATATGTAAAATCATTATTGAATCATAAAAGGAGCAATAATCTCTCGTAATATGGAAAGTAATAAAATGCTAGATGTGGTATGAAATGTCTGACAAAATATATTTAATTTATTATAAAAGTTTAATTTTTTTTTGATTTATTAATTCAAAGCCAATCTTTAGCAGTCCAACTATTTGTATTGAAGCCAAATTCTTTAGCTATTTTTTGAACTTGATTGTAGCTATATTCGAATTAATTTTATTGGAGTCAATTTATGTAAGCAATTCTTTTATAGTTTCATTCGTTTTTAAATCCCATTCATTTGACATCGTTTTTTGCGATATAAAGAATAGTCATTCATACTTCGTCGCTTCTTGGAAGGCGTCTAACTTCTTCAGGCATTTTACTTCTGAATTTAGATTCTGATATTCCCCATGAAAGTAGTTCTTCACGAATATAAGGTTTAAAAAAAAAGGAAGCAGCATATGTTTCCCAGTTTGAGGCTTATGAAAGCATTTTCTCTTTACTCTATTCTATTCTACTTCAAATTTCAGGGACACAATAAATAGTATAAATATCTCCTTCACTCACATCAGCTCATTGAACAAACAAATCATTATATGAGTAATAAATATTTTCAAAGGCGCAAGTTAGCAAATCTTTATTAAGTTTAGAACTTAGTTGCTAAAGAACATCTCTTAGAGAAGACTACGCAGTAATCTCAACCTAGTAGACTGTATTGTTTAGTTCTATGTTAATTTTAATGTAATTAGAGTTATATTAGCCCCAGACTAAGGTAGAAGTAAATAATATGATAGTAGAGAGCAATGTAATCATCAACTTCATTTTATAAGTATTTAATTAATAGGTATACTAATTTTAAATCTCTAGCTTTACCTATTCTACATATTAAGACTGCTCTCGCTATTATACCAAATTTTATTTGGAGTGAAAATAGAAGCAAGAATTTAGGTAAGAAGATATCTGATATTTTATTCAATATAAGAGACTTTATTTTAAATGCTTGATATGATGCTTCTGAAATTTTTAGTATTTTTCATATTTTATAAGTAAAATACCATGAAATTGATATAGTTGCGACTAGAGCACTTATGTATTATATTATCTAATATAGTCTCATAGAAAAACACTATTAAGCCTGCGATAGTATTCATTTATCAGTAGGTAGGAGCTATTTAAAATTCTTCATTTAAAATAAATGGATTCAAGCCATTTAATAGCACTAGGAGTGACTGTTTTAGCAAGTATTCCTGTTTTTAAATCTCTACTGTAAAAAAGAAAATAAGCAGCTGATAAGAAAACTCAAGTTGCTAAAAAGCGCCTTACTTTTGTTCATACACTATAGTAGTCAATGAAAAGAGAACTGTTTACTACCTAGGCTTATAGTATGGCTGCTATCCCTCATTTATTTGATTTCATGGAAGGAGATGATTTTCCTGAGTATCAAAGTCCATTAGGCGAAGAGTATAGATTTATAAACCCTACCGAATTTGTTATTCAAAAGAATTTATTTAAGAACCTCGAAGAATTCAAAGATCCTAAAAACTTAATTAGATACATTAAAGCAGGTCCAAGAAGAAGCTTAGTGTTTGATCCAGCTAAAACTGTCGCTGCTATTGCTGACTGTGGAAGATTATGTCCTGGTTAAAATGTAGTTGTAAGAGAGATAGTTATGAATCTTTACTATAATTATGGTGTTAAGAAAATATTTGGAGTACCAGGAGGCTTATGCGGCTTTTACTAAAAAGATTAGTGGGTAGAAATAAATCCAGAGACTGTAATGAATATTCATAATGAAGGAGGAAGTTTCATAGAATAAGGGACAGATTTATCTCCTGATGTTAATAAAATAGTTGATTCCATTTAGAAACGAAATGTTAACCTGGTTTTCATCATGGGAGGATGGTCTACAAGCTAGAATTTAATTAGCATCTACTAAGAAATTAAGAGAAGAAAATTAATGGTTTCTGTCTGCTTAATTCCTAAATCAGCTGATAACTATTTTAATCGTATTGATAGAAGCTTTGGATTTGATTCTGCAACCGAAGAAGCGTGTAGATCTATTAATACAGCTGATGTTGAAGCTAATTCTTTTAAGCCTGGAATTGGAATAGTATAAGTTTCTGGAAGATATAATGGATTTATTGCTATGTGGGCTTCTTTAGCAAATAGAAATGTGAATGTTTGTTTAATTCCAGAATCTCCATTTGAATTAGAGGGACCTAAGGGACTTCTATCATTCATAGAAAAGAGATGCTAATAGAGAGGTCACGCTGTCATCGTAATTTCTGAAGGTGCTTATGTAGCTTGCCGAGATAGAGCTTTCACTGACAATACAGATTTCGGATCTTACCTTGAACAATAAATAAGAGATCATTTCTTGAGAAAAAATATAAATCCTTCAGTCAAGTTTATAAATCCTACTTATATGATTCGTTCTGTTGTAGCTAACTCATAAGATAAAATTCAAGCTGCTGAACTTGCAATTTCATCTACTCATGGTGCAATGGCAGGATATACCTCTTTTGCCGTTGGAAGAGTTAGTCGTGTTACATGTTATCTTCCAATTAAAGCTGTAATTGGAACTGAAAGAAACAAGGTTGACACTAAAGGTCCAATGTTTTAGAGATTATTGGCATCAACAGGATAGCCAACATTCCTAAATATGTGAGAACATTTCAAACTAAATAAAAATGAGTTTTAATAAATAATATCTTACTAAATAATTCTTAATAAATATAATTATATATTAATTACTATAAATCCGCTAGTTCAGAGAAAATCTATGCTTTCTATCAAATATTTGAAATGTTGATGCTTTTCTAGATTAATAGTTGAATTAGTCTTTCATTTCATATATCAATGAAAAATAGTTAAGCTTTATGATTGCAAATCTAAACTTATATAAAATATTAGCTATAAGCAAATTTATACGAATATTAAAGTATAAGCCTTTTTTTATTTAGGAGAATTTCTTTTAATATTTCAAATTTTATTATTTTCTATATTTTAATAAAAAATTTAATCTCTATAGATTAAGCTATTTTCTTTATATCTAATTAATTAGATAGTTATAAACTCATTATATAACACAAAGATGCTAAGTTTTGATATTTAATTCTTTGCTAAATAGTTGTTGATAAAATTGGCTCTATGGCTTTTAAAAAATTTAAGAAGGAAGTCTTAAACTTTACTATGCTTCTTCTTAATGTGAGGATTTTTCTAAATCTCTAAAATCCTTGAAGTAAAAATTTGCATTCTGAATATTTCTAATTATAACTAAGAAGCCAATAGTTATTCTAAGTTGTTAGCTTTATTTATAGCAATTTTAAGTATATTTAATAAGATGAACAGTCTATGCTAAATAAATTACTTTATTTACATACTTGAAGAAGCTTAGCAGGCATAAAGTATAGCATTTGATTATTAATTTTTTCTGGCATTATTAATTTTTTTGAAATTACTATTATCAATCTATTGAGATTCGAAATTTAAGTATTTATTATATCATTTTTTCTCAAACTTCTATGCTTGAAACAAGATCTTGTGAAAGAGTAAAAATAACTTAGCTTAATAAAAGAATTTTATTAACTTTTATATTTCAATAAATTCTCCTAATGTTTAGATTATTTATTTACTTATTTAAGTAGGGTTAACTTGCTTTTACTATTTAATAATTCATATAGTTTACTTTATAATTTCTATCTTTACGCACTTTTTTATAAACTTATATTATACTCTAAATGTAATGGAATTTTAAGCTTCACTAAATTTAATTAAGATAGATATTAATATTTCTCAAAGTTATAAATCAATGGACTAAAATGGAAAGTCAAAGTAGCAAATTTTTGTTTCTTTAAGTATTTAATTTTATCATTTTCTAGTTCTTTTTTTTTGAAGATAGTAAATTCTTTATTTTCTAAGAAATTGAATATTTTTTGATTAATGACTCTAAATTTAAAATTTATAGCAATTTTTTATTTATCAAGCGAAAATAACTAGCAAGTTTTCCCTGAAACTTTCTAGTAAATTTTTTTAACAAGATGAAGTTAATTTCAAAGTTTTTATTCTAATAACTTATATAAAGTAGAGTACAATCCTCTCTTGAAAGAAACTTTTAAGAATCCAATTTACTAGAATTTAGTATTAATGAGATATCCTCTTTGTCTATTTTATTTTGAAAATACTTAAAAAATTAGTAAAAATAAATAGAAAGCTAGTCTCAAAAATCATGTGTAGCTAAGAAGTTTTATTGTAAGAAATAATAGGGCCTTGTTGCTTGCTATTTAAGATGTGAATATATATTTTGCTTAAAATAATGGTTTAGATATTATATTTAAAAGAGTATATGTCTATTAAAAAATTGCTTATTAAGCTACATTCTATGTCAAGTAATTGCAAGCCTCTTTTAATTTTACAAGTTGCTAGAGCGGTATAAGCTTGAATAAGTTTCTTACATTTCAAAGACGTTGTTTGAGTTTGTTTACATAGCTAAATCAGAAAAATAGACCTATCATTATAGCCATAGAAAATCAGAGAGAAAAATGCAGTGATGTGGAATAAAAAAAATCTTTGTAATCTTGAGTTTCATTAGTAGTTAGAAGTGCAAATGCATCATCTATTGTATCTATCCAAATATTCAATTCTTCAAAATCATCCAAATGTTATAAATTTCCATTGATACATCCGTTAAACAAATCAATAGCACGTATATGAGCTAATTCAGCTCCTTACAGCATTACTCCACTAGCTAGTTCTGAACATATTTATTGCTGCAATTTAAAACCTTTGAAATTGCACATATTTTACTCAAAATAATCTTGATAAAATTGAACAACTTCACTATGATAGGAGTTTTTATGATCATTGAAATGAGCAATTAAGTCGTCATTGTCCTCTCTCAAAATTTTATCTCATATTTCTGCTAAAGTTTTAATACTCTCACCAAGAATCTAAGTTGAACCATTCATCGATACATACTCTCTAAGAATTCCTGAAGCTATAGATAAATCTACTCTCAAAGTATCTAGATACTCTACCAATTTAATTCTTTATGTTATTTCTTCTTATAATCTACTAAAAATTTATTCTGTCACAACTAAATAAACTATGCAACTACTAAACGCTAATACTAGAGTGAAAATAGACCTAAAATTTCCCTTTAAAGGAGCACAAATTTCTTTTTACTTTTTTTTCTTTTTTTCGCTTTTTGCAATTTATTTTTTATTTAGTTTCTATTTTGAAATAATAGATTAAGTCAAAGAATAAATACTGGATCTTTCCACTGTGATTTCATCTTTTGTACAATTTTTTCTACCAACATTTTATGCTTTTTCTTCCTATAATTAGTCGTTTACATTTCTCCCACTTGTGAGAGCATGTTCTTTCACAATTAATTAATCAGTTGTAGCTGGTTAACTTGTTTAGTTTTAGGGCTTTTAATAAACTTCCTAACTAGACTGTTTGTCGTCGCTCCTTCAATCAGTAATTTATAAGGATTAAAGTATATCAAGTTTAATCTTTCTGCTTATGCTGAAAATGATTTAAAACACTTGGTGTTCTGAGCTCTTTATTTTTTTAAGAGTAACTATCATAAAAGTTAAGATTGAGACACAGAAGAATGAACTAATGGCTAAACTAACAGTTCCAATATCAGTTTAGACTTAATCAGCATCTTTAGTTTTATCATTTATAATTTGGTAAAAATGACTTGACTCATGTCTGTAGTACTTTAGCAAAGGATTATATGCAGTATATATAATAAACTTCATAGCTGGATCTTTTGTAGACATCTTATCTAAGTCATCGTCATATTTAGATAGACAATAAAAAATGTGCTTATTTGTTGCTTGCTAGGCGTCCATCTAAATCTTAATTGATAAGTTATGTAAATCTGCTATATTAACAGTTCCAAAGCAGGTATCAATTACGTCACTCTAATGTTCCGATGGATACTAAATTCCACATAAGTTTTCCTAGATTAGACTCTAAATAGCTAAAGTGCTTTGATATAGTTGGTTTCTTTGATTTTATTCGAATTATTATTTGCTAATGTGTTGTATTTCCCATCTAGCACTTTCAAGTTTGTTTTCAGAAATTAAAGTTAGATATCTAGCAGATTCGCCTTATATGCGAATGTTAATAATTAGATTAGATAATGATTTTTAATAGTCCCAAATTGAGAGGAAGGAGTTTATTAGAATTTGGAACTCTACAACATAAGTTATTATAGTTACTAAGAACAGTAGAATTAATAGCAAACCTGAACACTTTAAAATTTTTATTTCCTTAGGATTTCTTAATTGCTGATTGGTAAACATTTGATGCCTCATCCTCTTTATAGATTTC
This sequence comes from Loxodes magnus, assembly GCA_946699065.1. Classification (NCBI taxonomy): domain Eukaryota; phylum Ciliophora; class Karyorelictea; order Loxodida; family Loxodidae; genus Loxodes; species Loxodes magnus. Next base: position 730,130 of record CAMPDV010000016.1, read on the forward strand.
TCAGAATTACTTACACTACACTAATAATTATAGTCTTCTGATTCATTAGTAGCCTGAATTGTCTTGGAATAACGCTCAAATTACTCTGATTAAATGGAAGTACTTTTCTTGATATTGTAGCCTAACTACAAACTTGAATTTTCTTGGAGAAGTACAGTGTAATAAGTCATATCAAGAATAGACTATTTTTAGACAGTGATTTAAATAAGAAAAGCTGGTATTCCTTGTATGCAGCTTTCAAATTATAATTACTCTAAAGGGAACTAGTTTTCTATTACTTTCCCAGATTATAAAGCCTTCAAAGCTATGTTTCTCTATTATATACTATCCTGCTAGCTTTTTTACTCGCTATGCTATTGCTAATTAGAGAGTTTGTCTATTTCCTTCTTGATAGTTCTCCATATTAAATCTTTGTCCTAAGAAGCACTTTCTAGAAATTACCTCACCTGCTTAAGAAATGCTTCAGTGCTTATAATGAAGAATAAAGTTTCAGTGGCAATATAAAATTCTTCGAACTAAATAAGAAGCTCTGGAATCAAGCAGCTTACGTTAACTCCTTCTTTCATTAGCTATTATGTCATTTAAATTGTAAGAATAGTAGTCAAATTCTAGGATATTCCTATAATACTTCTATCCTCATTAACGATTATTAGTCCTGTATTCTTTTGCTCTTCTACTGTCTGTAGAATTGCTATAAATTCAATCCCATCTTAATTATCTTTGCTCGGAAGCAAATAGGCTGTTATTAACACTGGTTGCAAAAACCCTTGAGAATTCAACGCATATTAGAGTCTAACTTTTGCAGAATAATTAATGCTCTTAGTTACTTAACTTAGTATTTCCTAATGCTTTTAAGCAATAAAGGGAGGCATTAGCAAATTAACAGATTTGCTTTCTATATACTTGTGATTATATCCCAGTAGCTACTCTATATTTTCAGAAACTTGAAGTATTTATCCCAAACTATTACTTTCAGCACTTAAACGGAAAATAACGGTTTCTTTGCTAAATAAGTAGTTAAATGTCTTTATATGAAGGAACTTCTACTAAGATCTCTATACTTCTTACCAAAAATGTCTTGTTTGCTGTTTAGTTTTATTAGCTTTAAGCTCATTCTGCTTAATGATGATTAGGTAGCTTCTGTAAATCTTCTCTACTTACTAGTTTTAAGGAGCTACTTTGTTCATTTACTTCAACTTTTCCTTAAATTTCTTCTATGCATTCTAGCATTATTAGGATTTCTCTAGGAATTCCTCCAAACTAAGGTTTTGCTACAGTAAGTACTGTCACAACTCTCTGAAGTTAACTTCGCAGTTGATCAAATCACTTTAAAGTTATTGAATATCATCTTCAAACTTCAATATTAAGATAGGATCAGTAAGCTCAGCTCCAAATAGTTTAGATCCCATATACTTCTAGTAGTTGTCAATGCTTTCCTGTATTACAGAGTTTCTCTTATTAATTAGAGTTTTATTTATAATTCCTTTTAAAATGCTAGCCTCATACTTCTACAGATAGCTTAGAGGAAGCTTTTCAGCCTTTATGATGCTAATCAAGGCATTTTAAATGTTATTTTCCCCATAGAAATATATCCTTGCTATTTCTAAGTAAAAGCTTCCTGAATGAACCTACTGGTGATCTAGCTGCTTTTAAATGTCTTGCAATAGCTTTATCAGCAACTAGTGCTTGTCTGCTTGCTAGTTCTTTTAATACAAGCACATAATACCCTTAGATCTGAAAAGACTCTATTATTTCTAGCAGTTTATTAGAGTCTTAACTTGGAAGTAAGCATTTATAGCTTGCTAGAGGCTGAAGTTGCTAAGCAAAGCAGTTCTTAAAGCAACTTTAGACTTAATAAGAGAAATAATGTTAAGAGTCTGAATTAGAAAGGTGAACAGTATTAGTATCGTATAAGTGTCAAATTATAGCTCTTTGTATAATAAGATACATACTATTAAGTTTATTCTTACCACGTTTAGTTAAATAAACGTTCTATTTACTAAAGCATCGTAAAATACTGTTCGATCTATCAAATAGTACGTCTAAATAATACCAAAAGTCAAGGATAATCAAATTAAGACTTCATACTTTTCAAGCAAATTTAGAAAGATTAATGCAACTATTTCAAGCATTATAAGTATTAGGCATTTCTGATTTAACTCACACCTGAATTAAAGCTTACGTTGATAAATAGTCTATGATGTTATACGAAATGTAGTTATAAAATGAGATACAGCAAAGTAACGACAAAAGCATACATCTATATTAATAGCTTACATTAACAGAGCTATGCCTATTATCAGTAAAGCAATACATGTTATTTCATTTTCCTTTATACCTTTTATAGGAGAAAGAAGTCATTCTGTCTAAAGTGGAATGATGACTCAGCACAATCATTTCAAAATAAACTATTTTGCTCATATTAGTAGTTTACTCTTTCACTCTCTCACATAGAGTAGTAGATGCATAACTGCTACGAAAGCGGCTATTGAGTATTTTCAAGCTTCAAAGTAACAGGTAGGTTTAACTCTTAAAATGCCTAATATATTGCTAAGAGGGGATGATATAAAATGAGGATCTAGATGATAACTAAAAAACTACAAAAAAGAAAAAATTAATATTCAGATAGCAGCAATTTAAGAAACTTCTTTACTGAGTATAAGCTCAAGAGAGTATAAGGATTTTGCCTTCTCAAATAGCTGTTTAATCTAGGATGACTACATTCTTTTCTATTTTTATTAAGCAATAATATGAATATGGAAATAAAAATGGGAGGATTAGTAGAAATAAAATTCTATATTTAAAAGTAAAGTCCTTATATAAAGTAATTATATGTTAAGTACTATCAACCTTTACTATTCATTCCTAAAGAGAATCTTCAACTATATATATGTAATTTACTTTAACTAAAAGATTCTTTATCTATCTTCTATTTTTTCTACAGTTCTTAAATTTTTATCTCATTAGAGTTATTTCTAAGTTATTTGTAAATTAGAATTGATTCTTTCGAATTCTACAAAGAAGAATGCTGACATTTAGATTTAATTAATAATTTTTGGATTTTTGCAAATTGTATATTGGTAGTGAAAAGAATAGAGAGGTAAAATGTGATATTTAGTAATTAAAGAATTTAAATATTTAACATATTCAAATTTCATATTTCACTTATTAGCCTATCACTACAAGTTGGTTCTATTACATATATCTTGAAAGTAGCAATTAGATATTATGTTAATAGTCAAATCTAAATTACTTAGAATAAAAATATTACTTACTTGCTTCTTTTAATTAAAATAGAAAAGAATCAGATAGCATTAAATAAGTAATTCTGAAAGATTATCTAAATTTTATGGATTTATAAAAGTATAAAAGATTATCTGTATAGTTACTTTTTATTGCTTATTAATAATCATATCATTGTGGCTACAGTTAAAGTTCATTAAGTAAAATTAGAAAAGCATAAAGTATTATTAAGCAAGAGATATGAGAAGGGATTGCCTAAACTAATTTAATTATATGAAACATACATGTTAAATTTATATATTATGGAAATAATGTTAAAATAATCAAATAATTACTTGTTTTTATTTTATCAGATTAATAAATCTAAGCAGAACTCAAATTAAATCAATTATTATAATAGTTAATTACAATGAAAACTATTTTGAAAAATAGATCTAACAACTATAATAGTTAATACTTAAACTTAGATTATTATAGATTTGTAATTATTTAGAATTCTTCCTTTCATACTATTTAAATAGAAATCATATGCTAAGCATAAATAATAAATCAGAAAATATATTAAATTATTAAATTTTCTAAGTGCTATTTAAATTTAACTTATTGACTAATCTCTCAAATACAATTAACTTCTATTTGTTAACATTTACCTAGTTGATCTTTATGAGACAATTATTTAAAAGCTTTATATTTTAATTATAGCTTTAACATTAATTTAATAGGGTTGATATATAATATCCTATAATTAGAGATACTAAATAGATATTTTTATCTAAATGATTTATCAAGCAAATAGTAATGGGTACTTTGATTCAGTACAGCTAATTAATAATTTTTAAGATATTAAGTTAAATTAAATTATGATAAAAATGGTTTGCTAAAATATTTAACTTATTTTACTTAACTCAAAATAGTATGGCCCCTTCATCTGATACAATCTATTTTTCTGATTTTAGTCATTCTATCTTTACATTTTTTCACATTAATTTTATTATTTTATCTATTTTCTTTTTAATTAATAATAGTTTTTCGTTAATAGAGACTATTAATATTTGGTTGCATTCAAGTAGTTATTTAATAACTTATGGTATATTTAATTAAATTTATTTGCTACAATTCTATCTTTTTTGATATATTTTTACTTTTTCCATTTTCTTTATTATAATTCTACTTTCTAGTCAATTCATTAATTTATTTACAAATTATAGACAATTATATATATCTTGGTATGTATCCATATCACCATATATACATTTATTCTTTCTTAATCTATATGTCTATTATAAAGATTTTTTTGAAGGATAAAAGATAAGCTCTGAGCTTATGCATTATTTAGATACTTATTAAGATATAATAAACTAATTAAAATTATAAAGATATAAATAAAATTAGGCAACTAAAAGATATAAATAAAGGGGAGTCTAAAGTCTTTTTATTTACAAGGAGAAATAATATCTTATGCTAAAATAATTAAAAGCACTTACTGATTTAATCATATGGAAATTATTCTTATGCTTATTTAAATTAATTATCTAATAAAAATACTGAGATATATTGATTCAGGCATATTATTTGCTAAATTTAGTTTAAAGGGATAGTAGTGGAAAACTATAGTGATTTAGTAATTAATTTAGAATTATCCCAATTATTTTATCTTATATTTTGATAATTTGCATATGAAATATTCCATATATCTGTGCAAGCAATATTGAAAATAAATTATTAGCTCTATTTTATAATAAGGAAACTGTGCTCTATTATAATTTTCCTTTACTTATAATCTCAGGTTAAACTTGGATAAATCTTCACATATTTTATTTCTCTACAATATTAGAGGAAATTTTAAATTATGGATTTAATATGAATTAATTATTTTAAGTATTTTTTCAATCATTTGTCGTTATAAAATAAAGATAGACAATTTAACATTATAAATATATATTAAAAAAGTATATTAATTATTTGTTATATACTTTCTTTTACAGGATTTTACATTTTATTAGATTATTAATATCAAACTTTCTTTGATAAAATTAAATTCTTAAGTTTATAATTTATAAATAATTTTTAATTATAATTAATCAACTTTTCCAAGCTGTTTTTATGCTAGATTTACTTTAAGCAAAATACGGTTTTGTATCTATTCTATGGTAGATTTTCTTTATAAATAAAATTATATAAAACCAAAAATTAATAGATAAATATCTTCTTTTTTATAAATAAGATATTATTAATCAGTTTATGCAAAGATAATTAGCAAAAGAAAATAATTAAAAGTTTTCTACCTTGGCGTATTATAGAATTCTAAAAAATAGATATTTTTAAATATTAATTAAACTAAAAGAATTAAAATACTAATACTTATTAGATATTAATTTTAATTAAAGGCTTATTAAATTATTTAAAATGTATCTAATTACTAAATTAGCTAAAATAATTTATTAAATAAACTTCAATTTCATTAACTCCTGCCTTTTATATTTATTTCTTAAATTATGTTAATTATCTATTAGATACGTGTATATAAAAGTAAAATTAAAGGTTCTTAACTAAAATTTGATGTTTGACACTAAATTATTTTTTCCTATTTTAATATTTCATCACTTTTTGAATAGCATTCAATTGTTCCTATTAATTAATAACTTTCTATGTATTCATAGTAAAATCTATTAATAAATACTTACACTTAAATCTTTTTAATTTATATAAAGTCCATTTAAAGATAAATAAATTTTAGATTATAATCCTATTTAATGTTTTGACTAAAAGATTTCTAATATTTAGAAGTGTGATATACATCTAATTTAATAATAATAAAATATATTACCATTTCTTCTTTTAAATCATATTATAATACTACAATTTATAACATTTTCTATAAGACTTATGCTTTGCATATGGATGCTTAATTAAGAAAATCAGCAAAAGACTCCTTCTTATTATATTTACTTTTATCAAAAAATTTAGATATTATTTTGAATATCAAAAACAGGCTAATATAAAAAAGATAAAGGGTTAAAATTAAATGATTAGCTCTCTTGCGTATTTACTTAAAGTTAGTAAATTCTTTTATGGAATAGATTGCTAAATGTAAACTGAAAATATGGTATATTTGATATTTCAATATGAATTTGAAACAAAAATAGAAATTAAATGATTATTATAGTTAAATTATTAAATAAACTAAATCCAATTTAGTTTAAAAACTCTTTATCATAAAAGTAATTCTCTTATTACTCAACTAATGATATTTTGAAATGTATTAATATGAGGAATATTTATTGCAATCCTAATAGAATTTTTTATGATTATAATGTATTTTTTAATAAAAGAATGTTATTAATATTATATTTGATAGCAAGGTAACTTATAACCTAGATAAAATATCAATAAGCGTTAAAATCTAAATTAAAATATAAACATTTATAAAGAATAGATGATATTCTTACGAAACCTTTTCAAATTTAAACAATTTTATAATCCTACTAACCAAAAATATAATATAATTTTAGACTAGCACATGTTTACATAAAACTGTATTAATATTTTAATAAATATGATTTAAGTTAATTAAAGAAAGATATAGCTAGTTAGAAATCTAAGCACAAAATGAATAATTTAACTATGCAAATTTTAGTACTTCTTTTACAAGATTTTGCTTAATTTTAGCAAGTTATAATATAAATTATAAGATAAATAATTTCTAAGCTATTCAACTAATTAATTTATAAAATAATTGAATTTTTATAAATAGTTAGAATGTTATTTTATTTGCAGTGACTATACTTTCTTATTTATCTTTAAATAATTTAATATATTTAGCTCCTGAAAGTAATGTAAAGAGTGAGATTATAATTTTTAATAAAGTTCTTAAAATTTAAAATTTGATAACTTTTAATTTTTTTCTCCTTCAGATTCTTCATACGATGTATAATAATCTACCAAACTTATTGACTCTTATTTTTAATTATTTTTTTCTTAATAAAGCTTATTTAAATTAATTTAATCTAGATGCTCTTAAATTTAAGAATAATTCAAAATCTCAATGAAAGAAATTACCTGATTCAATAAATTATGTGTAGATCTTGTTCAACCTATGGCCTAAATATTTAATCAATCTTATTTTAGCTATTTATTTTCTTCGAAGCATAATTAGGAAGAAATAAAGGATAAATGAATATTTACTATATTAGACCAAAGTCTTTTAATTTATAAGTTTTTCTTAATTTATTTGCTAAAAATATTAGGGACAAGTATAAAACTTATTTTTGACTTAGATATATATTTCTATTTTAAGAATTCATAAATGAATATCTAAATCCTTTATGATTAAGATTTATCTTATACTATTTTGGCTTAGTCTTATACTTATTATTATTAACATAAAAAATAAAATACTAGGAAATTAAACCTTTTATATATTTATCAATTATAAGATTAGGATAAATTAATTATTTCATTATAATATATAAAATGGATATTGGCCGCGTCAGAAAAACTAGTAGGTAATCCGGTGAAGTGTATACTTCATTGCGAGTAATTTCGCACTAGATGCCACCAGGGAAGGGTGGATAAGCTCCATTGAGATATGCCTAACTTACCCCGAGGATTCTCTCTAGCAGTATGAAAGTTTGACTGACAGGTCTTCTAATTAATGACTTAATAACTAATTCTTATTTGGACCTTATTCTAGAAGACTAAGCATTTGACTCAAGATTTAAGAATATTTTTTAATAAGAAGATTCCCCATTTGGAGAAGCTGACATGACTCATTGGACTTCTAGAATATTAACAAGAAACAAGAGAACATCTTCCTTAATATTGAATATTAATATTGAAAGAACTGTACACCAATGAAGTAGTACGCGCTCTATAATCATTTTTTATTTATTTATTATTTATTAGTTAGTGTATGGAAAGTTATTTCTACAGTGATATTTATAATGATAAAATAATAGCAGGCTTACTAAATTAAATTGATTGAATAATTAAATAATTTTTTTAATAGATATTTTAGAATTTTAAAAATAGCTTGTCTTTTAATGTATAAAATCAAACTACTAATTGTAAAACATTTGGCAAATGCATCATAACTTTAAGTATATTTGAAGTTTACTTTCAACTAAAATAGAATCAAATTACTTAGAGTTAAGAAAAATAATAATTGTTTTTAATATCTTATTTTATTCTCTAGTTTATTACTTATCTTTTCTATATTAGAACTAAAATTATGATTTATTTAAAAGGCTAATTATTATTAAAACTAACTTAACTATCAAAGTTTAAATATAATAGTTATTTGTATATTAGTAATATTAAAGCAACTAGGGATATTTTAAACGTAATAAAAACAAACATAAGCTGAATTTTTAATTCAATCTAAAATACTGATTTAAGTCTTATTAGATAGCAACACCATATATCTCTATAATAAATAAATAAAAAATGATTATAGAGCGCGTACTACTTCATTGGTGTACAGTTCTTTCAATATTAATATTCAATATTAAGGAAGATGTTCTCTTGTTTCTTGTTAATATTCTAGAAGTCCAATGAGTCATGTCAGCTTCTCCAAATGGGGAATCTTCTTATTAAAAAATATTCTTAAATCTTGAGTCAAATGCTTAGTCTTCTAGAATAAGGTCCAAATAAGAATTAGTTATTAAGTCATTAATTAGAAGACCTGTCAGTCAAACTTTCATACTGCTAGAGAGAATCCTCGGGGTAAGTTAGGCATATCTCAATGGAGCTTATCCACCCTTCCCTGGTGGCATCTAGTGCGAAATTACTCGCAATGAAGTATACACTTCACCGGATTACCTACTAGTTTTTCTGACGCGGCCAATATCCATTTTATATATTATAATGAAATAATTAATTTATCCTAATCTTATAATTAATAAATAGCGCTAAATTAAAATAAATAAAAGTTTACTTTTCATTTATCATTAGATAACTTTAAGGATAGTTTTAAAATACTTTAATTAGTTTAAATAGTTATTTAAGAAAAGAGTTTTGTTTAAGTTAAAAGATGAAAGGCTTTTTATTTTGTTTAACTATACAATTTACTTTAGAACATTTTGCAAAGCTTTATTTTTTTGAGATTATAGCATAATTACTATTAATCTATATTACCTAGATTATACTACAAAAAGTCTTCTATTCTTATTACTTGCCTCCTTATTAAAAGAAATTAATGAATATTAAATAATATCAATGTTTATATATTCAAAAATGTGAGATAATATAAAGCTAAACTTCAAAATTACAGTTTAGTAAAGTATTTAGATTTATAAACGATAAATAAAATAAAATCTGATTTAAATTAGATATTGTATTATGTAGCAAAAAGTATTAAATGTAGATGAAGCAGAAGTAAAATTATTCTTTAAACGCATTTATTGCTATAAGGGATAATATAATCACAATATGCTTTGCTATGGACATTATTTGATATTTAAACATTTTCATTTATATTTAGTTTTAATTAAAGATAAGTTTAAATGTTATTTAAATAAGTATTTATTACTTATTGTTAATTTAATTATAAAAAATGATTTGGCCTGTATACCTTTTCATTTTGTCATCTGTAACTTGGGCTCACAACAACGGAGCAATCAATTTCAATATTAACGGCGTAAACAAAAAATTCTATGTTATTTCGCCTAATTGGGCAGCAACCAAAATCTCCGTTAATGGTTCTGGAGTTACTCTTCACCATAATGGTAGAGCTTATATTGCTTCTTCAGCACGAGAGACACTTGACGCTGATAATTATCATTAATTCTCATTATTGGGAAAAACTTTAGCTTATACAGTTGATTTATCAACTGTTGGCTGTAGTTGCAATGCTGCTCTATATTTCTCTTCTATGCCAGGATATGATTCTTCCGGAAAATAGGCACCTTCTGAAGGTGGTGACTTTTATTGTGACGCTAATTAAGTAGGAGGAGTTTGGTGTTGGGAATTAGATACTTTAGAAGCCAACAAATATACAATGGCTTCTACTCCTCATAAATGTGACAGTTAAGCTGGAAAATACATTAAGAATTGCGATAAAAGTGGCTGTGGAACAAATGCATGACGTGTCGACAATAATGGAATGTGTCCAGATAGCCGCTGCAAAATAGATACTCGACATGCTTTTAGACATGAAATAGCTTACGAAGCAAGTAATGGAAAATTAATTAAAATTCATAATAAACTTTCATAAAGCGGAAGAACTTTCGAATTTAATGCTTGTACCGATTCAAATTATTTAAGTACAATGTCAGATACTTTAAGCAAGGGTATGGTTCTAATATTTTCACTTTGGGGAGATAGTTGGAGTTCAATGTCATGGTTAGACTAGATGACTGGATGTACTGGAGATTGTAGCAAGAATGAATGGGTAAAGTTTAGCGATATATCTATTTCAGGTTCAGGTCCTACTCCAACATAATATGAATATGGAGATGCTTGTGCCCATTCTTATGACGGATAGTGTGGATAAAGTTGTGCAGCTTCAAACTGTCGATGGAGTTGGCCAGTAGATGACCCAGCAAAATGGTCTTCAAAGGATGCAGACTGTAGATGCAAGTCTTCTTTATAGGAAGAGCTATTCCTCAACTGAGAACTCTTCATTTAATTACTTAGAGAATATAATAAAAGATTTAAAGTATTATCTAAAATACTTATTAATGTTACTTCATATTATAATACTATTTCTTCTTTCTAAGCGTTTCATCATTTGCTTAGATAAAGTTAATTTCTATTAATTTGAAGTATTTTACGCATATAGGTTTAATAGCTACAAAATGTATAAATGTATCGATAGCTTTGTATTCCAAATAATATTTCTTAGAATATTGTGCATATTAAAGATAACACTTATTTATTTTATAAGTTAGAGAGTATTATAGTTTAACTAGAGGAATTAGAATATAGCATTAGCAAGCCAAATAATTACTAAAGCCATATATAGATTTATTTTTAGCTCTGTAGCATTTAAGCTATAAAAGTTATATTTCTATAATTTAGTAATTAATCCTTAGCTTTTAATAGAAAATAGCAGGATTGATTGCATAAAAGGCAAAATGAATGCTAAAGATTTAGTTAAATAATTAGGTTTAACTGTAATATATTTAAGTATTGTACACTTTTAAATTAATATGATCTATATTTAAAATTAAATAGCTTCACATTAGTTATATATTAGGATTTAGCTATTATTTTAACAGCTTTATATTACTTAAAGTAGCCCTAGAAGGGAAAGTCTTTAAATTAGTATAAGAAGAACTACTGTAGAATATAGGAGATTAAATTAATGCTCTAGTTTAAAACTAAGATAGTGATACACTAAGACTTAATTGGTCTGTTTCAATTATATTTAAACAAATAGGCCTATAAATATAATACCAGATGGATACCCAGCAATTATTAAAAGATACTAAATAGAAATATACAAAGAAGACTTAATAGAGCTGTTTTATTTTTATTAGGTAAGAATCTATTATATAGATATCTTAATTCTAAGTCTGTCTTAATAGCTTTAGGTTGTGAAGAGAATGATAAAGATAATCTGATTGGTAGATTTTTATATATTTTAAGTCTAAATATTTAAAATGCTTTTAAATAAAGATTTTACCATTCTCCACTTTAAAAGTTAGCAACCTAAAATCTATTTAGTTCATTAGTAGGATTAATATTATAAAATTATCTCTATTTGCAAGATTGAGAAGAACCCTAAATAAGAGTATCTAATGCCATATAATAGCAAAGATAAGATAGTTGCTTATGTATGTAAACTTAATAAAGCATAGCCTTAGTTTAAGTTTATTAACTATTATTTTTAAATTAAGATAGTTATATGTAAACTTTAGCAAGATATTGCATATTGATTCAGGATATCTGTTTGTATTTACTTCTAAAGTGGATTGAACATAAAAGGAAGAAGATTTAACAAAGTTATAAGAAGTTAAGATGTTTTATTTATTATATTCTGCTCTTTTAATGACTGGAAGCATCTATAAAGATTGATTACTCTAATTTAAACATTTCAACAACTTTAGCTATTCTTCCACATTAGAGAGGAACTTCTAATTTAATAATACTAATGAAGAAGAATAGAATTACTAAGAGTATTATTTATTTAGAGTAGAGTATAGCATATGATATTCTTAATATATTTGCTATTAATTTAAAATAGTTGTATTCTAGGTATATAAGGCAGAACTATTCCTTTGCATTTAATATTAATCTTTATATGCTTCTTAATTTATTTTGATCTATCATTTTTATTAAGTTAAGTTATTAAAGTGTTAAATCCTGCAGACAATTAATAGGAAGAAAGCTTTTATTATAGATTGAAATATAATAAATTATATAAGTATAAGCTTTACATAAAAGCTCTGTTTTGTTTGCTGTATATTCGAGTCTAACATGCATAGCTTGTATCTATAACTAATGCTAAATTATATAAATTAAACTACTTAATAAATGAATCTTAAAATAAAGACATTAATAACACTCTTTATATCCTTATTAATTATAAGAAGCTTAATTAATAAATAAAGAAGTTAGGATGATAAATGTTTAATTAGCTAGATGTATGATATAATTTTTAATTAATAACAATTTTATATAATTTCTTAGTTTTAATTAAGGATAAAAGCAAAAGTTAACTTTAAGTAAGTTATAACTTTAGATTTTAACTATCTTCTTATTTATTTTCTTTAAAAATATAGCTACTTAAATATATATAACTTAAAGTGCTAAGTTGGTCATTTATAGAATTAATTAGATTTAGAAATTTTAAAGTAGATCACAGAAATAGCACTCTCCATCCACAATTTTATAATATAATATCTCCATTCTACTTCTCCAGCTTTTGCTTAAAATCTTTTTATTAATTTAAATTGCTAAAGGCAATCTCGCATCCTTTAGAGAAATAAAAATGGTAAGAGTGACATTTCTAAGCTATCATAATTCAAGAAATTAGCCAGATAAGCTTGTTTAAATAGAAGAAAGATATAAACTAAAATCAGGCTTAGTGAGTAAGGTTTTCTAGATCCATCACACTTATGTAGTTCTTGTTTTCTCTTCTGGAAAGAAAATCAGAGTTGACAAATTATACGATGTAAGAAAGAAGCAAGGAATGTTACGATTTCTTGATAGTTACGATTGAACTTCAGATAACGCTACTTATCTTCGTAGAAGGACATAAAATGTAAAAAATCTTGATATCTAAAGCGTATAGGAAATTCTATAGGAATTCAATCAAGGCTATGATATTTTTAAGCAGAATTGCTAGCAAACATCTTAAGCTATCTTAGAGTAGCTAGAAAGCAAAAACATATCAGAATGGTTATAAGCAGGAAATAGAATAAATTACTACTAATAATATAGCTACTGTACTAAAATGGGAGAAATGAATTATTTTCTAAGCTCTTCGAGAGATTTACTTGTCCCCAGAATGCCAATTATAATCCAACAGTAAATAAAGCGTATACTGTATGGTTTTATTCCTAATAGACTTTGATTAATAAACGTTTAATATTTATTCTTTGGACAAACTATTGTTAAGCATTTATTTATTTCTATCCTTATTATAAAAGAAGCTTTTTATTATTATACATTATTCATAACTTCTTCTTTACATTAATGAAACATTATCTTAAAATAAGATCTTTATTTAATTAAATTAAAGGATATTTCATATAATTTATATTGCTTATAGTATAATAGTACCTTAATCTTTTAAATCGCTAATTTTCAAATCTGCTTAGGAAAGGCAACTGATTCAATATTTTAAAGAATAAAGTTTAAATAAATCAAAAGAATACGAATATATGAGGAGACATAAGGGAAACTGAAACAATATAGAAGTTACTAAATAATAAATTTACTATATTAAAAAAATAGGCTAAAATCATTAAAATCTAAAGTGTACCCATAAAGTACCAGTATGTAAAAAGAATAATAAAAGCTAGTATTTAAAACAATTGCTTTTTACTAATACAAATCATAGTAAAAGATTAATCACGTAATTTTATTTCAAAACTAAAATTTCTGTCTCATCTGTTTAAGAACTTCAATATCTTAAAAAAAATCTTCTTCAGGCAAATTTCTTATCTATCTATTTAGACCAATAAAGAAGGTAAAGCAATAATTAAAATAAAGCAGACTAAATGCTATTTGGATATATGTCAACAAAGCTTTAAAAGAAATATAATACTTTCAATTTTAAACTGCTTAAATAAACTTTCATTTATAAGATTTTAATTTAATCTCCAAATTAGCCTTATAACTTAAAGGTCTAGTATAGCTAAAAAGTTATAACTAAATTATAAAAATAAAATTACAATTTTGTATTAATCAAATAGACTTATCTTTTAGAAATGTATAATATAAACTTAAAAATTTTATCTATAAGCACTTAAAATACATTATACACAAGCAAAGTAATTTAAAGGAATAAAATTAACATGTTGAATGTAGTATAGTAATATAGTTAGATGTTTATTATGCTTTACCTTTATTTTATTTATATTCTGCTAAAGTTATTTAAATATAGCTTATTTTTACATTTTATAGATTAATAACTTGCTCTTCATCTAAGAGACAAAACATATGAATAATTATAGCAAAATTAAATAGCAACTTAATTATCCCTAGAAGACTTTTTATTTAATAAAATTCTAAACATTTCTGATAAATTATTAAATTAGATCAATTGGATATTTAAAGATAACTCCGCCCGCTTATCAATAATTAAAAATTAATATTAATATGTAATAAAATTACTCTTAAATATAAATATAGCTAGCTCTTGCAAGATTATAGAGTTATTTTTAACGTAACCAAGCATGATTTTTATAGTGAAGTAATAAGATCCAAATAAAACTTATCAAATACTAAGGAAAAATACTAGAGTACATAAAAGGTAATTACTTTGCTGTTTTCCCATTAATACTTCTAAGTATACAAATATTTTGCTGATTTAATTTTTTATCTCTAAGAATCCTTTTAGTTTAATAACCAAATTCTATCTAAATTTTGAAATAAAAAGATATGGGATGAGTACATTTGATAACTATTTTATCTGAGGATGATTACGTATAAATTAAGAGGATTATTAGAACTGTAAAATGTAGTAACTAATGCTAATGCATCTACTTTATCACTCTTATTTAAATTATTAAAGCAGTGCTATATGAAACTATAAGCTTATTATTATATTATCTTTAAAGAATAGTTACTTTTATAAGCTATAAAAGCTTAAAAACAAGTAATTCCTAAAATTAACTTAATAATAAAAGATAGAGGGCTAGTAAAGCATGCTAATAAGCAAATGACTATGATTATTATTCTTTATTTTTATAAAAGCTTTATTTAAATTTATGGATAGCCATCTATTAAAGAATTAGTTACTAAATAAAAGATTAAATTGAAGAAGATTAGTTTCTTATTATAATAAAGCTAGAGATTATTTAATATTCTAAATAGATATGAAAGAGAGTTTTTAGGTTTATTAATTAAGATAAAAGAAAATCTTCATATTTATGTCTAATCTTATGAAGGCCATTAAATAACTAAGTATATTTTTATCTGATATTAATCAATATTTTCTACAAAACCTAAGGCAATTAAATACATTTCTTTAAATTACAATAAAGAAAAATAATAACTCTAAGAATTTCAATTTATAAGCAAAGCTGAAAGACTAAAGATACAATCTAGTGAGATATCTCCTAAAGAAATTTTATACATTTCAATTCCAACAAAAGGGTCAAATTATCTCGTAAGAAAAATAGCCAAATTTAGTTAGTTTCAGATAAATTATAAGCAGGAAGTGTTAATTTATGAACTATTCAAAGCAAATTATATTAGATTTTATATAGTAACACTGAATTTTATTTTTAAGGCAGAAACTGAATAATAAATTAGTAGTCATAAAATAAAGTTGAAGTTAAGATGCTACTTAAAAGAATAAAGACATAATTTTCACAAAACATTTTAAGATTAATGGATTATTCTTGTATTGAGATTATTATAGCAATAAATATGATTAATAATAAAAAGATTAGTTCAATTAAAGTAATCAATTAATTCTAATAATTTTATTTTTATTCATATAAATATTAAATTATGCTAATCTTCTAATCTTTTATATTATCTTTCAAATACTTCTAAAAGTGTAAATTTAAAAAATCCTATTTAAAAATAGCCTATTACAAATTTTTTGATAATACGACAGTTCCTTTTCATAACCTAGACATAATTATATTTAGTTTTCATACTTAAGATAAGAATAAATCTAAATACAAAATAACTAGCCAAAATTTTTTGCTTCTTGTAATTAAAAGAATAATAAGCAAATTACTAGCTAACAGAATTGCAAAATTTTATTTATAAGCAATTTCTTTACTCTTCAGTCAAAATATTTCTCCTTTTTATATCTATTTTTGCTCTTCTATATGATAAAAATTAATCTTACTTCTATAGTCGTCTTCCAATTTTCTAAAATTAAGAATAGAAATAATTTGTAGTTTTTTAGTTATCATCTAGATCCTCATTTTATATCATCCCCTCTTAGCAATATATTAGGCATTTTAAGAGTTAAACCTACCTGTTGCTTTGAAGCTTGAAAATACTCAATAGCCGCTTTCGTAGCAGTTATGCATCTACTACTCTATGTGAGAGAGTGAAAGAGTAAACTACTAATATGAGCAAAATAGTTTATTTTGAAATGATTGTGCTGAGTCATCATTCCACTTTAGACAGAATGACTTCTTTCTCCTATAAAAGGTATAAAGGAAAATGAAATAACATGTATTGCTTTACTGATAATAGTCATAGCTCTGTTAATGTAAGCTATTAATATAGATGTATGCTTTTGTCGTTGCTTTGCTGTATCTCATTTTATAACTACATTTCGTATAACATCATAGACTATTTATCAACGTAAGCTTTAATTCAGGTGTGAGTTAAATCAGAAATGCCTAATACTTATAATGCTTGAAAGAGTTGCATTAATCTTTCTAAATTTGCTTGAAAAGTATGAAGTCTTAATTTGATTATCCTTGACTTTTGGTATTATTTAGACGTACTATTTGATAGATCGAACAGTATTTTACGATGCTTTAGTAAATAGAACGTTTATTTAACTAATTTGCTAATGCCTCCCTTTATTGCTTAAAAGCATTAGGAAATACTAAGTTAAGTAACTAAGAGCATTAATTATTCTGCAAAAGTTAGACTCTAATATGCGTTGAATTCTCAAGGGTTTTTGCAACCAGTGTTAATAACAGCCTATTTGCTTCCGAGCAAAGATAATTAAGATGGGATTGAATTTATAGCAATTCTACAGACAGTAGAAGAGCAAAAGAATACAGGACTAATAATCGTTAATGAGGATAGAAGTATTATAGGAATATCCTAGAATTTGACTACTATTCTTACAATTTAAATGACATAATAGCTAATGAAAGAAGGAGTTAACGTAAGCTGCTTGATTCCAGAGCTTCTTATTTAGTTCGAAGAATTTTATATTGCCACTGAAACTTTATTCTTCATTATAAGCACTGAAGCATTTCTTAAGCAGGTGAGGCAATTTCTAGAAAGTGCTTCTTAGGACAAAGATTTAATATGGAGAACTATCAAGAAGGAAATAGACAAACTCTCTAATTAGCAATAGCATAGCGAGTAAAAAAGCTAGCAGGACAGTATATAATAGAGAAACATAGCTTTGAAGGCTTTATAATCTGGGAAAGTAATAGAAAACTAGTTCCCTTTAGAGTAATTATAATTTGAAAGCTGCATACAAGGAATACCAGCTTTTCTTATTTAAATCACTGTCTAAAAATAGTCTATTCTTGATATGACTTATTACACTGTACTTCTCCAAGAAAATTCAAGTTTGTAGTTAGGTTACAATATCAAGAAAAGTACTTCCATTTAATCAGAGTAATTTGAGCGTTATTCCAAGACAATTCAGGCTACTAATGAATCAGAAGACTATAATTATTAGTGTAGTGTAAGTAATTCTGAGAAATCTATAAAGAGGATGAGGCATCAAATGTTTACCAATCAGCAATTAAGAAATCCTAAGGAAATAAAAATTTTAAAGTGTTCAGGTTTGCTATTAATTCTACTGTTCTTAGTAACTATAATAACTTATGTTGTAGAGTTCCAAATTCTAATAAACTCCTTCCTCTCAATTTGGGACTATTAAAAATCATTATCTAATCTAATTATTAACATTCGCATATAAGGCGAATCTGCTAGATATCTAACTTTAATTTCTGAAAACAAACTTGAAAGTGCTAGATGGGAAATACAACACATTAGCAAATAATAATTCGAATAAAATCAAAGAAACCAACTATATCAAAGCACTTTAGCTATTTAGAGTCTAATCTAGGAAAACTTATGTGGAATTTAGTATCCATCGGAACATTAGAGTGACGTAATTGATACCTGCTTTGGAACTGTTAATATAGCAGATTTACATAACTTATCAATTAAGATTTAGATGGACGCCTAGCAAGCAACAAATAAGCACATTTTTTATTGTCTATCTAAATATGACGATGACTTAGATAAGATGTCTACAAAAGATCCAGCTATGAAGTTTATTATATATACTGCATATAATCCTTTGCTAAAGTACTACAGACATGAGTCAAGTCATTTTTACCAAATTATAAATGATAAAACTAAAGATGCTGATTAAGTCTAAACTGATATTGGAACTGTTAGTTTAGCCATTAGTTCATTCTTCTGTGTCTCAATCTTAATTTTTATGATAGTTACTCTTAAAAAAATAAAGAGCTCAGAACACCAAGTGTTTTAAATCATTTTCAGCATAAACAGAAAGATTAAACTTGATATACTTTAATCCTTATAAATTACTGATTGAAGGAGCGACGACAAAGTTGAAAAACTTTAAACTTATACGAATTCGAAAAATTTAATATCTGGAATATTCGGATGCTAATGCCTTTACAACTATAGTAGGAATAGGGAAAAGGATAATGAGAATGAATTAAATAAGTTCTTACATTATTCTCTCTGATTTATATTTGCTATTACCTTAAGTTCATTTACTTAGATTAAGTTTTCCAACAAGATGAAAGAATGCTTTTGAAATTGAGGATGCTAACTAAATTTATTCCACACTAGATACTATTGAAAATTAAAAATGCTTATTTACCTAGCATACCTTTAATTTTTTGTAATAGTAATTTTAGATTTTGTCTCAGTAAACGTCATTTATAAGTTAGTTGTAAATTATAATTAAATAATTTAGAATGCTACAAAGAAAAATAGTTAATAATATATTTAATTAGTTTTGATTTGAATATTGATAATAAAAAGAAGTGAGAAGTAAAGAATGATACTTAGTAACTAAACTAATTTGAATACTTTAAATAATAAAATTTAATAATTCTTTTATTTAGAAATAAAAGGTTATTAATCAATTCATACAAAGATCATTACTAAATAAGACCGTTTAAAAGTTTTGTGGTTTGGCGTATTATAGAATATTCAAATAGATTAATACTCTCAAATGAAAATTAAACTAAAAGAATTAAAAGTAAAAACAAATTAAAGATTTATTTGAATAATAATGGCTTATTGAATTATTCAAATGTATGTAATTACCAAATTAGCTAAAATATTTATTAAATAGCCTTAAATTTAATTATCTCCAGCCTTTATTAATTATATCTTAAGTAATGTTACTTATCTAATAGATACGTATTTATATGATTCTAATTAAACATTCTTACCAAACATTTTATTTTTAGTTTTAATTTTCCTGCTTATAATATAGCCATCACTTCTAGATTAGCACTCTTTATTGTTATTTTATTAAAGTAAGAGCCTATCTTTGAAAACTTGCCAATATCTTAAAAACTAGACATCTATATTTAGTAATAGCATTTCATATGTTTTAGTTTAACCTTAAAAAGAATTGATTAATAGTATTTAAGACTACCCTTACTTTATGAAAGCTAGAGATATAGTAAATTATAAATGTATTTAATATAAAGTAAAATGGCACCTAAGAAATAATAGACCTCTATTAACGAATACTTAAAAAATAAGAATAACCTAATTTAATTGAAGAATAGCCTTAATAAGATAAAGATTAATAATCTAAGGAATCCTTTGCATAATCAGTTCAGCAAAGGATATCAAATATCCAATATGACTTGAAAAAGCAAAGATAAAAAATAGAAAATTTAGAAAACTTACTAGAAAAATTAATGGAATAATTAAACCTATAATTCCCATCCATAGATTAATCATTAAATAAAATCTAATCGTAAATAGTAATTAAATTGGAATAAATTGATAAATAATTTAACGAAGTCCCTCAAATGTTCCAATTTCATTTTTCTTAAATTGAATATCAAATAAAGCAACTTTAAGAAAAAACAAGAGTAATAACAAGTAATAATTTAAAAATTATAAGATTAATAAGATTAATAATCAAATATCCCAATGGAAATCGAATCGGAATTCTAATAATAAGAAATAAATAAGATCAATTATTATCGCAAAAAGATTCGGTGCTATTTATGCTAGAAAAATCATTGCTGGAAGAAACAAGAAATTTAAAAAATTAACAAGTAGTAAACATTAGGCTAACTTTTCAGAATATGACCAACAAGAACAGGATAAGTATACAGAAAGAAATTCTACAACTCAAGAAACAACGAGTTTTATAAAAATGGAAGAAGAAACTATAACGATAATTAGTGGATGAGGGAGAGACAAGGATGGCGGACTAATGTAGTCCTACGCAGTCCTTTAGTTCAGGAAAGAGCAGGAACAAAAACAAGTGAACCCTGGAGCTCTTTTCTAAAACTATAAACTTAATTTTATCCTTTTTAATATAGCTAAATTATGAAGGCTATAAGCTAATAATTGTTGTCATTATAACTTTCATTATGTATTTTAGAATTACATTATAAATATGTCTTAACTAGTTTTTCTTAGCTTTAAGATATTAATGATACTTTAGCCTTACTAATATTAAAATAGATTATAATATTTAAACTTAGACTCTTAAAGTTAAGCTTTAATTATCATAAGGACTAGTAATTTAAGAGTAATAAAGCATAAATAGTTAAATAAAGTAAGAAATTTAAAATAATCCTTATTTTCCTAATGCACCAAAAATTTATTTTCTACTTTTATAGAAAAGTCAACTTATATCTATTAAAGGTACTTTGGCAAACAAAACTTCGCTAGAATAAAACATACTTTGATTAATGCACATAAAAGATATACTATTTTAAGGTTCTATAATTCCTTAATAAGCCTAATATCTTATTAACTTAATGAAAATTAAAGAAGTAGCAATAGCTACAAATTAAAACTAATTATTTTAATAAATAAAAGAATTTCTATTTATTATAAGATAATTTAGGAATAGCCTAAGAATACTTTAAATAGTTAAGACTGATCTTTAACTAAGAATCATCTTTAAGCAAAAGTCTAAAATATTTTTAGTCTGTTTAGTTTTGTAATTTACTTTAGTGTATTTAAAAAATTTGTGAATATACCACAAGTATTATTAACCTATACATTAAGATTTAATTCTAACCATAAAAATTAAATTAATATAAGCAGTATAAAAATTTGAGAGTTGAAGAGAGTTAATAAGATTGTAATTTAGTACCAAGAGGGACTGCTTAAAGAAAAATGCAGATATACAAATGTCTAAATAAATAAAAATGAAACTAGGCATGATGTTTTATTTTATATTCTGCTTGAAGTTGTATAAAATAAAGCTAAAGTAAGATGCAAAAATTTGATTTACTTCTTTTTTTATTATAAGATAAATATTTTAGTTGTATAGATGTTTTAAAATGGATATCACTTTGCAATTGGACAATTTTAACTATATGGAATTAAATTTACAAATAAATTAAAAATTTTATTTAAATCAATATTTATTACTGCCATAAAACTTAATTATAATAAATGACTTGGCCAGTATACATTTTCATTTTGGCATCTGTAAGTTGGGCTCACAACAACGGAGCAATCAATTTCAATATTAACGGCGAAAATAAGCAACTCTACGTTGTCTCGTCTGATTGGGCAGCAACCAAAATCTCTGTTGATGGTTCTGGACTTACTCTCCGTCATGATGCTAGAGGTTATATTGCTTCTTCAGCAAGAGAGTCACTTGACGCTGATAACTATTACTAATTCTCCTTATTGGGAAAAACTTTAGCTTATACAGTTGATTTATCAACTGTTGGCTGTAGTTGCAATGCTGCTCTATATTTCTCTTCTATGCCAGGATATGATTCTTCTGGAAGAGTGGCACCTTCTGAAGGTGGTGACTTTTATTGTGACGCTAATTAAGTAGGAGGAGTTTGGTGTTGGGAATTAGATACTTTAGAAGCCAACAAGCATACATTCGCATCTACTCCTCATAAATGTGACAGTTAAGCTGGAAAATATATTTGGAATTGCGATAGAGGTGGTTGTGGAGCAAATGCATGGTATGCTGACAATAATGGAATGTGTCCAGATAGCCGCTGCAAAATAGATACTCGATATGCTTTTAGACATGAAATAGCTTACGAAGCAAGTAATGGAAAATTAACAAGAATTCATAATAAACTTTCATAAAGCGGAAGAACTTTCGAATTTAATGCTTGTACCGATTCAAATTATTTAAGTACAATGTCGGATACTTTAAGCAAGGGTATGGTTCTAATATTTTCACTTTGGGGAGATAGTTGGAGTTCAATGTCATGGTTAGACTAGATGACTGGATGTTCTGGAGATTGTAGCAAGAATGAATGGGTAAAGTTTAGCGATTTCTCTGTATCAGGTTCAGATCCAGGTCCTACTCCTACTCCAACATAATATGAATATGGAGATGCTTGTGCCCATTCTTATGACGGATAGTGTGGATAAAGTTGTGCAGCTTCAAACTGTCGATGGAGTTGGCCAGTAGATGACCCAGCAAAATGGTCTTCAAAGGATGCAGACTGTAGATGCAAGTCTTCTTTATAGGAAGAGCTATTCCTCAACTGAGAACTCTTCATTTAATTACTTAGAGAATATAATAAAAGATTTAAAGTATTATCTAAAATACTTATTAATGTTACTTCATATTATAATACTATTTCTTCTTTCTAAGCGTTTCATCATTTGCTTAGATAAAGTTAATTTCTATTAATTTGAAGTATTTTACGCATATAGGTTTAATAGCTACAAAATGTATAAATGTATCGATAGCTTTGTATTCCAAATAATATTTCTTAGAATATTGTGCATATTAAAGATAACACTTATTTATTTTATAAGTTAGAGAGTATTATAGTTTAACTAGAGGAATTAGAATATAGCATTAGCAAGCCAAATAATTACTAAAGCCATATATAGATTTATTTTTAGCTCTGTAGCATTTAAGCTATAAAAGTTATATTTCTATAATTTAGTAATTAATCCTTAGCTTTTAATAGAAAATAGCAGGATTGATTGCATAAAAGGCAAAATGAATGCTAAAGATTTAGTTAAATAATTAGGTTTAACTGTAATATATTTAAGTATTGTACACTTTTAAATTAATATGATCTATATTTAAAATTAAATAGCTTCACATTAGTTATATATTAGGATTTAGCTATTATTTTAACAGCTTTATATTACTTAAAGTAGCCCTAGAAGGGAAAGTCTTTAAATTAGTATAAGAAGAACTACTGTAGAATATAGGAGATTAAATTAATGCTCTAGTTTAAAACTAAGATAGTGATACACTAAGACTTAATTGGTCTGTTTCAATTATATTTAAACAAATAGGCCTATAAATATAATACCAGATGGATACCCAGCAATTATTAAAAGATACTAAATAGAAATATACAAAGAAGACTTAATAGAGCTGTTTTATTTTTATTAGGTAAGAATCTATTATATAGATATCTTAATTCTAAGTCTGTCTTAATAGCTTTAGGTTGTGAAGAGAATGATAAAGATAATCTGATTGGTAGATTTTTATATATTTTAAGTCTAAATATTTAAAATGCTTTTAAATAAAGATTTTACCATTCTCCACTTTAAAAGTTAGCAACCTAAAATCTATTTAGTTCATTAGTAGGATTAATATTATAAAATTATCTCTATTTGCAAGATTGAGAAGAACCCTAAATAAGAGTATCTAATGCCATATAATAGCAAAGATAAGATAGTTGCTTATGTATGTAAACTTAATAAAGCATAGCCTTAGTTTAAGTTTATTAACTATTATTTTTAAATTAAGATAGTTATATGTAAACTTTAGCAAGATATTGCATATTGATTCAGGATATCTGTTTGTATTTACTTCTAAAGTGGATTGAACATAAAAGGAAGAAGATTTAACAAAGTTATAAGAAGTTAAGATGTTTTATTTATTATATTCTGCTCTTTTAATGACTGGAAGCATCTATAAAGATTGATTACTCTAATTTAAACATTTCAACAACTTTAGCTATTCTTCCACATTAGAGAGGAACTTCTAATTTAATAATACTAATGAAGAAGAATAGAATTACTAAGAGTATTATTTATTTAGAGTAGAGTATAGCATATGATATTCTTAATATATTTGCTATTAATTTAAAATAGTTGTATTCTAGGTATATAAGGCAGAACTATTCCTTTGCATTTAATATTAATCTTTATATGCTTCTTAATTTATTTTGATCTATCATTTTTATTAAGTTAAGTTATTAAAGTGTTAAATCCTGCAGACAATTAATAGGAAGAAAGCTTTTATTATAGATTGAAATATAATAAATTATATAAGTATAAGCTTTACATAAAAGCTCTGTTTTGTTTGCTGTATATTCGAGTCTAACATGCATAGCTTGTATCTATAACTAATGCTAAATTATATAAATTAAACTACTTAATAAATGAATCTTAAAATAAAGACATTAATAACACTCTTTATATCCTTATTAATTATAAGAAGCTTAATTAATAAATAAAGAAGTTAGGATGATAAATGTTTAATTAGCTAGATGTATGATATAATTTTTAATTAATAACAATTTTATATAATTTCTTAGTTTTAATTAAGGATAAAAGCAAAAGTTAACTTTAAGTAAGTTATAACTTTAGATTTTAACTATCTTCTTATTTATTTTCTTTAAAAATATAGCTACTTAAATATATATAACTTAAAGTGCTAAGTTGGTCATTTATAGAATTAATTAGATTTAGAAATTTTAAAGTAGATCACAGAAATAGCACTCTCCATCCACAATTTTATAATATAATATCTCCATTCTACTTCTCCAGCTTTTGCTTAAAATCTTTTTATTAATTTAAATTGCTAAAGGCAATCTCGCATCCTTTAGAGAAATAAAAATGGTAAGAGTGACATTTCTAAGCTATCATAATTCAAGAAATTAGCCAGATAAGCTTGTTTAAATAGAAGAAAGATATAAACTAAAATCAGGCTTAGTGAGTAAGGTTTTCTAGATCCATCACACTTATGTAGTTCTTGTTTTCTCTTCTGGAAAGAAAATCAGAGTTGACAAATTATACGATGTAAGAAAGAAGCAAGGAATGTTACGATTTCTTGATAGTTACGATTGAACTTCAGATAACGCTACTTATCTTCGTAGAAGGACATAAAATGTAAAAAATCTTGATATCTAAAGCGTATAGGAAATTCTATAGGAATTCAATCAAGGCTATGATATTTTTAAGCAGAATTGCTAGCAAACATCTTAAGCTATCTTAGAGTAGCTAGAAAGCAAAAACATATCAGAATGGTTATAAGCAGGAAATAGAATAAATTACTACTAATAATATAGCTACTGTACTAAAATGGGAGAAATGAATTATTTTCTAAGCTCTTCGAGAGATTTACTTGTCCCCAGAATGCCAATTATAATCCAACAGTAAATAAAGCGTATACTGTATGGTTTTATTCCTAATAGACTTTGATTAATAAACGTTTAATATTTATTCTTTGGACAAACTATTGTTAAGCATTTATTTATTTCTATCCTTATTATAAAAGAAGCTTTTTATTATTATACATTATTCATAACTTCTTCTTTACATTAATGAAACATTATCTTAAAATAAGATCTTTATTTAATTAAATTAAAGGATATTTCATATAATTTATATTGCTTATAGTATAATAGTACCTTAATCTTTTAAATCGCTAATTTTCAAATCTGCTTAGGAAAGGCAACTGATTCAATATTTTAAAGAATAAAGTTTAAATAAATCAAAAGAATACGAATATATGAGGAGACATAAGGGAAACTGAAACAATATAGAAGTTACTAAATAATAAATTTACTATATTAAAAAAATAGGCTAAAATCATTAAAATCTAAAGTGTACCCATAAAGTACCAGTATGTAAAAAGAATAATAAAAGCTAGTATTTAAAACAATTGCTTTTTACTAATACAAATCATAGTAAAAGATTAATCACGTAATTTTATTTCAAAACTAAAATTTCTGTCTCATCTGTTTAAGAACTTCAATATCTTAAAAAAAATCTTCTTCAGGCAAATTTCTTATCTATCTATTTAGACCAATAAAGAAGGTAAAGCAATAATTAAAATAAAGCAGACTAAATGCTATTTGGATATATGTCAACAAAGCTTTAAAAGAAATATAATACTTTCAATTTTAAACTGCTTAAATAAACTTTCATTTATAAGATTTTAATTTAATCTCCAAATTAGCCTTATAACTTAAAGGTCTAGTATAGCTAAAAAGTTATAACTAAATTATAAAAATAAAATTACAATTTTGTATTAATCAAATAGACTTATCTTTTAGAAATGTATAATATAAACTTAAAAATTTTATCTATAAGCACTTAAAATACATTATACACAAGCAAAGTAATTTAAAGGAATAAAATTAACATGTTGAATGTAGTATAGTAATATAGTTAGATGTTTATTATGCTTTACCTTTATTTTATTTATATTCTGCTAAAGTTATTTAAATATAGCTTATTTTTACATTTTATAGATTAATAACTTGCTCTTCATCTAAGAGACAAAACATATGAATAATTATAGCAAAATTAAATAGCAACTTAATTATCCCTAGAAGACTTTTTATTTAATAAAATTCTAAACATTTCTGATAAATTATTAAATTAGATCAATTGGATATTTAAAGATAACTCCGCCCGCTTATCAATAATTAAAAATTAATATTAATATGTAATAAAATTACTCTTAAATATAAATATAGCTAGCTCTTGCAAGATTATAGAGTTATTTTTAACGTAACCAAGCATGATTTTTATAGTGAAGTAATAAGATCCAAATAAAACTTATCAAATACTAAGGAAAAATACTAGAGTACATAAAAGGTAATTACTTTGCTGTTTTCCCATTAATACTTCTAAGTATACAAATATTTTGCTGATTTAATTTTTTATCTCTAAGAATCCTTTTAGTTTAATAACCAAATTCTATCTAAATTTTGAAATAAAAAGATATGGGATGAGTACATTTGATAACTATTTTATCTGAGGATGATTACGTATAAATTAAGAGGATTATTAGAACTGTAAAATGTAGTAACTAATGCTAATGCATCTACTTTATCACTCTTATTTAAATTATTAAAGCAGTGCTATATGAAACTATAAGCTTATTATTATATTATCTTTAAAGAATAGTTACTTTTATAAGCTATAAAAGCTTAAAAACAAGTAATTCCTAAAATTAACTTAATAATAAAAGATAGAGGGCTAGTAAAGCATGCTAATAAGCAAATGACTATGATTATTATTCTTTATTTTTATAAAAGCTTTATTTAAATTTATGGATAGCCATCTATTAAAGAATTAGTTACTAAATAAAAGATTAAATTGAAGAAGATTAGTTTCTTATTATAATAAAGCTAGAGATTATTTAATATTCTAAATAGATATGAAAGAGAGTTTTTAGGTTTATTAATTAAGATAAAAGAAAATCTTCATATTTATGTCTAATCTTATGAAGGCCATTAAATAACTAAGTATATTTTTATCTGATATTAATCAATATTTTCTACAAAACCTAAGGCAATTAAATACATTTCTTTAAATTACAATAAAGAAAAATAATAACTCTAAGAATTTCAATTTATAAGCAAAGCTGAAAGACTAAAGATACAATCTAGTGAGATATCTCCTAAAGAAATTTTATACATTTCAATTCCAACAAAAGGGTCAAATTATCTCGTAAGAAAAATAGCCAAATTTAGTTAGTTTCAGATAAATTATAAGCAGGAAGTGTTAATTTATGAACTATTCAAAGCAAATTATATTAGATTTTATATAGTAACACTGAATTTTATTTTTAAGGCAGAAACTGAATAATAAATTAGTAGTCATAAAATAAAGTTGAAGTTAAGATGCTACTTAAAAGAATAAAGACATAATTTTCACAAAACATTTTAAGATTAATGGATTATTCTTGTATTGAGATTATTATAGCAATAAATATGATTAATAATAAAAAGATTAGTTCAATTAAAGTAATCAATTAATTCTAATAATTTTATTTTTATTCATATAAATATTAAATTATGCTAATCTTCTAATCTTTTATATTATCTTTCAAATACTTCTAAAAGTGTAAATTTAAAAAATCCTATTTAAAAATAACCTATTACAAATTTTTTGATAATACGACAGTTCCTTTTCATAACCTAGACATAATTATATTTAGTTTTCATACTTAAGATAAGAATAAATCTAAATACAAAATAACTAGCCAAAATTTTTTGCTTCTTGTAATTAAAAGAATAATAAGCAAATTACTAGCTAACAGAATTGCAAAATTTTATTTATAAGCAATTTCTTTACTCTTCAGTCAAAATATTTCTCCTTTTTATATCTATTTTTGCTCTTCTATATGATAAAAATTAATCTTACTTCTATAGTCGTCTTCCAATTTTCTAAAATTAAGAATAGAAATAATTTGTAGTTTTTTAGTTATCATCTAGATCCTCATTTTATATCATCCCCTCTTAGCAATATATTAGGCATTTTAAGAGTTAAACCTACCTGTTGCTTTGAAGCTTGAAAATACTCAATAGCCGCTTTCGTAGCAGTTATGCATCTACTACTCTATGTGAGAGAGTGAAAGAGTAAACTACTAATATGAGCAAAATAGTTTATTTTGAAATGATTGTGCTGAGTCATCATTCCACTTTAGACAGAATGACTTCTTTCTCCTATAAAAGGTATAAAGGAAAATGAAATAACATGTATTGCTTTACTGATAATAGGCATAGCTCTGTTAATGTAAGCTATTAATATAGATGTATGCTTTTGTCGTTACTTTGTTGTATCTCTTTTTATAACTACATTTCGTATAACATCATAGACTATTTATCAACGTAAGCTTTAATTCAGGTGTGAGTTAAATCAGAAATGCCTAATACTTATAATGCTTGAAAGAGTTGCATTAATCTTTCTAAATTTGCTTGAAAAGTATGAAGTCTTAATTTGATTATCCTTGACTTTTGGTATTATTTAGACGTACTATTTGATAGATCGAACAGTATTTTACGATGCTTTAGTAAATAGAACGTTTATTTAACTAAACGTGGTAAGAATAAACTTAATAGTATGTATCTTATTATACAAAGAGCTATAATTTGACACTTATACGATACTAATACTGTTCACCTTTCTAATTCAGACTCTTAACATTATTTCTCTTATTAAGTCTAAAGTTGCTTTAAGAACTGCTTTGCTTAGCAACTTCAGCCTCTAGCAAGCTATAAATGCTTACTTCCAAGTTAAGACTCTAATAAACTGCTAGAAATAATAGAGTCTTTTCAGATCTAAGGGTATTATGTGCTTGTATTAAAAGAACTAGCAAGCAGACAAGCACTAGTTGCTGATAAAGCTATTGCAAGACATTTAAAAGCAGCTAGATCACCAGTAGGTTCATTCAGGAAGCTTTTACTTAGAAATAGCAAGGATATATTTCTATGGGGAAAATA
Source organism: Loxodes magnus (assembly GCA_946699065.1). Taxonomy (NCBI): domain Eukaryota; phylum Ciliophora; class Karyorelictea; order Loxodida; family Loxodidae; genus Loxodes; species Loxodes magnus. The sequence continues at coordinate 760,369 of CAMPDV010000016.1, forward strand.
ACATTTAAAATGCCTTGATTAGCATCATAAAGGCTGAAAAGCTTCCTCTAAGCTATCTGTAGAAGTATGAGGCTAGCATTTTAAAAGGAATTATAAATAAAACTCTAATTAATAAGAGAAACTCTGTAATACAGGAAAGCATTGACAACTACTAGAAGTATATGGGATCTAAACTATTTGGAGCTGAGCTTACTGATCCTATCTTAATATTGAAGTTTGAAGATGATATTCAATAACTTTAAAGTGATTTGATCAACTGCGAAGTTAACTTCAGAGAGTTGTGACAGTACTTACTGTAGCAAAACCTTAGTTTGGAGGAATTCCTAGAGAAATGCTAATAATGCTAGAATGCATAGAAGAAATTTAAGGAAAAGTTGAAGTAAATGAACAAAGTAGCTCCTTAAAACTAGTAAGTAGAGAAGATTTACAGAAGCTACCTAATCATCATTAAGCAGAATGAGCTTAAAGCTAATAAAACTAAACAGCAAACAAGACATTTTTGGTAAGAAGTATAGAGATCTTAGTAGAAGTTCCTTCATATAAAGACATTTAACTACTTATTTAGCAAAGAAACCGTTATTTTCCGTCTAAGTGCTGAAAGTAATAGTTTGGGATAAATACTTCAAGTTTCTGAAAATATAGAGTAGCTACTGGGATATAATCACAAGTATATAGAAAGCAAATCTGTTACTTTGCTAATGCCTCCCTTTATTGCTTAAAAGCATTAGGAAATACTAAGTTAAGTAACTAAGAGCATTAATTATTCTGCAAAAGTTAGACTCTAATATGCGTTGAATTCTCAAGGGTTTTTGCAACCAGTGCTAATAACAGCCTATTTGCTTCCGAGCAAAGATAATTAAGATGGGATTGAATTTATAGCAATTCTACAGACAGTAGAAGAGCAAAAGAATACAGGACTAATAATCGTTAATGAGGATAGAAGTATTATAGGAATATCCTAGAATTTGACTACTATTCTTACAATTTAAATGACATAATAGCTAATGAAAGAAGGAGTTAACGTAAGCTGCTTGATTCCAGAGCTTCTTATTTAGTTCGAAGAATTTTATATTGCCACTGAAACTTTATTCTTCATTATAAGCACTGAAGCATTTCTTAAGCAGGTGAGGCAATTTCTAGAAAGTGCTTCTTAGGACAAAGATTTAATATGGAGAACTATCAAGAAGGAAATAGACAAACTCTCTAATTAGCAATAGCATAGCGAGTAAAAAAGCTAGCAGGACAGTATATAATAGAGAAACATAGCTTTGAAGGCTTTATAATCTGGGAAAGTAATAGAAAACTAGTTTCCTTTAGAGTAATTATAATTTGAAAGCTGCATACAAGGAATACCAGCTTTTCTTATTTAAATCACTGTCTAAAAATAGTCTATTCTTGATATGACTTATTACACTGTACTTCTCCAAGAAAATTCAAGTTTGTAGTTAGGTTACAATATCAAGAAAAGTACTTCCATTTAATCAGAGTAATTTGAGCGTTATTCCAAGACAATTCAGGCTACTAATGAATCAGAAGACTATAATTATTAGTGTAGTGTAAGTAATTCTGAGAAATCTATAAAGAGGATGAGGCATCAAATGTTTACCAATCAGCAATTAAGAAATCCTAAGGAAATAAAAATTTTAAAGTGTTCAGGTTTGCTATTAATTCTACTGTTCTTAGTAACTATAATAACTTATGTTGTAGAGTTCCAAATTCTAATAAACTCCTTCCTCTCAATTTGGGACTATTAAAAATCATTATCTAATCTAATTATTAACATTCGCATATAAGGCGAATCTGCTAGATATCTAACTTTAATTTCTGAAAACAAACTTGAAAGTGCTAGATGGGAAATACAACACATTAGCAAATAATAATTCGAATAAAATCAAAGAAACCAACTATATCAAAGCACTTTAGCTATTTAGAGTCTAATCTAGGAAAACTTATGTGGAATTTAGTATCCATCGGAACATTAGAGTGACGTAATTGATACCTGCTTTGGAACTGTTAATATAGCAGATTTACATAACTTATCAATTAAGATTTAGATGGACGCCTAGCAAGCAACAAATAAGCACATTTTTTATTGTCTATCTAAATATGACGATGACTTAGATAAGATGTCTACAAAAGATCCAGCTATGAAGTTTATTATATATACTGCATATAATCCTTTGCTAAAGTACTACAGACATGAGTCAAGTCATTTTTACCAAATTATAAATGATAAAACTAAAGATGCTGATTAAGTCTAAACTGATATTGGAACTGTTAGTTTAGCCATTAGTTCATTCTTCTGTGTCTCAATCTTAATTTTTATGATAGTTACTCTTAAAAAAATAAAGAGCTCAGAACACCAAGTGTTTTAAATCATTTTCAGCATAAACAGAAAGATTAAACTTGATATACTTTAATCCTTATAAATTACTGATTGAAGGAGCGACGACAAAGTTGAAAAACTTTAAACTTATACGAATTCGAAAAATTTAATATCTGGAATATTCGGATGCTAATGCCTTTACAACTATAGTAGGAATTGGGAAAAGGATAATGAGAATGAATTAAATAAATTCTTACATTATTCTCTCTGATTTATATTTGCTATTACCTTAAGTTCATTTACTTAGATTAAGTTTTCCAACAAGATGAAAGAATGCTTTTGAAATTGAGGATGCTAACTAAATTTATTCCACACTAGATACTATTGAAAATTAAAAATGCTTATTTACCTAGCATACCTTTAATTTTTTGTAATAGTAATTTTAGATTTTGTCTCAGTAAACGTCATTTATAAGTTAGTTGTAAATTATAATTAAATAATTTAGAATGCTACAAAGAAAAATAGTTAATAATATATTTAATTAGTTTTGATTTGAATATTGATAATAAAAAGAAGTGAGAAGTAAAGAATGATACTTAGTAACTAAACTAATTTGAATACTTTAAATAATAAAATTTAATAATTCTTTTATTTAGAAATAAAAGGTTATTAATCAATTCATACAAAGATCATTACTAAATAAGACCGTTTAAAAGTTTTGTGGTTTGGCGTATTATAGAATATTCAAATAGATTAATACTCTCAAATGTAAATTAAACTAAAAGAATTAAAAGTAAAAACAAATTAAAGATTTATTTGAATAATAATGGCTTATTGAATTATTCAAATGTATGTAATTACCAAATTAGCTAAAATATTTATTAAATAGCCTTAAATTTAATTATCTCCAGCCTTTATTAATTATATCTTAAGTAATGTTACTTATCTAATAGATACGTATTTATATGATTCTAATTAAACATTCTTACCAAACATTTTATTTTTAGTTTTAATTTTCCTGCTTATAATATAGCCATCACTTCTAGATTAGCACTCTTTATTGTTATTTTATTAAAGTAAGAGCCTATCTTTGAAAACTTACCAATATCTTAAAAACTATACATCTATATTTAGTAATAGCATTTCATATGTTTTAGTTTAACCTTAAAAAGAATTGATTAATAGTATTTAAGACTACCCTTACTTTATGAAAGCTAGAGATATAGTAAATTATAAATGTATTTAATATAAAATAAAATGGCACCTAAGAAATAATAGACCTCTATTAACGAATACTTAAAAAATAAGAATAACCTAATTTAATTGAAGAATAGCCTTAATAAGATAAAGATTAATAATCTAAGGAATCCTTTGCATAATCAGTTCAGCAAAGGATATCAAATATCCAATATGACTTGAAAAAGCAAAGATAAAAAATAGAAAATTTAGAAAACTTACTAGAAAAATTAATGGAATAATTAAACCTATAATTCCCATCCATAGATTAATCATTAAATAAAATCTAATCGTAAATAGTAATTAAATTGGAATAAATTGATAAATAATTTAACGAAGTCCCTCAAATGTTCCAATTTCATTTTTCTTAAATTGAATATCAAATAAAGCAACTTTAAGAAAAACAAGAGTAATAACAAGTAATAATTTAAAAATTATAAGATTAATAAGATTAATAATCAAATATCCCAATGGAAATCGAATCGGAATTCTAATAATAAGAAATAAATAAGATCAATTATTATCGCAAAAAGATTCGGTGCTATTTATGCTAGAAAAATCATTGCTGGAAGAAACAAGAAATTTAAAAAATTAACAAGTAATAAACATTAGACTAACTTTTCAGAATATGACCAACAAGAACAGGATAAGTATACAGAAAGAAATTCTACAACTCAAGAAACAACGAGTTTTATAAAAATGGAAGAAGAAACTATAACGATAATTAGTGGATGAGGGAGAGACAAGGATGGCGGACTAATGTAGTCCTACGCAGTCCTTTAGTTCAGGAAAGAGCAGGAACAAAAACAAGTGAACCCTGGAGCTCTTTTCTAAAACTATAAACTTAATTTTATCCTTTTTAATATAGCTAAATTATGAAGGCTATAAGCTAATAATTGTTGTCATTATAACTTTCATTATGTATTTTAGAATTACATTATAAATATGTCTTAACTAGTTTTTCTTAGCTTTAAGATATTAATGATACTTTAGCCTTACTAATATTAAAATAGATTATAATATTTAAACTTAGACTCTTAAAGTTAAGCTTTAATTATCATAAGGACTAGTAATTTAAGAGTAATAAAACATAAATAGTTAAATAAAGTAAGAAATTTAAAATAATCCTTATTTTCCTAATGCACCAAAAATTTATTTTCTACTTTTATAGAAAAGTCAACTTATATCTATTAAAGGTACTTTGGCAAACAAAACTTCGCTAGAATAAAACATACTTTGATTAATGCACATAAAAGATATACTATTTTAAGGTTCTATAATTCCTTAATAAGCCTAATATCTTATTAACTTAATGAAAATTAAAGAAGTAGCAATAGCTACAAATTAAAACTAATTATTTTAATAAATAAAAGAATTTCTATTTATTATAAGATAATTTAGGAATAGCCTAAGAATACTTTAAATAGTTAAGACTGATCTTTAACTAAGAATCATCTTTAAGCAAAAGTCTAAAATATTTTTAGTCTGTTTAGTTTTGTAATTTACTTTAGTGTATTTAAAAAATTTGTGAATATACCACAAGTATTATTAACCTATACATTAAGATTTAATTCTAACCATAAAAATTAAATTAATATAAGCAGTATAAAAATTTGAGAGTTGAAGAGAGTTAATAAGATTGTAATTTAGTACCAAGAGGGACTGCTTAAAGAAAAATGCAGATATACAAATGTCTAAATAAATAAAAATGAAACTAGGCATGATGTTTTATTTTATATTCTGCTTGAAGTTGTATAAAATAAAGCTAAAGTAAGATGCAAAAATTTGATTTACTTCTTTTTTTATTATAAGATAAATATTTTAGTTGTATAGATGTTTTAAAATGGATATCACTTTGCAATTGGACAATTTTAACTATATGGAATTAAATTTACAAATAAATTAAAAATTTTATTTAAATCAATATTTATTACTGCCATAAAACTTAATTATAATAAATGACTTGGCCAGTATACATTTTCATTTTGGCATCTGTAAGTTGGGCTCACAACAACGGAGCAATCAATTTCAATATTAACGGCGAAAATAAGCAACTCTACGTTGTCTCGTCTGATTGGGCAGCAACCAAAATCTCTGTTGATGGTTCTGGACTTACTCTCCGTCATGATGCTAGAGGTTATATTGCTTCTTCAGCAAGAGAGTCACTTGACGCTGATAACTATTACTAATTCTCCTTATTGGGAAAAACTTTAGCTTATACAGTTGATTTATCAACTGTTGGCTGTAGTTGCAATGCTGCTCTATATTTCTCTTCTATGCCAGGATATGATTCTTCTGGAAGAGTGGCACCTTCTGAAGGTGGTGACTTTTATTGTGACGCTAATTAAGTAGGAGGAGTTTGGTGTTGGGAATTAGATACTTTAGAAGCCAACAAGCATACATTCGCATCTACTCCTCATAAATGTGACAGTTAAGCTGGAAAATATATTTGGAATTGCGATAAAGGTGGTTGCGGAGCAAATGCATGGTATGCTGACAATAATGGAATGTGTCCAGATAGCCGCTGCAAAATAGATACTCGATATGCTTTTAGACATGAAATAGCTTACGAAGCAAGTAATGGAAAATTAACAAGAATTCATAATAAACTTTCATAAAGCGGAAGAACTTTCGAATTTAATGCTTGTACCGATTCAAATTATTTAAGTACAATGTCGGATACTTTAAGCAAGGGTATGGTTCTAATATTTTCACTTTGGGGAGATAGTTGGAGTTCAATGTCATGGTTAGACTAGATGACTGGATGTTCTGGAGATTGTAGCAAGAATGAATGGGTAAAGTTTAGCGATTTCTCTGTCTCAGGTTCAGATCCAGGTCCTACTCCTACTCCAACATAATATGAATATGGAGATGCTTGTGCCCATTCTTATGACGGATAGTGTGGATAAAGTTGTGCAGCTTCAAACTGTCGATGGAGTTGGCCAGTAGATGACCCAGCAAAATGGTCTTCAAAGGATGCAGACTGTAGATGCAAGTCTTCTTTATAGGAAGAGCTATTCCTCAACTGAGAACTCTTCATTTAATTACTTAGAGAATATAATAAAAGATTTAAAGTATTATCTAAAATACTTATTAATGTTACTTCATATTATAATACTATTTCTTCTTTCTAAGCGTTTCATCATTTGCTTAGATAAAGTTAATTTCTATTAATTTGAAGTATTTTACGCATATAGGTTTAATAGCTACAAAATGTATAAATGTATCGATAGCTTTGTATTCCAAATAATATTTCTTAGAATATTGTGCATATTAAAGATAACACTTATTTATTTTATAAGTTAGAGAGTATTATAGTTTAACTAGAGGAATTAGAATATAGCATTAGCAAGCCAAATAATTACTAAAGCCATATATAGATTTATTTTTAGCTCTGTAGCATTTAAGCTATAAAAGTTATATTTCTATAATTTAGTAATTAATCCTTAGCTTTTAATAGAAAATAGCAGGATTGATTGCATAAAAGGCAAAATGAATGCTAAAGATTTAGTTAAATAATTAGGTTTAACTGTAATATATTTAAGTATTGTACACTTTTAAATTAATATGATCTATATTTAAAATTAAATAGCTTCACATTAGTTATATATTAGGATTTAGCTATTATTTTAACAGCTTTATATTACTTAAAGTAGCCCTAGAAGGGAAAGTCTTTAAATTAGTATAAGAAGAACTACTGTAGAATATAGGAGATTAAATTAATGCTCTAGTTTAAAACTAAGATAGTGATACACTAAGACTTAATTGGTCTGTTTCAATTATATTTAAACAAATAGGCCTATAAATATAATACCAGATGGATACCCAGCAATTATTAAAAGATACTAAATAGAAATATACAAAGAAGACTTAATAGAGCTGTTTTATTTTTATTAGGTAAGAATCTATTATATAGATATCTTAATTCTAAGTCTGTCTTAATAGCTTTAGGTTGTGAAGAGAATGATAAAGATAATCTGATTGGTAGATTTTTATATATTTTAAGTCTAAATATTTAAAATGCTTTTAAATAAAGATTTTACCATTCTCCACTTTAAAAGTTAGCAACCTAAAATCTATTTAGTTCATTAGTAGGATTAATATTATAAAATTATCTCTATTTGCAAGATTGAGAAGAACCCTAAATAAGAGTATCTAATGCCATATAATAGCAAAGATAAGATAGTTGCTTATGTATGTAAACTTAATAAAGCATAGCCTTAGTTTAAGTTTATTAACTATTATTTTTAAATTAAGATAGTTATATGTAAACTTTAGCAAGATATTGCATATTGATTCAGGATATCTGTTTGTATTTACTTCTAAAGTGGATTGAACATAAAAGGAAGAAGATTTAACAAAGTTATAAGAAGTTAAGATGTTTTATTTATTATATTCTGCTCTTTTAATGACTGGAAGCATCTATAAAGATTGATTACTCTAATTTAAACATTTCAACAACTTTAGCTATTCTTCCACATTAGAGAGGAACTTCTAATTTAATAATACTAATGAAGAAGAATAGAATTACTAAGAGTATTATTTATTTAGAGTAGAGTATAGCATATGATATTCTTAATATATTTGCTATTAATTTAAAATAGTTGTATTCTAGGTATATAAGGCAGAACTATTCCTTTGCATTTAATATTAATCTTTATATGCTTCTTAATTTATTTTGATCTATCATTTTTATTAAGTTAAGTTATTAAAGTGTTAAATCCTGCAGACAATTAATAGGAAGAAAGCTTTTATTATAGATTGAAATATAATAAATTATATAAGTATAAGCTTTACATAAAAGCTCTGTTTTGTTTGCTGTATATTCGAGTCTAACATGCATAGCTTGTATCTATAACTAATGCTAAATTATATAAATTAAACTACTTAATAAATGAATCTTAAAATAAAGACATTAATAACACTCTTTATATCCTTATTAATTATAAGAAGCTTAATTAATAAATAAAGAAGTTAGGATGATAAATGTTTAATTAGCTAGATGTATGATATAATTTTTAATTAATAACAATTTTATATAATTTCTTAGTTTTAATTAAGGATAAAAGCAAAAGTTAACTTTAAGTAAGTTATAACTTTAGATTTTAACTATCTTCTTATTTATTTTCTTTAAAAATATAGCTACTTAAATATATATAACTTAAAGTGCTAAGTTGGTCATTTATAGAATTAATTAGATTTAGAAATTTTAAAGTAGATCACAGAAATAGCACTCTCCATCCACAATTTTATAATATAATATCTCCATTCTACTTCTCCAGCTTTTGCTTAAAATCTTTTTATTAATTTAAATTGCTAAAGGCAATCTCGCATCCTTTAGAGAAATAAAAATGGTAAGAGTGACATTTCTAAGCTATCATAATTCAAGAAATTAGCCAGATAAGCTTGTTTAAATAGAAGAAAGATATAAACTAAAATCAGGCTTAGTGAGTAAGGTTTTCTAGATCCATCACACTTATGTAGTTCTTGTTTTCTCTTCTGGAAAGAAAATCAGAGTTGACAAATTATACGATGTAAGAAAGAAGCAAGGAATGTTACGATTTCTTGATAGTTACGATTGAACTTCAGATAACGCTACTTATCTTCGTAGAAGGACATAAAATGTAAAAAATCTTGATATCTAAAGCGTATAGGAAATTCTATAGGAATTCAATCAAGGCTATGATATTTTTAAGCAGAATTGCTAGCAAACATCTTAAGCTATCTTAGAGTAGCTAGAAAGCAAAAACATATCAGAATGGTTATAAGCAGGAAATAGAATAAATTACTACTAATAATATAGCTACTGTACTAAAATGGGAGAAATGAATTATTTTCTAAGCTCTTCGAGAGATTTACTTGTCCCCAGAATGCCAATTATAATCCAACAGTAAATAAAGCGTATACTGTATGGTTTTATTCCTAATAGACTTTGATTAATAAACGTTTAATATTTATTCTTTGGACAAACTATTGTTAAGCATTTATTTATTTCTATCCTTATTATAAAAGAAGCTTTTTATTATTATACATTATTCATAACTTCTTCTTTACATTAATGAAACATTATCTTAAAATAAGATCTTTATTTAATTAAATTAAAGGATATTTCATATAATTTATATTGCTTATAGTATAATAGTACCTTAATCTTTTAAATCGCTAATTTTCAAATCTGCTTAGGAAAGGCAACTGATTCAATATTTTAAAGAATAAAGTTTAAATAAATCAAAAGAATACGAATATATGAGGAGACATAAGGGAAACTGAAACAATATAGAAGTTACTAAATAATAAATTTACTATATTAAAAAAATAGGCTAAAATCATTAAAATCTAAAGTGTACCCATAAAGTACCAGTATGTAAAAAGAATAATAAAAGCTAGTATTTAAAACAATTGCTTTTTACTAATACAAATCATAGTAAAAGATTAATCACGTAATTTTATTTCAAAACTAAAATTTCTGTCTCATCTGTTTAAGAACTTCAATATCTTAAAAAAAATCTTCTTCAGGCAAATTTCTTATCTATCTATTTAGACCAATAAAGAAGGTAAAGCAATAATTAAAATAAAGCAGACTAAATGCTATTTGGATATATGTCAACAAAGCTTTAAAAGAAATATAATACTTTCAATTTTAAACTGCTTAAATAAACTTTCATTTATAAGATTTTAATTTAATCTCCAAATTAGCCTTATAACTTAAAGGTCTAGTATAGCTAAAAAGTTATAACTAAATTATAAAAATAAAATTACAATTTTGTATTAATCAAATAGACTTATCTTTTAGAAATGTATAATATAAACTTAAAAATTTTATCTATAAGCACTTAAAATACATTATACACAAGCAAAGTAATTTAAAGGAATAAAATTAACATGTTGAATGTAGTATAGTAATATAGTTAGATGTTTATTATGCTTTACCTTTATTTTATTTATATTCTGCTAAAGTTATTTAAATATAGCTTATTTTTACATTTTATAGATTAATAACTTGCTCTTCATCTAAGAGACAAAACATATGAATAATTATAGCAAAATTAAATAGCAACTTAATTATCCCTAGAAGACTTTTTATTTAATAAAATTCTAAACATTTCTGATAAATTATTAAATTAGATCAATTGGATATTTAAAGATAACTCCGCCCGCTTATCAATAATTAAAAATTAATATTAATATGTAATAAAATTACTCTTAAATATAAATATAGCTAGCTCTTGCAAGATTATAGAGTTATTTTTAACGTAACCAAGCATGATTTTTATAGTGAAGTAATAAGATCCAAATAAAACTTATCAAATACTAAGGAAAAATACTAGAGTACATAAAAGGTAATTACTTTGCTGTTTTCCCATTAATACTTCTAAGTATACAAATATTTTGCTGATTTAATTTTTTATCTCTAAGAATCCTTTTAGTTTAATAACCAAATTCTATCTAAATTTTGAAATAAAAAGATATGGGATGAGTACATTTGATAACTATTTTATCTGAGGATGATTACGTATAAATTAAGAGGATTATTAGAACTGTAAAATGTAGTAACTAATGCTAATGCATCTACTTTATCACTCTTATTTAAATTATTAAAGCAGTGCTATATGAAACTATAAGCTTATTATTATATTATCTTTAAAGAATAGTTACTTTTATAAGCTATAAAAGCTTAAAAACAAGTAATTCCTAAAATTAACTTAATAATAAAAGATAGAGGGCTAGTAAAGCATGCTAATAAGCAAATGACTATGATTATTATTCTTTATTTTTATAAAAGCTTTATTTAAATTTATGGATAGCCATCTATTAAAGAATTAGTTACTAAATAAAAGATTAAATTGAAGAAGATTAGTTTCTTATTATAATAAAGCTAGAGATTATTTAATATTCTAAATAGATATGAAAGAGAGTTTTTAGGTTTATTAATTAAGATAAAAGAAAATCTTCATATTTATGTCTAATCTTATGAAGGCCATTAAATAACTAAGTATATTTTTATCTGATATTAATCAATATTTTCTACAAAACCTAAGGCAATTAAATACATTTCTTTAAATTACAATAAAGAAAAATAATAACTCTAAGAATTTCAATTTATAAGCAAAGCTGAAAGACTAAAGATACAATCTAGTGAGATATCTCCTAAAGAAATTTTATACATTTCAATTCCAACAAAAGGGTCAAATTATCTCGTAAGAAAAATAGCCAAATTTAGTTAGTTTCAGATAAATTATAAGCAGGAAGTGTTAAATTGTGAACTATTCAAAGCAAATTATATTAGATTTTATATAGTAACACTGAATTTTATTTTTAAGGCAGAAACTGAATAATAAATTAGTAGTCATAAAATAAAGTTGGAAGCAAGGTATTATTTTAAAGATCTAAAGATCAATCTTTATGTAAATTTTTTATTGTTTTAATTTTTAAATTTAATGATTTATTTCTTTATTGAAGATTTGAATATCAATAAATATAAATACTAGTAAAAAAATTTGTTCTAATAAAATCTTAAATTAATTAAACTTATTCTATTTAGACCCTTATAAGAATTTAAATAATGCTAAACTCCTAATTTAGATGTTATCTATAGCATTTATTAGAGTATAAATGTTTCTAAACAACTAGTAAATAATATTTACAAAAATTCTTTAATATATTCATAATTTTTGTCCTTAAATTTGACTCGAATGCTTTTTCATTTTTCAACGGAAAATAAAAATCAATTTCATCATTAACTAACTACTAAAAATGCCTTTTAAAATTAAGCTATATAAAGCAACTAAATAATTTACAATAAAACAAAAATTAATATTATAAGAAATCCCCTTATTGTTCAGTCATATTTTTCACCATTATATATCTATTTTTGCTCTTAAATATAATTAAAACTAAGCTTACTTCCACAGCTTTTTAATATTTTAGAACTAAGAACCATAGGAAGATTATTTATTTCATTTAAAATATATAGTAATACTATAACAATTTAAAAGAATGCTTTTAATTAGGAAAGCCTGAGTAATACTTAAATGAAAAATTTAAAAGTAAATATTGGTTTTTATCATTACATTTAAAAAAGATAAGCAAAATTTAATATTATTTCAAGCTCCATCCTATGCTAAGTAGTTATAAGCATCTTTAATTTTTACTAGTTGCTAGAGTGGAATCAGCTTAAATAATGTCCTCACACTTCATAAACGTTCTTTCATCTTGTTGACATACTTAAACCAAATAAGTAAACCTAATATAATAGCAAATATAAACCAGATAGTAAAATGTAGAGATGCTGATTTGACATATTTCTCATAATCATCAGTTTCATTTGTACTTATAGTTGCAAATGCGTTGTCAACTGAATTAATCCAGCTATTAAGTTCTTCGAATTCGTATAAGTGCTAAGTATTTCCATTAAGACACTCAGAAAACATTTCTATGGCTCGTACATGCGCAAGATCGGCTCCTTAAAGCATTACTCCGCTTGCTAGTTATTTACATGTTTCTTATTATGATTAAAAATCCTTAAAATTGCACATATTTTCTTCAAAGTAATTTTACCAAAATTAAGTTACTTCATTTTTATAAGAATTTTTATGGTTATCATAATGATTTATTACTCTTTCTCTATCATCAAATAAAATTTAGTTCCATTCCTTCGCTAAATCAGCTACTTTTTTTTCAAGCATATGAGTTTAACCTTTCATTGATACATATTCTCTTAGAATTCCCGAAGCAATTGCGACATCTACTCGTAAGGTATCTAAGTATTCTACTAATTCAATTCTTTGCACTATTTCTTTCTAAAATTTGCTGAATGTTTATTCTGTGACTACTAAATATACCATACATGCACTGAAAGCTAAAATAAGCGATAAAATGGATTTGAAATGTCCCTTGAGAGGAGCGCATATATCCTTTTACTTTTTCTATTTTTTTTCTTTCTGCTTTTTTGGTGGTTTTTCCTTAAATTTATAATTAGCTTTAGAAATAGAAAGAACACTTGATTTTTCTACAGTAGATTCTTCTTTTTATTGTACTTTCCTACCACTGGTTAAAGCATTTTCTTCACTTATAAGTTACTCTGTTGTTGCCGGCAAGTTTTACTCAATTAGAACTTTCTAGTATGAATCTATAATAGACTACTTTTCTTCGCTTTTCCAATCTACACTTTAAAAGGACTAAAGCATCTCCAGTTTCATTTTGCGATTTATATTGAAAATAATCTAAAATACTTACAGTTCAGAATGCTTTATTTTCTTAAGGGTTAAAACCATAAACACAACTATCAAAACACAGAAGAAAGAACTAACTGTTAAAGTGACAACTCCTATTGTCATCTAAATCTTATCAGCTTTGTCAGTTTTATCATTAATTATGTTATAAAAATTAAACGATTCGTTCTTAAAGTATTGCAGCAAGGGATTATAAGCTGTATATATGATGAACTGCATGGCCGGATCATCCTAAGTTATTTCATCTAAAGGTGCATCGTATTTTGACAAGCAATAAAAGTTTAATTTGTCTATTGCCTACGAAACATCCATTTCTAGCTTTATTGAAAAGTCATGCAAATCTGGAATTTCTACACTTCCAAAGCAAGTTTCCAATACATCGTTTTGGTGTTCTTTTGGATATTAAGTTCCACATAGATTTTATTAAATAATGTTTTATAAAGCTATAGTGCTCTAGTAAAGGGTTTCTCTCTAAGACTACTCGAATTATTATTCGCTTAATTGCTGTATTTCCCATCGTGCACTTTCAAGTTTTTATTCAGATATCAAAGTAAGATATCTAGCCGATTTTCCCTACCATCTAATTTTAATCATAATATCAGCAATGGCCTTCTAGTAATCCCAAACAGAGATGGACGAGTCAATTAGAACATTAAATATAATTACATAAGTTATAATAGTAGCAACAAAGAGTAAAATTAGTAAACTGCCAAGTCCTTTTAGTATTTTTATTTCTTTAGGTACTTTTAAAAGCTGATTAGCTGACATGTAATACTTAATTTTTTTAGATTTGGATTTATCTGAGTTGCAGATACTTGATTGATAATTATATACATCTGATGCATTTGTAGCCTGAATAGTTTTGGAGTAAAGTTCATTTTTTTCTGAATGAATAGTAGCATTTTTTTAGATATTACTTCTCAAGTCAAGACTCGAGTTTTCATGAAGGAATACGGTATAATAAACTAAATCAAGAATACATTTTTTTTAAATGATGACTTGAGTGAGAATAGTAGGAATTTCTCTAATACTATTTTCAGTTTAGCAAGACTCTGAAGAGTTTTGAATTTCAATTGTTTTGTCATTTTTCTAATTTGAAATTTCAGATCTTATACTTTTTTGCTTTGAAGGCTCTGTTGACTTTCTTCCCTCATTTTAGTTTAGTTTATTTTAAAATCTGTCTATCATTAGTTTAATGTTTTTCCATATTAAATCCTTATTCTAAGAAGCGCTTCCTAGAAACATGGTCATTTATCTTAATAATGTTTCATTGCTTAATACAAAGAATAATGTCTCAGTTACTATGAAAAAATCTTCAAAGTTAAGTTGGAGTTCAGGAATTAAGCAGCTAATACTTATTTCTTCTTTTATGAGTTGATGGGAAATCTAAGTTGTAAGAACAGTGGTAAGGTTTTGAGAAATTCCACATATGTTTTTATCTTAATTTAATAATATCATTCCTGCATTTTTTTGCTCCTCTATCACTTAAACAACGGATATAAACTCTATTCCTTCATCGTTTATTGTACTAGGAAGTAAATAGGCTATCACTCGTATAGGCTATAGGAATCCCTAATAATTTAAAGCAAATAAAAGTCTAACTTTTCCAGAGTACTGAATATCTTTTGTAACTTGATTAAGAATTTCTTAGTGCTTTTATGTAATGAAAGGAGCTATTAACTGATTTACTGATTTGCCTTCTAGAGATTTATGATTAAATCCCAAAATTTGTTCAATGTTTTAGGAAACCTACAAAATCTAGCCAATTGTTTTGCTTTCAGCGCTTAAACGAAAAATAATGGTTTCTTTATTAAACAAGTAGTCAAAAGTCTTTATATGGAGAAAAGTCTATTAAGATCTCTACACTTCTTGCCAAAATAACTTACTCTGCTACTTTATTTTATTAGCTTTGAAGTCTTTTTACTTGATAACACACAAATAGCTTCTATAAATCTTCTCAATTTATTGATTTTTAGGTGCTATTTTATTCATTTACTTCAATCTTTCTTTAAACTTCTTTTTAGCGTTTTAGCATTATGTGCACTTATTTAGAAATTCTTCCAAGCTTAGATTGGTTTAAAGCAAGTAATGTCAAAGCTCTTTAAAGTTCATTTCACAGTTTATCATATCACTTTGCAATTACTGAAGAGCATCTTCAAACTATATTATTAAAAGAGGATCAGAAAGTTCTTTACCAAACAACGTTGAACCCATATATTTCTAGTAGTTTTCAAGACTTTCTTGTATAACTCCGTTTTTCTTATTAACCAAGGTTTTGTTGATAATTCCTTTTAAAATTCCAATTTGATATTGCTAGATGAAGTTAAGAGACAGCTTTTCTGCTTTAATGATATTTATTAAGGCACTTTAGATATTATTTTTGCCATAGAAATATATTCTAGCTATTTCCAGGTTGAAATTTCCTGAGTTTATAGAACTCTTCTCTAGTTGCCTTTGTACATCTTATAGTATTTTAATCAGCAGCAAGTGATTATCAATCTTCTAGTTTTTTTGGTATAGACATATGATTCCCTTTAATCTGAACAGATCACTTTGTTTCTTACTATTCATCAAGCTTTTTAATTGGAAATAAATGTTGATTGCCTGCTGTAGAGTCAAGTTGTTGAGAGTAGCTTATCTCTGAGCGATTTTGCATTTGATCACTGAAATAATGTTAAATGATTGGAGTAGAAAGATGAACAGAATGATAACAGTATAGGAATCAAATTGAAACTCTTTATATAGTATGATACATATAATAAAGTTCATTCGAAATAGGTTTAGTATAATAAGCATTCTGTCTACTAAGGGATCGTAAAAAACAGGTCTATCTAGTAAATAATAAGTTTGTATAAGTGTAAATACCAAAGAAGAATATATTAGAATTTCATGCTACATCAGGATATTTAAAACTACTACGAGAAGTCTTTCGAATATGATCCACATTAAAACCTTGATATTTATTTCGCATCTATATGAAAGCTTACATTGATAAGTAATCGTTTACATTATAAGAAATGTACTTGTAGAAGCAAATGCATAGAAACATTGAAACAAACATAGATCTACATTAAAACTTACAATAAGAGTAGTATGCCAATCAAAAGCAAAATTACATATAGAGTTATGTTTTCATTTATGCTTTTTAAAGGAGAAAGAAGTCATTCAGTTTAAAGTGGTATAATTAGCCAACATATTCATTTTAATATAAATTACTTTATTCAAGCTAATATTTTGCTTTTCCATTCTTTTAAATAAAGTAGCAAATGCAAAATTGTCACGAAAACAGCTACGGAGTATTTTCAAACTTCGAAATTTTCATTGGGTTTTATTCTGAAAATTCCCAATATATTACTTAGAGGAGAGGCTATAAATTGAGGATCCAAATGGTAGCTGAAAAACTATATATAAGTCAAAATTAGTATTTGAATAGCCGCAATTTATGAAACTTCTTTGCTTAGAATTAGTTCAAGTGAGTATAACGCTTAAGATTTCTCAACAAGTTTCTAAAGAGAGATAGTTCACATCTTTTTCTTCAATAATTAACAGTAATGCAAAAATGGAAGTCTTAATGAACATATTCAAGAAAATGAAAATGTCACTATAAATTTATTTTTTGAAAATAAGCTATTATACTAAAATAAGTGCATTTAATTATTCAGGAATATCTGCTTAACATTTAGCATTAACCTCTAACTTCTAAATTATTCCCATAATTAAGTGATTCTTTAAATTAGTTTTGACTATACTTTATTCTGAGAAAGTAATTTACAGGAAACTAAAATAATCTAACTTTTTTACTTTAAGAGATTACTTTTCATTAATAAAAGAAATAATAGCTTTTAAATAATGTTTTCTTTTATTACTTTAGAAGCATTATTTCATCATAACTTTGATCTTTATTAAAGTATAAAATCTTGCTTATTATTAATTCTAAGCTACTTTTTAAGAAGCTTCCTTACTTATTTATCTCATCCAATTTAAATTTTATATTTTTGAAGTTATATATTTTTCTTTGATTGGGGTACATTAAGCTTTGACTAGTTAAAAGTACTTTGTATAAGTAATAAAATAATTTTTAATAATGAATATTTCTATATCTAAGGGATAAATTTATAAAAAGCCAGAAAAATAAAAGTAATGAACTAAAGTAATAGCTACATTTAGCTTAGTTCTTAATTAAATTACTGATTTATAGTAATATACATATTTACATTTAATAAAAGGGAGTTAGAAAAAAATAGGAGAAAAGTTAATTTTATTAAAAAATGATTAGACATTAAGTAGGCTTAATACTCGTTTGTCCCAGTTGATTATGACTAATAAATAATAAACAATAATATTTATCCATATATTTAAAAATTGAAATGAAACAAAAATTTCATTAAATTTAATAAAATTTCATTTGTTTGGACTTGATGTAAAGGTTAGAAGTTTTGTGGGAGCTTTTAACATAGATTTTCTACTAGTAACAGCTTTTTTTGGTTTTTCAATACCTTTTTTGGAAATATCTCCCTATTCATCTTCTCCTCTGTCCATTCCAGATAGAATTTTACTTGCCTCTAAATAATAAAAATTTATTACCAAATATTTTGATTCCAAAACTACCAACTGCATATTTAAATAGTAGGAAGTTGAAGACATTCACTTTTATACCATCAGTTCTAGATCTTGCCTAACCTTCTCTAAACATTTCTTTTATCTAATTTTCTGTAATTTCTTATTCTATAAACTTTAAAGCTGTGCTAAACTCTTATATATCTAGCAAATTATCTTTGTTTCTGACAAATTGTGAGAAAATCTCTTTGATAGTTTCCTAGTCAATTTCTTTCTTTTTATCGTACACGTCTGCTATAGCGGTCATAAAAGTTGATTTAGATACAACTCATTAATCTTTTGGGACTTTTTAATTCATCAGCTACTAAATCTTCTCTATGAACTACTCTTTACCAATCATTCCTGTATTATCTTCATCAATATACTTTGCAAGGAGTTGTGCTTCTTCTTCGGTAAGTTATAATCCTAAATTTTATGCTAAGAGATCCTTAAATTCGTTTGTGCCTAAGCTCCCTAAATTTTAGACATCCATCGTATCAAACATTTGAGAAGGAGTTTTTGATATTTTAATTACTCTCTAAGTAATTAAGTACATTAAAAATTCGTTTCTATTTTACTTCGGATATAAGAGGTGGCAAACTTAATTTGCGTAAAGTTTGTTTTTTTCAAAGATTTGCATGATCAAATTTAATATTTCCATTATAGGAGCTTCACCTCCACACGCTTCTAAATCATATTTCATTTTCCCATATGTTGTTTTTGCTTATGCTAAGGCTTCTTTAGTTTTATTGGGGTTCTTTTACTACTCAGTTGCCTTTTTTCTTGCATGAATTTCAGAAAATTTATTGAATTCTATTCTTATTTTAGTCAAAAAAGTGGATAAAATTAGGTCTATTGGACTAGGATGATATACTTAAATCATCCTACAAAATAAGATTCCATATTCTGAACCTTCTTTATATAATTGATTTAAACCCATTAAAAGTTAAGCAAGAGATTTATTAGCTAAAGCGCGAACTCCATACTATTACAACAAATAATCGAATAAAAAATTGTTCATATTTCTTGGCTTTATTTTTGCAACTAAATCTTCTGAGTCTTATTTAAATTTAGCATCTAAAAGCTGCTCAAATAATTTAAAAATATTAGCAAAAGACATTGGCTTTTCACCTTACAAGTTTTGAACTGAAGTCAAAAGCATATTATTTTAAAGAAAACGCTCCTTTTCTTCCTAAACGGTTACATCCTCATTTATTTCAGAATTTATTGTTCCAGTTGTCGCTGATCTTGGAGTGTTTGATTAAGAATGAGCAGGACTTTATTATGCTATTTATGGTATTTATGTTAATTATCTAGTAATTTATCCAGGTTTGGTAAGCACACTTTATCTCCTATCTATTTAATTTGTTTTTTATTAAGTTGGTAGATCTTCACTAGGAGGTTGCTAGCATTTGCAATTCAACTTAAATTTTTAAAGTTCTTAGATTAATTTTTCTTTCATCTAAATAGTTTAGTTAGCTACATTAAGCTTGTCTTCAAAATCTTCTATTATAGAATCTTTTCCACTTATCATTATGTTCAAATTTTTTAGCTAGTTTTGCATGTTTTAGAATCTCTTATCTTTATCTTCTTAATCAAGCATTTATTCCTTCATTAAATCATTATCTTGTTATAATTCCTTAGAAAGCTGCTTATACTTTTGTAGTTCCTCATTACTTATTTTTATTTTGTTTAATTTATCTTTTAAATCTAAGTTTTATTACTCTAAATCTTAAATCTAATCTAGTAAAGTGCTACTATGTGCTCGATCATTTTCAGCCTAATACTTACTTGCAAGTTGTTTGTAATGCTCCAGTTCTTTAGTAAGTTTTCCATTTTATATAAGATGTATTTTTAAGTCATTATGTAAAGGTTCTACTTCTTTCCTTTCTTCTTCCAAAATCTACTATAACTATTCTTTCTATAAATTTATATCCTCAATTTAGTTTTTCTATTTAATATTCTCCTACTTTAGCTCCCAGTAATCTTTTTCTATTTTAGAGTTTTCCTATTACTTCATTTGAAGTAGATTTTAATTTTGATAAAGTTCGTTTTTAAGATTATTAATAGTTTCTTTTAATTTTTCAAGTTCATCGTAAGTATTTTTTAGCTTCTGAACTTCGTTTTTTTAATTTATTTAGAAGCTTTATAATTTAGTTGAAGTTTATTTTATTTCATTTTCTGCTTATTCAAGCTACCATTTCAACTAAAGACTATTTTGTTTTTCTTTATTAAGATCATTTTCTATATTAATTAATTTTTCCTTCTCCTTTAATCGGTTTTGCATAAATTCTTCCAAACTTAACTCTTTCTCCTATAGTAATTTTTTTGTCTATTCATGCTACTCTTTTTCATTATTTTTCTAAAGCTTTGCTTGACTTAACAGCTTTCTATTCTGCTCATTCTGTAAATTTTAAGCGTTTATTTCCTATTGAAGCTAAAGATTTTACTCCTGCTATGTAAGAATCTACTTCTAGAGTTCTTGTATCTTTTATTTGTGCTATTAACTCAAATCAGATTTTTAAGTAGAATACAGTTGCTTAATTTCATTTTAGTTCTTTTCATTCTCCTCTTTCTCTAATGATAGCTATTTCTCTTTATTTTTGAGTTAATCTTACAAGTCTTGAATTTATTTTTCAAATTCCTCATTTTACTGTGCAAAATGTTGGCTTTTTTAAAGTTCCGCTTTAATCTTAATTATCTCTTATCTTTATTTATCTATAGCTTCCGTCTATTTTTGCTTCTCTTACTCTAGGATTTTTATTTGCTCTTAACTTTCTTCCAATTTAAATTCATATTATTTTTTCTAGATTGCATCTTAGTTCTATAGTCTTTTAATATCTTAGTTAAGCTATTAAATCTGCTCATTAAGTTCGTTTATTTCTTAATCCTTCTAATTTATAGCACTACTTTCTTAATTTTGTTACTTTTGACATTTTTCTCTTAATTAAGATATTTAATTATTTAAGTTTTCAATTTCCTACTTTAGATCTTTGCTTTCGTTCTTTGTAAAGTCAAAATTGGTCTCTAGCTTTTTATTTAATATTTTAATGTTATCTAGTTCAGATTTTAGTAGTTAACTTTGGCTTTATTCATTTTAAACTTAATTTTCCAATTCAGCTATCTATGCTTTATTATCCTTAAGTTCTTAAATTGATTTTTCCTTCTTTTGCATTTGTAATTGTAAATTTTGATTTTGCTCTTTATATTATGAAAGCTCAACTTGGGTTATTTAAAATTTGGAATCTAAATCCTGATTTGAATTCAATTAATTTTCTAATTAACTTTGCAATTTCTGTATTTGAGTATCAAGTTCCTCTACTTTCTATTTTGCTAGGCTTAATTTAGATTTTTTTCTTTCAGATTTATTTAGAATTTCATTTATTTTATTAGATAAGTTTTACTGAATTTATTCCTTCTCTTAGCTTAGCTGCTAAATTTGTATATTCAACTGTATTTAGTTATTACTGGAATTCTGTATGAAATCCATCAATTTTTACTCTAATAATTTGATGGTAAGCCACTGAGACTAATTTTTATCCTATATTTCTTAATTGAAATCTGATTACTCTTTCAATGCTTACTTTAACTAACTAACTTTTTGTTTTTTATTCTGGACACTTTGATTAAGATTTTGTAGAGACAAATCGAAGTTCTGAAATTATAGTTCATCCTAAATCTGTTAATCTTTAATCATTTTATCACTAACTTCAATTCTTTGCAAGATACTATAAAGCGCATTAGTTTTTTCACTTTCTAGTCTTAGCTACACATTTCTGAGGTTTAGCTATATTTACTAGATTTTGTCAACATATTTCTAAGAATCTTCCTTATTTTTAGATGAGCTACTTAACTGTTGTTACTGAATCAGATTAAGCAAAAAAGCATTAGTTTTCAGCTGCTAAATGCTCTGAATATTCTGCTTTTTACAACAACGAATAGAATTCTTTCCTTAAGATTATTTCACACATTCCAAACAAATAGTATGACCACAGTTTAGTATCTTAGGTAAATGCTTGTCAATATCATATTCAGCATTACATAAAATGCAAATTACTAACTATTAGTCCATCTTTTGATATTAATAACTTGATTTTCCTCTTATGTGTAACATTTTATAGTCTCCAATTCAGAAGGCTAAGTGATAATATATATTTAAATAAAAAAAGTTAGAATATTCTAATTTAAAAAGATTGAAGCTTCGTAAACTCAAATAATATCTCCGCTACCACTTATAAAACTAATTAAGCTGGATCCATTTCTTGATTTCCCTGAGTTACTGTATTAAAACTTAGTGAAAGTTTAGTCAAACATACTGTTTTCGTTTATCTCATTCTCTTCATTGTTCTTCCTTTCTTTTTATCAATGCTCTAAGGTAGTTTTTAGTTATTATATCTCTGGAATTTAAAATTGATTAAATGGATTTTCTTATTTCAGCAGGAATAAACTTATCAGCTCGGTACTTGTGTAAAATTTACCTCCGAACTATTTACTGAGTTCTTGAGACATATCTTAGTTTAAATTAGCTCAAATTTTAGGCTTAATCTCTTTTTATAATTTAAGGTTTCGCTTGTTTTGAATAACATATGTTAAATAATTATAAAGCAGCTTATGTACTTTATTCTTAATTAGCTTGAATTGAACTTCATTGAATAATACTTTTCTTTCTCTCATATTAATATACAAGAACTTTAAAGCTTCTTCCTTAGTTATAAAATTCTGATGTGGCCATAAATATTTGTAACTTGTAATTTATTTAATGTAATTATGCTGAAGTTACTTATCTTTTGCAAAGCTATTAACAGCATGCTTTAGTACTTTCCTTTTATATTTTTCTTAAGATTTTTAGTTTAAGCTTAAATTCTAAACTTTCAACTTTTTTTATAGTTAAAAGATCTTCTTCTCAATTTAATTTCAAGTCTTATCATACTTCATCAACTCTTGCACTTTCTCAGTTTTCAGTTCTATAATAAAAACTTTTGATGAAACTTGTTGATTTCCAAAACCTCCAAATATTATTATTTGATGCTTATAACTGCAGGCACAATGACAGCTTAGCTCATCAAGCGTTGCTCCATAAACCTTAGTTTACATTCAAGTTAAGTTTTCTAAGTTTAGAAGGTGTAGGTCATTAAGGAATATTTATCCTGAAGTAGAAAAACTTTCTTCATTCTTACCACCATAAATAGCCAGTATGTTGCATTTATGTACATAAGTCATTACATGCATAAATCTAGGTTTAGGAGGTTTTCCTATGCAATCCAAAATTTCTCAAATAAAGATAGTACCTCCAGTTTTAAGAATTCTTAAATCATTTTATGGAATTCCTTTACTATTTAATCCCCCAAAAAAATAAACTCCTTATTCCTTAATCTGTTGTTTACAATTTGGATTTATAGATATCTTTGAATCAATGCCAAAATTGTATTACATCAAAGTGGATATTGAATAAACTGACTGTGCTGAATGGTAAGCAATAAATCCTATATCATCGCCTGTTGATGCAAATCTTACGAATCTGTTCCTTTTTAGATTGAATGCATATGTATCATTCAAATATTATCCCTAGGAATTTATTCCTCCGTTAATGATAAGGTAATGCCCGACTAGAGAGCTAGCATGATACCTTCTCATTTAAATCTAACAGTTTTAGGCTAAAATAGTTTTTCAACTTTTTTCTTAAATATTTAATATTTTTATATCATTTAAGCAATGTCTTTTCTAAGTACTATGTATTAGTCTTAATTCTCCTCCAAAAATAATAAGATTTCCTTATAGATAAGTAGCTGTATGTGCATATCTTACATCTTGGTTTTCACCCGAAGTTTATAACTTTTCTCAAGTCCAGTTTTTGAAGTCTAATTATCAAATATCGCTTTATTTATTTTTTAGGGCTCCACCAAATAATATTGCTTTACTTTAAAATCTTGTTAATGTAGCACTTTCTCTTGGTTCTGGCTTGTATTAGTTTTCATGTCTTACAACACAATAAACCTTTTTTTATGAATCATTCTGAGTAAATTATAAGTTAGAAGCAGTACTTTTAACAGTACTCAAAGCCTACTATGATTAAGTTTGAGTAGAGTTAAACTTATTCCTTTTATTATTAATTTATGTTCTATACTCTTATGTAAAATTTCCATAATTTTTTTCTTAAATGCTGCTATTCAGTTAATCAAAAACAGAATTAGATTGGGATACTAATTCGGTGCAACTCAAATTCATTCTTTTAAGTTTTCTAATTTTAAGTGTATTTCCATCTTTCTTAACCTTTTTTACTTAAATCTCTTTCATTCTCTTTTTCTAATTATGTTATTCCAACTTCTCTTGTTATACCATTTTCATAGACATATCCAAGCTTTATTTATGCTATTATAATCTTTTTCTCTGTACTTTTAAGAATTATTCTGATTAGTTTATACTAGCTAACTAAGTGGGGAGCTATGAGTTTATTCATTTCGTTTAAGTAATCTTTAAATCATTTAATCTTTAAGGTGAAATGCTAGGTGAGTCAATGTAATAGTAAATATCTTTAGCTGAGGTATTTTTCTTCATAAGAATATATCATAAAATGATATTTATAAAGAGTCCTATTTTAAAGGATTTACAGCTTAGTTTAAATATTATTTACTTATATGCTTTAGATATTTATGATCTCTATATCAAATAGTTAATTATTTAGCATTTCTTAACTCATTTATATAAATGTGCTTGTCTTCTTTAATAAATCACTCTCAAAGTACTAGCTATCAATCATTTATTAATCTAAGGCTAATAAACTACTTGCTAACTTGAGTAGCACTTTCTTATAATACTTTAAGAACTTTTAAACTTTCCATTTTATGAAAAAACTACCTTCTATTAGCAGTTCACTAAATAGGATCTCTATATTAGAGAAAGTATAGAGATATTATAGTTATTTAGTACATTTACAAAAAGGAAAGCTTAATAAAAATATAATAGGAATATTATTAATTAATAAATATTTATAATGTGAAAGTACTAGCAAAGCATAGATAGTGAATAAACAAAAGAAATATATTAATAATATCTATATCTGCTACTAATAGCCTTAATATGTAATTGCTAGAGTTTAATTTCATATTTTACTTTTATTTACTTGTATTAAATTAGTGTATTAGGGTAGAACATAGGAATGGAGGATAAGATTATTATTTTATTTATATGCTACAGAAGTAATTAAGATTCAGGAATTAAGAAGAACTTAAAGATTTGAATAATGGCAATTTACTTAAATTGTTTAATAGCACTATTAATTCTTTTTTAAAATAAGATATTTAAAGTGTATAATTTAAACTTTTGGAGTTAAATAAAGCAGAGACATTTAATTAATTATTAATAAAAAGTAGTGTTTAGGAATCTTTTATTCTTAGTTCAAATCTAAATTTTCATCTTAGGTAAGCTTGCAATTAGATGTATAATGGATTTAATATATTTAAGCTATATCATTCTAGAAACTTTTTCTCTTATAGCTAAAAATAAAATAATCAGAAAAAGAAAATCTTATTAAACTTTAATTTGATTATTATTTAAATAATCTTCATTATTAAATAGCTTAAATAGATTATATTCTTACTATAGACATTTAATTAAGTATACTTTATTCTTTGTAATAGATTTAATTCTTAGAGTGTTTAATACATCTAATCATATTCATTTCAATTTAATCTAATTTAATCATATTATAATTATTATTAAAACCAATGCTAAGCTATCTCTATCTTAGTTTGTTGTATTTGATAGAATTAATTTAAGATAATAGTTTTGATAATGATTCTTATTACTAAACTGTTGCTTTTAATTAAATAATATAATTATCTATTATGATATATTTCTATAATATTTATATTAGAGCAATAAAATAATAGAGGTACTTAATAATGCTTACTATCATTAAAGTAATTATCTGTCTATTTACTTTACTCCTTTTATTATTATCGGTACTTTTGATAAATCTCCATTTTTAAACTTGATGGTATTTAAATATAATTAAATGTAACGCTTAATATTAATAGCCTTAGAATAATAAAAAGCAGTTTGAAAATTAAGAGAACATAATTTATACTAAAGACTAAATAAAAGGAAAGAAATAAGGAGATAAGAAGAAATTATAAAATTAAGGCTATTAAGATTTAATAAAGCATAAAGATATTTAAATAGCTATATCAAGATAGTCTGCTAATCCTTTATTTTATTGCTCTTAATTGTTTACACTATAACATATTTAACTTACTAAGATTTCATTAAAAATAATATTTACTTTAATGCAACTCTTCATCATGGTTATTTAACTTAATTAAAATTGAAGATAACACTAATATAGCATTGATTATTTAGAACTGATGCAAATATTATTAGATCACTAAAAGTAAAAGTAAAAAAATGGATTATAAAAAGATACCAATCTAACCCAAGGTTAAGTGATATTAATATGATGGAACAGGTCGTGACGTATACATATGGCATAATAATGGAGGAGCTATGAAGTGTTCCACTTACTTAGATAGAGAATCTCGTCCTTCATCCTCCTTTAGATAGAAGAGGTAATATTTTAAGTAGATGCCAATAATGAAAGGTAAAATAAAATGCTATGTTCCTAATGGAACTGGTCGTGACTCTTATGTGCAGTAATTTTTTAATATAGTAATTCTTCAGGAGGATTCATAGCTTCATATATTCCTGGAAGGAAATTACAATTTGCTGGAGGATTAAGAAATTATGAAAATTCATAAGATCATTTTCCTTTCTCAAGACCTTCAAGTAGATCTAAATCACCTCCTTATTAATAGCAACTTTCGAGGTTAAATTTTAGCAGAGAAAATTAAATAAAATTAAGATAATCGCTGTCTGTAAAGAGATTAAGCCTTCCGAAGTAATCAGGGTTAAGCTAACAAAGATTCATACCTTAGTTCTTAATTGATTAGTAGTAATTAAAGAACTTGAACAGAATAGCTTAACTCGATTAATCGATTTAAGAAGAAAAGCACAAATTAAATGAATCATTTAAGGTAGCTGAGATCAATAGCAAAATAGCTACCAATTCCGTAGGAAGTAGCCCTAAGATAGTTTAAGACAGATTATAAAAATCAGATATAAAAATTTAGAAAATTAAAAAGCTAAGCTAAAATATATAAAATTTTAATTCGGGAAATAAAAGATCTAATACAGCCAGAGATTATAAATTAATTAATGGATAGAAAGACAATCTATGATATAATTATTGCTAAAAATAATAAGAATTTAAATTATTTATCTTATTAATAATGATATTATGCATATTAAAAACTAATAATTTATTTTAGTACATATCTTTTAACTCATTTATTACTTCAACTTATGATCACATTATTTAAAATTTATAATATAAAAGTAATTATCAACACCAAATATAACTTTGTTGATGAAAATAATTTATTTCCAAATTTATAGTCTCTTAAAAGAGGAAAAACAATAAAAAAATAAATGTTTAGATTAAAGTCATGGAATGTATTAATGAGATATAAGTTTCTCCATTTAAAAGTATGAATAATTAGAAGCAAATTAAATGAAAATAAGTAAGTTAAATTCTATTTCTTTCAACTACCTA
Source organism: Loxodes magnus (assembly GCA_946699065.1). NCBI lineage: Eukaryota > Ciliophora > Karyorelictea > Loxodida > Loxodidae > Loxodes > Loxodes magnus. The sequence goes on from CAMPDV010000016.1 coordinate 788,366, forward strand.
TATATTTTCTAACTTTTAGATGAAGATATTTATTAATCGCAATTATGATGCATATATTTATACACTAATTATTATAATATTAGAGGTATGAGGAATCTGACTATTGAGGATATACATTACTGTAGATAAACAACAAAATTAGAAATATATAAAGTAAGAGAAAAATTTGATATCATTTGATAGATTGTAAACTAGAAAAATACCTCTAAATATAAATGTTTCCTAAAGAACTTTAAAATCTAAATTAATAAGATAATCATAAGTTAAAAGTAGCAAATAATTTCATTTCTAACTAGTGCTAAAGGAATTTGCCTAAATTACTTTTGATTTTTATTCGGAATATTTTTCTTATACACTCAAATTATCTTTCTTGCTTTTTCCCATTTAATGAGAGAATCCATCATATCTAATATATCCATTCAAAATTATTTATTTACTTTGGTGTAAGGTTTATTTTTATGTGTCATTATATCCTACCTTATGAAGAATAAAAAATAGTCAAAGCATCTAGATGCTCCAAATTTAGTTCCTAAAGCTTTAAAGATAAATTTTCATTTTAATTAGTTTCTTTCTGCCTGGTAAATTCTAAAAAATCTCTAAGCATGATAAAAGTTGAATATAAAGCTCATTAGACCATCATCATTCAATTACTAAGTTGATAAAATAGGTATCAACTATATCCACTGATTGAATTGCTCACTTATCATATTTTGTTAGGTTTCAATAAGAAACATAATAAAGTCAACTATTAAGCCTCCTAAAGTTTCAAATTTTTGTAAGCATAACTAGAACACATTATTTATATCGTTTTCTTCCATCTGACTAATTGCTCTTAAAAAATTAATTCTAGCATTTTAGTCAAGATATCACCTTCTTTATTGCACAAAGTCATATGAATTAGCAATCTATAAAAAGTTGTTGAATATTAGTCTAAGATTTTATTAAAATGATTATGCTTATTAATTTCTTTCACTGTTTTTTTTCATAGTTAATTAATAAATATTTTTATATTTATGCTACAGCCTAATTTCTTAGGTATAATAGTTATCTATCTTTTATTTATTAATGCTTTATTGATTTATTTAGATAATGCTAAGTACAATAAGAAATACTTCTTAATCCTTTCTTATTTACTAAAGATATTCATTGTTTTTTATCTTTAATACTTTAAGACTCTAGGATTACTTTTTTCAAATTATCCTTTCTTGATATTTGCTTCTTTCTTAGATTTTTCAAATCATGTAAACAAATATTTTTCTATTCAATTTATAAAAAATTTGACAAACTATATGCATTTGATTTTACTTTGAGAAAAATTTTGGACATTTTTATCCAATAAAGAAATTAAAAAAATGGACAATATTTAAATAAAAGATTATTATTTTGATAAAAATGTAAGACAGTAAAATATAATCAATTTTTTCAGCGCTATAATTTCATCCTTTATTTATGTTCTATACTTAAACTTCCTTTCCTTCGTTTTTTTCAGTACTTACTTATTAGTTATCTTTTTCTAAATCATTGCATTCTTCATTAATTTCCTCTGACGAGTTTTCTTCTTCATCTTGTTTCTTTACTACATAATTTCCTCATTTACTGCATTAACCTTATTCTCACATTCCTTCTCTACTTGTTCCATCTCTAAAAGTAAAGACGCCATATCCTTCTTATTTGCCATTTTCTCATTCCCCTTCATATCGTCTTGCATCAGTTCATGTAAATACGCCTCAACCATGCTTTTGGTCATTAACATACTCACCACTATATTAGCTTCCATCAGGCCACATATATACTCCTTGTCCATGCTATTTATCTTCTTTTCATTCTCCTGCATACTTTCTACCATCAATTCATGTATAGATTCCAAAGCCTGATCGCATATTATCAAAATACTCTCCTTCATAAGTGGAGTGATCCTAATACGTATGTTTACATTTTCCTTGCTTTTTGTCTTAATAAAATTATCCTTCATAGATTGATCCATCTAAAAACTATTCTATACCAATACCATGTTTCATATCGTTCTTCCAAAACCCTTCATATCTATATCCATTTTTCTTGACTAGAATTCCATGACCATATCTCATATTATTTTTCCACTAGCCTGTATAAACATCACCGTTTCATTATATAAATTTACCTTTGCCATTTTTCATTCCTTTATAAAAGTAGCCTTGATAAAATCCGTTTTCATATTATTCAGTTCCAAAATGCGGAACATTTGGATTTTCAGCATTTAAAAATGATTTTTTAGGAATTTTAGTAGAAGGAATACGCTGTGCAGTAGAAAATGGAAGAGATAGGCATTTGGAGGAATTCTATATTTATTATTGCTGAGCACTTATTTGTGAGAGTTAATTTTATTCCATTTTTAAACGAATAATACTAATATAAATTAATAACTTCTATTTATTTAATATCTTTCAATTTACTATTACATTTTAACATTTTAAGCAGTCCTGCTATTTAATATTCAGGATAGAACTTAGTTTATTTTCTTAAGCATTATATTTTAATAATGATAATAATAATTGTTTTTTATGATAGTTTGCATATTTAATAGAATATAAATATTAAATTAATACATTCAACATTATCTCCTTTAGCCTATTATTAAGAGTTGTGCTCTGCTATACATTTTATTCAATTGTCTTTTAATTGCTTCTTATTAACTATATAGCTATTCATATTATTAAGCAATCATATTGTTTTTGTCGTTATAGATTATTTATTTACAATCTAATTCCTTAAATTCTGTTAATTAAATATAAGCTTTCTAAGACAGTACCAATTAGCTGTTGCTAGTATAATTTCACTATATTAAAATTTATAAAGATATTTATATTCTGAATCTCAATTTTCTTATGTAGCTCATATTAAATTTTATAGAGATACAATATGAACTTTAAATGAAAATATTATAAATAATAAGCAATAAATACTTTATTTAATACATATAATGCTCGTCTAAGTTTCAATAGTTTGTTTCACATTATAGAATTATTTAATAGATAAATAAATCAAAATTTATTATTTTATAATTAAAAGTAGCAGTTAATTAGACTTTTTCCTTATGTGACTATTAACTTTAATCTATTTTACTAAAAATACTAAAATAATTGTCAAAAAGATATTTGATTATATCTAAATTTTGCTTGCCAACAAATAAAGCATTGCTTGTCTAAATTATATATTAAAATTATCTTAATCTTTTAACTAAATCATTTCTTAAACTGAAATAACTTTGCCTTATCTTGTTTAAAAATAATAAACTTTTATATAATTTCTATTTTTTAACATTTTCTAGCAATAGATATATCACAAAGAGGCTTTTAAGGAATATATAAAATTATTTAACTTTACTTATATTAATCTTTTTTACTAGGATATTCAAATTTGCTTTTTTTTTGTTAAAAGAAATCTCTACCCTAACTTAAAAAGCTTCAACTCTTTATCTACTATTATTAGCTTGTTTATTAAATAAGAGTATTTTAAAATCATAAGAAAAGAAATCTATCTTAGCCAAAATTTAAAAGAATAATCTCAAGGAAGATTTCTTGATAAAGCTTTTAAATATTCTAAAATAATGCTAATGCATGAGAGAAATTAATATACATAAAATTGTTTGAAAGCCAAACTAAAAAGACTGCTAACTATAATTAATTATTAAATGACAAAATAAAATACCATCAACTGTTTATCCTTTCATAAAACAATAAATAAGCTTCCTGGGACGTTACTTAGCTTTCTTTGGCACTAAAAGTAAAATTCTTACTTATTCACTCGTTCATCGTCGCATTTTAATCATTGACCATTCCTTAAGCAATAAGCAATGTAATGGCCAGAATTCAATCCTCCTAAGTGTACAACTATAGCAATTAATTTATATCTTGCTTCAGCACCATTCTGCACACAAAATTAACTTAAATTTAGATTGACTCCGAAACTTACTACTCCACTTATCTTTTTCATCTTTGGAAATGTTTAAAATCGTTTAAGATGTACAACGATTATTTAAGGTACATGATATAGTTGAATTTGCTTAGTTATTGCTCCTTTTTTCCTACATTTTTCACAAAAATAATCTTTTGTGTTTATTTGTTCTTTTTCAAAGAAATCTTCCAAACAAGTTGTTAAAGTTCTATTTCCTTATATGGGTAGAGAAATATCAAGAAAAGGATCAAAAGTATCAGAATTATTTTTACAATTTCTACAAATTACTCTTGACATTATCAATCCAGCAAAGAGTTTATCAATAATGCAATTGTTCCACTTTTAATATAATCCTCAAGCTTCTTCTGCCGTATAATGATCCTTTTACATTTATTTTTTAACCTTTTGAGATTTCTTTGGATTTAACTCTTCCTGTAAACAACAGAAAATATAGTTCAGAAATTCTTAACTATCATGCTGACTTTATGCACTAAATTTCTATTTGGCTATTTAATGCATTTCTCTTCCTGAGGTAAAATCATATGATTACTGCCATATTTCTTTAACCAAGTTGTGAAAAGCAAAAATTACTTTTTATCCTTTTCCTTTTCTTTCATTTTAATAAGATTCTTCTAGAAAATAATCTCTTAATTGAACTATAGTTACAAGACATTAAAGACAACTATTAGCATAACAATAAAATGATCCATTTTATATTCCTGTTTTGCCTTCGCTTAGTTAAAACTTAACACTCTTCTTTTTAGAGTTCTAATTAGCTTATTATGAACTTTATGAAGTTTTTGAAGAAATTTTGCTTGGTTTGTTAGTTTCGCTTTCTTAATTTTTTGAGTTCTTACTGTAGGTAGTCGATTCACTATCGTATCTTTTTTTTGGAGGATTTTCTTATTTTTAATTTTGTTCATTTTTAGATTCTAAAGTATGTTTATTCTTCTCAGGATTTTTTTACTTAATTTCTTAGTCTATTTGCGATTAATTTAATTTAGGTTTACTTTCACTATTTTTATAAAATTATAGCATTTGATCAAAATCATTAAAATCGGGCAAATCTTCTTTTTATTATTCTTATAATTGCTAATCACCAATTTTTCCTTTTTCTGTGTTTGTAACTTTATCTAAACTTTAATTAAAATTATTATTACTTTCTTCCTTTTAGCTTTATTCACTTTCTTTTTATTAATTTTCACTATTAAAGTCAAAACTTCCTTACATTGGCTTGCTGTAAATGGCGTTTTTTTTATTTCTAACTATTACAGGCTCACCTTTGTATTTACTATGCAAACTATTTCATTATTTTTAGTTGAAAGTAACATAATCTTTGCCAAACTTTAGTTTTGCTTTTATTTTATTTTTTTAGTCAAGCAATGGTGTATTATCAATTTCACTTGGCAAATCTCCTCCATTTACAAAATTTTGTCATTTTTTCCATCAGTTTATGTGAACTATATATCAAACATCAGATTATTACTATACTTGTTAATTGAATTTATTAAATTCTAGTTTTCTTCTTTCTGGTAGAGTTAAAATGGCTTCATTATTCTCAATCATTGACTTATTAAGTTAAATTTTTGAATTTGTGTTAGAATCCTTCATATCAATTGTTGAAGAGTCAGCGCAATCATGTTTATTATTTGATTCAATCTATTTTCCGCACTAAATGCAGTTTTTTCCTTACTTCATCTGAAACTATTCAGATCTTTTCTTATTTGTACTACAGCAAAATATTTTCCTGAGTGCTTACATTAGCTTTATTATAATTAATAATAAAATGTATCTATCTTATTTAAAAATAGTACATTAGTATTAATTTTCTTTATATTTTGCTTATTACTCAACTAATAGTTTTATCTTACTTATCTTTCTTTTTTATTTCAATCTCTTATGTTTATTATTTTATAAACTTTCCAAAACCCTATTTTATTAAGAAATACATTTATTCCAGACTGTATAAAGCTAAATGTTATTATATTTATAACTTGAGAATCAAAGCTAAATAAAAAGGTAAAAAATAGTAAAATATAATGAAACTTAAAAGATACAAAGGTAAGTTATAATAGACCTTGATTTAAATGGTAAAGTACATTAATAACTCTAAATTACACTATAGCTATATTTAATTACATTCTATAAATCAGAATCTATTTATTCTAAAATAAATATTTCATTCTTTTTCATTTCTTTAGTCAAGTTTGAAGAAAAAAGCTAGTATATCAATTAAGCTCTAATTTGATAAATAATTCTTATTCTAGAAATAGAAACATGAAGCTTAATATACAATAGAGACTATAATTATTCTATTATAACTTTAATGCTATAAATTTACTAATAAATGACTATAATAGAGTATTTCAACTTTTTAAATATAAATGCTTCAATATAAGAATATAAATAGCAGTTACTATAGTTTTATTAACTTACAACTAAGAATTTTTATCATTCTATCTCATTTATTTGCTATTTTAATGATAAAAAATGATTTAGTTTATTAAAATACTAATTTGCTTTTTATCTAATTTTACTCTAAGCTATTAAGATATATTAGTAATATTAATATTCAATTTAACTAGAGATTTTATGTTTAATTCTTTATAAAATTAATTTAAAAAGATGAATCTATAAAGGTAGCTAAGAATAAAAATATATAGAAGATAGTGTTCCATTTATTAGGAAAGAAATGATTGATTATTAAATAAGATGAATAATGAATAGGAATAATCTTTAGTAAATAATATAAAATAAATTAAACATTTGCTCAAATTAAGTTTCTAAAATATTGATGATTATTGTAAATTTAATGTAATTTAAACTATTTAAGCTTATACTTGCATTTCATTATATCATTTTTTGCATTTTAAATTTTTACATAGATACAAGCTCATTAAAACAAGAAAGATTAAGATGGAAATTAAAATCGAGAAAAAAGAGAAAAAAGAGAAAAAATACAAGTAAAAGAGAGTATAGCCAGCTTCTTAAAGAATATCGGAGTATTTACTCATTTAAACTTTGGTATAGTTTTTATTAATATATACCGTATGTGGTTTTTAGATTTCGTTAACTAAGATAGAAATAATTAGCTTCATAATAGTTTACTCGCTTTTTTAATTAATGATTTGAATATTATCGGTAGAAATATCTCTATACTATGATGAAAGATTACTTGTCTACAAGTAGAATGGTCATTACTCTAAGCTTTACAAGTTAGTATCATTATATAATATAATACATGTAATATTTGTGCTTATAACTGCGTATGATAATACTTATCTCAAATACTTTGGATATTAAGTTTGGTGAATGTTTGCTCTTGGAATAGTGTTTCTAACTTTATCACTGTCGATTATTATCATCTCAAGTGACGATTAAAGAGTCTGACTGTAAAAGTAGATTAAAAAAAAGAATGATGATGTTGGATAAAATGAATAGTCTTAAATAAGTTAACAACCATGTAATTATGGAATTTATTCGTATGTGAGACATCCAAAAATATTAGCTTAAATTTCATTCAATTTTGGAATAGCATTACTGCTTAAATCTTTCCTAGGAATTGTTCTATTTACATTCGAAAATATATTTTTGATATACTGCCTATATTTTGATGAAAGAGTTATGAAATAAAGTTGGATAGGCTACTTTGATTATTCAAAAACTAAGAAATATGTATTGATACCTTATTTGTTTTAATTTATTTCATTTTATTAATTTAAGCTGTAAATATCCAGTCAATTCTTTATAATAGCAGGTGAGCTATCCAGACTAAAATTAAGCAAACAAAAAAATTAAAGCATTCTTTTAATATCTATAAAAATATGCTGCACTACATATTTAATAAAATATAATTACTCAAAAAATCAAACTCTTATACATAGGATAAAGAAGTTAAATCAACTTAACTCTTATTTATGAAAATCAAAACTAAGATGGAATTTTTTTAATGTCCATGAAAAACTAAATTACATCTTTAAATTATCTTTTATGATTACAATATTTATTTATATTTAAAATGTTAAAGAAGATATTCATTTATAAAACTATGAATAGGTTGCATAAATTAAAAATGCATAATATGAATATAGTTTGTTGATAATGAGAAATGGATGCTTCTTAAATTAAGGAAATTATTTAAATTAAAAAAATAGTAAATAGTTGATGCTTAATATTAAACTTTGATCAAGTCATATTTAAATAATTTTATAGCAAACATTTTAGTAATTATGAAATTTATTTTAATATTGGCTTATTAGGTAAGATTATTATGAAAAAAATATTCACTAAATATATTAGCAGATATTAAATAAGCAGTGTCAAGCTAGTAGAAATTTTAATTAAAATACTCTATAAAAGAAGTTTTATAAACTATTATTTAATATTATTTATTCAAATTAAGCTAAGAGTTATTTATTTACATGATAGAAAAAATAATTCTAGTTTTAAAATTTTTAAGACTGTGAGTAGTTTGAAAATTAATAAAATGAATGTTAAAATTCTTCTCTCTGACCAAAGTTAACAGTTCCGTCTTCATTTACTGGAATTTCTTCGTTGTTAAAGTTAATAGTCTAAGGTTTATTTTAATGTGCATTTTCTACATTAACTCCCACACAAGCTTCACTTATTTCGTTGCACAACCATTCTTCAGGATTTTTGAAATCTCTATTATATAAAACTTTTTCCAAATCTTCCTCATGATTTGCTATGAAAGCTTAACACCCTTTTCCCATATCTGGAGGAGGATACATATAATCTGGATAATTTCTAGGAGAGCATAAATTATCAATAGCTTCATAAACATCAGCTTCACCTCTTTTATTTTTAAGTTTTTTAAGGGCTTCTCTAACCATAGCTTAACATGAGTTGCAATAAAGTTCAGGCTATACATGTGAAGGTCTTGAATTCTTACAGATGCATATGACAATCAAGCATAATAAAGGATATAATTTCATTTCTTAAAAAATATATAAATAAAAATAATTAAATTAATGTTTACTTCCCATCACTTTCCTAATTTTTTCCTTTATCATCTTAGTAGCGTTTGAATCACCAAAAATACTTTCTTACACCAACTTCTTCTTTTGCATCTTCAACTTATACACATAACTTTGTTAATCAAACTTTACTTCAATCTTATCTTCCTAGGAGTTATTATTTTCTCTAAATTTTTTTCTCAGTATTGAGTTAAGCTAAAAATCATTTTTTTATTTTTCCTGGAATAAAAAACCTACTTTCAACATGATTAGATCATCTAACTGAGGATTTTTCTCTGCTTTATTTTTTTTTTCAAGTTTATACATTACATTATTATCCCTTTTTTCCTTCTCTTAATCTGACAAAAATTCAATATGAGGTTGATAGGTTTATTCCTAAATAGACAAATTACGTATTTCTTAGCTCCTTATACTAATATATATTCATTTTTCTAAGGATCAGTTTTAATGATCATTTATGTTTTACATTCTTTGCAGAACATATAGAATTCCCATATATCAGTGCTAAAATATTTATCAACAAGTTTCCTCTTAGAATTAAATCGAACTCCTTTAGCATACATTCTATTACATTAATCACATCTTATATGGTAAGGAATTTCAAATTTGGTAGGAATAAACCCTTCAAGTCTTTGCTAATATTTCTTAGAGTATGATATTTCTTTTTTCAAGTAGTAAACCTTATTTAAGCCTGGGTCATCCTAAGTTCAATCAGGAGGGCGATAATAACCATCAGCACGAGTTGCTTTTAAAGTGGACATTTTTTTATGAAAATTGCTCTTATAAATATATAATAATTAAAAATACCAAAATCCATAATAACTTACTAAGTTAAATACAGCACTCTTATACTTTTTACTTTTAATTCATATCTCTTATATCAGTATCAAGCTTAACTACTTTAGTCTTCTTCAATCAAATGTATAAGTTTAAATATCATTATGTATTTAATTTAAATAAAGCAAATTACTTATTTCTACAATATTTTCATTAAATTGAACCATCTAGGGTATAATTTAATTGCTTACTTCTTATATATAACTGAACTTAATACTTTAAGTAAATATTGAATGAAATAAGCTTGACAGTAATACCATAATTGCTTTAATTTTAATTTATTAAGTTTTGTGTTTAATCTCATTCATTTATTTAAGAGTGATGTCTTTCCCTTAAATAGATAGTGCATTTATCTTATGGACTACATAATATCTGAATATATCTTACGATTTAAATTATTATACCATATTAAATATTTTCTACATACTTCTGAAGCGCTTTTCTTTTGAAGCTTTTTTAGTAATATTAAGAATAAAATAACTAACTTTAACTTTAGATAAATTAGAAGTTTTAAATTAACGAATTAAAGATAAAATAATAAAGTATTTAGGTATTTTATTAATCACTGCAATATATTCTTTAATGCTCTATCCTTTTAGATACTCTTAGCATTTTATTTAATTATCTATTATCATTTCATCATTTCTATCTCTTAAATCAAAAACTATAAATCATAAATTTATTCTATCTACCTATTTCTCTTATAAACTGATGAAAAAGCTATTATGGTTAATAAATTTGGAGATAAATACTCAGTAATATGATATTTTAGTTATTAAAGGTAGCATTAGATAAATCGTAAATAGATATAGTTGTAGTAAAATAAGATTTAGAAGTAGAATTATTAATAGTATAATAAATTATTTATCACCTTTATTTTTCACAAACTACAAAAGCAACACAGTAATCATCTTCATGTGTTATTGCTACATGAGCATTGTATTTATTATCCTGAATATTAGGGCTACCATCTTCACTTCTTAGAATGCATACATCTGAAAAAATAAGACTTTTGTGATTTAATGCCTTCACAAGAGCTTCTTTAGCTGCTCATCTTCCTGCTAGATATTCCACTTATTTTAAGCCTTCTAATGCTTTAAATTGATCATATTCTTTAACGTGTAAGACCTTGTTGATAAATCTGATACCAGTTTTCTCGTTTTATATTATATTTTAGATTCTAGATAGCTTGATGATATCAACTCCAATTCCCTTAATCATCAATAAATAATAAAATATTATATATTAAAAATATTCCTTTAGTTATACTTAAAACATTCCTTTATTAAATTGCTTTAACCTTCTAATCCTTTATTCCATCTCGTCTTATAAACTCTTAGCCTATTATTTTTTAAATACCTGTCTGTTTTTTATCTTAAGAGAAGTAAGTCTCTTATCAAAGATTATATAAATACTTTTTAAACAGCTTTTGAAAATAATTTTGTATACTTCTTCTTAATTCTTTAAGAATTCACAGGCAGCACAAACGCATTGAAAAAAATAATTTGAGTAGGGTAATTTTATAAAATTAGAAAGTTTGATAATTTTAACTTTTATAAAGCTTAAGTTGCATAAATAAAGTATTTTATCAGTTACTACTTTTAGCCTTTAAGATTCTATTCTTTTACTATTATTTAGTTATTATCATGATTTACATAACTCTAAGCTTCTACTAATTAAAAGCCTATTCTATTTAATTAAAACTCCTTTTAATTAAAATTAAAAAGTTAGATACCATTGATACAATTAGTAAGAATCTTAGCAGAACATCATATTCTTTATTATGAAGTATGATATTTTAGTTCAATATTCACTAAATAAGCATCTACTTGCGAAAAATAAGAGCAAAATGATGGAGATAATAATAAATAAATGAGTAAGCAAAGCTAATAACTAACTTAGTGATATTAAAGGATGATAAGCATTTTTCTACTTTAGACTATTATTACGTTATAATAGCCCTAGATTAAATCTTAGCTATTTAATATTTAATTAACTTCCTATTTTACTTTAATTAGATCAAAGAATCCTAAATTTGAAATGATCGTTAAATAAAAGCCAGAAATTATGAGTTTAAATTCATCATCCTCAAAAGTTCTTTAGGCAATCGATTATAAGAATTAGGGCAATTAGTGATTCAAATAAAATGATTATAAATAAGCTTTGAGATTATATTAGAAAGTATTTCTGTATACAAATGGATTAGTAGTTGAGAAGCAATAATATGAGGATTATGCTAGAGAAGATTTAGTAATTACTTAAAGTTAGTAAGATAAACTCTAAGAACTTCACCATACTACTTACTTGAATCTTTCATTGTGTCATTTCAAATTAGGCCATTTTAAAAAAGCAGTTAGATATGCCTCGTTATCCTTGTAACTAAAAGATAATGCCAAAGCTTATTTCAGAAGAGGAATTGCATATGCATAATTAAAAAAATATGATTAAGCTGAAGATGATCTTTATAGAGCCTTAGAAAGAAGCCCATAGGACAATTTAATTCAACTCGAACTAAACTAAATAATAAAAGAGAAAAATATTAATATGATTAATGGCCCAAAACTAAGCTTCTTTAAAGAAAAACTAGAAAAGAATGATAAAGAAAACTTATTTTAATTTAATTAAAATTGGAATGCTTACTTTGATAAGAATTAGCCTGATCCTTCAAAATTAGATTTCGATGAAGAAGCGAATTATTATTAAGAATAGATAATGTAAAAATGTTGATCTTATATTCCAGATAATAAAATCAATGTATAAGATGATAAAATGAGGAATGCTCATAAAACTTAATATAACTTTGAATAGGGAATTAAGGAGAATGAAAGCAAATATAATCTAATACATCTTTAATCTGGTAATGATGACATAAACTTTATTCAAAGTCTGACAACAAAGTTAATGTAAGCAACTATTCTTAATCAAGAATCCAAATGATGAATAGAAAGTTAATATATAAAACAAAATTTTTATAGACAAACATTAATTAATATTTGACTAGTTAAAGATTTAATACTAACTAATTATTAAGGTATTTAATAAACTAATTAAACTTAGATTTATAAAACTTAGATTAATTAGAAATTTTCTTAAAAGACAAAGTATTTAAAAATAAATAGCTATTCATCTTAAATTTTGATCAAAGTGGTATTCATAGTTACTTATGTCAAACTAGTTAAAATTTATTTCGTACTTAAGGGTGAATAGTTTTTAATAACTGATTCATAATGAATCATCTCATAAAATATAGATAATTAAGTTCATCAAAAGAATAGAAAAAAGGAAGTCTTATATAGTAAAATTAAGAATCCTAGTGATATAATATTACTAATTGAAATAAACTTGATACTGCTTAATAATTTCAATGCTATTTACTTTTTTATCTTGTCAACAGAAGTAAAAGGTTTAGTTACAAATTTAAATGTATTCAATTAGCATGAGAAGTAGTTTTTATTTCTAAGTAGGCTAATTGATTTAAATAACTATAAGAACAAGAAACTATCTTAATATACTTTGATAAGACATAATTCATATTAACTTAAACTTAGAAACTAAATAAGATACAGTTTAGTAAACAAGCTTGCTATTTAATTCTAATATATAATAATTTTTATTATGCTACTTAATAACTATATTTAGCTTTATTTTATCGTATACATTTTTTATTTCCATCATTTCTATATCAGCATATAAATCCTTCTTATCTAAGCTTATTCAGGCTTTACTTACTTAATTAGATGATGCTGATTATGCTATTATAAAGAAATATTTTAGGTTGAATGAGGGTTATTTTAATTGAGGGATTTAATGATTATTTCTGTTTAAACTAATAATTCATTATGGGTAGAAAGAAAGTCAAGACCAGTAAAAGAAGAAGAAGGTAGGAAAACTAAAATTTAATTTAAGCATTTAACTCTAATTCAGAATTCTAGCAAAGTCCAGCTACAACTTCTTCCACTCCACCTGACTCTGATGGGTAATATAGCATTAAAAATCCTGATTTGCAATAAGAGGTGAATTAATATATTAACTAGCTAGCTATTTAGTATAAAAATTAAAAAATTTGCCAAGCTACTTTTTCAGCTGAGAAAATAAAGGCTATAGCTTATCAGTACAAGGAAGAAGTTTTTGATTTCATCAGTAAAATCTATATGGATTGCTTAAATGAACTTAAGAGAGTTAATGGAGAAGAAGTAATTTACTCAGATCTAGAAGACAGAGAAAATATAATAACTTAAGTTTTGTTCATTTAGAAGTTCTTATACATCAAAAAAATTTTAGAAGATCTGACTGATCTAGCTCAGTAGTTTGTAGAGGTAAAATTTTTATATTAAGGCTATTTAAACTTGAACTTTAGAAGAAATTAGCAAGCTTTTCAACAAAAAAAAGAGTATTATATCGTTCAAAGAGCGAACATAGGATTACAAGAAGTTTGCACGAACTATTTATAATGGATACTAATGCATATTATAAGCAGTTAGCTTACTTAGTTAAGTTCTAGAGCCCTTATTTAATTAATGCGATTCTATCTATATTCTCCATCAAGCTCTCTTTAGAGATATTGTACTTAGAGATCCAAGAGTTCAAGTAAGTTTTAATAGCAATAGAGTATAATAGCGGCAATGAAAATGGAAATTGACATATAGAAGTACTTCAATTTTGAAATAAGCCAGTTCTTAAAAATAGAATAAGAGCTTAATTAAATTGATAGCAGTAATTTTTAGACTTAGGTGGAAAGCTTTTACGAATAAATGAACTATTCTTGCAGTGAGGATGAAGAACAGTACTAAATAACATATGAAAGCGAGAATTAAGAAGAAGAAATCTATGAAAACTATAATTAATCGCAATCCTATATGAACGAAAGTCCTGTTCAGTATGTTTAAGATTTCTGCTAAGGTATGGACATCGATTAAATAGTAGATTTTATTCAAGGAGATCAAAGCTAAAACAATTAAAGTAGTGGAAAGAAATCATCCAAAAAAAAGAAAAAACAGTAATTATGTGAAGAGTTCTAAATGGATGATTAGGATGAAGAGTTAATTAGCTTCTAAACTAGACTCTAGTAACACTACAATATAAATTAGCAAAAGATAAAGCCTAATATATAGCAAGATTTTATTAAAAAGCTTAAAGACCAAATCGAAACAAGAAGAAAACTCCAATTTTAAATTTAAAAATTTTCATGCATATAATTTTATAATATCCATTTTACACTAATGCTCCATCTCTGATTAGTATAATTTTGAGTAAGCAAAAGTCTCTCTTCTATACATTAAATTACTAAATAAATTAAATAAATTCTTCTTGCTTTAGTAGATAATTACATATTTGAAGCTAATAAGAAGATGCGTAAATTAATTATAAAAGCTTTATATTTTTCATATATGCTTGCAAATTAAATAGTTATATAATGTAATATGGCTATAATAATTTGACGATTGATGTCAAAATAAGTAAAACCATACTTTGAAATTAGTAGCATGTTATTAATATTTTCAATAATAAAGCAGGATATTTTGAAGAATTATTATAAACTATAAAGGTTATCATTTATAAATTAGCTTTTAAAGATATACTACTGCTATTATGAAAACATTCTATTTATCTGGTATAAATATTATAATTCAGGCCATGATATACAATAAAATGTTTATTATCCAATAATAGAGCTAAAGAAATAACTAGAAAATCCTTTGATTAAAAGCATTACATTTTGTATGGTAATGAATTTCAAAACAATATAATAATCTATGAAAATATATGATTATAATCTTAATAAATATATAAAAATCAAAATCATACATTTAATAGCTAAAAATATAGGTGAGCGGTAATATAGGCAAACACTTAATTATTTATAAATTTAGGATGCATTTCAAATTAATTTATTTTACTGTAGAAAACTAAGCTTTATAAGTGAAATTAAAGAATAGAAGCATATATAATATTATTATTAAATTTAATTGTTATTATGCAATTAAAATCTCTAATTCATCAATTAATAAAAATTTTAAAGAGTTAAAATAATTAGAAGGATAAGCAAAATCTTAATAATTAATCATAGTTCATCTAATAGGCCTTATAGAATTTTTTCATGATTATGATTATAACTTTTAATTTATTGCTAAAGGCTTTCTAGATAGTTAAATTCGTAAGGCTATTCTATTTTAAAGAAATCAAATTTTAGTTCCATAACTGAATTAAGTATGATGCATTTAAATCTTTCACAGAATCCGCTTATTTCTAAGTTTTTAAGTGAAAGAATCATCTATTTCTTAAATAGTAATTAAATCCATTTTATTTCTCTCTTGGCAGTGCTTTTATACTAATAAAGCATAATATTTTTGCTCAAAATGATGCCTACAATAAAAAGAAAAGAAATATAACAGATATTTTTAAATCTGACTTAAAAAATATTAATATAATTTTCTAAATTATATTAATATCTCTTAGATAATAAATCTAAATAAATATAAAACCTTCATATCTTTATTCTTTATGATAATATTATAATAGCGATTAAAACTATTTTTATTTATAAGTCTATAGTAATTAAAATCTATTAAGATGATATGTTTAAATGTTTGCTTTAGAAGTAAGTTTGGATTATGAATTGAATAAGATTGTATCTTTATTTCCTTTATAGATAATAATATATCTGATTTATTCTATGCTAATTAACTAGATGCAAACTATTTTAAAGATTTAAGCTACATTTATGTGATGAAACCAAGTTGAAAGATTAAAAGTTAATTTCTCCTACTTCTTTTGATTTAGCTAATTAAAAGAAAATTTAAAATAGTAATAATTAAAAATATTTAGTAGAAGCTACTAAATTTTTAACTAACTGTACTTATAAAATTAATGAATGTAGCAAAGTATAGGAAATTAATAAAAATGATATTAAATTATTAAGATAGATAGAATTAGCTAATTTGTAGATATTATAATTTATATATTATGCTTTAGTTATTTATATAGATTTTATTCCCATTTCAAATTCTCTGTCTCAGATAAAAATGAATTATGTTAAAATAATTAGTATTGCTACAAATTGCTTATTTAATGTCTAAAAATCCTTGAGTTCTGTTACTTAATAAGACTTTTATCTTTAATTTAAATTTTATTTCGATATCCAACCTCACTTTGACATACAGTAGAAGCTTTTGAATTAATAGATATTATTTAAGAAAAGAATGAAAACTAAAAATTTAGAAAAAATATAAAAAGTGAATTTCATCAAACTTAGAATTAAATCTTATTGACAAAAATATTTTTATATACTCTTTAGTTAGGCTTCTAGACTCTAAATCCCCAATAAATCTTTTTGAAAATAGATGTTTATCTTTTAATTAACTAATTTTAATTTTATTAAGAGCTATATTTATGAAAACTTCAATTTTATATATCTCTAAATATAAAACATTCATAGAACTAATATACTTTTATTATTTCCATTAAACTTTTAAATTTATTTCTAGTTTAGTCTAATTTAGTAAAAATCTAAGGATTAAAAAGTAAAGAATGAAATAATAAGATAAGTAATTATATAATTGTCTGAATATGTTTAGTCTCCAAATTTAATTATTCATATAATGCCAGTATAATATATATTTCTTATAATTTTCAACCAAATAAAAGTTTTTAGCCTGATTGTTTATATGAAATGTCGATAGCAGAAAAAGAAATAATAGGATTAAATATAATTGCAAATAAAAATCTATGATATTATTTAATGTAACAAGATCAGTTATCTCTAGAACTTCTTCTATTTTTTGGACTCTATGTACTCTGTAAAAATTCTCTCAAATAATCATCATAAAATGTTCTAAGATGAAAGGTTTTTCTGTTTATTTCACAGATGTCAGGACTTTCTGCAAGGACTTTTAAATAGTCAATAAGATTATATAGTTCTCTATCATACTTATCATCATGCCATGAGATTATTGGAATTCCATTGTCTACTTGATATCCAAAACTGTATGCTGCATTATCTACAATAACAATATCCTTTAAATTTCTTGTTTGGAGAATTCTAAGGTCTTTTATGTAAATACCCTCAGTTATTATGCATGATTCTCTATATAGTCTATGATGTATCAACTTTCTATCTGGATCTAAATGATTTAGAACAACATCTGCATAACATTTATGTGATGCTGTGAAAACAATTACTTCAAAATTTTTATTTGCTTCAGTTAAGCATTCTCTTGCATACGGTCTTATGTTTATTCCAGCCTAAAATGAAAGAAATTACATTTACTTGCTCTCCAGTTGGAAATATAACTGGTAATAAAACATCAGGATTTTGATTTAAATCATCGCAACAATGTACAAGAGTTTCATCTAAATCAAACACAATAGTTCGCTTGTTTTCGTATCCTTTTGGTTTTTATAAAAATACCGTTTTGCTTTTTAATTGCTCTGGGTCAGCAGAAGGAATTTAATTTACAAACTTCATAGCTTAAAAGGTCTAAAATAAGTGCTCTTTATATATTTCTTCTGATCTTTAAGCTATTTACTAAGATGTTAACTGCTCTTTTTTATTATTCTAACTTTACTACTGATTTTACTATTGTACTTTAGTAACCAATTAATTGATATTTTATGAGTGTTGCTATTTTTAGCTTTATTGTTTTGATTTTACTTTTTGCTATTGAATATTTTCTTACTAAGCTTTCGGTTTTTACTCTGGTTCATATTTATCTTCTTCTTTCTATTTATACTATTAATAAAGTTAAGTTTATTGGTTTTAATAGTTCGTTTATTGCTGATTTTTTTGTGCAATACTCATAAAAGTCTGCTGAATTTATTATGTTTTGCTCATTTTACTCTAATCAAAGCTATCTGATTGTTTACTTTGTTTTGCCATTTTAGTTGCTTAAGAACTAAGCTTAGTGACAGAAGCTTTTGGAGTGCTTGAATAAGGTCTCATTATAGCATGTTGGTTGTGTGACTGTTTTTCACTTGCGACTTCTTCTCGCTTTCCATACATTTTGTATGAATCTTAGTATACTTAATCTAAGTTAGTTGATGGTTCATTTGCACTAGATTATTTTTTTTGTGTCTTTTGATAGTCTTCAATGTCAAAAGTATTTGAATTTAGTTATGTAGTTCTAGCAGTAGGTGTTTGTGAAATTCTTTGTCCCTTTGTTTCTGAAATTATTTTTTAAGAAAATTAGATTTCTTAGGCAGTTCTATGTGAAGGAGTTGCTGATTTCATCATCATAGTAGGATGTACGTTAGTCTTGAAAATATAAGTTTAAGGAGACTTATGGCTATCAATTGAAGGTACCTCTTACTTTTTTAAGAAAGGATTAATGTTTGCTGCCTATCTAGCACTATGCACGATGTTATTAACTATTATATTCTAAGCGAAATTAAAATTTTTATTAACCTATTATTAATTTTCTTTAATAGCCTGCTTCTAGCCTTATTTAGCGTTCTAAGTAGCTCTACCTTTAGGAGTTGATGAATTCTTAGGAGTAATCGGTCTTCCGTTTTCTTATCCAGAGTTTTTTCTTTTAGGTTGAATTCCGTTCACAGGAGTTATAGTTTTTTCCTAATTTTGAAAATAATTTCTGACATTAGGAGAATTTTTCCCATATCTAAGAAAGTTCTACAACTCTGCATTTTGAATTTAAATATTTTACATTGTCTATAGTTAATCACTGTTTTCATCAGGAATCTCTATCATTAAATTCTCTTTCCTAGGCCCTGCATTGCGTATGTTATTATTTGATGAAACTTTTGACATTTTTTATTAAAGAAATGGGAAATTAAGTTTGAAGATTTAAGAATATGAATATTCATTTAATTTTATAATATTCTAAATTCCTTTATTTTCATATTACTTTACTCTTTAAATTTTATGAGTCTTTAACACTTTTTAAATTAATTCATCTTCTCATGTTTTCTATTTCTATTCTAATGGTTTTTTATTTATTTTCTCTACCTTTGGTTTTTTATCTTATTAATTTCTAAAGAGTTTAGACTTTATAGGTAATTATCTAAAGTAAGGATTAGAGTAAATAAGCATTATTGCTAACTTTAAGGGTAGAGAATTAAGTTAGTATTAATATTCTAATTAAAGTAAATTAGGAGTATCTATTTTGGTAATATTAGTATTATTTTTATTCCTAAATAAAAATTTATATTTTAGGAAATTTAACTTAAAGCTTCTCTTAACTATAAATTCATTCATAGTACTGTTTATATATTAGATGGAATAACTTACTCTTTTTTAAGGTTTAAATTTAGTTTCCTAAGAATTTTAATTTTCTTCTTAAGTTTAATATAATATAATAGTATCTATGAATATTAAGAAAAATTAATTAAAGAATGAGTCTCACTCCTCATTTTAAAAGCATTAGCATCCTTTATCTTAAATTGATATGATAGACATTTTTGGTGGAACATATAATATATAAGGGAGCTTTAGAATACAAATTTTTGGTTAATCTATTTTATGGTTCACAATTAGAAAAGAAAACTAAAAATAATAAATATTCTTATATTAGCTTACTTAAAAGTCTTTACTTTCTAAAGAATAAGCTCTTAGGTTTTATTTAAACATATAAAAGTTTTATAATTCTCCCATTTAAGCTAATATCTTATGCAGTAATACTTAAATTTATACATTTATTTCATTAAACATTTTAAGAAATAAAATAATTAACTTATCAAGCTGCTATAATCGTTATAAATATAGTGAAATGTTTTTGAATAAATAAATAGCTTTCTTCTCATTATATAATCAACTTAAAGAGACATATATTTTGAGTAAAAGCATATCTTTAATATATAAAGTTAGGTTAAATATAAACTTTAATAAGTATACTTAAAGGATATAAGAATATATATCTACCTTTGATTTATTATATACAATTCTAGGATTATTATAATATTTTAAAATGCTTTGCATATTATATATTAATAACCAAAAAAGCTTAATCAGCTTTTCAGATCAGCTATGCAATAAGCTAAGATTATACATAATTTAAAGCTACTTTCATATATATTTATTATTAACATCTCTTTTATTTTTTCAGAAGCTAAATTAGTAGAATTTGTTTTAAACTAAATTTACTTAGAAAAGCATAATTATCCTAACTTTCTTATCTTTCCTTTTCAGATAAACAGAAAAGAAAGTTCAATAATGCATAACTTTTTAATTATAATAATGAAGCTAGCTACTAAAATAGTTGCTTTCTCTTAATAACCTAATGCTTAATAATTTAATCTAAAATAGTTAAATTAAGAGATAAATAAATACTCTGCTTTACCCATAAACATTAAGTAAATGAGTTTATAATTAAAAAGCTTAAAAGTAAAAAGGAATATTAATAGTAAACTTGCGATACTTGGATAAAATAAATATTTATAAATTTAATTTGCATTTAGGTTTTAATATAAAAACTACTTAGCAAAGATGGTTAATTCATATAGAAATATCTAATAATATATTATATTTTCTATTTTATTTATTAGCTTTCTCTTAAATACTTACTACATATCTACATTTTAATACACTAATAGAAGCCTTTAGTATCTTATTATCCTAAAAATATTCTTATAGCATTAACCATTAAAATCTTAAAATAATCTAGATGTTTAGTCGTTAAAAGTTATAAAGTAGTCTAAAAATACTGTTATATAAGCAATTTTAAATAGAAACGATGATTTAATACTTAAGCAATGGCTAAATACGTAATAAAAGGAATATAAGCTATTCAAATTAGAAGCTTTTATTTAGATTTTTTATATTAAACGTATCATTTTTATAACTTAAACCTACTTAAAATGGTATATTTTAGAATTTATAGCAGTTTAACACTAAATACCTATAGATTAGAGACTAAAATGTATTTAGATAATTTAAATTAGTTTCTAGATAGTCTTTTTAAGGGAGTTAATATGAGTACATTTAAAGTATAACTGTTGATATAATACCAACTTACTAAATATATAGTAGTTACTCTTTCTAAAAATCAACTGAAACTTTATTGCTGTGTAGTTCTTCTGATAGTTGACTTATAAGGGAAAATATTAATTTATATGATGTTTCAATAGCATTAGTAAACTAATCTACATAGTAATAAGCTAAATATAAATATTAAACTCATATAAATAATCATTACCAAGAGCAACTTTTAGCTGTTTAGAAATAAACTTAATTTAAAGTTAAAATGCAAAGCAAGAAAGTAAGGAATTAAATAGTTGTAACTAATACATAAATATAGGAAATTTAAAATTAAAGCATTATATTAAGCTAAAAATAAAAGTTACAAACGTTTTTACTTTTTAGAAAATCTAAAAATGGGATCATGTGCAAGTTCAAAAAGAGAAGTCATATTGCCAGAGATGACAGGACTAGTGTATAACTACAGGATAATTGTAAAAATATAATTATTTGATAATAATGAGATAACTGGTCATGATGTTGTTAAAGTATAGTGCAAATCTCCCCTTGAAATTGAAGCTTAAGAGTGTATACTTAACGATAAAAAATATTTTGTTTCTTGTTGCGTTCTTCCTGGTATGGATCCAAGAGGAGTAATTGCAAAAGAATGCTAGGATGGATGCTATTTTCTCAAAAAAACTGTAGATAAATAAGATTTTTTAGTTTGTAGTTTGTTTGATGGCCATGGAAGAGAAGGAGCGAAAGTTGTTGAATTTTGCAAAAAATTTCAAAATAACTATATTAACTAGAATGCTGAAATATTTTTAAAGCAAACAGTTAAAGCTATTGGTATAGTTCTAGAAAAATCTGATAACGAAATAAAAAATCCACAATATGGGATTGATGTAAGTAATTCAGGAACTACTGCTGTCGTGGCTATTATTACTAAAGATATTATAGCCGTCGGATCAGTTGGAGACTCAAGATGTGTAATCTCTGAGAATTCTGAAAAGCCAATTGAAAACCAATAAGTTGCATAAGAAAATTAGGATAAATTTGCTAGACTAATTAATCCCGTTAGATCTCTTGATGCATTATAATTAACTCGTGATTAAAAGCCAGAACATCCCGATGAATATAATAGAATTATAGAATCAGGAGGAAGAGTTCAAAAATTGACTGATGAATTTGGTAATAGAATAGGTCCTTTTAGAGTTTGAAAGCAACATCAAAATACTCCAGGATTAGCAATGTCTCGGTAAATTATTTTAAAATATGTCTTTAGAAGTATTGGAGATACTATTGGAAGTGAGATCGGTGTGATTGGTGTACCTTTAGTAACATATCATAAAATAATCTCAAATGACTAATTCATTGTGATATGTTCAGATGGAGTATGGTAATTTTTATTTTACGTTATCTTCAGGGATGTAATGAGCAATGAAGAAGTTGTAAACTTTGTTGAAAAGTATAGAAGATAATCTTAAAGAAAGAAACCAGCAAAGAAGACAAGCGGAAATAAGATAAAAGGAAATTTAATGACAATTTCTCAGTTACTATGCGAAGAAGCTAGATTTAGATGGTTTAAAATTGTTGAGAATGAGGATGTTATGATAGACGATATTTCAGCGATAATTTTGGAGTTTGATAATATCAGCAGCCTAGAAAACAAAGAAGTAAATAAAAAAGAAAAACTCCAATAAACAATTTATGATCTTTATTAATCTAAGGAGAACGAAGATTTGCACGAAATTTTGTTGAAAAGATTGAACGATCCTATGTAAAAAGCATTAGAATTGCATAAGATAAATGAAATAGCTCCTCAATTATAAGAAAGCGAATAAAGTAGTGCAAACGAAAATTCCTAGTTATAAAAGTTAAAAACTCAATCTCAAGATTAAAATGTAAAAGTAGACCATAAGAGAGGATCTGTTTTACTGCAATAGACGCCAAATATTTAACAAAGTTAAAATGGTAAAGAATTAAATCAAAACAGTAGCTGATTCTATACTCAATTGAACTTAAGTTATTGCATCATTAAATTATTTACGAGATTTTCTTTATTATATTAGAGTCTTTTATTAATTATCATTAATAATTAAACTCAGTTTTAATTTTAAGGATAAAGCATTCTTATTAGGTGAATGAACAGTTCATCAGTAATTTAAATACTTCTTATTATAAAATTTACATTTATTGTTTGTGGCTAATACTGTTGGATTTAGAGCTTTCATAAAAGATTATGCTTGATGTCTAATTTAGCAAAATTAAAGGTTATAACGTTAGTGTTAGTTCTGCTTTTATGAGCTATCTTATTGTTTACTTGTATGAATGAATAAACTATATTTTTGATAGACGAAGTGATTAAGATATGGAAGATATATACCATTTTCAAGTAAATGTTACTGGATAAATTAGTAATTAGCAACTAAAGCCATTAATAAGCAAACTGGAATTACTGTTGCAGACATTTTTCTAAATTTAATGAGTTCCTTATATATAAAATGAATTAGGAAGCTATTGCTAATAAAAGTAAAAACAAATCAAATAAGAGCTAGGTGATGGAAATCGAGTTTAAGAGATAAAATATAACAAATTCCTCTTAATCCAATTAAGACGAAAGCAAAAATTAAATTAAATAAGCTTCATTTACAAAAAATTAGGCAGTAGGATATTAGCTTGTTTCAACTATGGATAGGGAAGCTCTATAGATTTCAGAGTTTTGCAATAATTCAGAAAGCAGCCAAGAAAGTAAAATTTCAAGGATAAAAGAATTTGAATGTGATTAAGAATAAACTCCTAAGTAAAGTATAACTGTAGATAATAAAAATTCAAATATAAATAATTAATAAAAGCTAAACACAACTTTTTGGGAAAAAATTAAGAAAAATTTATGTTGCTGCTTTATCACTCAAACTTAATCAAAGGTAACTCCTATTAAAAATGACTAATAAACTCTAGAAACTGAACTAAACTTTGAATTATATAATACTCTTGAGGATTATATGGCGACATCTATATTTGATGTGTTACCCCTACATTCTTTATATAAAAAATCTGAAATGAGTATCAATTCAAAATGTGATAGCAAAAAAAAACGTAGAGTAGCAATAGAAAACCCATGGTAATAAACCTAATATTTTAGCAGAGGAAAGCTTAAAAAATAAATATGAAGATAGAGAAGTTAAAACAATAAGCAGCACTCAATTAGAAAAGTTCTAAATGCTAGAAATTAGCTTTGATTAAGTTAGATCAAATATGTAATGAATTGCACTTTTATATATTTAAATGGCTTTTATTTAAGATTAATAAAAAATACCTATTAATTTTAACAAGCCTATATATTTGGCGATTATATTCAGAATGAAAAGAATTAGATTAATCTAAATGTGTCTTTATTAAGCCTAGTTACTATTCTTCTATATTCTTATTAATTGTTTCAGTTTATATCTTAAACGATCTAGACAGAAATTTTTATTAAATAGGATAAAATATTTTGTCTAATAGAATTTCTTAAAGCTTATAATTAAAGAAATTTTTTAATTCTTTACGTCTAGAACCCTCGTTATTTAGAATTTAAGTAAAGTTTTATATACCAAAGTAATGTTAATCGATATATTAAAGCACTAGCTTTTTCTTTTAAGAACTTTATCTAATTGCTCTTAATTAAATAATTTCTAAATTACATTTCTTCATCTAAAAGACTTTAAGTTATTAATTTGGGTAAGTTGATTTGATACATAAGGTAAATTTATGATAAAGAAAAATAAGAGAAAATGGATGAGAAATTTTCATTTTAAGATTCAATTAAAATTATGCTCTAAATGTTTTCATGAGTAAATGAGCTCTTTCAAATTGCTTCATTTTCTCTCTTTTCTAATGTAATGGGAAAGCTATCAACAGTTTTATTCTCCTCTAACTTACGCTAATTCTCCAATTTAGGTGATGAGAATCTAAATAATTGTTCTTACTTCACAGCTTAAAAATTGTTTTTTTAATTTTCTTATTTGGATTCAAGTTGCTATTTCTCATTTTGAAGAAGATGTCCAGTTATTTTTTTACCAATAGCAGGATTTCGTTGAGGAATGGCTACTTTTTAGCTTTAAGTCCCTATATTTTCTTTATTTAAGTCTCGTCCTAATGATATATGAATATCTTACCTTGCAACTTTTCAGTTTTACTAGGATCCATTTAACGAATAATTCTTTGCTATGGAGATACAACAGGACTATAGGTAATTTCATTCCACCTAAATATATCGTTCTCTCCTTTTCTTTCCATATTCTTTGCTATTTTGTCTCGAGAAATTAGTCGGCTTTCAGGAGTTATTCCAGGTGATAACAGCTAAATTCTACTTACAATTGGTGTTTATAGCAAGTTTGCAGGAAGTTACTCGTAAGTATCTGGACATACATTTTGAAACCAGGAATGCTCTAGAGCTTCACGAGCAGTAGGCCTTGTTGCGGGATCTGGATCTGTAAGATTGATGACAAAATGCATAGCTTCTTATGAAATTTCATGCCAATGCTTTGCTTAAAAGTTAATTTTACAATCTCTATTCTATTCTAGAATTTCTTGCGGATTTTTGCCCAAGAAAGGCTATCTTCCAACCAGAATGATATAAACAATTATTCCAAGGGAAAAAACATCGACTTTAGGTCCATAAACTTATTCTTTAAAGATTTCAGGAGCAATATATCCAGGAGTACCACACTTAAGGTTTAAATTTGGATTTTCAGGATCAAATTTGCTTGCTAATCCAAAATCAGTAAGTTTGAATTCATAATCATTGTCATATGATCACATTAATATATTCTCAGGTCTTATATCTCTATGACATACATTAGCTTTTTCATGGAGATAAACTAAAGAACTTAAGAAACCTTGAGCAAACCTTGCAGCATTGTATTCACTAAATTTTTTTCTTTTTACAATTCGCTTAAAAAGATCTCCACCTGCACTTAACTCTACTATCATATGAACATTTTCTTCATCTTCGAATACGCCAAATAAGCCCATTAGATTATTGTCGTTTAGCCCTCTCATAGTCTCAATTTCTTAAATAATGCTATCAACGCCTCTTTAAGATTCTCTTATTGCCTATTTAGATGCAGATTTGATAGCAATAACCTCATTTGTTTCTACCTCTTTTCCCAAATAGACAGTAGAGTATGTTCCCTTTCCTACTTGTTTCTCCTTTATGTATAGTTATTCAAGATTTAATTAAATGCAGAATTCCTAAAAGTATGTAAGTCATTCCAGATAATTTTTTTCAGAGCTAAAGAACACTTCCACGAATTACTAGTTTCCTATTATTTTAAACCCAGGCTTTTTCTTATGATATACTTTCTAAATTCTTCTGAATTTTAAGTTTATCCAATACAATACACTTGTCTAATCCGATTCACTTTTAACAACATAGAAAAGCTCGTTATATACTATCCCATAATATTTCAATAAATTCCCTTTTTCATTAGACAAAAAAATTTCACCCTCATTTTTAGGTTCTTCTAGAAGAGTTGGAGCGTTTAGAAGTGTGAAAAATTCCTAGGAGTCTTAGTGACCAGATTTCCAGGTTCCTCCTTTAACAGGATTGTATAGTTCATTTTCCTCGAATATAGATTCCATTTATAATTAAAAATTACGATTTCTTTCTTATTAACTTACTTTAATTTTAATACTTTATAACTTTTAAGCCTTACATTATTAACAACTAAATTTAATCCTGAAAATTGCTTTATCTCTATCCTTATTCCTTGTAATTACTATGTTTTCTGTGTTTAACCTATCTTTCACTCTACTAAAGTTACTCTTATTACATGAAGCGTTTTCTTTCCTGGTTTATTTAATTTAAATTCCATCACTACTATAATCAGACATGACATAGAAATGGTGTATCTGCTAGCAATGAATCAAAAATAAATTAATGCTTTTTTGTAATGCAGTATAAAAAGATAATTAAGGTTCTTAACTAAAGATATAGATCACTTATTTAATATTTTGCAATTAGCATTTTTACTCATTAAGTTTCAGAGATACTTAATGAGGCAATTTTTTTCTAATTTAGTTATTTGATTAACCACAATAGATAAGGATTTTCTATCTATTTTCTTATAAGCCATTTGTTATCTTCAATTATCGTTTAATTTTTGAATCATATCTAAATTTAAAGAAAAATACGCTTTGATGCTAGTTTTTGAATCAATCTAAAGGATCTAGAGCAATTTCTTATAATTTAATTAAGCATATACTTAATTATAATATTTGCAGATAAAATAACTTACTTAGAAATAACAAGAAAGTTCAGAATACTTAAGAAACATTTATCTGATACTTAGTGATTGTAAAATATATCATTTTGATTTAAGCTACTTATTTAGTTAGTTTATGTATTAGAATTTTTATCATTAATATCAATCTTACTATCAACCTTTACTAAAAGTAAAGTTATGCTCTTATCATTTATGAATCTGCTAATTAAATTGATTTTTTAGTTATTAATATATTTTTGAGAAATAGATATTGTAATAATTGCTCTTAACAATAACAATTTACTTGTTTTATAGCATTACAACTATCAGCAGGGAATAATATTCTATAAGCATTATATGTTATTAAGGATATTATCTAATCCCTTAAAGCAAATATTTATTTAAGAGTATGTTTATAACTATTATATTATAGCTTCTATCTAAGTAATATTCCTATTACTTGATTTATAAACATGGGATTATAAAATTATTTCTATTTAAAGCTTGTTAAATGGATAAAATTAATAATTATAAATTTTTTTCTTAATACTGCTTTATTTCTTTTATTATTTTTTATTTACTTAAGTCCTATTTTTTAATGTAGATATTAGAATATTAATGCTAAGCATCTAGATTTTATCTAAAGGTATAAAAATAATATCTAATTTGAACTATTTATTTCAGAAGCTATTCTTTAACTTTTCTTTATAAGATAAATAAAATTATTTAAAATAGAATAATAGTTTCTTACCATAAGATTAAATTTTTACTAGTTCATCCTTTAGATTTAACTGCATATATATTAGAGTAAATTCTTATTTAGCAGATGTTTAGTAATATTAAATGTCATAAAGGCTGTTTAAAATATTTTCGCTTATCTTATTTGCTTGCATTTATTTAGCTTCTACTAACAAAACCTAAACTATGAATATCTTAGTATCTTTTACATAATGCTTTATTTTAACGATTAATAAAGTCTAAAGTTTATTTTCTTTTTAAATCCTAAATCTTTTATATTCCTTTTTAAATATAAGATCTACTAAAATAAATTTCTAGGTATCTTAGACTGATATGGAGATAAGTTATGAATTATAGTTGCAATAATAAGAAAAGAGCTAGATGGTATATTTAAATAAATGCTGTATATAAATAATAAATATAGTATAAGAGATTACTTGCTTAATCTTAGATTTTGTCACAATTGGTTGTTTGATTATAATTAAATCTTTAGCTAATTTTCTTATTTATCCAAGAGATTATTAAATACCACACTTTATTTATAAATATTTACTAAGACAAATTTTTATATATTGTTTTTGCGCAAAATAAAAGAGATTATTAGAAAGAAGCAATTTATATGATTAATATATAAGATAATCAGATAGAGGTTCTATAAACCTTCTTGATTTTTTTCCTTATAAATAATAACTATGGCATTCTTTTTAAGTTTCTAATTATTTTATTTGATAGATTAAATTATTCTTTTATCAGCAAAGTTTATTCACAAAAGTATTGCTTCATATTTCTCCTTACATCATTTTAATTTAGATTATACCTTTTAATTTGCAATAAAACTAAGATAATTTAAAATTTTAAAGCATTATTGCTAAATCCTCTTATTACTCTAACTAAAAGATTAGAAAAGCTTATATATACTCATTAACTAGATGATTAACAATATATGTTTAATGCTTATTTAAATATTTGGATATTTAGATATGTATTATCCTTTTTAATAATCTCCGCTATTTAACTTCCTAGCTATTATATTAAGAATATTTAACTATATTAATAAGGAATGTTAGAATTAGTTATTTAGATAATTCTTAAAATAATCTTTATAAGGTAGGATTATATTAAATTCTTCTAGTAGTTAAATCTAAGTAGGGCTGCTTTTTAATTTCATACAAGTTTATCAAATTTAGCTTTATTTCTTATTTGTATTAATTCTAAAGAATAATTAAAACACTCAAACTTATTTAAAATTACTATTATTGCATGAAGCCTAAATATTAAAATACAAGTGAAGAAGTAAATTAGAGCTATTTGATATGCTTATCATTATTACTATAATTCTTAGTAGCAAAGCTGTATCTTTGTTAATAATTACTTATATTTACTATGTAATACTCTTTATTCTTCAAATTCAATCATAAAGAATCCAAAATTTTAGCTTATTCTTTTAACCAATTTTTATAGGAAAAGGATGAAATAAAATTGAATAAAGGAAATAAAATTAGGAATAAAATGAAAAAGCAATGAAGGTAGATAGACAGATACTTAAGGGAAGCATAGGAAAGAGATAGGCATAATAAATATAATATGAATTAAGAATTTACTGAAAATAAATTAATAAAAGAATATTCTTAAAATAACTATATATGAAGTCACAGAAAGACTTGTAAAGTACATTTAAGCACCATAAATATATTTAAAAATCCAATTTAAAGGATAGAATTATTAAGTTAGCTAACCTTATTGAAAATTAAACCACCAAGGAAAGCCAAACTTCTGATTTAGATTAAAGTTTCAAAACAAATGATTAGAGTACCTGCTCATATTTTAAAAAAGCGAGTTCTGTAGAAAATCATTAGACCTCTGGAGCTCAAACGATGAAAGTAAAAGTGTAGGATTAAGGAGGAGAAAAAAGCGTAAGCAGAAATAAGAAATCTTTGAAAATTCAGATTTTATTGCAAAAAACATAATCTTTTAGTCATATAATCGATGTTTAGGAATAAAGAAATCAAATTATTATTGAAGAAATTTCTTAAGAAATTAAGTAAACTTAAAAAACCTTTTAATCTCATAGCAGAACCTTTGAAAAGTAGAAAGACAATTAAAAAACGCTATTAGATTAGATGGATAAAGATTTCTCTGAAAAATTAAAGAGTTTCAGCAATCAACGAAATTAGAGTAACGAAAAAATATAAAATGTAATAGAAGAAAACTTCATTAGCTTGAAGACCTAAATAGAAGATGAAGCAAAGCTTTTCAAGTAGATATATGAAGATTGATCCAGCTAAATTAGATAGTAGCTTGATTAATTTTAAGAATTGATTTAAGTTGAAGAAAATGATTGCTAAAATTTGGTCCAAGATCTTGAGAATAGTATGCATAACTCAATAAACTGAATAAAAGAATAAATAGAAAGTCAGTAAGATTATCGGTATAAGAGTGAAGAAGGCATGTTAACAATATTAAAAGATATGGTAAATCAACTAAACGAGAAAATTTAAGAAGAAACCAATGAAAGAGAAGCAATTCAAGAAACTCTTCTACAAATTTTGGAAAAAGCTTTAAGTAAAGGTAGCAAGAGAACAAATCTTATGTCACTTAATTAATATTGATATATTTAAATGTTTTATAGGACTGATCATTTGTTCTTTTATTTATAATATTTACACTTTTCCATCAAGTTCTTTGCAATTATTTAACTTCTTATGAAATTAATACGCGAAATTTTAAATTAATAATTTGTTTTGGCAGAAAATAATTGTTTACTATTTAATAATATTTTATAATTGAGGTGCGTGCATGATTTTTGATAAAGCTTTTATTTATTATTAATAAGTTTATTTGAATTTAGATATTTCTTGAGATGTTTAACTTTTAACTGTATTAACTCAGTTTATTATTTATATAGTTTCTAATAATTAAATATTTAGTTATTTTTATCATTTAATTTCTTAATTATACTAAGCTCTACTTCATTATTAGCAATAATTGACGGATTTTTATTAAATAATCTAAATTTAAATTTATATATTTCATTATATTTCAAGCATTAAAAGCATTAAGAATATTTTCGTCACCAATAAGCAATCCCCACAACCTAATTACTTTAAGGTGATAATGGATAAATAATCACAATAAATTTTAAATAATATATCAATAATTTATTTTATATATAATTTCTTAGGGAACTACCGCTATTCTTATATTTAATACCATAAGGTAAATAATAAAAATACAATTTTTAATATTCCTTATATTATTTTAACCATTTTTACACTCAGTTCTAGGATATTGCTTTTGGAAAGATAAATTAAAAATTTAAATTAATATAAATCCTTTTATATATCTTCTTATAAATTAAGCATTTTATTAACTCTTAGCTAACACTAAAGAGTTTGAATTATGTAGCAATATTAATTTAAGATAGACTTAATTTAAAGATAAGGGTAATTATAGTTAATGCTTTAAATTTAAATTTCTTTACTAGCATTTTTAATTTTATAGTGCTAAGAATTTTTATATTCCTTAACTTAAAAGCAACCACTTGCTAAAAATATTTATGTATCACTTCAAAATTTAGTGCTAGTTTAACTTAATTTTATTAAAGCTTAGAAACGTAAAAAATAAATTTAATAATGGCAAACTCTAGCAGTGAAAAAGAGCTTGCTTGCAATTATTTAAAATGAATGATAAAAACTTAAGCATGTCTGTTATAATAAAATAAATTAGGAATTAACAAAATGGGTTTAAAGGAGAAACTAGATGATATCATAATATCAATTAATTGTTATCTATGTTTTTAAATAAATAAATTTATTAATGGACGCTTAATCACACTAAAAAGAAGATCATTCTATTATGAAAAATAATATTGAAAAAGAATAAACTGAAATCATCGAATAAAAGCAAGCAGAAATTAAAAATAATTCTACTTCTATAAAAGCAATAATAGATTATAAAGAAATTCATTAGAAAAGAGATAATAAACTATAGCTATAGTTTAAAAATATAGAAGAAAACAATACAATGTGAAGTCCTAAAATAATAAAAAGAAACATAATGAATTCATATAATAACGAAGACTTAAAGTTTATATTTATAAATGAGTAGAAAAAATTAAGATAAGGTAATTTTTAAAATCTCTCTCCTTTAACTGAAAGAACTTAAATTATAAAAAAAGAAAGAGAATCAATAAATTAAGACCAAAACTAAAAGTTAAGAAAAATTTCTAAGATTTAATGCAACTGCGCAAATTGTAAAATATGGAGGAAAATGAAAAAATCTTAAAAATCCGTAGATGTGTTTGATTTTAAGAAGACATAACAGCCTAATTAATAAACTTTAAGCATATCAAAAACTCCAATGCCCTCCTTTAATCCAAATCTAATGAATCTTAAATCTCCAAGTAATAAAAATTTATTTTTACCTGAAATACAAAAAGTCAAAATAATATCTAAGGAGTAAAAAATAGCTAAATAATAAATAAAGTTAAAGGGAAATCTAATGATGAGTCCTTATCTTTTAAAAGGATCGTTTGGAAAGTTTTCCAAGAAATATTTTCTAATTAAAAATTACTAATTGAAAGAACTTATTTAAATTACTTTTCCTTGATATTCATATTTCTTTTTGCTTTTATATTTTTAAATATTATTTTAATTAAAGAACTATATATCATTTAGATATTGATGATCTTCACTTGAATAGATAGAACGAATATGTAAAAAGATTTAGCATCTCTTAGCAAATTTTATTTTATAGCTTATCAATCAATCAAACTTAAGAATTAATATAATTTATGATGAAAATTAAAGCTTATAAATAATTTGGAAATATTAGATATTTCTTTTATATATTTAATTACCTTTCCTCTTTTTAAAAATATAGAATAAATTCAAATAATAAATGAAATTTTTATTATGCTTTAAGTAAATAAATGTGAATAATAAAATAATTTTTATATTTTATAAAAGCTTTTATCGATTGTTGAATACTTATCTTTGCTAAATAAATTTAATTAAAATAGTAAATAAATATTTTTAATAGTTCTTAAATAAGTTTAGGAAGCAAATCTATTTTTCATATTATGAGAGATCAAAACTTTATTAAATAATATTATTTATCACAAGAAATTAGCCAAGTTTTATTTATGCTTTTTTTTAGATGCTAAATTTAAAAAGCTTTAAAAGTTTATATAAAGTTACTAAATCATTTAAATTGCATTAAATTGAGCTTAGGCTATTACTCGCTAATTAAAGAAAATAATATCAAATTTATTAAATTTAAAGAAAGAATTATCAAATGATTTAATTATATTTGGTTTATGGATAGTACTCATTCTTATTATTCTTTTTAAGTAAATTATTATTAAAAATAGTTAAGTTATATAATTTTATTAGGTTCTACAATTTAGGTATTTAGAGTTACCATTCTCTCAAATTGTTTCCCACTAATCTTATAGCATTATTTTATATTTCCTTAAAATAATAAATAATTTTAGCTTTAGATATACAATGAAAATTAATTTAATCTTTATTCAGGTAAATTAAAGCTATTTGATCTTTTCACTCTTTAAAAGGTCTAGAAATTTAGTTTGTGCTATTGATTCCTTCTATTTATCAATTAGCTAATTTTGGTAAAAGTTAAGAATAATAAAATTTAATAGATGCACATATATATTTTGATTTACTAAAATATAAATAAAAAACAATAAAGCTTTGAATTAGCATACTTATTATAGCTATTTCTTTAAAAGAGATTAATTACCCTTACTCTAATTGTTATTAATAAATTATAGACAAAAATTTAAAACTTTAACTACATATTTTTAACTTAAAAAGTTACTTACAGTTAATTAATTCTTCTAAAGGAAAATTGTCAGAGAAATATTAAAGATTAAAAAATACATTTTTTAAGATTCTAAATCTATTTTAAGTTTTAACTCTTAATTTTTTCTTTTCAACATAAGAGCATATTGAACTAACTAAGCTGAGTAGCTATTAAAAAATTATTGAAAATAGGCTTTATAAAGAATAATAAAAGATGTTTACTTTTAATTTAGTTTATTAATCTAACTATATAAAACATAAAGTGTAACCAATAATTGTTAATATACTTTATAGTTATATTTATTTGCTATTTTCCTTTTTTATTTTATTTTTTATTTCTGTCATATGCTAATTTAGTTTTGCTTGCTATTTTTCGTTAATTTATCAATTTAAGTTCTTGCGCATAAATCCGCTTACTTAAAATAATATCAAAGAAGTTGCTTTTATAATAAAATTTTAACGATTTTATTGGAATCAAAATAATATGCCTTCATTTTTACAATAGCTATTATATTTAAAGACTAATTTTGCTTGATTATTTTATTATAGGACAAATATAAGTTAAGCATTACTACCTTTACAGTATAAATTTTACCCAAAATAATTAGATTCCTTATTAGCTCAGATTTCTTTAATCTTATGCTATATTTTTCTTAATCATGTTAAATATAAAATGAACAACTCCAAAAGCTTAAATATAATAAATTAAATAAGTTAGTAAAGTAATAGTGATTAATGATTAAATTTGTGAAATTAAATTGATAATAGAATTGCTAAAGATAAGAAGTATTTCTAGGCATAAGTAAATTAAATTGAGTAAAAATGTAATTAGATTAATTAGTATGAACATTTATTTTATAATTAGGCTTTTATAAGTAAAATTAGTTAAAAATAGATTAAACTAAAATTAAACTTTATGTATTTAATTTAAAAAATTCGCTTTAAAGGAATACTGAAATTCCTAGCTATAAAAATGGATGATTAGTAATGTAAAAATTGTAGAGAAAATTACAATTAAACAAATAAAAAGCCAAGAATATTAGAATGCGGTTGCATTTCATGTGAAAACTGTTTAAATATTCTGCTTAATATGATAGGATAGATTATATGCAAGACTCATAAAGTTGAAACTCTAAAAAGTATAGAAGAACTGGAAATTCCAAACTAATTCAAAGAACTGAACTAGTCTTTGTAAGAAGCTACATAATTTTCTGAAAATAAAAATTTGATAGAAGAAGAAAAACAATAAGAAAACTCATTATAAGGAAGCATCAGCCAAAATTAAATTATATGTAATCACGAAAAAAAGATAATATGGTTGCATAGAAATAGCACTTATTTATGTAAAGATTGCGCATTAAATTTAAATAAAGGTAAAGATTTTGTTTTGATATCCGAGTAATTATAAAACTTGAATGAGTAAATTTCTTTAAACATTTAAATTTTAAAATAGAATTTGAAATTCTAAAAAAGAAACTAGACTTACTATAAGTATCTTAATTTGAAGAATGAAAAGCTAGAAAAATATCGAAAATGAATTCCTCATTATTTACAAAAATTTGAAACATTAATAAGTTAAGTTTGTCCATAGTATTTAAATTAAAGAGCGAAGATATTTTTCGAAGAATAAACTAAAATTTAAAATATGATTGAAACAAATTAATTCTTTCATCAATAGATTAAATAAATAGAGACTATGGAAGAAAATACTATTGAGAATAGTAACCTTAAGCTTGAAAGTATCAAGAATGCATAAAATGAAATTTGTAAATTTGATCAATAACATATTGAAAAAAATAAAACTGAAAAAGAGTCTAAATTTGAATAAAAACTACTAGGTAATCTGATATAAAATATTTCTGATTCAATCTTTATTAATTTAATTTAGGAAAACCTTCAAATAACAGAAAAGGAAAATTAAAATAATGAAAAGCCAGTTTAAGAATTGGATGAAAAAAAGAAAGAATGATAACAAATTTTTTAATTATCTCATGAAGTTTGATAAAAAATGAATCATTTTGAGGAAAAAAATTAATAACTATAAAAGGAAATAGAGAATTTAAAACAGCAGAATTAGGAATAAGATATAAAAATTAATTAATAAAACGCAATAATACATAGAAGCAGAGAGTAAGGTGCTAAAATATCTGAAATAAACAAAACGATATATTAATAATTTTAAGATTTGGCAAATACTATAGAAAAGAGTCAATTACAAATATAAAATGAAGACTATAAAATAATTGAAAATAATGCATAAAGCATTAAATGAGAAATTCAAAAGTTAAAGTATCTGAGTTCTACTAAAATGGTTAAGTAAATTGATATTTATTGCAGAATAAAATTAGATTCTTCTATTCTTCAAGGTATTAATTTGTAGTAAGAAACCGTTACATTGAAAAATCTTACAATAAATAATTTAAAGCCTGCTTATTTTGAAAAATCCACTACAATTTAAACAGGGAATGACTAAATAATCTTAGTTGGAGGAGAAGATTCAGATAGATATATGAATAATATTGTTAAGATAACCAACTAGTAAATAGAGACTTATAGTTTGGACTAAGCCAGAAAATGTACATCACTTTCTTTTGATGATAGCAATAAAGTATTTATAATTACAGGATTAGATTCTTAGAATTATGATATAAATTCTTGTGAAATTTTTGATATTGAAGATAGTAATTTATCTAAACCAATTGCATATCACTTTGATAAAATGCGTTGAACTGGATCCTGCTTTGCTTATGATTTAGTATTTACGTTTGGAGGTTATTATTCAGGTGATTTAAGATAAGTTAGCTTTTATGATTCAATAACGAATAAGTGAACAAAATGTGAGCAATTATAAAAAGCAGCCTCTAATATATCTGCAGTATGAGCTTATGATATAGAATAAATATTTTTATACGAAAACTAAACTAAATGGGATAAAACGTTTTCATTTGATTTAAAGAACTTTTAATAGCACGGGGAAGCCTTTCCATTCTAAAATAATAAATTTTGGTATAACGGAATATATTAAAAAAATAAAATATTCATGTATAGTTCTAAACCTAATGAATAAGATAAGCTTTTCTTTTACGATACTAGAGCTCAAAATGGTGATTGGAAAAATTTAGCTACTCAAGTTAATGAACCTTAACATCATTAAATTTCATATTTTAAAATTATATAATGATTTATCTTACTTTATATAGAAAATACAATGAAAGAATCTTTTATATACATAGATTTTCTATTATTAGGTATTTATAATGTTCAAACTAAATATTAAATCGCAGTTAGATAGAATTTATATTTTATCTTAATTTATTCTTCTACTTATAAAAGAAAAT
The DNA here is from genome assembly GCA_946699065.1 of Loxodes magnus. Lineage (NCBI taxonomy): Eukaryota > Ciliophora > Karyorelictea > Loxodida > Loxodidae > Loxodes > Loxodes magnus. The sequence goes on from CAMPDV010000016.1 coordinate 826,187, forward strand.
TCTAATAGACTATGATTTTTACAAATTAATTATATTATATTTTTTCGTTAAAGTTGAAGTTCGTTGACATTATATCATTTTGAGCTAGAGTAGTTTAGTAAAGTAAAAGTAAAAGTAAAAACGTTTATTTTAATTGTGAATTATTAGTATTAAGAGATATTTAATTTTCTACAGACCTTGATAGAAGCAATTAAATTAAATAATTGGATAGATATTGAACCATGAATACTTATTATTTTCTAAATAAATTAATACAAATAAGTATTTTAATCTTTCATTTTTAAACTTGAGCATTTCTAATCTTCTCTTCTTATATTTTATATGAAAGATTTAAATTAGCTATATATTTAATAATATTTATAGATTGGAATTAAAATTATTGCTAGAATATATATCTATCTCTTTAAACTGATTAAAACCTTATTATTATCATTAATTTATTGTTTTTATATATTTTAAGCAATTATTACTAATAAATCTGATTTTATCAAGTATCACCTTTATCCTATATTTTATTTAACAAAATTTTGTATTTTTGAAATTAAGTTGCTATCAGATACATATATAGAATTTATTTTACTCTTCTTATTTCCTATAAAATTATATTTGATTATTTATTTTTTATTTATAATTCAATCCATTTACTTAAAAAATAACGATTTGCTTTATTTATTGCAATTTAGATTAATTCTATTTTTATCAATCTTTATCCACTTAAAGTATAAGATTCTGCTTTGGTTTTTATAAGTGTAGATAAAATTATTTTAAATTCGTAACTTAAAATAATAGATTTGGTATTTTTTATTCTAACTATTTTAATAACTTACCTCAGATTTTATAATTAAATATCAAGCAAATTATGTTAAATTTTAGCAAACTATTAATTATTTTAGCGTCTAATTCTGCTTTTATTCATATTTTAGCCTTTAGAAAAAAGAAGTAGCAAGTATAATAATAAAATAAATAATATTTTATAAAATAAACTAAATCTTAGGGATTGTTTAATATAATTTAGATTTCATTTTATATAATCATTTATTATTCTACTAATAACTATGTAACACTTCCATTTATTCTTCTTTATTTGCTATATTTATTATATCTTTCTGTATAAATTAGTACTTAAGCTGTTTATATAAATTAATACCTAATTAAATTTTAGCCTATCTTTAAGAGATAAAGTAAGTAGCACTACAAATAACTTTATTACTAATAACTTTTATTTTCTAAATTTCTAGAATACTTAGTGATTATTATTTTTAATCAAGATATTTAAGATAACTAGGGTTAAAAGTTATTAGATATAGTCTAAAATAGTTATACAAAAATTTATAATAAAAGTTTAAATTAGCAAATCAAATTTACTTCGCTTATGCTTATCTAAAAGATTATTATCTTAGAATATTTAAATTTCTGTCCTCTATATTAGATTTTATAATTTTAGAAGTTTAGTTGGTAAATCTATAAAGAGAGTATTAATATATATTCTTCTTCTTGATCATTTTTAAATAAAGATATATTTTAAAAGGTAATTTATTTTTAAGAGACAGTTTAAAGAAATTTAAATAGTTCTTTTACAGACTCAAACTCAGATAAAATTCTCAAAGCTGATGCTATTTTGCAAGAGAAAATTATAAATTTCTTATCATTTTGGATAAAATTCATTGCAGCCATATAATATGTGAGATCTTAAAGCTTCCTTGCCTGATATTCAAGCAAACTCTCCACAATTTCAACCATTACAGAATGGAACATTTGGATCACGTACATACAATCTCATATCTGCCTTATCAGCGTTTTCAAAAAATTATTTTATTTAATCCAAATATTTGTCATTTGAGTCATGCAACTCAACAGCAATAATGCCTATATCTACTTTCTTATCTTTAATTTATTTAAAAACTTCAGGAAAAAATGAATACTCACAGTACTCACAATCTACTTTCAATATATTAATTGTTCTTCCTATATGCCCAAATCTTTGCATAAATCCTTCTAGATTGTCATAAATACCTTTTTTATCACGGGTTTAATTAAAACCATTCCTATGAAAATTCATTCTTATTTTATCTCCAATTTAGATCATTTTCTCAGTGAGCCAATCCCCCAAAGTAGGATCAAATGTATGTATTTCGCATGATTTATTCGTAATCTAGTTCAATGAAGATTCAAAAGAATAATCTCCTTCTGAACCTACTGAATACACCAAGCAATCAATATCTTTATACATTTCCTATGGATACACAAGAAATTTACCACCATCATCTAAGTTGCCAACTCTTACTATCATATCCACAGACATTTCAGGTTAATATGGTTCAAATTTAAATTTTTTAGTTCACTTTGAAGGGTTTTTCATAATTTCTAACTTTCTTTCTCTAACCTTATTTCTATACTAAGTATCTTTCTGTATTCAATTTTTTAAGCAATGCATCAAGTGATCTTCTAAATAATTCGTATTATTTATATTCTCTTAAGTGTATTTCATTAACTTTTCAATTCTACTGCTTTTCAATTAGCTTATTTTATCTTAGAATTCTTATTCTTTCTCAATCTTTTACACATCTTTTTAAATTTAGCTATCTAGTTCAATTTTCCGTTCTTGAGCTGTAAAAAATTATTTGGGGTTTTCACCTGACAATGAAAATGTAATTTGCTATGTAATGTTCTAAATCTTAACAGACAGTTCTAAAGTTTAAGAACATTCAAAGGAAATCCAAGTGTAAATAATAAAAATCAAGCATCCGTTTAATAAAATCAAAATAAGCTCAGGCAAAGGACTTCTTGATAACCAAAAACTAGAAGGTGTAGAAATATGAGAAGAAAAAGCAACTGATTCCCTTTAAAAATCTTTCATGTTAACACGAATAGAAGTAGCGATAATGAAAGAAATTATAAAATAAAATATATTATTTAATTTCACTATTCAAAATGTAATCAATTTTTAAATCTGAACAAGGCTATAAAAGTAAGCATTAAGATATATATTATAATTTTATTAATATTAAAGTTATTTTAAATTTAAGTTCCCTAATTTTGCTCACTTAATTCTTTAAAAATATCTCTTATTTAGGCTAACAAATAAAAATAAAATATTTTTATAGTAAGAAAAAATTTAATTGAAAATGAGCATTTATCTAAAGATACCTCAATAAAAGCATAGTCTAAATCAAATGGCAAATTAAATATTATTATCTTAATAAATTTAGATAGATGCTTTAAAATTAAAGTATACAAATTAATTAAAAAGTTATAAGAAATTCAAATTTTCAATATATCTAAGATAAAATATAATATACGCAATATAGACTATCATTTGAAATATTATCGGTTTTTCTTTGTTAATATAAGATTAGTTTAAAAGAAAAGGTAAGCCTTTCATATATTAATATATTGTGCAATTGTTAATTAGAATTTAATGCTTTGCATAAATATATATTATTATTATTATTTTAACTAAATGAAAATTAAAGTTTGCATATCCTAGGTTTTCAACCAGGTTTCTGCTGACAAGTTTTTTTCCATGGTTGTTCTCCATGACCTTTTTTTAAAGTGTACGGCTACCACGAAGGATTCTCTTAGTTTCTTGTTCGTAGTTTCTATTTATATATGCCTTACTCAGTTATCCAAAGTTTGTTTAAGTTTCTTCAGGTCCTTTATTCTTCATTGTACTTGAGTTATCTTCATTTCTTACAATGTCTTAGTAAATGATATCAAGATTAGCAGTACCAACAATTTTTATATCGTTTTTTTAATTTCTATTTTTAAAAAACTTTTTTCTCCAGCATCTCAATTCTTTTGTTTATGTTTATATCATTTTTTTCTTAATTTTACTTTTCTTAATGTTGTATTTTGTGCTAATCTTCTTCTATGATCATTATTTGTGATTAATTGAAGTTAGTTTACGACATTTCATAAAGTTAATTTTCTGTTACTACTGAGTTTTTTATCAGTTAACTTTTGAGAATTAGCAGTTCGTTATTTTAGTCTTCTATGTAATTCATTAGCTCCCGAATTTTTCTCCTTGATTAAAAATATCTCTTCATATTTTGCAATTTTTGCTTTGATTTTTTCGATTTCGCTTTGGAGTAAATTGTTATTTTTGGTTTCAGGGTTTTATTGTTCATTCGGACCAACCATTACTTTTCCATCTGAAGACGAGCTAATTCTCTATCCTGTCTTTGCTTTTTTGGCTCCTCGTTCGTCACTTGTTTTCTTGTTTTTCTTTGTTATTTCTTAGAAAGACGAATGTTCTTCTCCATTTTTAAATATTTTTTGCATAAATATATATTTGATAACTTCTTATTCCTTAATTAATAAAGAGAGAGATGAAATTATTAATTTATAAGTATGTTTTAAAATAATATTTCTTATATGTGAAATTATATAGTTTTAAGGAAAAATAATCTATTTTATAAGATATAATTGTCTTGAATAAGAATTAGAATACTAAAATCTATCTTAATATAAAATGAGTTGACTAAATTAAAATAAACTTATAAAATAATTATCAAAACCATAATGTTGATAAATATTTAGTATTTAATTAATAAGGTACATCATTCTATATATTTAGTTTAAAAGTTATTAACTTGCAATAGATGAAATAAGATTTGCTATGTAATAAGGTAATATTCTATCTCTATTAGATTATCATTTAAGCATTTATTTTAGATTTTTGTTTATAACTAAATTTTAGTTTTAGCAAATAAATTAAGCCTAAAAAGTGAATTAATAATAAAATTTATACTTAGATCTTTATAAGCCTTAAGCAAATGAAAACAGTAAAAATGTATTAGAAGTGTTGTAGTTGTAAATTAACGAAATTAAAGTTCTAGATTTAGTTAGATACTAATAAAATAATTTATTAAGCATGATAATTCAAAGCTTTATATTAAAATATTTATTTTCACTATCTAGATAAGAAAATGTTCCTATTTGGCTTTAAAAAATAGGAAATAATGCTAGATAAACTTCTTATGTTAAAATTGTATATCATAACTAAAGAGTTTTAATATTTAGAATAAAAGATTAAAGATATCTTTATTGTTTTTAATTATTTACTATGCTAATTCATAAAGTAATTTATTGATATTGCTTAATATAAGATTCTATTAATTATAAGATTAAAGATATTAATCATAGATAAAATGTATGCTATTATTCTTTATATAGAGCAAATTATTTTTATATACAAAAAGGAAATTATTATAATTATGCATTAAAGTAGAATACTGCTAATGAAACATTAAATAAAATAGAAAAAAGAAAAGTAAATTTGCAAGCTTCTTATACTTTAACTAATCAAATTCTAGTGTCTATCAAATTCAAAACGAAAAAGCTTAATTTAAGTTGCCATATATTATATAATAATTTTTTATTAAAAATAGCAGAAAGAACCTACTTGAGTTTTTTAAAATGTTAATTAAACTTTATTTAAAAACAATTTAAATTTTAAAATCAAATAAAAATATTTTATTCTTAAATTATAATGCAGCAACTGTTTTAAAGCTTATTTTTAATTTTACCATTTATAGCATAAATAAAATTATTAATAAAGAATAGCGAATGAAATGATAAATTTATCAAACTAAAATGATCCAAATAATTAATTTGCTAGTTTAAAGCAAAATAAATAATTACAAATTCTTTGTTCTTTGAAAAAGGAATAATAAATTAAACTACATCATAATTTAATTAAAAATATTAATATATTTAAGCTTTTTAAGTTTATACAGAGTGATATTGTAATATTATGTTAAAAAATTAATTTTATACAATTGATTTATCTAAATTGCTAATAAATTTTAAAAATAGTTAAAGCAACCAAATTCAGAAATATTGCATAAAATATCAGAGAAAGTTAATAGGTATTAAATGCAGTAGTTAATGGATATCACAAATAGTTAAAAGTAAAAAATGAGAGAATTTAAACTTAAATTTGATATAAAATAAATTTATTTTAATTGCATTTGTCTCATTTTAAATAACAGTAACTATTTGCAAATTTAGAAATAATCTAATTAATAAAATTTATTAAATATATAAAGGAAAATTCTATTTTATAAATAAATTTTTAAAAACTAGAATAATTTAATTTAATATTTATTTATTATGGTTACATTTGTGAAGCATTGAAAAACTGTACCTAGAATTGTTTTAATTTAAGTGCAAATTCAAAGACTTTATTATAGAATATTTAAGTAAAACCTAATTTGAGGTATCGTTAGTTTTAGAATCTTAATTTTTGTCTTTTTCATAATGAATATTTATCCTTCATAAAAGTTAGAAAATAATAAAAAAGTTTAATTAAAAATTTATTTAAAGCAATCGTATTCTTTTATAGTTTAATAGCTTTAAAAAATAATTTAAAACTAATTTAAATTCTATTTATTTTAAATAGGATATATTTATTTATTAAAATAATTCTACTTTCTTCTATTAAATAGATAATTAAAGAGCTATTAGTTTCCTTTAATTACAACCATTTATAAAAAATTAAAAATAATAAAGAAGAATTATAGCTAAATATTATAAAAATTTTTGAAAAGTTGGCTTTTTCGTAAATGAACATTTTTAAAATAATAAAATTGAAAAATTTACTTTTATTTAATTAAACGCTATTTAAATAGGACTATATTTTAGCTTAAAATGATGATCTTTTATTATTTAAATTTTAAATTAAGATAAAAATTAGCATTAGATATGCTTTATTATAATTGAATTAAATTAATAATTAAAAATTACTAAATATCTTAAAGTTTGCTTACATTATTAATTTTCTTAACTTTTATCAATTTTATTTTTTCAAACGATTAATCATTCCTGTTATTAGTTGCATATGTCTAGCAAATACTTTAATGGAAGCTATTGTCTCCAAAAGTCTAATTATTTTGTGTTAAGTGGTTTCTATTTAAATTATTATTTATCTTTTTACTTACTTTCTTTTAGCTATTAAGTTTGATATCTTGATTCTGATAATTATCCCCTATTTAATCTTCTTTTAAATACTTAAATTAAAATTTTGGTGTTTCTTATGCTTTATAGAAATCTTCTGTCGCAGATTCATTTTATAAAAGGGTTTCTATATTCTTGTTTTCCTAAGATTACTGTATATTTTATTCATTAATATATTCTACTTTGCTTTATAAATTATCGGATTATTTACACTCGCTTTTAGAAATTATTTCATCATTTTCAGATTCTGTAAATAAATTAAGCTATTACATATTGTAAAACCTATGCTCAAATTCAGTTAAAACATAATTAACATACTAAGGGTAGCTCCAACTTCTTTAAAGAGCAACTTGTTTATGCAGATCATTTAAGCCTAATTAGTTTAATAGTTAAAAATCTATTGACTTGATAAGTTCTGGAATACTCTGATCCTCAAATGTAATGGCTTATTTTTTAAACAACTTATTATCTTGTTAAAGCAAGTTTTCAACTGAATCATTCAGTTATTATTAATCTTACACCTTATTTTATTAGTTTCTAAGTGATTTTTTTATTTAACTTGACAAAACTTCTTAGTTTTAAAAATTTTGAATTGTTTTTTCTCACTTTATTTTGAATGAATCGTTTTCAGAATACTTAAATTTTTTTTCTCATTGTTAAATAATATCAAAAAGTCTTAAATCTTGCTTAAAGCAAAAATATTTTCTGTAAAGTATCGGAGAAATGATTTACAGTGAGTAGCCCATTTAAAAAAGCACGTGATATATTCATTACATTATGAAATTTAAATTGGCAATAACTATTATTATGAATAAAATTATATCCAGGAATACTCTTCTACTATCAGTTTCAAAATAAATTCCACATATTATTATTAGGCATGAGTTTGCAAGACTATTCAGTTCGAGGGAATTGAGGCACTTTTCAGCGAACGGTTAGCATTTTTGTTGAAGCCATATTGAAAATAAAATTATTACTAATAAGATCGTGAATTGGAATGTTTTTGACTCATTCTATAGGAAAACTAAAGCAGATGAAATTGTAAATTTTTCATATATTTTTACAAATTCCCAGTATAAAAAATCTTATTTATAACCTACAATAAAATATCCAACTCTAGTTTTAACTTAATGATTTTAGATATTTTTTCTATTTTTTTGCAAATAAACTAAAAGCATAAATGGAACAAAAAAGATGTAAAGTATAATTCCAGGTAGTACAAGTGTCAATACAAATGTACTATGCTTTTATTCTCAACATACTATGTCACTATATTCATTTAGAATTGACTTATGCTCTGAGATAGTGTAACAACTTAGAGAGCTAAATGTGGTCTTAGTAACATTTGGATGCATTTAAAAGAAAGCTACGATTAAGATAGTTGTAAACAAGGGGTTTCTATAATGAAGTTTCTTAGTAATATATGAATATAAAAGCACTAAAAAGGTAACCGATATAGCAAAAACAATAAAGAAAGTCAAATATGCTGAGACTTTGTAATAATATCTATCATCTTTAGCATCCTAAAATATACAATCTGGGGTAATAAAATTGGAAGTCGCTCCATTAACAACTGAATGTAATTGAAATATTGATTTGAATTCCTTGCTTCAATTAAACTAAAATTGTTAAAATAGTGCAAATATTTGCATATAGTTTACTATTATTTTTAAATAAACTCCGTAGTAATTATTTTTCTTAAGAATAGAAGTCAGAGTTCTTATAGCTAAGAAAACAACTACAACAATAAAAAATAAAGTAGAAACTATTTCTATTATTAATGTTGTTGTAAATTCGTCACATTTTTCACATTTATCCAGTAATTTTCTGCTGTATCCTTGCTTGCATACGGCACAAAGATTTCCTTCATATTATCATTGGCATTCTCCTTTCCAATTTATTTTTTCTTTCATTTATTCTCTGATCTTTTAGCTAAATTCTTTTAAATAATCATTTACATAATGATTGCTGAGTTAAGTTCCAATACATGAATCCTTAAATGGACATTTATGGATACGATCAGTATCAAATTTTTCTTTTCAATATCCTTGTTTTGGAGTTGCTAAATCAGCGCCATAACAGTTCATTCCATTTTTGCATTCATAGCATTTATGTTTTTTTTTGCCAAAAGAATATTATCCATATAAACAGTTTTAGCATTCATTTTGATTGATGAAAATTTAGCCATCTAGGCATTTATCAATATAGATATCTAGTTATATTTAATTCTTTATGCTTATATTTTTATATATTTGCTCTTATTTTATCTAGTTTGACTCTGCAATTACTTATATTTGTTCTCCTGTTTTTGCTTTGATTATATAATTTTCTAAGTTATAAACTCCTTTATCTGCTTAAATTCTGGTTGAACCAGAAAGTTCTGAGTTTTAGGAAAAAATTTGCATAATTGATTCTGAATCAGTTTGTACCAATTAATTGTAATAATCTGTCAAAAATATCTTATACACTGTGTTTTGCATTCCAGGTACTACCTTAAAATCTTAGTTTACTTAATTTTATATTTAAGCATTATTTTGATAGCTGTCGTGACATTCTTGGAGAATATCCAAAATATATTTTTCTCTTTAATTAACAAGCTGATAGGGAAAAGAAGCTATGTTTTACCCAAACTAAGCTTCGTTTTCTTTAAAATATTGGCAAACTTTAGTAGTATTTAATTAAGGCTCAAAAAAAGGTGGACTTCCCTGCCAACTAATAGCTCCTCCTTCGCTATTTTAACTATCTACCTTATTGTTAATAAATTAGCTCTTAACAAAACTATAGTTGCAAAAATATTATCTTTCGCATATTATTCTGATAGCCCCTCCCTTACTTCTTAGCTAATAATTAGGCATTATTCTATTCTTCTTAAATATATTTTCTTTAAATAGGATATTACTATTTATAGCGTATACTGCTCCTCCTTCAAAGGACATACATTCTACGAATTTATTATTTTCAACTACGTGCTGAATACTCGGTAGCTTATTAAAAATGTTGATGCATGCTCCTTATAAAGCACTTTGAGTATTAAATTAACTATTATAAATTTAGAAGGATTAAGCATCAGTTGATAATATAGCTGAACCATAATTTTAACTTTTTCCATACCAAAATTAAGAGTTATTGATGAAAAGAGAACTTTACTAAGATACAATAGCAACATTATAAATGCTTTAAATCAAATTCTTATTTATCTTTGCTTATGACATTGACTAATAAAAAACTGATCCATACATTTAACTACTACAATTTTCGAATGTTACATTTGTTGATATAAGCTAGGAAAACTTCTAAGTGTAAATTGCTCCTCCAAGTGGAGCCATCATATTTTTGAAGTGAGAATTTATAACCATTAAAAAGGACATTGAGGAATAAATAGCTCCTCCGTACTCAAAGCCTATTGCATTCTAAAAAGTGCAACCATAAACTATTAATTAGGTACCAAAATCTATATTAAAAAAGCTTCCATCATATCCTTATTAATTTTCGAGTATTGAATTGTATATTTCTAGATTTGCTCTCCAACTTAATACTCCTGAGGTTTACATCATAGCATTATTATTATTAAACGTCACTTCGTTTAAAATAAGAGTACTTCCATAAATGAAAATAAGCGCTACTCCTGCAAAGTTATTTTCGAATTAAACTCTATTAACTACACTATGTGGCTATGCCCATGAACTATGAATAAAGATAGCTGAAGACTAAGATTAAGCCATATTATTCAGAAATTAGGAATCTCATAATGATAAATGGGACTATTAGATATAAACTACTCCTTCACTTTGCTAATTTTACTAAAATATTGTATTATTTGCTGAAAATGAACTTTCAAAACTAATGAATCCGCAACCACCTTAATGTTAGGCTTAATTATAAGCAAAGAAGTTGTTAACTGTTATAAATATGCTAAGTTATGCATAAAAAACTCCTCCAACTTTACCCTAGTTACTTTGAAAGTTTGAGTTGAAGATTTAAATTTAAGACAAATCAGCATAGATGAATCCTCCATATGAAGCTTAATTGAAAAATATGAGAGAATTATCTATAGTTAAGTTTGATTTAAGAGTAGTTATGACACCTCCTTTAATAGCACTATTATTCTTGAAATCATTATTTTTACTTTCTACTTAATTAAAGTTAAAGAAAAAAACTCCACCAGCAATAGAAGCTCCATTTTATTCAAATTTGTTATTCATTAAATAAATGGTTCCTTACTAAGAATACTAAATAGTTCCTTAAATTCCAAAATTACGGAAAAAATTATTTTAACTAAGCTATATTTTCGTATTAACGCTATAAATAATAGTTCCTTTATTTTCTATAAACTAACTTGCTAATATTAAGCAAGACTCTTCTTTGGTTTATATTATATTAGTTGCTTGATTCGCAAAAACATAACCTTTTTATAATACAACACTTGATTGCATTGTATTAAAGATTTGATTTGCTGAGTTATATAAGACCGAAGAATTAAAGATTTCTAAGTGGCTATTATCTACTTCTATTAAATTGGCTTTACCAATTATAAAATTCTAAATGGATGAATTTTGTATTTTAATTACTGAGCTAATCGCATAAATTAGCTTGAACTGTGAGAAGTCTAAGCAGTCTGGAATATTGCAGTTACTTTATAATTTGATTTCTTTTCCAGTAACGATTAGGTCTTATAAAGTCAGCGAATCATTTCGGAAATTAAAAGTCATGATTTGCATTATCTTTAGAATAGCTTAGTTGTTTTGATTTTTATCATAGCACATTAAAGATTAACTAGGGCCCTGGCTACAATCTTTGTAAGTACTTATAACTATTTGTCTTAAAGTTTTTTCGTTTAATCCTCCATTAGAAATGTCGCATACGTCTTTAATATTGTGTTTTCAACCATCTAAGCATTTTACTTCGTGGAAATGTGGTGATAAGTAAATAATTGTATTTGAATTTTCAGGAATTCTATAAAGGACATCAGAAAAATCAGTAAAAGGATACTCGAATGATCCTGTTGGAATTGCTTGGAAATTTAATTTTACGTAGTTTTAATGAGGAGCAATATAAATTTCTTGGACAGTTTAAGATTCTGCCAAAAAAAGAACTACAAATAGAGCGAAATATGATAATATAGATTGCATTTTATTAAATTATTCCTTATTTTTAATTTCATAACATTTAGAAACTTTAAACAAGACCCTTCTAAGAAATCCTAAGTAAAGTTTAGAAGAAAATTAATTTCTAATTATAATTAAATAGACGGAAAGTCAATAATGCACATCAATTAGAGATTTTTTATTATTTTCATAACATCTTGACAGGTTAATGCAAGAAGATGATAGCTAAATAGAAGGTTAAATCTTAATTCTATATATAATTAATCAGTAACATTTAAAAAAAGCTTTGCAATTTTAGTCTACTAATGAATTAATTAGTTCAAAGTATAAATATTCTCACTAAAACTATTAATAAGAAAAATTAAAGTTCAATCTGCCTGTACAATCAAGCATTTAGTTAATCAGTTTCTTTTTAAAGAATGTATTACTTTACTTAGAATTACTTTTAATTAATATGAATATAATATATAAGAAAGAAGCAAAAGAAATTGATTAATATATATATCTAGAGGCTTTAATTTTTATACGAGCAAAATTTGATGAAGCTCTCAACAAGCAAAAATAAAAGATTCTAATGTCTTATTACCAAAATTAGTAATCAATTAAGTATTTATTTAAGGTAATGAGGAATATATTCTATATAATAAAGAAATAATTAATAGACTTCTTAATACTTTCCCTATATCTATAATTCTGCAATAAGGTTACTTATAGCTAAAATAGCTCATATATCTTTTAATTATGCTATCCCTAATTTTCAAATTAAAAGATTGATTATTTAGGAATTACCTTATCAATGCTTTAAAAAACTCCTCATAATATTTTATAATATAATTAATTTAAAAGGATTTCTCACTTTTAATATTAAAGGAAGCTGCTTAATTGTGCTTTAAATGTTAGATAAGTATCATTATAAAAAGAGTTACTTTAATTCTAGCTAAACAAAACATAGAATAAAAAACACAGCGCTAGCACAAGTTTAACAATATAAAAGTTCCTACTTTATAAAATAATCCGAAATAACAAAGCAATATCTTAAAAGTATAAAATAAAAGATAGAGTATTATTTTAGGAATTTCTAGTTCAAATTATTGGTGTTACCTATTATTATTAGACTATATTTTTAGTAATCAAGTATGTTGTTTAACATACGCTTATTATTTCAAAAGAGGGAAAATTATCCAGTTTTTGTTTATCTCTAAAAATAGTCAAAAAATATAGAAAATAGTACTAGCTAAATAAATTTAAACTTTATATTTAATTGTTCAGCAATAGATTTAACAAATATCCTAGATGCTAAGTAATATTTCAAATATAAGGGATATAATCTCTTAAAGTGATTTAAGAATTAGTTTACTTAGGTTAGGACTAAATAATAACGATAAATTCAATTAAAATAATTCTATTTATTTTTTATTGTAATGCAAATATAAAAGAAACTCAGCAGTATGTTAAAAGTTACTAAGTACTTAATATAAGATGATCATACTTGTTTCCCTTTAATTTGAATAATTATAACCTCTATTAAATTTATATTTGAATAAGCTAGATATTTTAAATAGTTATGCTCTCGATTTTTACTTTTAAGTATATAATAATTTGCATTGCTAATAGATGATTAATGATTAAACTATTTAATAAAAACACATAGCATAGTAATTATATAGATTATACTTATAAATTACTCTTTAATGCTAATAAATAAAATTAAGCTTAATTGAATATCTTAATACTTGGAAATTAAATTTACCTCCAAAATTTTAGCATTAAAGAAAAGAAATTGCCTTTAAGAAATAAAAATATATAGGTTTAATAATATTTGCTTAAGAAGAGTCTAGAATTAAATAAAAGATGTTAAGATACTTAATTTGACTTCAGTATATTATCATATCTAGGGCTAAGGGGTTATAAAATTTAATTATTATCAATAAATTTGTTAAATCACTTCTCTCTATTGAATATTCCATAAGGAAAAGCTTTCTCTTTTTTTGAGCAGATTCTAAAGCAATAATAAAAGCTAAGAATCAAAGCCAAAATAACAGTAACTAGTATTATATATATCCAAATACGCTTTAGAGTTAATTTCTCAACACTTATTTAATAAAAACTTTAGAAATCGCTGTAATTAAGTAAGCAATTCAATTAGGAAGAACTTCTAGTTACTGCATCTAAAAAATGCCCAATTTCAACGTTTATTCAATATGAGCAAGCATAAAGCCAATAATCTTCATTATTAGTATATTCACATGCAAATCTAAAGAATTGCTCATAGCTTCAATCTTCATAGGTTGCTTTACATCTACCTAGGCCATCATTTGAAGGAACACATTCACAAGCATTACTACTGCAATCTAAGTTTGAAGTGCAGTTTTACCCTCCATTTTTTTTGTTGTAGTTATAGTTAAGATCTGATTCCTATCTGAATTTAACAAATTTCTAATAATTACACTAATACTCTTTTTTAAAAGCTTTTTGAGATAAACCGTTTCTTGACTCGCAGAATTAAGAGCAATAAGCAAGATCAAATCAATTTTTCCTTTTTTCATTTTGATCAATACAATATTTTTCCAATGAAGAAACTGAAATATAAGAATAGCTGTCATTTGGTAATAGATAAACTTGATTTTTATCTGTGATTTAGTAATTAAGTAGTACTTCATTGGCAATTTTTAATTTTACATCAATCTTTTCTTTTATAGCTTGAATAGGAATTTCAGAAGGATTTTCTTATTAATATTCATCAGATATTATTTCTTCTTACTACTGGAAATTTGTTTAAAAATCAGTTTCAACAGGACAATATAAACTATTTCTGAAACCATTTTCATAAAAATTCAAAAGCTCACATTATCCACCTTTTTATCCGCAAAAAGGACCTGCTATAATAAAATCATCATTATTATAAACACAATATCCGATATATTTATCTTACTAGCTTTCACATTTTCAGATAGGGCATGCCTAACCACAAGCAATTTCGATACAAAAAGCTGCTACTAATATTTTTATAATTGAGCTATTAATAAACATTTTCATTTAAATTTAGTTGCTCAAATTCTTGATAAATCATACATATATAAACTGAGATTTTAAATCAGAAAAATAATTAATGTATTTGATAATTTAGAACAGTAAAGGTATAATTAATAATAATTATGACTCTTCAAATATTAAGTGATATCATATAAAATTAATAAATTTAATAACCATTCTTTAATTCTTTATTTACTTTCTATTTAACTTTTATTTATATAATACCAAAGATAATTAAGATAAATAAGAAATGCTTACACAAGATAGTAAGAAACATGCATCTAATATTCTCTAGCAACTTAGTTATTTAAAGATTCTAAACCTTAAGAATATTAAAAAATAACTAAATGCTATAAAGCATTAATATTTTTAAGTATATAAGCTATTTCTATGCTTTTATATAACAATCTTTATTAGTGTCTTTTAGTAATTTTAATTTTAATTTCTTATAAAATGTAAAATATTATAATTTCTTATAAAATGTAAAATATTATAATTTATTAGCTTTTTAGGAATAAAGCATTATTACAGACTTATTAGCTAATTATTATTACTAAATTATTTAGATAGTAAAAAATGATAGGATTATTAAAAATAACTAGCTCTTAAGTAGCAACTAAAATGTTATTTCTAAATAAACTATAAAAATAAAAGGTAGAATATAAATTAAGTTTTATCTATAAGAGTTATATAAATAACTAGATAGAATCTAATTATATCTCTTTAAGATTAAAGCCAAATTGCAAAATATTATATCACTCTTTATAATGATAAGCTTTGTTTTACTTACATTAAATCTTTAAGTTTAAAAATATTTAGTTGGTATTATTTAGTAAATAAATCTATTTCAATTTAGGGGAATTAAGATATTGTAAAATAATTGCAGACTATTATTAGGAATCTTAGAAGAATGTATGCCTCATTAATAAGAAGCTAAGCTAATAAATTTTTAAAAGATAGGATACATTTATAAATAGTTAAAGCTTCTAATGCTAATAAACTAAGTTATTTCCATTTAGTCTTTCTATAAAGATTCTTTCTATTTTAGTTTTACTAAACTTAAATTATAAATATTTAAAACTATTCTTTCATAGAAAGTATTAAAGTAGTTTCAATGAAACTCTACTTTTAAATTTATTTAATAAAGTAAAAATTGCTCATTCATCTAACGAATATATATTAAGATAAAAATAAAGTTAAGCTAGATCTGAGATAAATAAAAGTAAGCATGAAGTTAGCAATTAGATCCTAATAGAATAGGGTAACTCAATACTATCATAAAATTTTTAACTTTATAGCTTATTATTTATTAAAAGATTAAGCTGTTTTACTTTAACTTACTCATATTTTTTCTACTATATTGCTTAATATCTAATTCAGAAATCTTAATAATCAATTTTTGCTATTCTTTAAATCTATAATTAAGTAGAAGCCTATTAGCTCAAATTTAATAAAATAAAAAAGATAAATAGATTAGAGAAAATAAGTAACCTAATGACAGCATTCTTAAATGTAAAATTCTAATAAATAAAGAATGCTTCTTAAATTATCTTAAATTCATTCAAGTTTCAAAGTTTAGCACCTAATCACAATATGAATACTTATTTATAAAGCAAAAGCTTAGCAAGCAAATTCAAATTAGATATTTAGCTAGCATTTAAAATAAAATATTTTTAATAAAATTATGCTTGTTTGATTAAGCTTAAGATATATGTACTATTATATTATTTCATATTAAACTAATGATTAGAGATTCAATAGCAGATCTTATTAAAAATATTTAAATGTTCTAATTTAGTTTATCATATTTGATTGCTTAATGAAAAAAGAATCTTGATAATGCTTTTATTATTTTTAACAATTGCTTTATATTTTATTAAATGATAATAAAAATCAGGTAATTAAATCTTAATGTTTGTGCTAATAAATGTTTAGCATAATAATATTAAAAAGGTGTAATATAAGGATATATTATTTAAGAATATTTTACTCAATGAATGAGTTTAGATAATCTCAATTTTATTAAATTTTAGAAAATTATTATAATTACGAAATATTAAAAAAAAGTATTTTGGGATGAGATACTAATTAGTAAAAATATAGAGCTTTTTATTTTTTCATTATCTCAATAGTCAATTTAGAAAATTAATATGTATTTAATATAAGGAAGTTTACATAAATGGCATGCTGTATATATTAGTATAAATACCTATTAATATTTAATTAAATAAGATAAATCAAATATCTAAAGAACCAATAAAATAATATCAAACACTATTAATTTATCTTTATTATAATTTAGTTTTTTCTAGATTCTACAAGTAATTTTAATTTAATAAAGATTTCTAATCAATTGAAAGATTACTTATTTAAGCTAAGTTAAAGCAGACAAAATAAAATAACTATTAGATGTACAATTTCACTTATACTCTGAGATAAAAATGCTTCAATTATTTTATTTAAGTTTAATCCAATCTAATTCTCTAATTAATTC
This sequence comes from Loxodes magnus, assembly GCA_946699065.1. Taxonomy (NCBI): domain Eukaryota; phylum Ciliophora; class Karyorelictea; order Loxodida; family Loxodidae; genus Loxodes; species Loxodes magnus. The sequence goes on from CAMPDV010000016.1 coordinate 843,776, forward strand.
TGTTTTTATAGTTCTAGTACTTATTTAAATAAAGAATTATAAAATAATTGCTACAATTCAACTGTAAAAGTAGTTTTTCATATAAATTTTTATAAAAAAACTTGAAAAGCACATATATATGAAAGTTTTAAAAAGAAAGAATTGTATTATAACGGAATTAATACAACTACAATAAAATAATCCCTCTAAAATTATAAATTTTTATATTTAATTATTTGAATAAGTATATATCTTCATGCCTATCTATATATTCATTTGAAGCTTTTATTAAGGATACATATTCTTCAACATTCTTCAATATTCTTCAATATTCTTCAATATTTTAGAAGAATTCACTAGAGACAATCTGATCTGATCGCATTTAAAATTATGATCTTAATGATTAAATATTTGAAATATCTTTAACTGTATCTAAAAGATATAATTAGTCCTATAATATTTTTATCTAACATAATTCGTTTAGTGTAATATCACTTTTAAAATCAGCATTCTTTTTAAAAATAATCACTTTCATAGTCTAGCTTTTTAAAGTTTATTTGTTTTTATTTTTTATATTAAAATAGCTTGATATGTATTAATCTCAGTTAAGAAAATATAAAATTTTTACATTATTTCAGAGATTTGAAAGGATTTTGATATGTATATTTTTCTTAACTAATATACTAATAAGTTAATACTTAATGTTTGTACCTTTCATAAATTTCTTAAATTTTATTTAAACTATTAAGAAAATTTAAAAAAGAGAAGGTAATAAAATTCAAATTAATCTATATTAAATAATTGCAGATGTTTAAAGATAGTTCAAAATTATATCCTTTAGTGTAGATTTTCTAACGGGTTTTTCAATTAATCTTTCAAACCCACTTTCTAGTGCCATTTACTTAAATTCTTTTTCTGTATGTCCTGACATTAACACTACTGGAATTTTTCTCACTGTTCCTAGTTAATTTTCGAATTCTCTTATTAACTCTAAAAATTTGAAACCATCAATCTTTGGCATCTCACAATCACTTAAAACCAGCTTAATATCCCAATAAAAGGATTTTAGAATTTAAAAGGCTTCTTCACCATTCTAGCAATGAAATGTATCATTGCCAGTACTTTAAATAACACTGCAATAGTATTCTAATTAAAGAATTTCATCCTCTGCTATTAAAATTTTTGTAGCCTTTTTTTCCATTTCAATATCCTGAATTAGGCAATTAATATCGTTTGGGGTTATGGGAATATGGAAAAATTTAGAAGGTTTTATTTATAGACTAGTCATTCTTTCATCTTCACTTAGAGAGTTTGTTATCAGAACTGTTTTAGTTTTCCTTCTATTTATATTGCATCCTTGAATAAACTACTTTATTTCTTTGAAATTCATTGAATTAACAATGTTATAATTGATAATGATCAAATCGTAATCTGCATTAGAGTTAATGAAGTTGATGTCAGTAATACTTTACACTTAAACTGATTTATTTTTAATGTATTCTATTAAATCGTTGAATAAGTCATCTTCTGTTTTAGACACTATTAAAGTAGAAATGTTATAATTTTTATCTTAGTCTTAAATCGAATCTAATTTAACCTTACTACTTCAGTTTACTTCGATTGGTATGCTTATAGTAAAAATAGATCCTTAATTTAACTTACTTTCTATTTGAATATCTCCATGTAAAGCATTTGCTAGTTGCTTTGAAATTCATAGTCCAAGTCCTGTTCCCTTAAACTTCTTGGAATAAATTTGATCTCCTCTTTCATATGGATTAAACAATTTTTTTAATGATTCTTCGCTAATTCCAATTCCATTATCAGAAACTTAAATAACTAGTTTTCCTCTTTTTTCATAATGATATTCATATAGAATAGTATCTAATTATTTTGAATCAAGGCTCTTTAAGTTCTTTTCATATGAAACATAGAATTTATCTTTGATAAAAGTGCTTTTAAATTCAGTTTAGATACAAGCATCTCTAATTTTACTTCCTTTTTAAGAAAAATACCATGTTTATAGGCCTCTATCAATTACTTTAGGTGATAAATGTCTAAATGTTAATTTTGGTGTGCTAAATTAGGAAAGCTCTTCACTAATTTTAAGCTATTCTTAAAGCTCACATTCTGATCCGAAATATTCATTTTTTTCAGCGTAAGCTTTTTGAGAGTATTATAAAAGAAAGGCATTTCCTGGCTGTAAATACTCAATAATAGGTTTATTTTTGCTATCTTTAAGAGTTATACTATCTTCGTCTGGATTTCATAAAACTAAAATTTTGACAGTTCCTTTTAATGAATATTTAATAGAATTTCCTATAATATTCATCAAAATCTAAGTAATCTTTTCAGGATCACTTTATCCTTGCTTTGGGACTCTTATATCAAATTATATATCAAAATTTAGTTTTTTTTCAGCTGCTATTATTGAATTAGTTTGATATATCTTTCAAATTAACTACCTAATATCAAAATTTTGAATGACTATATCAATAGTACCTGATAAGAATTTAGATACATCAAGTACATTATTAATTAGATTCATTAGTATCTCTCCACTATTTTAAGCTGCTATTATAATGTTATGTGCTTCTGAAGCTGGATTTGAATCTCTACTAAGTAGTTCTAAACTACCCAAAATAGAGTTAAGAGGATTCTTGAGTTCATGATTCATAGAAGCAATAAACATATCCTTTCCTTAGCTTGATTCCTTTGCTTCTTTAATAAGTTGGAGCATTTTATTAGATAGCTTAAGATTTCATTAATCTTAAATGTATATATAAACTCCCATTGCAAGAGGCATAAAATAGCTAGAGGCGTGAAGACTTTCTATATTTTCCTTTACAAAACTAAGGAATGGATCAGTATTAACTGCCAAAGGGTCAGGCCATCTTTTCCAAAAGTAGCTAAAAGTGATATTGCTAGTTATTTAGACAATTGTATAGCCAATGAAAGTTTGAAAAATTTCACCAGTAGCTAGCATAGTCACGATAATATTGATATACTATCACCCAAATAAGAATTCAAAGTAGATAGGCATGTTCATCACAAAAATGTTTATATTATTTAGCATAGTTCATATTAAGGTGCTTATATGAGAACAAAGTCTAAGTTTTCCTGTAGTTTTTAATAGAAAGAGATTAAAAAATATTCCTCCAATATAAAGTATGCATATCAATAGCTCTATCAGCTTTTAATTTCGTACCAAATTAAAAAGCAAGTAAGATCCAACAGAAACAATAGCTCATAGGTTTACTTTAACAAAAGTGATAGCTCTATTCTTGAGAATAATTCCTTAAAGCGAGTCTATTTTTATAGAAGAAGTTCAATAGCTGAAAATAGGTATTTTTTCAGTAAAGAGATCAGAATATTCTTATTCCATTTATAAATATTTAAATAACTAAATCAACTTTAAATATATCTTCTAATAGATAATGCACTTACTTTGGTGTTTAATCTTTATAAAAACATATTTTGATGGGCTAAAGGATTTGTAAAAATATACATTTAGTCTTTAAATTAAGATCTAATATCAACAAGATATTGAACTAAGTACTTAGAAAAATAAACTTTTTAAATTAAAAAATTAAAATTCCTTTCAGCAAATTAGAAGCTTAATGGCACTTTTATCTTAACATTAATAATAAATTTACTTTATTAATAAAGATAGTTATCTATGAAATAACTTACTATAGACTAAGTATTTTTATAAGAGTAAAATAATTAAGATAGTCTTTTCTAGCTGCTCTTAATAGCGAAATTAATAAATGAATTTAACTAATTTTAAAATTTAAACTTCTATAGATTATTTATTCATCCTGCTTTTATGTAAATTTTAACATAGTATGAAAGATTTTCTTTATACGTTTTAATTTATTTAGAGAAAGATAAAGTTAGATAAAAGAGTTTAGAGTAATAGCTAAATATTAATTTCATAGACTAGTTTTGCTTAAATTCCATATATTTAAATTGTTTAAGAGAGTTACTAGGCTATCATTGCGCATTTTGCAGAAGAGATTGTGACGATTCATCTTTGCTATTTTTGGTTTTTTCTGATTCACTTGAATCACTTACGTTTGCAGGCTAAGTTGAAGAAGAGAAGCTATCTTTCTATATTAAAGCTTACATTTTAAGCAGTTGATTTTCTATTATATTTTTTGACACTTTCTAACTACAATTTGATGATATCCTTATGAATCTTACATAAGAGTATAAAATATACAATATATGCTACAAAGTCTATAACTAAGTGAGTTATTATTAGCTTGGTCTACAGCATCGTAAATTCAGATTTGTTTATTTGCTTTTCCTAAGACTCTCTACAGTATGCGTAATCATCATGACCTATAATACATTCGTTGGAGTGCTAGAAATAAATATAAACTATGGAAACTAGAACCATCCAAAGAGTACTTATGATGAAAGCAGCTGCACATAAAGTCATACAAACCTGCAATAAAAACTAATATTTCCTCACATCAATTGTATTTTATCCTAAAACTCGCTTGTAAAATAATCAGTTGATAAGGGGACTGAAATGAGCAAATAAATTAACAGTAATAGCAAGCAAATAAAAAGTAGAAATCAAGCCAATAGTTAAGGAAGCAATACTTGCTATGAAGATAAGGATGCTCAAAAACATTGATTTCTTGAATTTTTATCTTATTTAAGAAGAATCCCCTGACTATTTCATTTTATTTAACAACTTCAAAAAATAAAGTAAATTAAAAGTGATTGTGACTTTGATAATTCCTTTAAAATAGAAAAATACTTATAGTTAATATTATTTACTAGAGATATTTATAATTAAGTAGTTGAATGGAATATCTACAATATAATTTTCCATTTATACAACTTTAATAATTTCTAGTTAAGCATATCAAATGAGACTAACGTAAAATAGTCTATAATAGTTTTATAATTAGATTCTTAATAGGAAGTTTTTAAATTAATAGCTTAGATATTAAATACTTTTAAAATCCTTCAATATACTAATTTATTCCTAATTAAGGAATTATTCTCAGAGCTTTTAATATATTTATACTAAGTCTCACAAACTTAGTCTGAACTATTTGTGTTTTTCAAATAAAATTTACTATTTAAATGATTTTATATCTATGAACGATATCTAGCTTCTTTAAGTTCTATTAAGAATATTATGTAAAATTATTAAGAGTGTATTAATATATTTTTAACTATAGCATTTAAAAAATTAAATTTTTAAATCTAAGTAATTTCTATAGAAGGCATTTAGTATTAATATTCTAAAAGTAATAGTAGATAAATTATAATAAGATAGTAGTAATTAGATATAGTTAAATGTAAGATTTATTAAAATCAATGTCTAGCTATTTATAAGCGATATAATTCTTATTTCTCTTATATCAAATCATTATTTTTGATTTATTAAGCACCTTATTTTTCATACGAAATATTTAAAGAAGAGAAATGAATTAAAGATTTGAAAGAGAATTAATACAAAAGAAATAAGAAAAGAGCTAGTAATATTAGAGATACTAATGTAAAGATTAAACTGAAGAGTTTAGAAAACTATTACAAAAGTTTAAATATCAAAGGGCTATCCTACTAATAATAACTTCTACTAGTATTTAAATTATTCATTTATTGAGTTTAATTCTTTATATACAAAGGTTTTAGATATCTAAAAATGCATAACAGAGTATTGCTCAAGAATGCTAGCAAGTCTCCATAGTAAACATACGTTCCATTTTTAGAAAGATCTTGGGTGAGATATTCTAGGTACTCTTTGAATGCGATAATATATGGGAGTTTGGGTTTATTTAGTTATACTTTTTTTATATACAAATATAAGGAAAACGAAAAGGAAATTGAGGAAACTATTTTGATATTTCCAAAGTTTCTTGAAGCTGCCAAATATGCAGATTTGAAAGCTTAATAAATTTGATCTTTGCTTGTTGATCCCCCGCTTCCTAAACTACTTCCAGATATTCCTGAGCCTCCTCCTGGTTATATGATTCCAAAAACTTTAGTTCTTGATTTGAAGGGAACTCTAGTTTATGCTTCTTATTAAATGGGATAAGGCCATACTATCATGAAAAGACCAGGTTTAGATGAGTTTTTTAGAAAGGTATCCAGATTTTATGAAATCGTTCTTTTTTCTGATGAAGAAACAATGTTTACTCAGTAAATAGCGGACAGCTTAGATCCTAATCGTCGCATTTTTTCAGGAAGGCTAGGAAGAGAATCGTTATGCTGAAGAAGAGGAGAGTTTATTAAAGACCTTAATTATTTGAATAGAGAACTTAAAAATGTAGTAGTTATTGAAAAGAATCCTAAGAAAGTTGCATATCATCCTGAAAATACTATTATTATACCTGAGTTTAAGGGAGATTCTGATGATCGAGCTTTGCTTGAATTAATTCCTTTTTTAGAACATTTGGTGAGAGATCATGTAAAAGACGTAAGAGAAGAATTAGAGAAATATGGACATGCAGAAACTGGAAAAAAATATATAGAAAAACTAAAGCAAATAAGAGTGCACCTTTAAGAGTAAAGTTCTAAAGGAGTGGGTGGAGTATTCAAAAAAATGCATGAAGTAAGTATATAAGGTAAAGAATCTAATAATTAAAAGACTAATCCAAAAGAAATGTCTTTCGAACCTGCTTTCTATGCTCAAGATTTTTCAAACACTCCAAAACCACCAGGTGTTTGATTATTCTTTAAAGATTTAAAATCACAATTAAATATTTTAAATTGAACTCACCACAGTCATTAACTATTATTAGCATAGCTACTATATGTTTAATATTCTTCTTTTATTTCTAAATAAATGCAGGGATCTTTTAACTTTCATATCTCAAAATAAAAACAAAAAAGAAATGGGCATTTGATGAAATAAAAGAGCAAATATTAGACTTATAGAATTAGAATATATTTATAACGAAGCTATAATTAGAGCAATTATAACTTGTCTACCAATTTCTATATTAATAATACTCATATTTTTATATGAATAGCCATTGCAATTTCTTTTAAATATTATCTCTATCTAAATTATAAGTTTAAAAGTAAATCGTTACCATATGGTGTTCCTTTACTTTATTAATTAACTCATATCTGTAGTTTTAATATTTTATATGTTTTTAAGCTTATTATTGATTATGTAAAATAGAGTTAAATGTAAAAGAGATATACAATAGATAATACTCTTAATTAGAAAAAGAAGGTATAATTTAATGTTGCTGCTATAGTGATTTTATTGGAATAAAATTACTTATGAAAATTTAAATTATTCAAATTTGGTCATACAGTTTCAGTTATGATAATAAGCTCTCCATTTCCGCATCCTACGAATATGAAATTTTGCATTACGTTCATACAATAAATACCTTATACGTCAGAAATGGTTAACTTATGATAGAGTTCAAGATCCCAGCATTTTCTTATGAAAACTTAACCACTTTTCGTTCCATAAACCTGTATAAAATATTACTATCAAATCTTCTCCATTGCTTTGCTACAAAACACAAATATCAGTTAATCCTGGGTTCAGAAAATCATTTATTACAGATAAAAAAGTTCCATTTAGACTGAAAATACAAAACTAATCTTAACAAAAGCATATAACTCTTGCTGGAGGCTAAGACACTACAACTATTTTACTAACCTATTGCTCCAAATAAAGCGTCCTCAGAAACCTTCCTTTCCCTAAAGTGTATAAATTTATAGTTTTATCATTAGAAGAAGAAGCAAAAACCCTCAAATTAGGATTAATATGAACGCAAGTTACTTCATCTTAATGGTCGATATAATGTCATCTAGCTTTCCATGTCATTTATTTAATTTATCCACTTGATTTATTTTATCCTTACTAAACTGCCTATAAGAAGTCTCATAGAATTACATCTCCGTCTTTTGAACCAGAGATTGCTAAATTAGATGTTCCATATAAAGCTGTTACTGTCGAGTTGTGGCCAAATAATTTGTTTTCTTACTTTGTAGTTAAATCATATACTGAGATATAACCATCTCATGCTCCACCCTGCAAAATAAAACCATTCATAATAGAAGTTGGAATCTTTTATTACATAGCTCTATTTTCAAATTCAAAGTATTATTTTTCAAATGCAAATCATTCAGTTTCAACAGCAAAAGTAAACGGAACAAAGCTTTAAGATTAATTTGATTTTTGAGATTATAAAGTAGGTAAGCTTTATGTTCTTTTACCTTGAGAATTCTCTAATTGCTTCTTTTGCTAAAGTCTGTATTCAGAAACCAATCCATTTTTCTTTAGAATTTGCAGATGAAAGTTTTAAGAATCTGATTGTAAAGCCTTAATGCATATACATTCAGAAAAAATTGTTTATTTGTAATGACGCTCACTAGGACGAAAAACTTTAACTTTTTTCCAATTTGTGAATGTTTTTATAACTCTTTATACATGAGGCTTTGTGAAAAGCTATTTAGGCATTTATCCAAAATAAAGAGCTTGAGTTTCAAGAGCAGGTCGTAGATTTGGATCTAAGTTTTCAATGTTAATATCATACACATATGTAAGCCAATAGAAGACATTTTAAGCTTCATAAGCCTAAGCTCCTTTTAATTTATATCCAAATATTAAATCTATTCATTTATGAATTTTTTCACTTACTATCTCAGATTCCAAAGCTAACTTGTGCTTATAGATAAATTCATAAGAGTTCTTGCATCAGTTTGGCAAGATTATATTATCAACTACTTGGCCTGATTGCAAAACTCCTAAATCCAGTTTATCCTAGTTCTCCAAAAACTCAGGAAGATAGAAGAACTCTGGAATTAATTCTCGTACATCTACAAGTTCTTCTGTCGCTACTCTGTATTAATCTGGTATGCTATTAAATATTCTGTCAGCAATGTCAAATTTTCCATTTTAAAGTTCTTTACAGCCTTCAGTGTAAGGCCAAAGTCTTATCAAATACTATAAAACAATTCCTGGACTTGAAAAATGAGTGCCATAATGAAAAGGAGCATCCGAGAATTCCTCATATTGCTTTTAAAAATGTAATTTTCGTTCAGAAGGTCCAAGAGCTCCCATAGGCGAAGTTAAATCACGAAAAGAGGGAATATTTGGTGATTATTGATGCATTAAAGTTAAATCAAGCTACTATGATTGGTAATCGTTTATAATCCAAGGCATTACTGGATATTATGTTAAATCATGGAAAGATCTTCCAGCAAATTTATTAAGCCAAATTAAATACTCAAAATTAGATAATTCCATATTCCTTCACTTCTCAGTTAATTTTTGAAGTTCTTTTTCTCCAGGAAAGCTAACTCCTCTAAATTTTTGCATGGCTTAAAGAAATAGATTTTTATCATTTAAAGATTCAAAGTTCAAGTAATTAGAAGATCCATCACTAAAGAAAAGCTCCACAGCATGATTTTTAAGGCAGTATTTTCGTTGAAAAATTTCATTAGGAATAGGCCATTCTTTAATAAGAGATTTATTATGATCATGAATGTACTTTTTTAAGCAAGGTTCCTTAGTTTCAGGTATTAGTGATTGAAAAAATCTCAATTAAGTTTCTGATACTTATAAAATTCCTCTTCTGGAACAAAGAGTTTGAATTCATTAGCATCTTATCTGTAGTTTAGGGTTCTTTTTGGACTAATACATAAAAGCTATAGTTAGGTCAGCAAGTTTAATACTTTGATTTTCTTATGACTCTTTTTCTTTGATTTAGTCAGCTTTTTACTCAATTAATTAAAACTTATTAGGCCTTGATTTGCGTTTAAGAAGAGGTCTTGTAAAATCCATCGAAGAAATTTGTAAAGGTTCTTTTTAATTCAAAGTATCAATTGCTGGATTATCTTTTAATCAGTTAATAAAACTAAGTACTCCTCTTTCAGTGTAATTCAGTTTCATTATTCTAATGAGAGCTTATCTTCTTTCTCGTGCTTTTTCATCTTCTATCAATAAAAATGAAATTCTTTTCTGGTTCTCTACATCACATATTTCAGCAGCTAAGTTAATTACTTCTGTTTATAAAGTATTAAGCAGATGTTAGTTTTGCTACTTTTATTGATAAAATGATTATAAGAGTTGACCTTCTGCATTAGAGCCTTTTCGTTATCTATTTGGAAGAGTGAAATACTTAGAGATTTTTTTAAGTTAGTTTTTGAGGTTAGTAAAGTCTAAGTTTTCAAACAAATCTTTTGAAGGATCATTGGTTTCTTTTCTTTAAACATTTCCATATATTATTATACCAATAATACTTTGATTATCCTACTTCTCCTCGTTTTGGTGGAACAAATCTTCTATTTAAAGCCATATCTTCATAAAAGCATCTTTAAACTTGTCTTTGATGTAAACAATAATATAAACAAAGCTTTGAAGATAAATCACCTGCTTTTATTTATACTTCTGACTCATTAAAAAATTACAGATGCTAACAGCAGGCTCAGTATCATCACCAAATTCAGCAAGGAATAGACTAAACTAAACAAGTATGATGATGAAGTTTTATATAACAGCCTTCTTATCCTTTTTATTGGCATTCTATAATAATTGTTAAGTTTCTATTAGTTTGAAAAACTAGCTTATTAGAATTACGTTATCTTATATTTCATCTTCGAGAAGACTTTCAAAAAAAGAGTAGTCATCTAAATTTTTACTTGCAAGATAAAATAGGAAGCTTTGCATTTCATAACTTAAGGTTTGCATTAGTTTTCAGAATTCAGGTTTAGCTTAAACGTTTTGAATGTTCGTCATTATTTAGATTATTCCTAGAAAAAAAAACCTAACTACTGAACGACTTGATCCTCCTGATTGAAAGGAAAATTGATTGAGTCTAGTAATATAAGACTCTAAATCAACTAAACCTTGGTTTTTGAAATTAAGGTTAGTGAATTCATATTTTTTATTGAGTGCATGTTTTAATGAAGTATCAAATACAATCTAATTCAATTTTTGGCCTAAGTCTATTATAATTTAGATTTCAGGATTAGCTTCAGTTATATACTTTTCTTGCTTTTGATGCTAACAGAAATGGATTTTAATGGTATTATCTAACTATTATTGAGGAAGTTCGTTCAAAATTTAAAGGATTCAGATTTAGAATTCAGATGATAGAAATTTTAGACTATTCTCTTAATTTCACTTGTTAAGCATGAATAAATCTTGAAGACATTTTGAAATATTATTCAGTGAAGATTTATGATTTATAATTGAAAACAATATCTAAAGTACTTAGGGATTTTTAATTTCATCAGTTTCATCAATTAATGTACTTGAAGTAAAGTTTCTTTGTAAGATTCATTGAAATGTTGTAAAGTACATTTTAGGTATTATAGTTTACTTCTGCTGCTTTTTCATAAATTCCACACACTTATGAGCGATATCAAAGATTTCTTACTTTAGCTATTCTTCTTCGTTAACCTTTTTTGCTTTTTCTCCTCCATATAAATAGTTTTCATTAACAACATCTGGGTTTATAGTTTTTCCAAACTTCTTAGTTTTTTCTTTTCTTAAATCAGAGAAATTTTTTACTTTTTTTATTTCTTGAGTTAGAAAATCATCTTAAATTTCAGTATTTTCAGTTTATTCAAAATTATTTAATTCTATTTTATGATTTTTAATTGGATAATCTTCTTATTATTCTCCAAGTAGAATTTCAAGACAGCTTATTAGATCTCTCTCACTTTAAATACAGCTCTGTATATTCTTCTGCTTATTGAACTAAAATCCTTATGTTAACATTGATAATAGCAAGAAAGCTTCTTCTCTTACTTCATTTTCATTGTTAATTATCAAAAATAAGCATATCTATAATGCACAGTTTTAGGTGAGAACAGTTCAGATAAGTTTATTTTCAAGGATTAACTCCTAGATAAGTTGTAATATTTTAATTTGAAATTTACTGTCGTTTAGCTTTAAGCATAGTCATCTCAAGAGAACAATAGAGTCTTAAGGGATTTACTAAATATAAAACTTTAGAATTATCATTATTTCGTTATAATGCTTCTCTATGTTTTCGTTCACTTTCTCTTTGTTTTCTTAGCTTCTAAATTCCAAAAACTCTAAGTGCTTTTTTTATCTAGGAGTAAGAGGCTGTATAGGATAAAATAAAACTATTGCGTTAAGTAACCATTATATATTGACGGGAAGGGACTTTGAGGACTACATATTTTTGATTTGCTAATATGTAATTTATTTCAATATCATTCATAGTTTCTTCTATACATGAAGCTCAGCATTTGCTCATAATTCAATATTATAAAACAAAGACAAAGAAAACTTATCTCTATTCTAAGGCAATAAAGTATAATATAACTCTAGCAAATCATCTAATAAATCACTAGTCAATGTTTCTGTAATAGAGACAAATAAGTTTTACTATTTAAATTTTGGATACAAATTTAGTTCACTAAATTCAGAGAATGAACTTTAAGAAATTTTTTGAGTTAGAACTGCTGCCAGTGTCTTAAAGAACGAAGTTTCAGCTGCTTCTTTCTAATTTTCAGGCTTGTCTTTCATCCATTTAATCAAGAGTCTAATTGATCTTTAAATTGTTTTCTTTTCATCTACTAATTGAAAAATCGGCAAAAGCGAAATTAGCCCTCCAACTGAATTTAGCTTAAACTTATAGATGATTTCAGTATCTTCTTCATTTGCTTTTTTAATTTCAGCATCTTACTAGTTTACTGCTTCATAAATAATATTATCCTAAGTTCTTAAAGGATGATAAAAAAGTTGTAAATGCTTGAAAAACTATTCATCGTAAAGCTTCTAAAACTCTCTAATTTACTCGCTTGTTTAGATTCCATAGATAGAAAATTTAGAATATAGATCTTTAATGAAGTTTTATTGAATTTAGTCGTTTAAAATCATTATAGACCCTACACTGCCTTTGAAGTTTTTAAACATTTTTAAATTCATATCTTCTTAAGAAAGCTTGGGATACTCTACTGACTGATTATAAACTAACTCTCCATTTATGTATAATTTAAGCATGCTTTTCGAGAAACTAGGTTTGGTATGCTCTATAACAATGAACATTCATTCATCAATGGGCAGTTCAGATATTATCAATCCGTTGGAACCTTATTCAGGCTCTAAATATTTTTGCCTCGAACCTAAGATTCTATAGAATAACTTATTATGCTCCAGAATGTAAGCTTCAAATCCTCCTTATATGGCATGAAGACTTAGCACTATTTAAGATTATTACTCGCTTTTTTCTAATTTAAACCATAGGAAGCAAGCAAACCCTTTTTGAAAATTGATTTATTCCTTCACTTTCAAAGCTTGTAAGCAAGAACCATTTAAACCTTTAAAATTGAAGTAGCAATAAGGGGGTTCTTGATTCTTAGAAATCAGGTTTTCAATGTCATCTATAGAACTTAAAAGAAAGTCAGTTCATTCTTGAAATGATTTCTCTTTATTAGTTCTGGTGATTTAAAATATTTGTTTGTAAATTTCAGAGAGCATTTGCTTTATTTGGTATAATCTAATGATCTGTTTTTCTACTTTTAGCATTTTAAATATACCTCTAAATATTAATCAATAAGTATAAAGCTAATACTTTAATTTCTTAATTATTCGTCTGTTTTTTAAATTATTAAGAATTTTCCTTATCTATACCGTTATTTCACTCCTTCAAGTCTATCTTTATTTCTTAATTTGAAGACATATATAATATCTACCTCTATTAAGAGCTTTAATGTGAAGTTATTAACTTAAGCTTAGTGAATTACGTAATAGGAAGACAACTTTTATAATAAATTTATTAAGCTAGTTATTTAAGAAATATTAAATAGCCAAGCACTTTCAACCCATACCCATATAAATCTTTTACTTTTAGCTAATACAATAATATCAAATACTATGATCTCTTTAAAGACAAAAAGCAGAAGTTAATTGTTAAACTAATTAGGTGAGATAATATAAATTGATAGAGCTAAGTTATCCAGCATATTAGGTTATAGGATGAATAAGAGCATTATTTAACTATTCAAATAAATGTTGATGATTTTAGTATTTACTAATTATTAATTTAATTATCTTATTAAAGTATTACAAATTTGTATACTCTTAAACCTTTTTATTTTACTAATAAGCTATTAACTAGATTTTCTATCTCTAGTTTTATATATCACATATTCAAGTATCGTTTCTACCTACACGTTCAAAACTTGAAGAGAAGAAATTAGTTTTTTAAAATAGATTTTATAGATATGAAATAAGGATTAAAATATGCTTGAAGTGAGCAAATGAATGAAAGTGCATTGTCTTGCTAATGTTGATTTTATAATTTAAAAAATTGACAATGAAACTAGTAAGTTAATTGTTATCTATTTAAGAAGAAGAGTAATGTTTTTCAGATATACTAATAAATTATAAAATATAAAGATTTTTAACATTAAGGCAAAACACAAAACATTTTCCGCTTCTAATGAGTATTCTAAGATAAGGAATACTGATTAAGAATAATACTATTAAATAAGTTAAAACACAATTATTCTCTTTCTTAGTATGAGATCTTCTTATCTTTAGTCCTAAATTCCCTTCTTGTTTCTAAATATTTAAACATTTTTATATTAGCAAATAAAACTTAATTTTATTAGATTTAATTATAGCCTTTAAAATAACTTATAACAACAATATAAAATCAATGATTAGTCTTTATATTCTAATTTTTACTTAATTAGCAAAGAAAAATAACTTAAAAGTAAATGGTTTACAAAATCTTAAATTAGAATATAAAGCAAATGTCTATAAATTATTCTAGATGAAGAATATAAAATCTATAGTAACTTAATTGAAGGAAAGCTTAAGAAATTAAACTTAGCAGAAATAAGTTATTATAAATAATTTTTCTGAGAGTAAAGATAATCAATAGGTATTGCTTTCTTCTTCTTTACTAGCTTTTCCTGACTTTTTCTTCTTGATAGTAGTTTTTTTAACCTTTTTTTTCTTCTTTTAAACAGGTTCTTAGATTTATTCTGTATCAGACTCTTCGCTCGAATATGTAAATATTTCAAGAATTTCCTAAACAGATAGCTAGTTACTGGATAATTCTAGAATACTTTAGCAAAAGTACTCACCAACTTAAAGCAACTGTTTAATATTAAACTGTAGTCCATTCATCCTTCCATAGTTAGCACCACAAAATGAGCTTTCCATTGTGTAAATATTTGGTATACCAAGATCTTTTCAGAGAACAACTCTCATAGTACTTTCTTTTTATTTAGTATGACCAAAAGAGCAACTTTAAAAACTAAAGTAAGGGCACTTTTATGACAATATATAAGGAAACACTCTTTCCATCATTGATAAATTACCAGAATTTATGCAGCTATACATAAATATGTTCTTTTGACGTGAATGTCCATGGAAATCGCATATAAGCTCAACTTCTCTTTCTAATTAAAAATTCTTTATCGACTATTTTGTGTAAAGTACTGTAGGCTATGAATTTGGAGAAGGCTCATCTCATATCCGATTTAAATCTAATCCTGATAAATTGCATCTATGATTTCCATTTATCACTCCATCAGGATTTAGCATTGGAAATACTTTGAAAACAAATTTTTCTCTTAGAATTTTGGCTTCTTGTGCATCACTTGTCAAAAAATCTAGAAATCCTTGCATCATCCAAGAACTTACAGTCTCTCCTGGATGTATTCGAGCTGCTATTACAATTCCTTTTCTTTAGCTCTATTCTCATAAAGAACTTTGGAAGTTAGTAATTAAAAACTAATCAAAACTGAATAAAATCTTACTTATTCTTCTATTAAGTTTTGCAGATAGTAATTCTCTTAAGAATCGTTGGATTATCTTTTTCTAGTTGACTCAGGTACTTTTATAGTTATGTATATGAATATGGGTAGCAATAAGCAATGAATACTACATCATCATCATAGTAGAAGCGCAGTTTAAATGTGACGGTAAAATAGAAACTTTGAATTCCACTTTTCTTTTTAATACCATTTGCATAATAGCACACATCGGTTCCTCTTCTCTATCATCCTTTACCTAGATATTAAGCTTCTGATTAAGAGTATATAACAGGTTGCATACCTTCATTAAAAAGTGATTTTGGTTTCAATAGGTTTAAAAAATTGAATTAGTAGTTGATACCTGCCTTAACATTTCAAATTTTAAAGAAAAACCATTAAGTATGGCCTTTTGTATTATAGTCTGGAGTTATCAGCAAATCATACTCTAATTCACTTATTTTTATTGCTCTTTGGAGATTTCCGGTTTCGAAATTTGAATCAAAATAAAGAGAATCTGGATTACTCTAAAAAGGCAAGCTTTTATCATATACAATAACTCCCGTCTTGCATTCTCTTGCATGAAACTTAATTCTACAATCTTCTTATAATTATTCTGAATATAAGTGTTAAGGTTCATAGCTTGGATAAGCATAAGTATTGGTAAACGGAAGTTCATTTTAATTCATTTTAATCTCTAATTTCTATTTTCTTTTAGTTCTTTAATATATAAATAGACTAAATAGCTTTATATCTTTAATAGTTCTTTATTTTATTATCTTAACGATTTATAGTCTAGTTAGTTCCTATCATTTATCTTTCATTATTAAATATGCTATTTTATAATAAGTTGATTATAAACCATATTGCTATATTAAACTATTATCAGTTATTAAATTGCTATTGAGTATGATTTAGTTATAATAGCTTCACTTTCCAATTCATTTTATTTCATTTCATATTTATACTTTTCAAAAATGTATGTTTTACCTCATTTCTTTATATTACTTAAGATCAATTGTCTCTATGCTTTTATTTAATTTTATTTATTTATTAGCAGATCTTAGAAAGCAAGCAGCTTTAAAGGATTTAAACTTTTAATAAAATAACTAAATTATATACTAATTAATAATAACTTAATTACAAGTATTATGACTTAAGAAATGAAAAGCAAAAGCAAAAGTATAAGAATATGAGAAAAGTTATATAACTTAATTAATAAATAGAAATAAAATAGAGGAATAATTAAGCATTATGGCAATATTTAAAAGCAATTAGTTATTTTACTTTCATAATATTATTTTATATCTTAAGAGTTAGATATTATCAATACTACTATTATAGCATATTTAACTAAATGTATTTATCTTACTTTATCTTTTTAACTTCTTTATTTAAATAATTTGAATCTTCTTTTATTAGAAAGTCAGATTTTTCTTTTATTAAAAGCATTACTAACTAATGTAAGATTTTAAATATATAGCAGCAAGATATTTATTATTTTATATGATGTTTCATTATACCTCTGTTATAGAATCTTCTTATGTAACTAGCTAACTCTAATGGCTTTGAACAGCAATTATTTGACTAATAACTCCCTTAATAAAATAAAGTGGTAAGTTTTACTAAAGTAGAATATAAATGCATGATATTGTATTTAAATAAGTAAAGTTGGCTCACATAAGGATAGTTAAAGCTAGGTCTACAATATTTAAATATGCTTACTAGTTAAATAATGAATTTATATTTGTATTAAGCATTTAGCTGTTAACAGAGGTTTATTATTGCTATAATTATTAATAAATGTATTAGTTTTAATCATCAGTATTTTAGATAAATATCTACTTTTTATGTACTATAAACCAATAAAACTAGGAATAAATCTGCACATTAATTGTTTAAATTTCATGCTTTAGACTATATTAAGTAAGTTTATTTATCTGAATATTGGCTTATTGAGAGTAATAGAGGGGAAAGAGGATAATAAAAAGCTATTTATTTTAAAATGAAGTGGACTTATTAAGGATGTAATTAAATTTCTATTATAATCAAAGATGTCTTCCAGTAAGTATTTAATACAGAATTAAGAGCAATCGCGTAAGCTTAAATCAAAGAAATTCAAAGTGCAGGAACTTACAAGAGAGAGAGAATAATAACTTCTAAGTAACATTCTCAAATAGTATCTAATTCTTAGAAAGTTTATAACTTTTGTTCAAATAATTACTTGGGCCTTTGTGCTGAGCCAAGGATCATTAAAGCTGCTAAATAAATGCTTGAAGACAGAGGTTATGGCCTATCGTCTGTACGTTTTATCTGTGGAACAACAGACATTCACAAGTAGTTGGAAGATGTTATTTCTAAATTCCATGGAACTGAGGATACAATCCTTTTCGGAAGCTGTTTTGATGCTAATGGAGGTTTCTTTGAAGCTATGCTTTCTGATGAAGATGCAATAATTTCAGATTCATTAAATCACGCATCAATTATTGATGGAATAAGACTTTGTAAGGCTGAAAGGCATAGATATGAGCATTTGGATATGCAATAACTTGAGCAATTACTAAAATAGACATAATAGAAAAGATTAAGGATGATTGCTACCGATGGAGTTTTTTCAATGGATGGAGATTTCGCTCCTCTAGATAAAATTACCAAACTTGCAAAGGCTTTTGATGCTAATATATTCTTAGATGAAAGTCATTCAACAGGTTTCATAGGAAAATCGGGAAGAGGAACTCCTGAATACTTTGGTGTTTAAGTTGACGTTATTTCTTCGACTTTAGGAAAAGCCTTAGGAGGAGCAAATGGTGGCTATTTAACTGGCAAAAAAGAAGTTATAGATTTAATGAGATAAAAAGCTCGTCCATATCTCTTTAGTAATTCACTTCCTCCAGTAGTTGTAGCAGCTTCACTTGAAGTCTTTAAAATGCTAAGTTCAACAAGCGAACTCAGAGATAGACTAGCTGCAAATACTAACCAATTCAGATAAGGAATGTTGAAAGCAGGATTCAAAATAGCAGGACATCCTGAATGTCCTATTTGTCCTGTTATGCTTGGAAATGAAAAACTAGCAACTGAGTTTGCTGATGAAATGTAATAATTAGGCATTTATGTCATTGGATTTTCTTATCCTGTAGTACCAAAAGGAAAAGCTAGAATAAGAGTCTAAATAAGTGCAGCCCATACACCAGAAATGATTGAAAAAAGTGTTCAATCTTTTATTGAAATGGGGAAAAGGAAAGGTGTTATAGGAAAGTGAAAGTAATGATGAACTATTAATAATAAATTTAATTTAGAGTTTAAGTAATTGCTTTATCTACTTCAATTCTTTACTGCTAAAGATCTTTTTGACATTTGAAGCATTTTATTTCTACATTCTATATGCATTCTATTATCATTTTAAATCCTAAACTACTAATTCTCTTTAAACCTGAATCCCCTAATAACTAAGCTAATAAAAGTGAGAATTTAAAGAAGATTAGTGCTAAATAAAGTAGATACTTACGAATATAATGAACTAAGCTAGTTATCAATTATAGTTTTATATATTAGTGAAAACCTTTCTTTCAAATTAAATTTTATCACTTTACTATCAAGTCCTTCAATCTTCATAAAATACCAAGCTAGAAAATTAAGAATTTTCCATTTCTTCAATAATACAAGATTGAATATTAAGTTAAAATTTTAGTGTTTAGCATGATTAAAGTTAGTTTAAAATATAACACAAAAGCTTTAGCCTAAATAGTAAGGCTAATAAGTATAATAAATGCTTATTAATTCTAGATAAGGCTTTTAATATATTTACAAAGCTATATTTAATTAATAAAACCATTCATAATAGATACCTAGGTTATAAAATCTTAAATATTATAATTTTATTAGAAGCTAAAGTTATAGAAGAAAGGTAAACAAATCTGCTTATAATTAGGTAATGATTTCTTAAACTAATGGTATAATTATTATTTGCAATAGGCTAAAATAATAAAATTATATAATAAGCTATTAAATTATTACTATTAATTAAAGCTATAATAGGTAAAATCAAAATAATCAGATAAATAACCAAAAATTTTAATTAATTAATGCAATTCACTTAAGCTTAGTTTGAGCATTTAAAAAGTTTAAAATATCAAAAAGGAACAATTATAGCATTAGATATCTAATTTAAATTTAATTACTTTGGCTATTAATAAAAGTATTAATTTTAGATTAGCTTTATAAAGATAACTAATAATAATTTCTTAAGCAAGTACATTATTTCATTAAAGCTTTGTTTTAACTAATAAATTTGTCTTAACTTGCTTCTAGTTATAAATAATTATTATACTATTGAACTGTATAAACAAAATAGCATTCGAACCTTTGTAATGTTAAAACTAAACTATTATAAGGAAATTTATAATATTATATAAACTAACAATTCCTATATACTGAATGTATAAGTGTATACTTGATCTAGTTAATTAATAATTACAGCTTTGCTGAAGAATATTATTATCCAATGATGTATTAATTATTACTATTCTAATCAATTAATAAAATAAAATGGTTTTAAGTTATTTTTTTATTTCTTTTGTCTTTAATTGTCTAATTTCTGAATATGCTTTATTTACATTACACTAAATTAAAATATAGAAACTTTAAATTTTTACTATAATTAGAAAAGAGCCTCAAGTTAGAAAAAGGACCTTAAGCAATGAATTTTAAGATAAAAGCTTTTAAAGGTATTAAAATAATCTAATATAAATTAAATGCTTACATCCTAGCATTTAATATTCTTTTATACAAAACACTTAATCTTTACTTGCTACATCTATTTTAATTTAGAAAGCAACAAAATGCCAAGTTTATTTTATAATATTAACTTCCATAATTCTAATTGTGAGTAACTTTAGTTTGTATAATGCATCAATCAAGCAAAAATTTATGATATTAAAGAATAATATCTTCTGTTCGAAAGCTAAGGTTACAAGTGTTTACAGTAAAATAGCTCTTGAGATATATAAAATTTATCGATTAAAACTAGTTGGTATGCAAAACATTTCATATATACTTAATTTTTTACTTTTCATTATTTTATTGATGCATAATTTTCCCTTTTCCTTTATTAGTGGATTAAAGTTTCTTTCTTGACTTTTAATTAAATAATAAAATAGATTCTAGCAACTGTAACTTGTTACAGAATATTTCTTTATGCAAATTACTAATGCTTGACATTTAATAAGGAATTATATTTTTAAAAAGCAGGATCAAAACTTTAGGAATCCGATAATGTTCCAGTTTGATAAAATGGCGATGATAAGGCAATTATTGTATATGAAAATTGAAAATTCTTTAAAACATTGATATAATTAATATTATAGAAACAATTTGTCATGAATCTCTTTTTTTTGGCTTGTTAAAGCAACTCTAATTTTTTTCACAGTCCTTAAGTTTAAGTTGTTCCATTTTATTTTAAGCTTCTATTTAATCTTTATATTTTTCGTATGCTGTTTTTTTCCTCTTAATTTTAATCTTTGCGTCTGTAATTTTTTATGTATCCTCTTCGAGTGCTGACTATTAAGTTTTTTCACTACTGTTTAAACTTTATTAATTTTAACTTAATTGAAGTTGCTTTTTAAGAACATTTAACGCATAATTTCTAAGTCTTCGCTTATGGTCTATTTTTTTATCAATCTAGAAATTAACTTTACGCTTGCTTGTATTATTAATACTTTTCCTTTTTTTATATTATTCTTCATTTTGTGGGATTTATTAAATTTCTGATATAGACTTTGATTGCTATTTTGAAATTTTAGATTTTTTGGAGCTTTATCTTTTCATTTCAAATTTTTCGTTTTCAATCTCCTCACCCTTCTTAATAGATCCATCAAATTTCCTCTCATAATTTGCTTTTTTCTAGTCAGCAGGCGTTAAAATTGTTGTTTGGTTCTAAATGCTAATACAAGACTCGAAGCTTTTCTATAATTCAGTGATTCTAAAGAAGTTTTATTATTAAATAAGAATACCCTCTTTGTTTTCAATATCTAATTAGCTTCTTTGTGATTTCTATTTCTAATCCAGGTCTATATCTTCTCTCATTCTACAGCAAGAAAGAATTAAATTACTAAACTTTTTGATGAACATTTTAAAAAAGCTGAATAAAATAAACTAAATATTAAGTAGGTAAGATTTCTCATATAATACAATCAAAACTGTATTTTAAATTATTAAGCTTCTAATTTTATATGTTAAACTATATAATTTAGTAAATCAACTCAGCATCTAAGCCTTTACATAATTTACTACTCTTGCCCATCTTCTTTTACTTCTAAAGCTTAGTTGTAGCTTCTTTTAAGATATAATGTTATATTGTTATATTATTTAAGCTCTTCTCTCTCAACTTTTATTATTCTTATTCTTTTAGTGAACTAAGTCTACTATCTCATTACTAGGAAAAAAGCTATTTATATTTTTTTAGGCTGTATTTGTTAAAGCAATATAGTTAGATTATTTAATGAAAGTTTTAAATTGTTGATTAATTAGAGATTTTGCAAAAGTTAGTAACTAATAAAATGTACTGCAGCTTAACTAAACTATTTGCAAACTTACTACCTTATATTATTCTTATATTCAATCCTTATTAACTAATATCTATTCATTTATTATCTAATTTCCTAACTAGTGGAGCTGTAAATCAAATAATCCTAATATACCTATCCAAGCTATTAAATAATGTTTTAATTCCCTCTATTTTACTATATATGGATTGCTTAAGAATAAGTTGCTATAGTTTGCTTAAGTTAAGTCGAGCAAATATAATTATTTGATACATAATTGAGGCAAATAAGCTAGCTTTTAAAATAGCTTATTTATAAATATAACAAAGATTAAATAAATAATAAGCAAATATAAGTACATCCATCTCTATTTTCCAAACTACTTCCTAGCAGAATCAAAATTTATTCTATTGGAAATGAAAGAAATGTTTGCATTTGATGCTGATATTAGCAAATAAAGGAGGAGTAAAATATTAAAAAGAAGGGAGATAGTATAGAAATAGGACTGCATAGTAAATAAGTTATGCATTTTAATAATAAAATATAATGTAATTAAAGAAAAATTTCACCCATCCTTAAAAATTAGCGCAAAAAGCTTATTAACCTTTTATAATTGATGCTTGCAGTGAACGCTCCAAGCTTCCAGAGTATAATGGCTTGAAAGACAGTGCCCTTAGAGGATTTTTTGCTAGTAAAGTGAGAATTAAATAACTGAAAAAAACTGGAATAATTTCAAAAGAAGGAGCAATTAGAAATCATCGCTAGCTATAAATTATGGATAGTTCACAACCTTTGCATTCTTTTACTGAGAGAGATTATAACTTAGAAAAATTTTAGAAAAACTCAAAGGGTGGAAAATAATTTTAAAGGACAACAAAATTTCCTCCTGTTGGAAAACGAAACCTTTAATTGAGTCACAATAATGAAAGAGATAGTGAAATGCTGAAAAAAGAGCTATAACTACATGGATAAATGACTAATGAGGATTTCAGAACCCTTATTAAGGCAATTAAAAAGAAAATAGAAAATTAATAATGATTTTTTATTTCATCTATTATTTAGCTTTCTTTTTTCTTATTACTAAAGAAACATTTATCAATTCGCTAGAATTTTATAAAGAAATTATTAAATAGCATATTGAGTTTGCTTAATGCTTTAATTAGGTAAACAACTATCCTAACTAATAAATTAATAACTTGAAAGATTAAAAGAGAAAATAAAATTATTGCTATTGAATTATTTATCAAGAAACATAGTTGATGAATAACCAAACTTTCTACTAATTAAATGTACTGCAATAGAAATTAAAAATGTAATAGTTTCTGATTAAAGGTTGTATTAATTTACAATAATATAGATTTAAATTTTAGTATTTATAGACTCAAAATAATTACTATCCTTTTTGTAAATTAAATATAAATAATTGGCTACTATTTAATAAGAAAAGAGTGAAGCAAGCATATAATTTTTATAGTAGAGGATATATAATAATTTATTATTTAGTTTAATTTATAAACATTTATAGAAAAAGCATCCTATAACAAAAATAGATTCTACCTAGTTGATATTTCAATTAGTAAATTTAAATATATTGGTACTAGTTAAGTTAATAATAACTAAATTTAAATTTATAAGGTTGCTAATATATGGAAGAACTCTGGAATAATATAAAAAACTCTAAGAAATTTGTTGAGAATGCATAGAAGCGATACGAGGCATCTAAAATAATAGAGTAGAAAATAAATGAAAAGTAACTTTATATTTACAGAATTTAACTTTTCTTATTTGATTATTTAATATAGAAAGCTAGTGACTGGTATTCCAAAATCTGAAAGAAAAATTATCTAGAAATTTGAAAACACGGCCCTTGGACTTTTTGGGTTTACATTTCTAGCTTCCTGAAAATTAACTTAAAGATGACCTACAAGATTTTTCATGCTTGTTTCTGCTTCTCTCGTTTTGAGATTTTTGATTGATCCTTATTTTCATGTTTAGAAAATAGAAACTTTAGCGGAAGTACCAACAGATGCAGGTTAAATAGCAAGAGCTATTTATTTATACAAAGTCCCAGAGCATCCCAAGCGTGAAATATATCAAAAAATATCTTAGGATTTTAAACTAAAAAAGCAATAGGGTACAAAAAAAGAGTGAACAGAACATTTATAAATATTATTAAAGCTTTATATCTAATAAAAGCTCTTTTACTTTAGTCCTTTATAATCACAAACTATTTATAAATGTTCTACATAAACAAATCCTCCCATTTGATAGATATCATTAAATTTGGATAAAGATATTTCCTTATTTATCTTAAACATTTATAACTCTTAGTTTTATAAATTACTATTAAAATAGAGAACAATAAGCTTACTGAGCTATAAGTATTTAAACTCAATTTTTGATATATTGCTATTATGAAAGGAATATTATTCAAAATAGATATTTAAATTAAACTAATTGCATTGGGTTTTTTATTTATTAATTAGTGTTTTGAGCCTAACTTTCATTACATTTATTAGATAATAATTATGATTTAAAATATCAAATAATTTAAATTTTAAGCATGAATAAACTAATAATTTGGAGCTAATAAGAATTAAATAAATTTCTATTTTACTACAATTAGGCTTAATGGTTTGAATGATTTAATATTATTGCTAAATAAGCATAAATATCCTTCTTTAACTTTATAAATTTCTTTCTTCTATTCCTTAATATATGCGTGATTTCTAAGTTTCTATATGAAAGCTTAATATTTATAGTTGGTTGATAAAATTTAAAATTTAAAGAATATAAAGCACATTTTGTTGATTAAAAGCTAAAAATAATTAGCAAATATTTATAATAAATAAAAAGCTTTATATTTCTTAATTAAAAGTAACTATATTTCCTTTCATAGCCAAATAGCCACAACAATTAATCTAGCAATAAATTCTTTTGCTTTATTATTTTTCTGGTAAGCATTTATTCTACATTTCTTTAATCTTATACATTTTACTTTTCTGCCTTTTGTTTCAATCATTATTTTTATTCCTAAAAATTTCTCTTTAAATTTGGGTAAAGAGAAATACACTTAGGAATAGAAAGACAATATATAAAAGTAATACTTTAAGAAAGGTAAATAATAATAATATCTAAAGCAGGCAAGTAAATAGAATCTGGCTATAGTTTGAAGAATTTAAATAAAGCAGCATAGTAGATATTATTAAAACTAGAATAGGATTATTAGTTGATTCCAAATTTAAACTAAAATGCTATTATTTTAAATAAAACTTGGAAATGAAATTTAGAAAGTAATTAGTAGTTTTAGTTTTTTTGATATTTTTGACTCTGCTAAGTTACATCGCTATGTTTGTGCAACTAAGGACAAATAAACATGATTTACAGAAAGATCTTATTTTTGATTTAAAATATGAACCTTTAAAATTTTAGTAAACTCATTTCCAGTAGAACAATAATAAAACCATGAGGCATACCCATTATTCATTATATTCAGAACTTTCTTTTTAAGAGAAATACTTTAAAAAATCTAAGCAATATTATTCCAATTCTGACAAGTAATTGAGAGTAGCTTCTAAATATCCTTCTCTTGATTTTCCTGAAATTACTCTACTACTATGGGTCAAAAAAGGTAAAAATAGAAATTAAATTTAGACTTTGGTAAGCAATAATTTGTATGGATGTGGTAATTTGATATTTCATTGAGGATACTCCATTTATTTATAGGAGGACGAAATTTTTATGCAACTAGGAAATGATTTAAAATGCTAAATATTGAAAATAACTGATAACTTTGGGCTAGAATAATGAAATCATTTTGCGATTGCATTTACAGCATTAGGAGGAAATTAAAAAAAAGATTAGTAAGTAGAATTTTACTTGAATGGGAAACTTGTTTATTCTAATTACAAAACATACCGCTTAATTCAAGGAGGTCAATCCTTAAGACTTGGAAGTTGAATTATTTCCAAAGAAACAGTAAATAAAAACTTAAAAGAAAAAGTAGGGCATCATTTCACTGGCTGATTCGATGATTTTATTTTAATTTGCTAGATCTTAAATTTATAGCAAATCATTAATGTTCTAGAAGGAAAGGAATAAGCTACTAAAATTTTCTTTACTACTAATTTCGAAAATTTGCATAAAGCTGATATTAATTCAAGAATTTATGGAATTCTTTATATACCTTAAGAAGGTTTACATAAAAGAGCTGCTAAATTGGGATTTCCTTTTGCCTACGAAAATGATCCTTGAAAAGTAAATCTAACAACAGAAATAATATATTTTTTAAGAAAAAGCAATTATTTCATAGAGAGAAATAATGATGAAGGAATGGAATATTACAATGCTTATAATAAAGAGTCAATAAATGTTACCAACTTCTGGCCTTTAGATCCAACTCCTTATTATGAGTAATATAAGCAAGATTATTTGAAGATCACAGAAAAGCTTTCAAGCTTTTTTATACCTATTTGTATGATTACTTATAAAAGAACTGAGTTCATTTCTAGAGTTCTGAAGTCTCTGTTATATGTTAGAGATATTTAAAATACAGTTATAGTAATTTCTCAATAAGGAAACTCAACTTAAATAGAAGATCTTATAAAAAACTACTAAAAATTGCTGAATATTGTTCATTTGAGATATCCTAATGAAGCTGATCATTTTTAAATACAGACAGATTTGCAGAAGTTCTTATATACGAGAATGCATAGAATTAATAAGAATATAATGTTTGTCATGAATTTCACTATGGGATATATGAAAGCACCTATAGCGCTTTATACTGAGGATGATTACTCATTTTCTCAAGATGCATATGAATTTATGCTCTATACTTATAGATTTTGAATAGAAAATCCTTACCTTGGTAAAACTGTTAGTTTTGCAGCTTTAGGAACTCCTTATTATGAGAAATGCGAAAAGATAGAACCTGATGGAAATAAAAAATGAAATTGATTTCATACTGGGGAAGCTAATCCTTCATATTTATTTCCTAAGTATGTATTTGATACTTGGGTACTTAATTTCTAATGAGAAGATCATGGAAATTGGCTTCAACATGTATTTAAGCAAACCTACAACATAAGATGGTTAACTTCTTCTGCATGAAGAACTGTTCATTTGGCACATAATTCTTCAACATATCTTTTGCAGGATATAAAGGGGAATCAGTCTATTGTTGATAAATATCTAAAATATAAGTACAGAAAAGATTCTATGCAGGAAAAAATTTTGAGTGTTTAACTACCAAATGAAAACCGATATTATTACGAGAATCAAAAAGATACAGGAACATTTGAAGACTTAATTTATCCTAATATTGTAATTGATGAAAACGTATGTACAGACATTTTAACAATAAAAGAGCAAGTAAAGGAATTCATTGATGCCAAGTTTTTAAGAACGAGCAACAGACTATACAACTTCAAATCTTTGTGGTAATTTAATTTTTAAACCTATTAATTCTAATAAATTAAAATGTATAAAGCTGCTAAATTTTATTACATTAGCAGCTAGCTTATCTTTTCTAATAGATATTATCATTTATTTCTTAGTTAATATTATTAAAAATAAATAATTTCAAAATAAAATAATTTAGTAATATGAACTAATAAAATGTTGGAATTTTTTAATTTAAGTATTGCTTAAGTAATTAAATAAATACTAAATGCCCCTATCAATTATAGAAATATAACCTAATCCTATAAATAAATCACCATGGTATAACTTAAAACTAATCATTAAACTAAATGATATGGTTCTATTTTTAAAAAATTAAAAATATCACTATTATTTTTTTGCTATCAATTTAAGTTTAAATTAGCTATTTATTTTAAAAATTTTAGTTTATTTGTTTTATTTTACTTTTGTCTACATTTATTAGAAATACGAAGGAAATTTTTAGCAATATATTAAAATTTATTTTTAAAGCAAAAGGAAAAACAATAGCTATCAGCTAAACTTATTTTAATAAAGAATACATAAATAATTATAGCAATATTTATACTAAAGAAATTATTTTTTATCTGTATATTTTTTTATTTTAAATGAAGAAATAAATTAAATTGTTCTTATCTAATTAAAAAAATAGTAATTATCTTGTAATATAATATTAGAATTTTCTTTAATATTTTTAAAGGAAATAATTAATAGAAAGAAAAAATTTTAAAGACATTAATTAAATTTATAATTTAATTATCAAAATTTTAATATATCTCAAGCATTATTTTTTTTTAAATTACCATTCTATTCATTTGCCTTAAATTCTTAAATTTCATTTTTTAATTAAATATTTTAAGTTTCTTAAGATGAGAATATTTACTTTTTATTTTACTAGTTGTATTAATGGGAGCTAGAATTTAAGCTAATTTCTGGAGTTTTAATTTAATTTTACATCCTTATAGAATTAATTTTACTATCTAATTCTATTTTCACTTAGTCGCTGATTAATAAATCACTTGGAAGTATTTCTACTCGTTAGACATCTTTTACACTAAAATTTTAAAATGGTATATATCTTCTTCTAACTCCAATTTTTAAGTAGAAACTTCTCAGCTTGTTTTAAATTTTAAGCTAAGCTTTGTAGTTCATTTAACTCCTTAAATTTTTATGGTTCAATATAAAGATTTTTAAAAGAATCTTAGCTTTGTTGTCTTAACTAGCTTTTATAGTATTACAAGTAATTTCACTTTGTCCTTCCTTTTTATCTTTTTTCTTATCATTTTATTCATTTTCTATGATTTACCTTTGTCTTTCTTGAATAAATTTATAGTTTTAATATATCAAAATTCTAGAAAAAAAGGATGGCTTTTGAAATATTAAGCTATTTTGAGGTCACTAAAACTAATTATTTTCATCGAATTAATCTTCACATACAGCATACAAAATAGGCATGATGTTTTCTATTTTTCTGGCAAGATTAAATTGTTTACTATCTTCTTTTCTTAATTTTATTTAAAAAGTATCTTTGAATAAATCACCAACTCAGGGTTATTCAGTCGAATTTTAGTCTCATAGAATAGGAGTTAGTGGTGAGGTTTCTTCACAAACTCTAGCAAAAATCTCAAGAAATTCACTAAAATTGATGATACTAGTTTGTTGCTTTACTTATGATTACTTAACAAACTTAAATCAAAAATTAACTTCCTTCATTCCAAACTTATGGCTAAGTAAGTCAATATCATTCATCAACTTTAAAATCTGTTCAAGAGTCATAAAACCATTATTTGAATATTTTTAAAAAGCTTTTTATAAAATTGGTAAATAAGTTCCACATATATTGTCTACTTATTCAGTCAAGAATCTTGTAAACTTCCATGTTTCAAAATCACAGCGAAATCAAAAATTTTCCAAGATATTTTTAATAAATCATTGAAAAGAAAAGCTAGGAGTTTAATAATTTTTACTTCCTAAACATTAAAAACTTACTTCAATATATTTTTTTCATGCAAGCATTAATAAGGATTTCAATAAATTCTCATCGTTAAAACTCTATTATTTCAAGTTCTCCTTGCTTATAATTCTTTTAAGGAATTAATTTTTTGAAGCTTTCTTCACCAAATTTATCATCGAAAAATCCTATTTTTTGGAAGAACATAAGAAGTGCCTTATAATCAATAATAAGTTCTGAATAATTAAAATTAAAAGCAGATAAATATTTGAAAATGTTGCTTATTAATTTGTAATTTTACTTCAAACTGTCTTTTACCTTTATCATTTCCTCACTGTTTATTTGTCACTGATTACTTAGTTCTGAAAAATTTATTTTTTGTTCATCATTTGTTCAGATTTCTAAGATTAAGGAATCACTTTCAAATTAATAATCCTTAAATATTGAATTTTCTATTTTTCATGTAGAAGTTCAGATTTATGTTTTAACTTCTTAAACTTTTTTATTTTAAGGTTCTAGTTATTCCTCTTCAATTATTTCTGCTTCAAATTTTTTACGAATAAATGAAACTGGAGGATTTTCTAACGAAATTTTTCTTCCAGTTTATTACGATTTAATTACATTTAAGTGAGGTAAATTAATTCCCTAAAATAACTCATAATTATGTCGATTATGTTCAATTATTTCAAAGGATGCTAGAACGAAAGTTAGACCATTCTCTGAAGTAAAATAAAATTTGACAGTCTGCTAAGGTAATACTCTAACAATGTAATAAGAATTTGATAATTAATTAAGTAAGCATGGCTTATATTCATCTATATCAAAATGAATTCATAATTTTATAGAAGAATCTCATTAAAAACCTTTAGGAAGTGATTTAATTTCTTCATCCGTTTGATTAAATATAATTTTTATTTTACGCTGAATTTGCTCTTTAAATATTATAATTTCAGTCTCGTATCATTATTCACAGATTCAACAGTTTATCAGTTACTTTTAGTTTTTATGTCGCTTATTTTTTGATTATTCTTATATTTAAGATAAATCAACTTTTTCATAAGGCGTTATAAGAGATAATAATAGTTTTAGATTCTTGTCCTAAGGAATAAGAAATCCATTACTGTCAATATATCCATCATTTCCTTCCACATGAAGTCCATACAAGCTAGGGTTTTTTTTTAATCCTTTAGAAATTATTTTGATTTGTTTGGGGAAGAAAAGATTGAAAGAAAGATATAAATGCTTAAGAGTTTTATTATAAATGAGCATCTTCTTTATATATTTACAAATTCTCATATTTTGCCCCAAATTATTTCAAGAAAAGTCAAGTTCTATCAAAGATTTGTTAATTTACAATACTTTGAAAATTTCCAATGTATTATCTCCATTCATGTAATTCTTTTTCAAGTTAAGCCTTTAAATTGCTTTATTACAACTCAAAATATAAGAAATTTAAAGAGCTGATTAATCTTCTAGCTTATTCTTTGATAAGTTTAGTTCAAGCAATGAATTGTTCTGACGTATGACATCGAACAAAGTATTAAGCTAGAAATCAGACAATCTGCATTTTGATAAGTTTAAAATATTCAAATTGTTGTGACTATTTCTTAAGATTTACATTATTTAGTTTAACGTTATTTTCGTGATTTAAACTCCACTTAGATCAATCTAGTGAAGTTCGCTTAAATTTTGAATTATTAAGTAATTGCATTCTTTTCCACGTTCACTTAGTAATTTTTGCTAACTTTATATGCTAGTTATTTTACTCATTTCAAGTCTAGGAAAAAATTAAAATTTTTTACTTAAATGTTAGAGAGAAAATTCAGAGTTGGAACTAGTATTCAAATCTGTTGTCTTTTTATTAAAATTCTGATCTTGTTTCTATTAGTTTTTTTAATTAATTAGCAAAATCTATCTTTTTTATTTTTCTTCTTTTTGGTTTTTAGGTGACGCTTGAAGTGAAGATTGAAGTGAAAAGTTTTACTTCTGTATTATTAAATTTGATTTAAGATCATAATCAAATTAATAATGCTTAGCCTTTTAATTTTCATGATACTATATACTTCTTTCATTTTATTGGAAGGAATTATCAAGTTGAGCATTTTAAAGAGATCTGTTTAGCTCACTACGTTAAATCTTAATATCTACACTTGATTTATTCTTTTATCTTTTTCTCAAATGATTAGCTTTCACATTCAATGATTATAAAAGAGAATAGGGAGAAGCTTTTTCTTTCTGTGTTTAAAAATTAGGGAATTAATAGTTATTAATTTGAGGCAAAGATACTTTTATTATAGAGTTTCCACTTTACAACTAAATCTTGGACTTGGATTCATCTCAAAACGATTAATTGTTTTTATTTAAAAGACTCATGTTTTTCTTTAATCTAATATAAGCTATTTAAGCTCTTTAAAATAAGTCGCTTATAGTTAATTTGTTCACTAATTGGTTTATATAGCAACTTTACTATTAATTACTATTTAATACTATTTTCTTATTCTTAAATTTAATTCACGAAATTATTATTTAGTTCTAAACATTTTTTCTAGAATATCTATTTCCTAAGAAGCATGAAAGCAATTTAATAATTTTCTACGTATCTTCACATCAAGAAAAAAGTAAAAAAGACTAAACAATAAAGTAAGAAATGCTTTAGAAGCAAGAGTAATGTCAATTAATATCTGATTATCTTTTATTAATCATAATAGATAATAAATAGGTATATCTATATATTATTAGGTATTATTTCAAAGCTTTGCACTTTATATTCTCAAATATAAGTGAAATGCTAGTAAGCAAATTATATCATTCTTTATTTATACTATATATCATGAAATAATTTAAAGAAATATAGAATATCAATTAATAATAACATTATGAAATATTAACTTTATTGGTTTTAGCTTAAATATATGAAAATCTTTATTTATTAATTTACTATGATTGTTCATAGAAGTCTTAGAATGATTAATTATACAAAAGTATGCTTTTATTAAAACTTATATAATAATTTTATTTATTTATTTGCTTTTTTATGGTAGCTATTAATAAAGAGAGCAATAACTTATCAGTAAAATTGAAAATTATTTAAAGTTTTATTATTTCTAAAAGTTATGCTTTTGATCTAAATACTTATTAAAATAATAGCTAAAGCACTTATTTAATTGGCTAATTAAAAATATTCAAAGATAATAAAATTTACTAGAAAAATCAGAAATTTTAAATGATATCACTTTTATGTGAGTTGCTTGATCCTCTTCATCACTAATGATATAGTGCAACTAATTTCCTTTGCTAATTAAATAAATAAAATTGATAATAAATTACTTAATTTAAAATTAGGTAGAATTAATAACTTTCTATTTTTAATCTTATTAACAGTAAACACATTATAATGTAAACTACATAGAAGATATTAAGTTAAATGTATAAAAATAAAATAGTTAAAAATCTAAATTTTATAGTTCTAATTATATATGAAAGTTTATTTCTTAATACTCTTAAGATATAAGAAATATATATTAATAATAAAGCGCTAACTTAAATTTAATCTATTTTGTCAGCATAATATAGCTAAAATTATCTTATTTAAATCTTTTTTTCTTCATTTATAAACAAAAGTCTTGCTAATTCAACTTAATTATATCTTCAAATTTAGAAATAACTATTTCTTAACCTGCTTTTTGAAAATATGAATTCTGTTTATAAAATTAAAGGTAATTAAAGCTTTAAAATTAAAGAAATTTTATTATAAGTATAAATGATTTAAATAGCTTTATATCTAAAATAAATAAAATATGCATAACTAAATCAATCTTTAAATTAGGGCCATAAATAATTTTTTTTAGAGATAAACTTAAAATATGATTTACTTATTTAAATTCATTATATTATTCTTCTTATTAAACTTTCATTCAATTAATTGGTGATTATTTTATTATTCGAGATTTTAATCATCACAAATTTTTAATTAATAATTATCTAGCAAATTTATTTTTTGTGCTTTTATTGTAATTAATTTTATTAAGTTTGATTTATTTTATTTTTACTATCTATATTTCATATAGTCATAAATCTCTATTTATTAAGTTCTTTAAACCAAGATACAGCTTTATATTTAGCTAAATTTTGCAATTAGTACTTTTTTAAAGACTCTTAAATTATATTATTTTAATATCATATAATCCAAAAATCTAAATATATTTGGAAGATCTATATTTTTCTAATCTTTTTTCAGTTCCTACTCTAAGTTTTAATTGATTTTTAATGTTAAATTAAGATAATATGATAATATGATAATTTTATTATAATTCTATCCTGTCTCTTACTATCTATTTCTAAATTAGTTTATTTTTGTTATTAAATTTGACATCTAGATTTATTTTATATGATTTGATAGAAGAATTTTACTTTTAATACATTTATCTCAATCATTTAAATTAAAATTAATTTAAAATATTATTTTAGATAAATTTTATGTTTTAAACTTCTAAAATTAGATTAGATCAGTTTAGGTTACTTTAATATAACTTGAATTAAAATTAAAGATAAAGTATTTTTTTAGTTAAATGTTCTTTATACTTTATTATTTGAACTATTTCGCATATTATACCAGATATTTAATGCATTTTTAATTTAATTTAAAGACCTTACATTTTATTGTTTTTGCTTATTTAGCAATTGCACTGTTTGCTAGGAAGATATAATCATAGTTTGCAAATAAAGTAATTTACCTTTATTAATTATTCTCCTGAATTATCAGATTATTAAATCTAATTATTAATTTAAATTCCTTATTTATATTTATATTAAGCAAGCTGGACTGCATTTTTATTATTGCTTGCTATAAAATAATCAGCACTTAGCAAATCTAAATTTTTAAGTTTATAAAATTTTAGTTATTTGTCTCCCTTTTATTTCATCAAAAAGTGCAGCAATTTTAAAACTATATTATATTATATTATATTATATTATATTATATTATATTATATTATATTATATTATATTATATTATATTATATTATATTATATTATATTATATTATATTATATTATATTATATTATATTATATTATATTATATTATATTATATTATATTATTAATTTAATCTGATTATGTGTAGGAATATAAGTGCTAACATTTTTATAAATAACGTATTTTCAAGAATATATAAAAGATCTTAGTTTTCTATGATTCTAACTAATGTATTAGTACTTATTTATATTTATAAAGAATAAATATTTAATAGTATCATATTTGATATAGTTAAATTTAACATTCTCTTTATTTTTTCTTTAAGCTATCTTTATTTTATTTAAAGCAAAACTATTTTAAACTTGGATTTTTACCTTAGTTTAGCTAGTTAAATTTAGAATTTTTGTCAATGTGAAAATAATTTCACGATAATGAAGTAAAAGTTAAGTCATTTGATAAAATTTATTAATTCTATACTTAAATAATTTTAGCCAGAGTATTGATTTTTAAAATTAAATTTGCTAATAATTTAAATATAAATGAAATAAGGAAAAAGAGATAACTATTATAATATTTAAAATACTACAAATTAAATTCTAAAACTTATAGCCAATATTTATGTCTATGGTATTTTTATATTAAAAGAAACATAAGGAACAAATTATGCAAATATACTAATAATTTGGAATTTATTTAAAGCATAAAACAATAATAACTTTCATATAGTTAAGAATAATTGAACTATTTGTATTTTAAGTTATAAGCTCATTTAATTAATATAAATTTATTAAAATTACTATTAAAAAGTATTATTTAAGCGAATAACGCGGATTTTACTCAGCTTGAGGTATTTATTATAAGTCCATAATAACTATTAAAACAGATTAGAGATTTCACTATATATAAAGTTAATAAATTAAGCTTAGAAATAGTTTAAAAGTCATTTGAGAAGTCATATAGTAAGGAAAAGTTGAATTATCTAAGCTTTTTAATTAAATATAATTGATATTAATTTACTAACAATGGAAGCTCTTAAAAATTTTCAGTTGCTACAAAATAAACCTTTGAAATACACATTTGCAGCAATCGGATTCTACCATTTGTTTTCGCACTTAACTTGCGGAATTAGAGGAATTTACAAATATATATTACGACCTCATAAGAACTTCTATGATAGATATTTCGAAAAAGATTCATGGGTAGTCATTACAGGAGGTTCTGATGGAATAGGATATGGATTTGCTGAATATTTTGCTTCTAAGAAATTTAATATCGTACTAATCGCTAAAACATATGAAAAGCTACTTATCAAAACTAGAGAATTACAGTAAAAATATAAAGTAAAAGTAATACCTATTTAAGCAGACTTTAGAAACTGTGATCGTAGCTTCTATGAAAATTTAGCTATTCAACTATAAAACCTTGATGTAGCAGTTCTTATAAATAATGTTGGAACTATCCAAAAGTTTGATTATTTTCCTAACTGGACTTTACACGAAATTTATGATGACATTGCCCTTCATACTCAAAGCACTGTAAATATGACTCACTAATTATTGCCTAGAATGATGAAAAGAACTAAGAAATCTGCTATTATTAATGTGACAGCAGGATGTGCTAATATGAATATAATTGGAGTAACTATGTATGCTGCAAACAAAGCTTTTATTGACTAATTCACTAAAATTTTAGCTTTAGAACAAACCTTTTAAGGAAACAAAGTAGATTTCCTAGCTTATTCTCCAAATGGCGTTTAAACAAATATGGTTAAAGTACCTCTTTATGTCCAAGTGCCAATGACAGTAAATGCTGCTCTAAAAAGCTTGGGAAGAGAAGATTATACAAAAGGACATTGGACTCATGCCTTTTAGGATTACTTCAAAGATCGTTTTCCTTTCTACTCAAATAGAATTGTTTTTAAAATTTTCAAAAAGGCTGTGGACGCTAATTAGAAACCAAAGGAATGATGAATCAAAAATACAATTTTATAAAACTAAAATAAAGTAAGCCAATGTTTTAAAGTTTAACCATCATTTACTTTTCTTTTTCTTCAATTTAAAAATAGAACACTAATTAATTAAGGATAACTAACTAATGCCATTTATAATGCTTTATGAAAATATAAGCTTATAACAACTTAAAATAGGCTTTTTAACTATTATATTTATTATCTAATACTTTAATAGACTTAAAAATATTACTTTCTCTTTATAAATGAACCTTAATTTTATATAATTAAGCAATAAAAATTCTCAAAAACTAAATAATTCTAAATTGCTTTAAAAGAATTTTAAATATCGAAAAGTAATTAGGGCAAATAATTAAAATTAAGGATATATCTATATAAACTAATACATTGCTTAATCAAAATAATTAGGCTTAGTAAAATATTAAGAACCATAAAAATATATTTGGCTTTATTTATTAATTAATCTTAAGGGATTAAAGTAAATTATTTAGATTTAATTAACAAATTTAAATAAAATTTATAAAGCAAATCAGCATTGCAGTGCTATTGGATTTTTTACTTTTAGTTTTAAAAAATTTGAAATTTATTGTAAAGAAACTAAAGTTTTTATTAAACTATTTAATTTAGCTAGATTTGAAAACTCAATATTAAAAGAAGAAAATAAATAACAATTAATTTAAGATAAAAAGAACTAATAAATACAATCTCTGCTAATCTATTGATTAAGAGAGATTTTAATATAAAGTTAATAGTAAAATAAATAAATAATTAGGCATAGAATATTTCACATTAAAGCTCAATACTGTTTTATTAAAATTTCTTAGCTTTATTAAATGACAGCTTATTAATTATTGATCTGATTGATTATTATATTAGATTCTATTATAAATATAAATACATTCTCACACTTTTTATTAAATGGTTGTGATTAAACTTATTTTATTTAGTTTTAAAGTATTTAAGAATTACTAAAAATTTCATAATGAATATCCATAATGTAAAAATTAAAAGGTTTTGCATATTATTCTAAAGCTAATATGATTTAAATAGCTAATCTTATAATATTTTAGTTTAAATAATTACCATAAAGCTTTAAGTATTTACAGATATGTCACTTATTTAAAATAATAGCATTATTTCATAATTAAAATTAGGGCTAAGGATATATGATGTATTTGGAAATTTTTAAATAATATCATAAATATTAAACTTTAAGAACTAAGAAGAAATTTAAATCCTTTCTAAGCAAAATTTATGTTCTTTAATAAAAATTAATAACTCTTCAGCTAAACAGACAAGTAAAGAATTGAGTATCTTTTTCTAAATGCGCATTCCTTTAAAAAAATTTATTAGATTTTGTAGATAGGAGTTATTAAATAACTTTGATTAAAGATTTGCTTAATTTAATTTTTTACTTCATATTCGATTAAAGTTTGGTATTGTTTTAATTGTTTCCCTTTATTTATTTAATTCATTTTAATTTTTTAATGTTAAGCATAAAAATATAGCATTAATGTCTTTTTAAAATAAACTTAAATATCTTAAAAATTTCAGCATGCTTCTAAAATTTAATGCAATAAAAAGATGTAATCTTCATTGATTTATCTTACTTTTATGAGTTAACTAGATTTTATTTTTTTCATATATAATAATATTTTAATATAATAATCATTATTAAATTATAATAAAGCCTTACAAAATTATCTATTTTAAATTTTGCATATGCTTTAAATAATAAAAATAGAGGATAAACTAATTACAAAAATTAAGAAATTAAATTTTAAATTATATTATTTCAGCAAGTAATATTAATTAATTCACTAGATTGTGTATAGCCTCTATTCATAAACTTAAATAAATAAACCAAAGTAGGTAAAATATTAATAATTAAGGGATTTTAAGAAATAAAATGTAAAATAAGTTTGATAGCTTCCATTTAAAATTTATATTTAAGATATCTAGCTCCATCACTTAAGTGAATTCAAAAATTTAAAATTAACAATTGATACATTTAAATTTACTACTATGAAGATACTAATAGTTCAAAGATTTGAATTATTAGTAAGATAGTATATTTATTATATATTTTTGCTTTAATTTTAATTATTTTATTTAGATATTTGTAAAAGTTAATTGTAGGGTTTATTACATTAATAATTTTAATTTATAATAAATGATTTGGCCAGTATATCTTTTTGCATTGGTGTTTGTAACCAGAGCTCATAATAACGGAGCCATCAATTTCAATGTTAATGGATAAAACTAGCAACTTTATGTTGTTTCATCTGACTGGGCAGGAACCAGTATTTCAGTTGATGGCTCTGGACTAACTCTTCGCCATAATGCTAGAGCTTATATTGCTTCTTCTGCACGAGAGTCACTTGACGCTGATAATTATTATTAATTTTCATTATTAGGAAAAACTTTAGCTTATACTGTTGATTTATCAACTGTTGGATGTAGTTGTAATGCTGCTCTCTATTTCTCTTCTATGCCAGGATTTGATTCTTCAGGAAAATAGGCACCTTCTGAAGGTGGTGACTTTTATTGTGATGCTAATTAAGTAGGAGGAGTTTGGTGTTGGGAATTAGACACCCTTGAAGCCAACAAATATACAATGGCATCCACTCCTCATAAATGTGATGGTCCATCTGGATAATACATTTGGAACTGCGATAAAGGTGGATGTGGCACAAATGCATGGTTTATTGATAATAACGGAATGTGTCCAGATAGTCGTTGTAAAATAGACACTAGATATGCTTTTAGACATGAAATAACTTACGAAGCAAGTAATGGAAAACTAACAAGAATTTATAATAAACTATCATAAAGTGGAAGAACTTTTGAATTTAATGCTTGTAGCGATTCAAATTATTTAAGTACAATGTCAGATACTTTAAGCAAAGGAATGGTTCTAATATTTTCACTTTGGGGAGATAGTTGGAGTTCAATGTCATGGTTAGACTAGATGACTGGATGTTCTGGAGATTGTAATTAGGACGACTGGGTAAAATATAGCGATTTTTCTATTTCAGGTTCAGGTCCTTCTCCAACATAATATGAATATGGAGACATATGTGCTCACCCTTATGATGGATAATGTGGATCTAGCTGCTCAGCTTCAAATTGTAGATGGAGTTGGCCTTAGAATGATCCCGCAAAATGGGATTCAAATGATGCAGATTGTAGATGCAAACCCTCATTATATGAAGATCTATTTCTAAAATGAAAAGCTATCATTTAATTATTTAGTAAACTCATTTAAAAAATTTAATTTTTTAAGCTATTAATTGCTTTTACCTATACATTTATTGCCTAAATTTAACTTTAACCTTAAAAAGTAAATCAAGATAACCCTTTGCTGTTTATTTTAATTAAAAATAGTAAATACATTTATTAAGCTAATATAAAGCTTCATTTATAAATCTATTTTTAAAAATTATTTACCCTTTAAATTCTAATTATAGCTAAAAGCTATGCAATGAATTATATTGCTTAGTTATTTAATAAATATTTTAAATGTATAAATAGTTTATAAAAATAAAGTTATGTGACTTTTTACTTTTAATCATTTATTCTATTGCTACTGTTTAAAATAATTATTCATTACTTCATAAAGTTAAAATATAAGTCCTGGTATATACCTAAATACAAATAGAACATACCTAAGATATCAATTTAAATAACTTTCAGAGTACATGTTCTAAAGGAAATCTATAATACTCTAAATTAGTTATTCTTTCTTCAATTAAAGTAAAAAACAAATTAAGTAAAAAATTAGATTTAGTTTTAGTGATTGAATAGCTTGAAATAAATTATACGATAATTAAAAAAGTTAAACTGTATTCTAAATAATGCATTAGCATTAGTCTATTTTAAATTAAAATGATAAAAGTCTAAAGTAATCAAATTTAATAGATTTTAGTGATTTAGATTAATATCTAATTGTTAATTTTAACTCTAATTTATAGACTTAATTCATATAATTAAAGATAGTTCTTTATAACTTCCTATAAAGTTGATTTTTTAACAGGTTTTTCTATAATTTTTTCAAATCCAGACTCCATCGCAAGTTACTTAAATTCTTTTTAATTATGGCCTGACATTAAAATGACTGGAATTTTTCTGGTTGTTCCTAGTTAATTTTCAAATTCCCTTATTAGTTCCATAAGTTTGAATCCATCAATTTTTGGCATTTCACAATCACTTATAACGAGCTAAATATCTCAATAAAAAGACTTCAAGACTTAAAATGCATCCTATCCGTTTTAGCAGTGAAACACATCTTTGCCTGAATTTTAAATGACACTACAGTAATATTCTAATTAAAGAATTTCATCTTCTACAATTAATATTTTATTTGCCTTCTTTTCCATTTCAATATCCTTTATAAGCTAATTAATATCATCTGGTGTAACAGGCATATGTAAAAATTTAGAGGGTTTAATTTAAAGGCTTTTCATTCTTTCATCCTCAATATTTGAGTTAGTTATTAAAATGGTTTTTGTCTTTTTTTTGTTTTTATTACATTCTTGAATAAACTACTTGATCTCTAAAAAATTTTTAGAGTTTACGATATTAAAGGTTATGATGATTAAATCGAAATTTTTATCAGAATTTATAGACCTAACATTTGGTACGCTTTACACTTTTACTGAATTATTCTTAATGTATCTTATTAAATCATTAAATAAGGAATCCTCTTTCTTAGAAACTATTAAGGTAGAGATATTTAGGTTTTTATTTAATTCTTAAACAGAATCTGATTGGGTAGTATTATTTCATGTAACTTTAATTGGCAAGTTTATAATAAAAGTAGATCCTTAATCTGCTTAGCTTTCGATAAGTATATCACCATGTAAAGCATTTGCTAATTTTTTAGATATTCAAAGACCTAAACCTGTACCTTTAAACTTTTTTGAGCTGGTATGATCTCCCCTTTCATAAGGATTGAATAATTTGATTTTAGCTTCTTCGCTTATTCCAACTCCATTATCAGATACTTAAATCACAAGAGTTCCTTTTTTTTCGTAATGATATTCGTATAAAATTACATTAGACTGTTATAAAGATAAATTTTTTAAACTCTA
Source organism: Loxodes magnus (assembly GCA_946699065.1). Taxonomy (NCBI): domain Eukaryota; phylum Ciliophora; class Karyorelictea; order Loxodida; family Loxodidae; genus Loxodes; species Loxodes magnus. The sequence goes on from CAMPDV010000016.1 coordinate 885,461, forward strand.
ATTATGAGAAATAAAAAGTTTATCTTTTATAGTGTTATTTTTTAAATCAGTCTAAATGCAAGCATCTCTAATTTTAATTCCCTACTATGAAAAATATCATGTTTGTAAATTTTTATCAATTACTTTTGGTGATAAATGTATAAATGAAAGTTTAGGATCATTAATTTAAGAAAGCTCTTCACTTATTTTTAGCTATTCTTAAATCTCAAAATCTGTACCAAAAATTTAACTTTTTTCAGATTCCACTTTTTAGCAGAATGATAATAAATTTTAATTCTCTTAGTTGGCATATTCTAAATAAGGCTTTTTCTTTTTGTCCTAATAATTTATAGTTTATTCGTTCGGTAATCACAAAACTAGAATCTTAACAGTTCCTTTTATAGAATATTTGATAGCATTTCCTATGATATTCATCAATATCTATGTTATCTTTTCTGGATCACTTTATCCCTACTTCGGAACTCTTTTATCAAACTGTATTTCAAAGTTTAACTATTTTTCAGCAGCTAAAATTGAATTTGTTTAAAAGATCTTTCAAACAAGTTGTCTAATGTCGAAGTTTTACTTTACTATTTCAATAGTTCCTTAAAGAAATTTCGAGACATCAAAAACGTTATTGATTAGATTTACTAATATCTCTCCGCTATTTTATGCTGCTACTATTATATTATAAGTCTCAGATTAAGGATGAGAACCCCTGCTTAATAGTTCTAAACTTCCTAATATAGAATTGAGAGGATTTTTAAGCTCATGGTTCATAGAAGCAATAAACATGTCTTTACTTTGGATAGCTTCTTTAGAGTCTTTTATTAGTTATTGCATTTTGTGGGACAATTTAGAATTCCATTACTCTTAAATATAAATGGTTAGAATCATTGTTAAAGGCATAAAATAGCTTGAGGCATGAAAACTTTCTATATTTTACTTGATAAAGTTAAGGGACGGCATTGAGTTAATAGTTAGAGGATCAGGAAAATATTAGTAGAAATAACTTAATGTAATATGATTTGTTACTTAAACTATTATATAGCATATTAAAGTCTAGAAAAGCTCTCCTGTAGCAAGCATTGTTATTATAAGATTTATGTATTATCAGCCAAACACGATTTCAAGAAAGATAGGCATATTCATCACAAAAATATTGTAGTTACTAAGAATTGTTCATATCAAAGTGCTTAAATGAGCACATAATCTTAGATTTCCTGTTGCTTTTAAAAGGAAGAGATTAAAAAATATTCCACCTACGTAAATCAAAAAAATAAAAAATTCCTTTAATTGCGTATTTATTATCAAATTGTATAGTAATCAAGATCCAAGAGTTATGATAGCATATATGTTCATTTTAGCAAAAGCTATCGCTCTATTTTTTTGAATAACTCCCTTCAAACAGTCAGCTTTTATAGAAGTTGATCAGAAGCTAAAAATATACATCTTTTCAGTAAAGAGTTCCGAATATTCTTATTCCATTTATAACAAATATTAATGTCTTTAGATTTAAAATCCAACTTTATATAATCTCTATTTTCATAATTATTTTTAATTTAACTTAACCTTATTTGTTATACTTCTTACTTTCAATTCAAATATGCATACAAAGTTAATCACCTTTCTAAAAATGCTAAAATTTTATGTCGATATCATAAAACTCGGGATTACATCATAATAAAAGACTTAACTGACTGTATTTTTTTAATTTTTATTATCTCTTTCTTAACTTAACCTAATGAGAACAATTTCTTTTCTCTAGTTATCTTAAGATAAAAAATGTTATTGCTAATAAATATATAGAGCTAAAGGAAAAGATATAAGACTTTATATTTTTAATTTAATTTATGACATTTTATTGGCTTCTAAACTTAAAGATAGAATAAAGTAATAATTCAGGTAATTATTACTCATATGAAATAAGTATATATTCCCTTATATTAATAAGCTTAATTAAATAAAACAATACATTTAAGCTTTCCATTATAGCCACAATATTGTTTGCATTTATTATAAACCTTTTATTTTTATGGTATTCAAATCAAGTTGCTTAAAAAAGGAGAGAAATCAAATTATCCCAATTCTCGAGTTGAATAACTATATTATTATGATTTTTCAATCTTTAAACCCAGATTAAGCATCTAAAAAATAGATTAGAAAACTCTATCTACTATTAATTAATTGCTCATATAAGTTAAAGAACTTTTAAAGTAATAGTTTAAGAAATTTCAAAGATATAAGTTTATAATTAATAAAGTGTTCAAAAGCATAAATACTTACATTTTTTATTTTACATAAATCTAGAAGATATTTAACTTAAATCAGGAGATTAATAGTTTAGAATAAAAGAAAAATTGAAAGAATGAATATTTCTAAATAACTAGCATAAAAATTTAAATTATATATTAATTAAGCTAATTAAAGAAATAAAATTATCATATTTTCTTTAACAAATCTTAATAATTTTAATATTATGCTAGATGCTTAATATCCAGAAGCAATAATTTATGCTTTTTACTTTCTAAATATTAAAATTTAATCTTTTAGTAAAATTAAGCTTTTAAGTTACTCATTTTAAACTGTCTATTTGCTTAATTTTATCTGAATTTAATGTGATTTATTAATTTAAGAACTTTTCAATTTTTATAATTATTAGTAAATTTTTTAATTACTATTAATAGCTTTATTTTTTATTTTATAAATTTAGAAAATTTTATTATTTTAACGAAATTATGCATTGTAAATGAAAGTACTTTATTTAATTAATTTCTATATTAATATTTATAAATTAAACAAATCATTAGTTCAGCTATTTATATTTTAATCTTAATGAAGAAAAATAGTTGAACTTCCAAATCTACTATTTCTACTAATTCTTTATTTGGCTTTCATTGAGACATAATTATTATCCTTTGTGAAAGCAGAATGATAGATTTAATGTTTTCATAAAATTAAATGTTTGCTGATAAATATAATTTTTATTATATTGTATATACTTAAAAGCTAGTTTATTTTCCAAATAGTTTGTATATAGTTACAATTATAATTTAGACTCTAAGATATACTAAAATATAATTTACAATTATAGTTTTTTACAATTATATTCATAATCTCCCTTAAAATTTATGGATTATCACTACTATTACTTTTCAATCTAAGTATAAGAAAAAATTGTCTGATAGTTAATCTTATTTCAGTTAAACTAGAAATATTAAAGATTTATACTTTAAGAGAAAATTAAATCTTAAGTTAATATTCTTTAACTATTAATTAAAATTAAAAATAATATCTTTTTGTTTACTTTTGTATTTATAAATTCTTTAATAATTAGTATGCTTCTATCTTCAAATTATTCTATTTAATATTAAGAGTTCTTCGCTGTTGAACTTTTATAACTGTTTAATAATCTCTCATTTTAAATTAAAGCAAGTTCTTGCATCAAAATAAATCAATATAGGTATATGTATACTTGGATTATTAATGAGATTTATTTTAATAAGCTTCTCTTAACTTTTATTATAATAATTATTCCATTTTAATATAATATTTCCCATTTAAATAGCAAATTATTAATGGAGTCTTAAGAATTCGTATATTTTTATATTTAAAATGATTGCTTATCTAGTTATTATTTATAATTTTTGTATTTCTTATAAGTTATTCTTTACTCTATATTATATCCTTTGCTTTTGTTTAAATCTTATTGGTTTATTTCCTAATCATTTTAATAAATTTAATTATCTATATTTTAAAGGGAAAAAGTTTTTATAGTAAATAGTTTATTAAAGATTCTGCTTAATAAAACTATTTTCAACTTTTTATTCCTTTTGAAGTTATAAAGTTAAAATAGAAGCAGCGCAGATAAATAAAATTAAAGCAGCACATTAATAATTATAGCTTTAATTATTACATTTAATCATCTCTATATGTCTATCTAATTATCTTTATTTCAATTTATCCTTTCTAATCTCAAAAAATAACCTAATTATATAACAAAACATAGACTTTAAGTAAAAGCATAATAGATCTAATGAAAGTACATACATGGAGAATATATAGTCTTCTATCCTTCATTATATGATTAAGGAGGATATGAGTCTTATATCTATATAATTTCTTATATAGTAATAATAGAAAATATTTTGAACATTTCAGTTAAAATCTCAATTATTTTTTAAACAAGTCACTATTTAAGCATTTCTATAATTGATAATTTAAGCTACTTATGATTTGCGTATGCAATGCTATTTTAATTAAGTTATAATAATTCTTTCATGTAAACTTTTGAAGTTCTTAATTCTGAGAGCATAAATCTAAATATTTATAGTTATATAAAATTAAATAACTATTGATAATGATTTGATAAATGGCTTTATCATTTGTATCTTAGATAACTTCTATCCTTAAAATTGATAATTTCTAAATACCCTAACTCATTAGAAAATAAACTACAATGAAATAATTTAATCTGCTTAGTTTTATATTTAAAGACTATAATTAGCAATCTATAATAAAGCTTCTTAAATTAATATCTTTTAAATGTTAATAGTATTTTATTCATAATATTATATAATTTGAAATTGTCTTATTTACTATAATAATATGCTCTCACAAATAAAATGCTAAGCAAAATATAGGAAAAATAAATAATTTCAGACAAAGTATCAAATTTATATTCTTATCTTCATATTAAGCTTTGAGATACTATTAAAGCTAGTTTTACATGTCCTGAAAGAATAAAAATAATGCAATTAAAGAATAAAATTGAACTTTCTAGAAATATTCTAAATATAGAAAATTATTGTTTGAGGGATAAATTTTAAATATTAGTGAAGCTATAAAGTTTGTTTTGTGCATTAAGTTAGCTTAAATATAACATTATGGATATTAAGTTTACAATAAATTTAGTTAAAAAAGTAAATGCTATAATTGAAGTACTTCTTATAAATATTGATTGAGCTAAAATTATAAAAAACGAAGAGTTTACTTCTTTAATAACCTTAGTTAGAATATTAATAAAAATACATTTAAAGCACATTTACATTTTAACTCACTCTTGCGTTTTATACTCAAGTCCTTGAATTTGGCAAAACTTCTAGTGAAAATTTTCAAATCCAATAATGACAGAAGTAACATTATCCAGCGTTCTTTTTTGCAATGATGATTCAATAATTGCTTCAACGGAAATTCCACATTGTTAATGAATATTTGGAGCCTTTTTTTCATAAAAAGTACTTCATACTATTTAAACTGTCTCTCTATTTGATAATTTATCAAAGATTCCATCACCTGAATAAATAAAATTACTTCCTAAAACTATAAAATCATATTCATCTGCTATTTTAAACGATTTTATATCAGGGACTGCTATAATTACGCTAGGATTCCCACCAAATTTTATTAGTTTGGCTTCTGTATCTCCAAATGCTCTCGAAACCTAAAATAAAAACTTACGCTTAATCTTCCGGGAAACACTCTTCAGGGACTTTAAATTGCACAATGAGGGCTTAAAAGACCTTCAGCTGAACCTAATTGTTTTAATTAAGGAGGCTGACTTTGATAAATTTAACCTCCAGCTTCAACGATTCTACGATTTTCTATTTCATCTGAAGGTTTATGATCTCTTGTTAATGGTATTACTTATTATCCATTTTCGGCTGATAGAATGGCTCTTGAGTCACCTACATTTGCAACATAACAAAAATTTCCTACTATAAGAACTACAACTGCACATGATCCACTTCTTTCAATGACTTTTTGCTAAAAGCAAGCTTATTCAATAAATTTACGTTCACATTATTGAAAACCTTATTTCAGTGCTTCTCTTGGATTATGTGGAAAATTTTGATCTTTAATAACAAATTAGTGCAGTTGGTCTCTTAGGAAATCAGCACATGCTGAACCGCCATGGCCATCATAAACACCAAAAAAAGAGCATCTAGGCCAAGATTCATTTTCTCTATAGCTTGGTTTCATAATATTTAAAATAATTGCCACTCTGTCTTCATTATAGTTTCTTAAGATACCTTAGTTTGTATTAGCTGCATAAGCATGAACTATTCCATTTCTCTTTAAAGAGCATTTTGTAGATTCGCTTAGCAATGTCTTTTGTAGTTTTTCTTAATGTTTCGCATCAGCAAAAGATTTAATTTTTTGGTCTATTGAATGTCTAGTTGTAAGAGATGTATACATGGATAATTTTTGACTTTAATTCGAAAAGTCAGTTGAAATTTATTTTTGCTCATTTACTTTAAATTAGTTCTTTACTTATGGACTTGGTGTATTGTTTTGCTTAAGAACATTTGACCTCTCAGTCAAGCTCTAAGGTTCATAGCTTTTCTAATAGTTTTAAGAAAAATTATTAATATTTTACTTAGGCTTTACTTGAGGTTTAGATTCAACATACTGAGGTTTTTCTACTAAGCTTTATCTTTCATTATAATGTTATCTATCAGTTAAGTTAGATTTAATTTCTCTAGGTGTATAACTTTAATTCCTTTCAGTTAAATTCTAATTTTAGGGCGATACCAATTTTTTCATAGCAAATCCATTCTTCTTGTCTATAGAATCAGTTAGAGAAATTTGCTTATTAAAATTAGAAAATACGAGATCTCTGTATCTCTTAGGAATTATTCTATTCTTAGGTTCTTTATCCTTTTTCTAAGACATTATTCCTACTTCTTTTTAATCGTTTAAAACTATGGATAACTTAAATCTTAACAATTTTATATTTTTAAATATTCTGCTTATATCAATTACCCTACTATTCATCATTCAAGCACACTTATACTCCTTGTTATTAAGTTTGCCAAACTATGAAGTAAATTGCACTCTTCCTTTTTTTCATTGGAAGGATCATTGCTTAGATTCATCTAAATTAATTTTAAACATTTAATTCAAGCTTTAATCTAGGGAACTAGCTTTAATAACAAAACTACTTATTATCTTTAAGCTTAAAGTTTTATTACAAATTAAGCTAAATTTAGTAATTTGCAGTTTTATCTTATTCATATGATAAATTAAAATTTAATTTAAACTTGACTAGTAGTTAAATATAACTCCTATAACTAAATTAAGAATCATGCTTATTTAACTTACTTAAATTAAGAACTATTTAGTTAATTTATCTTTCCATTTGAAATTTTATTTAATTGCAAGGGTAAAAGCTAGTGCTTTTGATTCTTTTCTAAAGAATAAAAATAATAACTTTGAAGTAATATTAAACCTAATTAATTTAATATTTGGAAATATAATAGATAAATTTATTAATAGTTTTTAGTTATACCAAAGATATAATACCTTTATTTAGTTATGTATATTCTGCTTTAATATTTGGATTGTTTTCTTTATAGTCTAATGCTTATTTCTATACTCAGAATAGTCTCTTTAAGCTTCCTTTTTAAATTATTAGCCAATAGCTTCAAATATAGAATTTATTAATTGCCATATGATTTCTATAATATTCTAATTGTTTTATTTGCTGTAAATCTTAAAGTCATCACTAAAATTAATGTAATAAACTTGATAAATTAATGAATTTCTTACTAGGATAAATGAACTACTAAGGAATACTGGGATTCATTCAAATAAATAGAATTATAATTATTAAAAGAAAAGCCTTTTTAACCACTAATATCAATTAAATTGAAATTGCTAAATCAGAAAAGTCTACAGCAACTATCTGCTTAATTTCTGATGCAAGTTGCCTTTATCTTTAGTTCTTGATAATTGCTAAATAATAGTATTAGCAAATTTGAAGCTTTTCTAGTTTAAAATACATTTTATATTTCTTAAGACTTACTGATCATTTAGCAAGCTTTAATTATAAAGATATATTAAATTTTAAATTTAAAGTCTTCAATCAGTTAGCATAGTTATAACTTCATTAAGAAATATAGTAAATTTATAAGAAAAATAGAAATTAATGCCTAATCTTTATGAAGATTTTTGAATTAAATAAAAGGTAAAAACTATAAAATAAATCATAAATAGAGGCTTAATTATTAAATTTCATTATCTCTTATAATTTCATATATTTTCTTTATATCTCTTAAAGGTTTGCTGTTTATTATACTAAACTCCTATTTTAATTATAGTTTTACAATTTTAAATAACTCATAATTTAAACCTAAAACAAGCTAACAAGTATTTCCTGATGTAATGAAAAACTAAAAAAATAAATTTCTTAAATTTAATGAGATGTGATTGAAACAAAAACTTAGCTAATGAAGCATTCCTCATTCCTCATTGTTTATTGATATTGCAATTAAACTTTTTAATTCCTTTATACTTATTTTAATTATCAACTCCTTTTAATGATAATCACAGATACACGTTTTTAAAGTATTTTAACTATTTAAAACTGTATTAGACCATTAACAAAATATCTAATTTAATCCTTATCTTTATACATATTTAACTTACTTATCCTCTATCTATCATTAAGCTGCTAGCCATATGACTCTTTATTATATTTTAGGGAAGAGATAAAAGAAAGGAAATGGTTATAAGTGGATAAGTATGAATTAATATCTTAGAAGCATTAGTTTAAATAGAATTAAATGTAAAATAGTTATTTAATTACTCGTGAAATTATTTCTATAAAAATAATGAAGATTGCGGATTTTTTGGCAAACCCTTGCTTTGAATGGACATTTGAAGAAGATAATTTCCTGATGCAGAAAATGCAAAATAAAAGTTACTTTTATAAATGGGCGAAAATAGCTAGACATATAAATAAGACTTTTCCATTGTCTAAGTAAAAGAAAAATGCTAAGCAAGTTAAGAGAAGGTGGTAAAATATTATTTTCCCTGTTATGCGATAAGCTTGGAATAGACAAGAAGCCTTTATATTTTGCTAGTTGCTATCTTTGCACGATCCATAAAAGAAGAAAACGTGATAATTAATAAAAAACGAGTTTCCTAATTACAGTTTTAAGATGTTGAAATATAAATATAAACAGTTACTTGCTTAAAGCCAAACCGAATTCATTACCTCTCATATAGGAGAAAGCAAAACCAAAGTTAAGATAGAAGCATTGAGTGTATTATGTAATCAATTATCAGTAGTTTGAGATTTGCAATCTTAAACTAAGTTAGCATTTTTAAGTGATTTATTCTTATAATTCCCTGTCGTAATTTATATCTTTAAAATTCAACTTTTGCAATAAATAGAGTATTACTTATGAAATTTAACTGTTTAACTTCTAAATTAAGCGATATGCAGATAATAGAATTATTTGTTATATCATAAATTTTGAAGTTTTCATAAGAAGGATAAAATATTATAATCTTGAGAATATTGTCAATAGCTAAATAAAAGCAACAGTTTTTACATCCTAAAATATTAGAAAAAGTTGCAGATAAGAAATATGCTTCAATAAAAAGAGGATCATCCCTTACATTTGATAAGGGATAAGACAATAAAAATAATGAAGTCTTTTACTTATAAAATAAAATTTGATTATCTGTAAAAAGCAATTCTAGCAATTAAAGAGGCTTCAAGAATTTTAAGTTTAAAAGTTTAATTAAATCCAGCAAGTAGATCAACTCTTTTATAAATAAAACCTTATTCTTTAATTGTGCTAAATATAACCTAATTATTTAATTATTTCCTTGAACTAAAAGGCTTAAAATTACTCTTTTTGTTGGCAACTTATAAATAAATAGAAATTAATTAAAAATTAGATAACAATGAGCTTTTAAAAATTTACTGGATGAAAAATAAATTATAAAAGTTAAGTTTATAAATAAAAAACAATATGAAGGATAATTAGAGCAAAGATAAATAAAACTGAACCTATGAAGAAGATAAGTATATTATTGACTATTTGATTTTAAATCCAACTGTTATATGAACTCAGTTTGCTTAAATGCTAAACAATTTCGTTAACGATGGTACTTAGCGCAAGCATTTCAAGCAGGTTAAAAGAAGATGGTTCAAAGTTTTGTAGCCATCATTGTAAAGGCAGTGAAATCGTCTGGATGCTTTGAAATTTTGTGATTTTGTCAGACAAAATACACTCTCAACTAGGAAGTTCTTAGGAAAAATAAAGAAAGATTTTCATGGATATACACTCAAAATGCTAAACTTCAAACTTAAGTAATTAGATAAGCTTAGCAATGCTAATTTCATAATGATGCACTCTTACATAAAGTAAAGAAAGCTTAGCGATAACAATCTAGATGCTGTAACAAATTTGTCAAAGAAGCTTGAGAGTAAGTTCTAATTTGAAGACGGACTCGGCAACGTGTTCTAAAAAGAAAAAATGGGTGAGTGCTGATAAGTTTTCAAATTATAAATATACAATTTATAATTAAAACTAAAAATCATCAAAATTATGGAAATTATGGAAAAAGGAGATTAGGCTAGCTTTCTATTATCAAGCAATATTTTATTATTACAGTATTGCTCAGCCTTACTTCTTTATTATTCGGCTTTTTACTTTTTGAAATGTCTACATTATAACTAAATTTAGTTGCTATTAAGTTTATTTCTTTGATTTTAAATATTACAAATTGATACAAATTCTATCAAGTAGTTGCTTAATATCTATTTCTAATTTTATTTTAATTTCTTTATTAGTTATTATTACTTTTCCTCTTCTTTACTATTTCATTTTCCTTTCTTTTATTAATTATTCTATCATTATTTTTAAGTCTACTTTACTTTTTGTTTCAAAATCTCAAAAATCAATCATTAGATAAAACTCAATAGATATAATAGAGTAGCATTTGAGGTAAAATAAAGTAAAAGACCAAGCATAAAATTGAAAAAATGAATGTTTAGTGATAGATATAGTCAACATTATGTTAATGGCTTAGCATTCAATACAATTATTCATTATAACTGAACAGATAAGCATGATATAATTATAGAGTCAACTATCATATTTGAATCTATCCAGTCTATCTTTTTAGATTAATACTAAGCAACTTGATTTGTAGTATAAAGAGGACTTACTTGATTTATTTAAAAGGAAATTTAAGAATTTTACTTAGAAACATTTGAATCTTTAGCAGAAATTAGGGTTCATAATTAAATTACATATTTCTTAGCAGACATAATTGCACTTAAAATCGATTCGAAAGATCCAAAAGATAAAGATAAGTACTTTACAGATTAATAACTTAGAGGTAGATGATTTTAAGAGTGATAGAGTATAAATGCTTATTACAGTGATAACATTATAATCTTAGCAAAATAATCGAATCGTAATACCTCAAACTAATAAAAGATAAATTTAGATGTTTGCATTAATAATTTTGATTTTAATAAAATTATAAGAAAATATCCATTGAGGAAGATTATATTTTCATGATATGTAAATTCTTAATAGCATCTATTTTAAATGCTAATAAATCATAATTAATAAAAAAGTTTAAAAATTTACCTGAAAATATCTTGAACTTAAGACATAAAAACTATTGCAAAAATCAGTATTTAGATCAGCTTTATGAAATTAAAGGGATAATAAATTTTGAATTAAAGAGCTTTATAATAAATAATTTTATTTATCATTAATAACTCTTTTATAAAAATAAACAACTAATAGAAGAGATCTTAACTAATTTAAAATAAAATCTTACTAAAGTATAAATTATTTAAAGAAGCTCCAATTTTCAATTAATTAAACTGAGAAACACATATCTTCTATTTTAAGAAATGATATATCAAAAATCTTATATCTTACATAGGATAATATTGTGAATTGATTTCCTTTGAAACAATTTCTTTATTTATTATTTGAATCAAGTAAAATTAGACTAATATAAAAAATTAAAGGAAAATTAATTTTCTTTATAAATTTATTATGGTAAGCTATAAATAGAAATAGCGCTAATAAGGGATACTTCAAACCTATTACAATTAAATTACTAAAAGAGCTAATGAATCATATTTTAACATATAGGTTTTTTCTTAATTTTAAAGTTAATAATTGATTTATTAGAAAAATAGATTATAATGATTTACTAAAAAAAGGCTTTTTAGAGTAAATAGGTTAATTTAAGAATTATCAATCTATCCAAATAGTTTAAGTTCTAATTTTGATTAAAACTAATTATTTTTCTTAATTACTTTCAAAGCTTTCTAAAGCTTTTTGATAATCTTTATATTGATACAGCGAAAACTTCTATATTTCTACTTACAAAATTGAAAGTTTAGTGATTTTATAAAAATAGTTTTTCTGAAAGGAGCTAAATGTAGATTTAAATATTAGAGTAGTTAGTTTGAGTTATAAGTAAATTAAGATAGCAAGTTGAATTAAACTATTTAATAATTTAATTAAGCAATATACATATCAAGTATTTATAAAACTAAAAACTATTGATAATAGATTTTTCTCTTAATAAGTAATAGAATCTATATATAGATTATTCTTAAATTAAGCATCATTTTCTTTAAATTCTTATTTAATTCTTTTAATTTAAACTACCTTTAAGTTATGTTTGGCTATCCAGATGCATTTATAAAATTAGTCCTATACTACTAGAGTTTCTTGAATAAAAATGAAAAATTAAAAGCTTTTACCTTAATTTGAAAATAATTTAGATATATAGCAAACTAAATTAGGAAGCAAGTAAAGGTTAAAATATGGATAGTTTAATTCTATTAATGTATTTTCATTAATAAGAATCCAGCTTATTATTTCCAAATATAATTATAAACATACTGTTCATCATTTTTCATTTCTAATCTGAGAAAGCATTATACAAGTTTTAGAATTTACCGCATAAAAATAGTAAAAAGAAATAGTTTGAGTTTTGATCTAGTCTAAGAAATAATAAAAGTATAAAAATATAAATAGAAGTGGATAAAATCCTTTAATTATATAGAAAAAGTTTCATTACAAGCAATTTCTTCTTTTTTGATTTTTTATATGAAAAATTTATTTTAACCAATCTTTTTAATACCAAGTTTAATGAGTTTTTCATCTTTACTTTAATTGCAACTTATTTTATACAAGTATTTATAAATTAAAATATATAATTGAAATTTTAAGGATACAGCTTTAAATTAAACAAAACTTAATATTATAAAAATTGCAAAAATTAAAATTTATTCAGAACTATCCATTTCAGAATTTAACTGTAAAGCTATTAAACAAATATTAATCTTCTAAATAGTCTCCTTTTACAATTTATTCAACTTATCTTTTGAAATTTCTCTTTAAATTTCACTCTTCATAATTAAAAAAATCAATAAAAGCAGATTATTTAAAATTGTAAAATGAACCTGCAACTAAAAAATTAAGCTTAACTACTGAATTTAGGGAAATTGGCAATAATTTTAAGAAAAAGACGTATTCGGATACAATTTTTATGGTTAGTTAGAAAAGAATAAGTGATGAATAACATTAAAATAATTAGATTTCTCAATTTTTTATAAATGAATTTATACGAAATTATGGTAATTTCATATGATTAAGTCATTAATAAAAATAGCTTAAGCTTAATTTTAAATAGTTTCTATTCCTAGTTCTCAATAGATATACTTAAAACTTATTAAAGAAATTTGCTTAAAATCAGTTAAATATTAGCATCTTTTAATAGATTAGAAGCTAGTTTATTTATGTGTAGACATAATTCAATAAAATTTATTTTTTGGCTTATCTTATTAAGTTAGATTATCCTACTCTTATATTTGATGACTTTAATATTTTATTTATATTCAAGCTAAATAAATTATAGACATTTATCTACTTCAAAGAAAGGTAATTTCTAGATTTGCAAAAGTACAGAAGTATAAAGTAAAACCTTTAGTTACAAGAATTTTAATTATTTTTTAAATTATGCAAGCTTTTTAGGATGAAATCCCTTAATTAAATTTGAAAATTAGAGTAAAGGTAATATCTCAAACTTAAATTGTAATTTATAAGCATAAACACTTAGCTTTCATTTAATCCTTATTGTTAAAATACTAAACCTTATAAAAGATTAATAAAAACTAAAATTTTGCTTTTGATTTTATAAAAATATTAATAGTTAAAACTAAAGATATTCAAAATAATCTATAGGATTTTTATAAAGTAATAATAAATCTTAGTAATTTCATATCATTTCAAAAAAAAGTAAATCTGAGATGTTTTATTTAATCTTATTAATTTCCAAATTCGGTTCAGATATGTTTAATCTTCATTATAATATAATAATGTAAAAACAGACTGCATATCATTTCTTAATACTTTTCTTTTTTAATTATTTTCCTTAAAATTCTCATTAATTACACTATTTAAACAATATAAAAGCATTTTTAGTTTATTTATTTACTTTATTAAATTTTATCTAGATCTAAGCTCAAAGTTAATACTTTCTAATTATTAAAAAGCTAACAAAATAATAAATTTTATACTATAAATAAAACTAGCTTCATTTTTCTTAATTCACATTCTAAAGCCTCTATATTTCTAGATGATTCATGCAAATGTACTAACTAATAACTTTAAGTACGTTAAAATATTTCAAAAGTAGAGAAACATTAAATTTATAATTAAATCATATCCCTGAATATAATTATAATACAAAAATAGTTGTTTGCAATAACTCATTTAGCTTGCACTCATTTCGACTGTAAATCTTTATTGTTTTTCTACAATTCAATTGAAGAATTATTTTAAGGTATGCTTATAATTGAATTGTTTGCATTTTGTGAATCTATTTCTCGAATCTCCATATTTTAAAATACATTTTATCTTTAAGATAATTCAAAATTTTAAACTATGGGATAAGTTGTATCTCTTTAGGAACTTTATTCATAGTACATCATTTCAGAAGATTATATTTGCTAAGAAACTTAATTTTCTTATTAAGAGACTATATTGTTCTTAACTTCTTCTTATTGATGTTAATTAGAATTCCTTAGATCTTATCTATTTAAACGTGAATTCTAATCTTAAGGAGGAGTTAAAGAAGGTGATCGAGATTGATTTTGTAAACCACTTCTCATTTCTTAATTTTATGCTAACTATAGTTAGTTTTCAATAACATCCTGATTTTGGTTCTACAAATTGCCATAATTAATAGGTGGAGAAGTATTCTATTGTGATCTAAATAAGGCAGAACTTATCTAAGATTGGAGACCTGACTAGACAAGAGAGCTCTACTACTAATTAGGAAAACTACTAATAGATGCTGAAAATTATTCCTAAAATATTCGTTCTTATGGTTATTAAAAATGCTCTTAATTAATTTACCCTTCTTACTTTGATTCTTCTAAATAAGCAAAATTTTCAAATTGTTCTTATTCGTCGTATTCTATTACATCTTCACTATCTTACACTGACATACTTTGCTCAATTTGTGCTATTTACTATTATTATTCTTCAGATCCATCTTTACAACAACAGAGACAAGAGAATAATTTCCACTGTTTGTTAAGTGTGAAATTAACAACTGATCTACCACTTTATACTATTCATTTAAATAAGCTTACATGAAAAGTTGCTAAAGGCATCTACAATTATTGGTCTTTTCATTTATACTAAAGTTCCAAATTTGCTCATATTATCTTCTAAATAAAAATTTCCTTTTATTAGATTGATAATTGCATGAGTTCTACTAACACTTATATCTGAAATCCTAACATCACTATCGTGACCTCTACCCATTTTTATAAGGTTAGAGTTTTACATAGAAATTAAATGTAATCCTTTATTAGATTATCTATCTCTTGATAATATTTCTAGAATTATAAAGTTAGTATCAGGTTTGGGAATATCTATCAGATCTATATTTTCTCCGTTTATATTAACAATATCTGGATAAGCCTCTTTACAAAGCTCGCATTCGAGATTTTTTCAGTAGAAACTAATGGTATTTCCATTCTGCTTCATTACTAGCTTGCTTTTTAGTCACTATTGAAGACACTTTAAATGAATAAATCGCATTGTACCAGAACATTTGCAAGGAGTTATTAACGGATTCTCTTTTATAAATTTTTCATATAGACATATTCTGCAAGGGAAAGCTGAAACATAGTTTTGCGTATTTGACTGAATTGAATATCTAAAGTCTAAAAATTACTTACTCTTCATTAGCATTTAGTGTAAGATTATTTTCGATCTATTTTCCTATTTAAGTCATTTCAGCTTACAACTATTACATCTTATTAATAGTAGTTTTATTTTTGCTGAGTTCAGATCCAAGATTTTGAAGTAATTCATCGGATCTAAGTTTTTTGATTCTAAACTTAACTCTTCCCAACTTTATTATATCTCCTTCTGAAAGTTTATATCCTTTAAAACCTCTAAATGGTTTCAAAGATTTTACAGCTAGTCACAATTTTTCTACTTACCCCTAAGAATCACTTGTAGCTACAAAGAAATTTCCTAATGTTAGAAGTTACCTTCATGATCTAGTTTTAAGTCGAATAGATCTTTAGTCTAACTTTAACTATTTTCTATAGGTTAGTCATTTTAAACAACAAAGACATCATTCTCAGTTCTTACTATTTTACAAATTTAGTTAGTCTTAAGTATATTTTTAGTTAAATTTTTACTTTCATAGTCAAATAAGCCATGTGAATCTCTAGACCAAGTGACAGCTTTAATGATAACACTGAATAAAAGATCTTACAAATTAGGGCTTTTTAATAAATTCTCCTTTTTCATTTAATGTTTTCTATTAAAAAGCATTAATTATCATTATTTAATTTAACTTTATTTATACTCTTCTCACCACTTTAGCTTACTAGCCTAATTTACTGTTTAAGATTTTGTTAATACTTTAGATGAAGCTATTATTAATTTACTCTAATCCTCTTAAATCTAATCTATAAAGGTAATTCCTTTATAATATCAAAGCTTTTCCTAGCTTTTTCAGAACTTTATACTAAATTTGTTGCTTTGGTTTCATTTATATAGTTAGATATTATAGCTAAAATATTTGATTAAAGCTAGAGAGTAATTAAAGGCATTGATAAATGAGTAAAGGAATAAATAAAGATTTATATAAATATGATAAAAGAGTCCATAGTACTGATGTTCACACTTGTTTCTCTAATAATGATAAGTGTTGCTACTGATTAGATTAAAGAAAGCTATGTGGAGGAAGCTCCTCGAGCTACTTGGAAATTAGAATACATTAAAAGTGCTCCTTTACCAAGCATTTATGCTATAATGTTTGTTATAGATATTTGAAGAGTCTGAAGGTTTTAGAACAAGCAAATAGAATTCACTCTTTATAAGCTAGTAAAGCTTCTTGCTCTAGTTATAGGAGCTTTCTTTATCATTCTCACTTATTAGGAAATAGCTTATCTGAAAGATTTTTACAAACAAGGAATTAATAATTTAGGAGATGCAGAAAATTTGCTGATTGCTACTATTTCAATAACAGCAGGAGAATTAGTATACCTCATAATGTATAATTGATTAAGCTTTTTAAGCTTACATTTAAATTCCTTTTATTAAGATTTTTATTTAAATCTAAATTACTAGCATCTATCTACTACCAATCACCTGTCTTTATCTCATTAATCTTTCTATATCACTTTTTATAGTTCAGAATTATACTCCTTTTTAATTCCTAATGCTAAGTTTATTATTATACTAATGATTGGATTCTGCTATAATTCAATCTGATGATTGCTAAACTTTCTAATGTAATAATAATAAATGATTGAAAGTAGTTATTAAAATAGCAAATATGTACTAAGACATTAAGTAATAACTATTTTAGACTTAATGCTAGAGTAAAAAGTAAAATTGGCAATTATAGTATGTTCCGCTATATTTTGCTATTACTCACTAAAATTAGTTACTTCTCATTTTATTCCTATAGTTACACTCATCAATCATTAATAGCTTTAATAAAATGCTTAACATTTAGAACTTTCCATTAATAAATTAATGAAGCTTTAAGTATTTTATTAATAGAATTACATATTAGCTATAGAAATATGATGAAGTAAAACAAATAATTTAAGTATAAAGTCTTATATATCTATTAATTATGAGTTATTTAAATAAAGAGGAGCAGAAGTCTTAAATAATAAATGATACCAATAAACAGTAATATCTTAATTAGTTTATGTAACTTTAAATAATTTAAACTAAATATACAACCAAATATAACTTAATTACAGATTAAATTTTACTTTAAACTGCATCTATTTGGATATATTTATCTATATCTCATATAAGGGGAAATCTTTATTGTAAGCATTATCAACTTAACTTGCTATGTCTGAATAAACCTTTTTTTACATGCTTTAGTGGGTAAGTTAATTATGAAGAAGATTATTTATTTATTATTACTTGATAAAATTGATATATCTAGATTAATATAAATGAAATTATTGTAAATTAAAATAATAATATAAAGCATACACTAAGATATATATAATATTTATATTTTTACCTATTAAAAGAAGAAGTTTATTAAATATAATATTAAAACTGCTTGTTTCTTATATAAATAACTAAACTGAATGAAGTTAATTTAACTTTATTTGTATTGATCTAATTTTAATTTATAAACTTTAGGAATTTTTATACTTATACAGTTAAATTGTTATGAATTTGCAATTGATTGACTGTTTTTAATGAAATTTTTATTGTTTGATATAGTATAAATATTTAAATATATTAGGAAGTTAAAGTAACTACAAAATGTTTACTATATAATTTATTATACAATTTCATTTTTAGTCATAAAGCTCGTATTAAATCACAAGCTACTTATATAGAATATAAAGTGATTATTAACAAAATAAACTTTGCATATTATGAACATTTAATATAAATTCTTCATATATAGTATTTATTTAATTCTATATAGCTATTTTTCTTTCAAAATTTATAAGTGTTAGAGTAATTAGTTTCTTTATATAATTTATATTAATAAAATAATAAACATACTATATATAGCGATGCTTTCTTTTATAGAAATCAGCAATTTATATTAAATCAAGTAATTAAAGTTTTAGACAGGATCATTATATTAATTTCTTAATATATAGATAATTTTCTTTAAACAAACTCAAATATTTATTTATTTTTACTCTAATGTTCTAAAGGAAAATAATAAGTTCTTACTTTTATTAAACTACTATAATTAATCTAAAACAAGGGATATTTACAATTCATTAAGTATTTAATAAAATAGCTATAGTAAATTTAAAGTACACTTATTATTATTTAATTAATTAAATATCCAAATATAGATATTTGGATTTATTAATCAATCTATAACTAAATTAAAGCACTTACTTCTTTATAGTTAAGATTATTATTCTAATTCCTTTATTTAAAAGTATCTTAGCTACTGAGATGCTTTTTAGCTTCATTTAGCATACTATCTAATTTCATTAATTAATAAAATGATATTAATACTAATTCTTGTAGCTCTGTTAAGTGAAACAAATGCTCGATACAAAGGAGCCATAAACTTTAACATAAATGGGTAGCTTTAATAATTGCATATTGCTTCTCCAGATTGATCAGAGGCAAGAGTTTTTGTAGATAATTCTGGAATAACTCTTCGTCATGATACAAGAGCATACGTCACATAGATAGCAAGCGATACGTTTGAAGCTGATAATTATTATTAACTTTAATTATTAGGAAAAGCATTAGCTTATACTGTTGATTTATCAACTGTTGGATGTAGTTGTAATGCTGCTCTTTATTTCTCTTCTATGCCAGGATTTGATTCTTCTGGAAAATGGGCACCTTCTGAAGGTGGTGATTATTATTGTGATGCTAATTAAGTAGGAGGAGTTTGGTGTTGGGAATTAGATACTTCGGAATCTAATATATATAATTTAGTGTCTACTCCTCATAAATGTGATAGTCCAGCAGGACAGTACATATAGAATTGTGATAGAGGTAGTTGTGGAGGAAATGTTTGGAACACAGATAGTAATGGGATGTGTCCAGATAGTCGTTGCAAAATAGATACACGAAAAGCGTTTAGACATGAAATAACTTATGAAGAAAGCAATGGAAAATTAATAAAAATACACAATAAACTTATATAAGATAGCAAAGCTTTAGAATTTGATGCCTGTAAAGACTAGAACTATCTGGAAGCAATGTCTGATACATTAAGTAAAGGAATGGTTTTAATATTTTCTTTATGGGGAGATAAGTGAAATACAATGGCATGGCTAGATTAAATGACGGGTTGCTAAGGAGATTGCAATAAAGATACTGATTGGGTAAGATTCAGCAATTTTTCAGTATCAAAAATTAATTTTTCTGTCTATGAATATGGAGATATATGCGCTCATTCCTATGATGGATAATGTGGATAAAATTGTTCTTCGTCATATTGCAAATGGAGTTGGCCAATTAATGACGTAGCAAAGTGGGATTCATAGAATGCAGATTGTAGATGCGAGGAATCAATTAAGGAATAGTATTTTCTTAATTGAAAATGTGAAATATTTAGTTTATTTAATTATTAGTAAAATAAAATAAAAATACCAATAAACTATGCTTAAATTAAATTTAAGATAAGCATTCATTAAATATCATATCATATGATATTGATAATTAGATGTTAATATAATAAAAACTTAAATCAATTTAGATGCTTAACTTTTCTAAATAATATTTAAAATCACAAGGTCAAAGTTTGATGTGAAAAAGAAATCAATAAGTATACATCTTGAAAAAAATAATAAGCTTAAAATTAAGGAAGATATTCTACTAAAGATCGGAATTAATTAGTTAAATTCATAATATCTAAATACTTTGAGATATTATTTTCTATATAATTATGATTTTAAAATTTGGTATAAAATTATAATAACAAAAATCCAAAATACAAGTATAAAGTATAAAATTTTAAAAAGAAGTGATAAATAAAGTGTATATAATAAATAAGTATAGCACTAATATTTTAATTATTAATACTTTTATTTAATTTTAGCTATATTAATATCTCATTCCGCTATTATTATCATAATTGATAAAATCATTTTATATTTATAAATCTATTTCCAAGTTATTACTGTCAATAAATCATTTGTTTACAATAACCCATTAATAATTTAAAAAAGTATTAATAATTCAAGGAAGGCTTATAATCCTTAATATATATAAACAAACTTCATATGGCAATATAATGAATATTAAATCTAAATAAAATGAAACAGAATTATTTCTTTTTACGAAATAAAGATATCTAATATTGATAATGCTTAATTTTTATTTATAATTCTCCTCCAAATGTTTTATGTTTAAATTTGCTTTTTTTAATTACAAAAATAAGCATTACAAATTAATTAAATTAAAGTTATTAAATATTTAAGCATTTCAGCATTCTCTATTTTCATTATAGAGCAAAATAACTAAATTTTAAATATTTGAACTAAAAGTCTTTAATTGACCTAGCAAAGTAGTATTCTTTCTATTTTTATAATATATACGCAAGCTATTAAGATTAGCTAATATTAATTAATAAAATTCCATAAGAATCTAAAGTTAATTTATAAAATTGCTTTTATTAATGAATCCTTACCTTAAATTATATTAATTCAATAAGTTGAAAACTAAAATTGCGCAAATATAAAAAATAGGTTAAACTTGAAATTTTATAGATTCTTTAATTTTGAATGATTATATCTCGCGAAGTTAGTTTTAGATAGTAAATAATTTTATCTTTAGAATTTATAAAAATGTCATAAAATAGTATTCTTAAGCCATTATAATTATTAATCCTTTATCGTATTGAAATAAATTAAGTGAAGTGAATGCATAACTAGTGAACTCCAATGAAAATCACCTGGCAAATAGTAAATTATATTATTTCAATTAGACTAAAATAGTTAAAGCTATATTGTCTAAATTAAATAGTTAATTAATTTACTTAAAAACAGATATACTTAAGTACACGCTTCAACTATTTAAAATAGTGCTATAATCAATGAAAGTTGTTTGCTTGTAAGCATTTTATTTTATATTTATGATTCTATAAATACAATTATAAGTCATTATTTAATTTGCTTCAATCTATCTTTATTATTTTTATATCAAATTATATCAACAAGTATAAAGCTATATTAAGAGATAACATCAGCATTTATTGATTTAGATATCAATTTATAAATATTGCATATATTTGATAGCTCTAAAAGAATTAGCTTCATATTAATATATTTAATAGTTATGAATCTAATTTACAAATTATTTAAGATAAATTCTAAATAAAGCAATATTTTAATTTCATTTATAAAGGACCAAATATAGAAAATCAAATAGTCAGTCACACGATCGATAATCTCACATATTTTAAAAACTATTAAAAAGTACATTGTAAAGCTTTATAAAGATTTTAGGAATATCTTTTTAATAATCTAAAGAAAAGTTTCTAACCAGTTATTATCAAAATTAATACTGCATTATTGCTCTAAAAGGTGTTATCTAATTTTGGGTTTAGCTTTTATTTATAAGATATCTTGAGATAAAACAATAATATACTTAAATTTTTTTAATTTTATTAATTACAAAATTAAATGTATTGCATATGTAAATCTTTAATTTTTTTCTTGCCAAAGCTGTGTTTAACATCATAATAACTAAATATATAAAATAAAATTTTAAGAGTTGAAGATCCAATTAAAATGTAAAAGGATTTCTTAAAACCTTATATACTTGAAATCTTGTTGAAGTATTTATTAAATATGCTAATTATTTAACTAGATATTTTACTAAGAATTCATCTTATATCTTCATAAATTCTCATTTTAATATTAATTGGCTGAATAAATAGATTAAATAACTAAATAAGCTTTAAAATTTTAACTTTTAGTTATTCTCTTAATGTTGATTAATTTTGCTAAAGCTAGTTGCTTTATTATTAACGAAATATTATATATAGTTATATGAAATATTATTAATAAAATTTTAGATCTATTTAAGAAATATGAAATATTATTAATTTCATTTTTTACCTAATTTATAAATCATATAATAAGAATATTCTAAAAGGAATCTTAAGATTTTAATTAAATATGTCAAAAAATAAATGTAAACATTAAAGATAATGCTTAAGACATTAGTTTAATTGAGAAAAATATTTACTATTCTTCAATTTTAAATATTGATCTAAATCATATTTAAAGAGTCTTAAAGTTTGCTTCTAGAGAATTTTCCTTTATATAAGTTTTACTTAATCTTATTTTCTAAAATTATTTAAATAATGATGTTTACAACTCTTTGCTAATAAATGTTTTCGTTGATAAAGTAGTCATAAATACTATTTACATGAAGATATGCTTATCTTTAATATTCAGGCTCTTTATTTATATTTTATGCTATTAAAGAAAAGCATCTAATATGTTAAAATTAGTTGGCTATATAGCTCTTAGCTTTATTTATTTAACTTTTGTTTATTCAACCAAAATCTAGTTTAGATATAATTTATTTAACAATGATGCTTTAGCTTCTGATTCATAAATTAGAAGCTTACTCAATAATAAAAAATAAAGATAAAATGAATTTTATTTCTTTATACCTTGTTTTCTTATCAATTTTAGAACTGGCTTAGACTTAAGCCCCTTTAGCAATATATATTGCTCCTTACCTTAACTATTAGAAATAGAACTTAGAAGTAATTCCAACTGGATCATTCGAGAAACCTTTTACTGAGTTATCTGAAGTTCTGTATAGCATTCCTGAAAATTAAGATACAGTTATTTATCTGTCGCCCCATACACATGAAGTCAAATGCTTAGATAATAAATATCGCTATGTTAAAGATACTTGCGATATTTCAAATGGAGGGTTTAACTAAAAAGCTTAGCGTCATATAAAGGTTACCTCTTATCAAGCTTGTAACTAAAGTTTTAGTTAGAGCATAATGTGTTATGAACCAAACTTAAACAACTAAGCAAGTTTAAGAATTAAGGAGTTAATGACAATGAGGCTTTAAAATGACTCCATAATACTATAGAATATTGACATTAGAGGAGATGATATTTAATTATAAGTTAGATGCTACAATTACTAATGCTTTGATTCATCTTAGTTCCATTTTATTTACGCAACTTACTCGTTTGTCTAAATAGTTAACGCAACTATTCAGAGTTTTGATATCGCTTAAGGAATGCTTATAGAAATAGAAAATAGTCATTTAGAAATAAGCAATAGTGCAGTTGTCTCAATCAAAGCTTAATAAATACTAAAATCAAAGTATTCTAGTATCATTATTGAAAATAGCCTAGTAAAGCAAAATTAAGCGACTTATCTATTCTCAACATAAATGGAAACTTTCATACTTATCAGTAATCAATTTGAGGAAAATAAAGGTAGCATTATTTATAGTGATTATACGAATGTTTAACTCAGCTAAAACTATTTCTTCCGTAATTTAGCAATATAAGGAACTATTCAGCATTCTTAGCATGGAATCATTCAAATAGTGGATAATAAGTTTGAAGAAAATGGAGCTTATATTGCAGGTGGAGTTTTTTACTTTGACTTCAATAAAGTAATAATTAGCAGCAGTATATTTATAAATAACAGTGCTATTAAAGGAGGAGTTTTATTTACTCTTAAGACAAACTTATCAATAATTAACTCATCCATAACTCATAGTAAAGCTTCGTATGGAGGATTTATATATTCTGATATGTCTTAAATCTAAATCTTTAACTCAAACTTTCAATGAAACTAAGGCAAAGTTGGCGGAGTATTTTATGCTTAGTTAAGCTAATTTGTAACTTTAAACAATATTTTTGGTAACAATTCAGCGTAGCATTAAGGAGGTTGTGGCTTCATAAGTTTCGAAAGCTCATTTTCAGCAAATAATACAATATTCTAGTAAAACCAGTAAAGTGAAGGAGTTCTATATATCTAATAGTCGCATTTGTCATTATGAGGTTCCCAATTTTTCAATAATGTAGCTTAATCTTAGTCTTCAGCTATTTTTATTCACAGTTCATGGGCATAACCTCAAAGTGTAGTTAATAGAGTTATATTTGAAAATAACTTTGCAGGAGTTGCACTAATTTTCATTTATGGAAGCACTCTTATCTTAAACGAAGTGAGGTTTAATAATAACAGTGCTATGATGTAAACCTCAGGAGTATTAAGTTGGAGAGCGAAGCTAGAAATTTACGATTCAGTTTTTGAAAATTAATAAGGATATGATGGAAGCTTTTTTAATATAGATTTCGGTACCTAATTAATAGTTAAAGGATGCATATTTTAAAATGCATAGAGTTTTGAATATGGAGGAGCTATTTACTCGTCAATGTCCTTTTTAATGATCTCAAACTCTCACTTCCAGAATATGATTGCTTCACTGGGAGGCGCTATTTATACGTAAAAATTTACATAGAGTGAGGTATGAAATGTTACATTTGAAAATTGTAACAGTTTGGTGTATGGATCAGTTATTTACTAATCAATGTCATTTGCACAAGTTATTAATAATATTATTTCTAACACTTAGAATGTTGCCATTGTTTCTTAGTAAAGTTCACTTTTCATTAGCAGCACCTAATTTATTAATGGAAGAAGTGCAAACTAAGGTTCTGCTATATTATCAGCTGATGATTAATCTTTGCAAGTTTACAATAGTAAGTTTACTAATCAAAGTGCTCTATAGGGAGCATGTCTCAATATTTAAAATAAAGTAGCTAATGTCTAGAACGTTATTGAAAACAACTAATTTATGAGATGCGAATCTTTTGAAGGTGGAGCAGTGTACTCAGTAAACGCCAATGTGCTTTTTAAATAAAATGAATTTAAAGAAAATAAAGCAGTTTACTCTAACTAAACCAAAAGCAAAGGAGGTGCTGTTAGGATAGCATGTGATAGATAGTATTAGTGTACTTATCATTTTGTTAGGAATTAATTCTATTACAATAGGGTTGAAACTCAAAACAGTGAAGGAGGAGCTATTAGTTGGTAAGGTACTCCACCAATTTTCGAACCTCTATTAAACACTACAGAGATTTGCTCATATTTCAATGGGAATGAAGCCAAGTTTGGCAGAAATATAGCATCTTTTGCATTTAAACTTACTGCATTGCAAGATTAATATATTTCCGATATCTTTTAAGATTGTGAAACTAACTAGACAAATAACTCGTAAACCAAATGACAAGATAACTCGGAACTAACAGTAGTACCAGGGATGTCTAACTCAGTGTATAAAATATTTATAACTGATTTTTACAACTAACTAGTCCAAACTGATTCACAATCAGTATTACAAATATTTTCGATAAACTCAGAACTTTCCGGATAAACGAGAGTAATAGCAGATAAAGGAATCTATTATTTAGAGCATTACATAATTAAAGCCAAAACTGAAGAATATGTTTAAATTATAGCAGAGTCAAGCTCTATAAACTAAGAAAACATTAATAGTCAGATTTAAATAAACAACTAGATAAAGCTTCAAATATACATGGCTAAATGCTTAAACGGACAAATATTTGTAAATTAAAATGAATGTTAAAACTGTCTTTTTGGTTTATACTCTTTAAATAAAAAATCTAATATATGCTAAGATTGTAAAAATGGGATGAATTGTTATGGTGCTGACTTGGTTACACCAAAAAAGGAATATTGAAAAGAAAATTTTAATACTGACATAATTCATAAATGTCCAATAAGAAAAGCATGCTTAGGAACTGAACTTAGCAATTAATTTGTAATAAATTACTTACAGTAAACTAACTAAAGTAAAAGAGATTTAATGAAAGAGTCAATAAACTGAAAAGGAGAATGCTATTGATAATATGAAGGAAATCTGTGTGACGTTTGCAGAAAAGGATATAGTAAGAAATTGATTGTTTAATGTGAAAAATGTGAAGATTTTTCAACAACTTTAGCAGTACAAATAATTTCTACGTTGATTTTTATTATTATAGTAATATTTCTAGCTTTAAGAACTTTAAGTTCTATTTTTAGGAAGAATAATTTCTATGGAGTGTATCTCAAAATATTAGTAAACTACTTGCAAATTTTTTCTTTATTTCAAGAATTTAACTTTAATTGAAGTAACGAATTCAAATCGTTTTTAGAGATTAACTCAATTGTTAATGGAGCAACTACTGAATTCTTCAGTCCAGATTGTTTATTTCAAAATTCTAAAGATGATAGATACTATTACAAAGTATTCATTTATGTTACTTTTTATATAGTTTTTGTTATTTCAGTATCTGCTATTGCAATTTTTTATTCGTTCATCACAAAAAAATTACATTATAGAAGTCCTTTGTTTACTACTATTTTAATAGTTGCCTTTTTCTAAATTCATGCTAATATTACTAAGACAACATTTAGCTCCTTAAGTTGTTAAAATATTTCAGATACCAAACAAATTTTAAATGCATATAGTGACATTATATGCTGAGATAAAAAGCATCGCATATTCGTGCTAACATTTGATTTGCCTGGAATTATACTTTATGTGTTTTTTGTTCCTTTTTTACTATTAATTTACTTATGAAAAAATAGGAAAAATATTGAAAGATCTGATGTAAAAGCGAGAGTTGGATATTTTATAATAGGCTATAAGGATTAGTATCTATACTGGGAATTCGTAAAGATATATGAAAAATTTATAATTTCAGCAGTTCTTGTGTTTCTATAAAACAAATCTAAAACATTCTTGTTCATAATAATATTGGTGATTATGTTGTTTTCTATTTGGATTTAATATAAAAGCTAACCTTTTGTAGAAAAGTATCTCAATAAGTTAGAGTAGAAATCTCTTGTTAACTTGCTAGTAATAATAATATGTGGAATATATTTTGATTAAGATGATAGAATAGATTTAATAGACAAAACGCTATTTACTATAGCTGTTATTTTAAATTTTAGTTTTATATTTTCGTGATTATATCACATTATTTTCTAAATGGGCTACACTTTACAAAAAGTATCTCCTATACTTTATAGAAAATATTTTTGCTTTAGATAAGATTTAAGGCTTTTTGATATAGTTTTACTCTGAGAAAAAAAATTTAAGTATTAAGAAAATGATTCTTTTCAAACAAAGTGAGACAAAACTATTGAAAATTTCTGTAAAAAGGAAAAAAAAATAAGAAAGGTAAAAAATTAGTTCTATCATAAAGTATAATAAGAATAAGATCCAAAAGAGTAAGTTTCCTTAGACAACTTACTTGAGTAAGATAATAAGATATTTACTAAGTATATTAATTAATTTGAAGATTAAAATATACCTTATGTTATTAAATTAATTGAATTCTGACTTCTAAATAATATGAATTTGGAAGAGCTACAAAAGTAAATTGCTATGCAATTCAATTAAGATCATGCACAGTATTTGAATTACCTTTTTGATGCTTTCTTTTAAAAGTATAAAGCAATGAAGCAATTAAATTAAATATAGTCCTCAAACAAAAAAAAAGAAAATGATGATAGAAATGACTGTATAGATTCTTAAAACTAGTTAAATAATAAATTAAAAGATTAAAACTCTTTACTTTCCTAAGAATATTAAAATCATGATACCATGCTATTGAATGATCTCGTAATTTAAGATATAATCAGATCCTTAGAAACACCAAAATTTTAGCAGGGATTGCCAAAAAAAGATTCGAGAGTAGAAAAAATAGAAAAATAAAGTGTTAAATCAAGTAAAATTAAAGAGGAAAGCAATGATACTAAATATGATAATTTAAAAAAATAATGAAACTAAGCAGATTTATCTTTTGGAGATAATAGCATTAATTAAATTTAAGTGGGCTTGTAACGAAACAAAAAAGGGTCAATCAAATTTTCTAAGAATTTATGTTGATAAGAATAAGATAGCTGAGAAAGGAAAATTTATTTTCCAAATTAATATTTTTATCTTTAAAGATTATATTTGATTATTTATATAGTATTATAATAATTTTGAAGCAAAAGCATTGCTTTGCTTTTAATAATCATTATTTACTAAGCTATACTATAAGATAAGCTCTAAAACTAATTTACTCTTTTTCTATATAAATCTATTTAATGCTTCTAGATCCCTGATTTCTTTTAGTTTATTTTCGACAATATACGAATATCATAAAATTTTAAATATTTAAGAAAAATAAGTGATTTTTTAAGGTTAGCAAAATTTGGGTTTCGTAAATAATAATAATAATTTAAAATTAGAGATAAATTATACAAATTTAAGGGATAATTAAAATATTTAAAAACAAAATGTTCTTCTTTTATTCAATATTAAAGTTAAATATATACCTGCCAGCAAAATTTTCACAAATAATCTAAATTTATGGGTAGATTTGCTTATTTAGTCTAATGCTTATTTAAATTTTGCTCTTTAATTTTTTAAAAGAACATTGTATTTAATTTAAATGAGTTTTTGGTTTATTAAATCTAAATTAAAGTAAACTATGTATGTAAGTTTTCTTATTTTTAAAGCTTTATTTTAAAAAACTTAAACTTCAACAAAAAGTATTTAGATTCTAGTATTAATAAAAGCTTAAGTTTAAGTCTTTTTAATTCTATCTATATTTAGTAATTTTGAAATATATTAGCTACCCAACCTTTTACTTAGCAAAATGCTTAATTCTTACTAATTTAAGGATCTAGTCTGAAATAACTATTCTATATTGAAGATTTTGAATTAGAAAAGCATTCGTAATTTCATTAGTGATTTAAATAAATATCTTTATAAATAGTTTATAGTAAAGCTTATAAAAAAAGCTAATTATAATCATTTTATTACTATTAACTATACCTAACTAACTTCATACAACCAGCCAATTATTTCAATAGAAAATTCAATTTTTTAAACTTATATAAAATCTTACGTCTTCAATTTTATTCCAAAAGACTTTAAGATAAAGAATAATAAGTGCTTGAATTGTCTTAGTCTGCATAGAATAAAAAAACTGTCGATTAACAGGTAGTTAAATAATTATTTTTTATATTCTTAGATAGAGGAATTATATTTAACCATTTTAATTGTAAAAAAGAGATAAATCAGCTATATATTTAGAAAGAGTGTTCAGTTCCTAAATTTTTGAGAAATTTTATTATTAAGAATTTTTAATTTAATCTGATAAATAAAATCTAAGAATTTATTATTATTGAAGTTTAATTTAGATTTATCTTATCTTTATTAAAAATTAAACTTTTTTATTTATTAACGGCTAAACCAATTTTAAGTGCTTAGTCAAGCTTTTCATCAATATTTTAATTAAAAATGTAATTATTTATAATTTTGCTTAGCAGATGTATTGTAAATACGACTCTAGGTTATATTTAAGCTTCTAATTATAATTTATTATTTTATGTTTCATCCTTTATTTTTTAAGCTAAATTAGTTTCAAATCAATAAAATTATTAAAAGTTATCCTATTATTTTATCCTAATTACCTTATATTTTATACTGTGAATAAAGTGATTTCTGCCTTTATAGGTATATAAATATCAGCCAGAAAATTAAAATAAAAGGTTACTAATACTATGAAGACTTATAATTTATGATTTTTATAAATCTAATCAGTCTCATCTATTTATATTTCACTATAAAGTTTACTTTTTACAGTTGTAAGACACTCTGTACTTATTTTGGTTTGATAATTTGTTTTTATCGTATAAGTATTTTAGATCTTAAAATCTATTAAATTCTAATTAAAACCCTTAAGGAGTCGAACAATTACTCAAATATAGAAAAATAATTAAACTCTATCTCAATTTAAAATATTATTAGACTAATTTCTATATTTAATAGATAATACGATAAGATATATCAAGAATTTTGAGCAAAATATTAAATCTAAAAATATGATAAAGCATCTAAAGAGTGCATTATACTATTTTGTCTTTAATTATATTTATTATAAGCTAAGTAAAAATTAATAACTTTAATTAGCTATTCACTTTTAGCTATCTAATTTACTAGCTTCCTATTATTACTATATACTTTAAATTACTTATTTCTAGCACTTATTTTTAAAAGCTGCCTTTATATTTATATAACTCTTTAAAAATAAGCAACTATTAATATTATTCTCTTATACTATTCATTTCATTTATTTGCTACTAATAATTTAAATTAGGTTTAAATCTTATTTTATAAGCCTTTACTCAAATATAAAATTATAAATATTAAATTAAAATATTTCTAAGGTAGTTAGATAAGAATACTTGCATTACCAAATAATAAAAGCAATTATCTATACAAATTACAACTTAAACTAAAGTTAGGAAACTGAATAAATAGCATTTGTATTTAAAATTTTAAATCTAAAATTGTTTATTACAGCATAATCATTATTTTTATTATGACTAGATTTAACTCTATTAAAGATGTTCTTTGTATACTCAACTAAGTTTTATTTATTGCAATAAACAACATAACTTATTAAACGAATAAGATCTCAAAATTTTAAGGATTTATGATAAATCTAAATGGAAGAAAATTCCTGCTTTATAATTAACTTAAAGGATCTTTTTATTGTAATAAAAGCTAGAATTTACTATAGATTTCTTTTATAATGGTAATAGTCTCTAATATAGCTATAAGCTCAAATTATGTAATAAATATAATAATTTTAAAGTTCATAATTAATAATAATAAATTACTTTATTCTATTCATTTTGTAAATAATTTTTCTATTTATGTGAAAAATACTTAGTTAAATAGATGCATTAATGAGAAAATTATTTATTAATTAAGAATTTTTAAATATTTTATAGAAGATTTAGCTATTAAAGAAACTAGTTAATATCTTCAAAGTTAGTGACTTGTAGATCTAAATATAAAAAATTCCTAAAATAAAAGCTATTTACTTTATTTTTCTTTCTTATCTTTTTAAATATATTACATTTCTATTATTTAAAGTAAGATTTTAAGGTTACCGTTGGAAGAGTATATATTGGGAAAAACAAGATATAGACGCATTATGTGGAGTTCATTGTCTTAATTCTCTTCTATAAGGTCCTATTTGAAATGCTGAAACGCTTAGTCAACTAGCACTTGAATTAGATAAAAAAGAATAAGAGATAATGGAGCCAGGATATGTTCCTAATAAGTTAAGTTACAACGTTTCTTTAAGTGGAAATTACTCAGTTTAAATACTATAGGAAGCTCTTAAAAAAAGCGGTCCTCTAGAAATCGAAAACGTTACTTAGCAAAAAAATCCAGAACAAAATGGAATTGGCTTTATATGTAACTCTGGTTAACATTGGATTGCAATACGTAAAATCTAAGGCACATGATTCAATTTAAACAGTTTACAAAATCAACCAGCCGTTATCAGCGATTTTTATATAAGTGCTTTTCTCTAAGCAACAAAAGAAGATGGATATTGCATTTTTTCTGTTTAAGGATACTGACCTGATACCTAGGAAACACTTCCTTATATGGACAGAAGTTCACATTAACATATTTATCCGATATCCTTTCTAAAGAAACAGAAGAATTAGGGTGGATAAGCTAATTCTTTGGGAAATGAAAACATGATTTAAGATCAAGAAATGTAAAGAGCTATATAGGCGTCTATAGAAGAAGAAATTTAGAAACAAATGATGCTAAGCATGCAGGATTAATAATCTGAAGAAGAGAAAATGCTATAGGAAGCAATTAAATATAGTCTAATTTAGGAACTTCCATAAGAGCCAAGTGAATCTGATCCCAATTCAGTAGTTATAAACGTAAGAATGTTGAATGGAAATAAAAATTAGCGAAGATTTTTGAAATCAAACGAAATAAAGCTTATTTATTAATGAATTAGAAATCAAATGGACTAAAATATTAATTTTCAATTGGTTACGTAGTATCCGAAGACTATCGTCTAAGAGTAAAGTGAACAAGATTAGTCAAAGAAAAGTTAAATGTAGTTTTGCGCATTTGATTAAATTAAATATCTGAAAGTTAAAAATTTCTTACTCTTCATTAGAGTTGTGCTAAATTGATTTGAATTTTTCCTATTTAGGTTTTCTTTGCTTACAATTATTGAATTTTATTATTACTAAAAATTTTATTTTTATTGAATTAATATCCAAGATTTTACCTGAAATTATGTATCAAAATTTCTTGCTTCTAAATTTTATTTCCCAAAATCCTATATTCTTTCAACTTCATAAATGTTTTCAAATATTTTTAATTATCAATAATTTTTCTACTTATTCCTAAGAGTTACTATTAACTTCAAAGAAATTTCTTTATTTTAAAAGTTACCTTCATGATCTAATTATAAGGCATAAGATATTAAGCTAATATAAATTTGTTATAGTTTAATTATCTTAAAACTTATGACATAATTCTCAGCTCTTAATATTATAAAAAATTAGCTAGTCTTAAGTATTATTTAGTTAAATTTGTACTTTCATAATAAAGTAATGCATATGAATATCTTAGTCAATCAGTAGCTTTAATAATAACACTAATAATTTAGTTCCACTTTATTTTATACTCTATATAATACTTTCCATTATTACTACATACTTTACTTCAGCTTTAATTAAGATTATAGATGAAACTATTATTAATTTTACTGTCGTTTACTTTATTAAAAAATAGAAAAAATTAATTATTTAATAATATTTAACTTTTTCTCATTGCCTCAGAACTTAAAAGAAAGTTGTAGTTTAGCTTAATATATAAGATTAAATTAAATAGCATAAATATTTAGAATGAAGTTTTTTATTTCTTACTTTAAAATATTTCTTGGCTTTAAGAAACTTAGATATGAAGCTTTTAACTTTAATGTGCTAGAATAGAAAAAATAATAAGTTCTTACTTTTATTATCTACTATAATTAATCTAAAATAAGGGATATTTACAATTCATTAAGTATTTATCTAATTAGTCTTAGTACACTTATTATTATTTAATTAATTAAATATCCAAATATAAATATTTGGATTTATTAATCAATCTATAACTAAATTAAAGCTCTTGCTTCTTTATAGTTAAGATTATTATTCTAATTCCTTTATTTAAAAGTATCTTAGCTACTGAGATGCTTTTTAGCTTCATTTAGCATACTATCTAATTTCATTAATTAATAAAATGATATTAATACTAATTCTTGTAGCTCTGTTAAGTGAAACAAATGCTCGATACAAAGGAGCCATAAGCTTTAACATAAATGGGTAGCTTTAATAATTGCATATTGCTTCTCCAGATTGATCAGAGACAAGAGTTTTTGTAGATAATTCTGGAATAACTCTTCGTCATGATACAAGAGCATACGTCACATAGATAGCAAGCGATACGTTTGAAGCTGATAATTATTATTAACTTTAATTATTAGGAAAAGCATTAGCTTATACTGTTGATTTATCAACTGTTGGATGTAGTTGTAATGCTGCTCTTTATTTCTCTTCTATGCCAGGATTTGATTCTTCTGGAAAATGGGCACCTTCTGAAGGTGGTGATTATTATTGTGATGCTAATTAAGTAGGAGGAGTTTGGTGTTGGGAATTAGATACTTCGGAATCTAATATATATAATTTAGCGTCTACTCCTCATAAATGTGATAGTCCAGCAGGACAGTACATATAGAATTGTGATAGAGGTAGTTGTGGAGGAAATGTTTGGAACACAGATAGTAATGGGATGTGTCCAGATAGTCGTTGCAAAATAGATACACGAAAAGCGTTTAGACATGAAATAACTTATGAAGAAAGCAATGGAAAATTAATAAAAATACACAATAAACTTATATAAGATAGCAAAGCTTTAGAATTTGATGCCTGTAAAGACTAGAACTATCTGGAAGCAATGTCTGATACATTAAGTAAAGGAATGGTTTTAATATTTTCTTTATGGGGAGATAAGTGAAATACAATGGCATGGCTAGATTAAATGACGGGTTGCTAAGGAGATTGCAATAAAGATACTGATTGGGTAAGATTCAGCAATTTTTCAGTATCAAAAATTAATTTTTCTGTCTATGAATATGGAGATATATGCGCTCATCCCTATGATGGATAATGTGGATAAAATTGTTCTTCGTCATATTGCAAATGGAGTTGGCCAATTAATGACGTAGCAAAGTGGGATTCATAGAATGCAGATTGTAGATGCGAGGAATCAATTAAGGAATAGTATTTTCTTAATTGAAAATGTGAAATATTTAGTTTATTTAATTATTAGTAAAATAAAATAAAAATACCAATAAACTATGCTTAAATTAAATTTAAGATAAGCATTCATTAAATATCATATCATATTATATTGATAATTAGATGTTAATATAATAAAAACTTAAATCAATTTAATTATATTATGTTTATTTTAAATATTTTTAATTAATAAATCTATGATATAAAGAAAAATTATAAATAGTTTTAAAGTATTATAATTTAGATTTATCTTATACTTTACAAATAAAGGGATAACTATTACTTAAAGTAATACAAAACAAATAATTGTTATTAGAAGTTTTAAAAATAAAGTTTAAATCTTAGCCATATGCTAAAAACTGTTAAATTTAAGTTAATAAAATTAGAATTTAGATAGCTAAACTTATAAAGACAAAAAATACTTTAGCTTATAATAAATAATTACTTGTTTCTTATTATTTTCTGATAAAAATAATTATTTTGTTAGTGTTAGATTTTAATTAGAGCTAAAATAAAAATAAATGAAGCTATAAAGTAATTATATTTATTATGTATTAATAACCAAAAAATTTTAGAATAAAAAATAATAGTAAAAATATAAGATTCGCTTTAATTAAAAAAATTGGAAAATATTCTATATTTATAAAGTTGGAGGTATCTTAATTAACTAAAATATTAATATTCTACGAATTCATAAAAATAATATTGAAATGCTTAAAATAAAAATAATATTTGAATTAATTATTCTAGTATAATTATTTAAAATTAGTTATTAAAAATAAAAAAAAGTTATGTTTGTTAAATATAATGCTTTGAGTATAGCAAGTTAATTATCCTGTAATCACAAAATATTTAAAATGATATATTTATGAAAATAAATTTTTTATTGCTATAAAATTCAATTAAATCATATTTAAACAATTTAAAATTTTTTAATCTCAAAAAATTAATTAATTTTAATATTTGCTATTAAAGTTTACGTTTGCTAAGAAATACGCTTAATTCTGAAGGATTCTTTATGACATAAAAAATTTGAAAAATAATTTTATTAAAATGATTTAAAAATATTTATTAAGAATTTTGGACTTAAAGTAAATTTTTAATTACATCTTTGACTCTTTTATCTGAATAATGCAAAACAAAAATTATGATTATTTATACTAAATAATTAAATTTGGAATGCCATTTTCATAAAAATAAGAAATTGAATATTGCTAAATTAATTTATAAAATATGAAACTTTTATAAATAGAACCTTAAAATCTAATCTAACATCTGTAAGGAATTAGTTTTTCTTCCTTAATTTGATTAAAAATTTGATTATAAGATGCAAATATAACTAATAAATCATCCAATGAAAAAGTTAGCTCATTAAATTTGCATATATAATTTCATTAAAAATTGAAAGAAATAAATGTATTGAATATTTTAAAATTTGTATACTTCTTAAAATTTTATTTTTATAATAATATATTAATCCTTTTAAATAATTTATATAGTTAATAGCACTTAGTTTATTATAACAAAGCTATATATTTTATACTTGGCCTTTCCTTATAAAAATAAATCGAATTCATAATTTTAGTTATTTTATTTCTCACTTTTAATTAAAGTTTAAATAAAAAGAATATAATACTATATGAATAGAGTAATCATTTGTATAGTAGCTATGATATGAATTTTTATATTGCATTATTATTGCTAATTTAAAAATAACTAAAACTAAATAAATAATAATTATAAAAGCATATTATTGTTTACTTCAATTTATTTTCTTTTTACTTTTAAAGTAATTGCAAAAAGAATATTTTAGCTCTTAAGTTTTAAGGGATAAGTTAAAAAGAAATAAGCATTATACTTATTGCATCATCTAATATATTCTTATAATTTACTAAAGATAATTTTATGAATTAAAGAATATATTTCTTAGATAATTTGACTAATATTTAAAGCAGTTGTAATAAGAACAAAACTTTAATTTTAGAAGATTTAGTATATTAATGATATATTAAGTTATTTTCTTTTAAGTTCATTTTTTAATTAGATAATTATTATAGTATCTAAAACTATAATAAATATTTGATAAGAATGAATTTTTATTTGATTTGTTAACATTTTATAAACCTCTGAAGAAGGAAAAAATATTAAGAAAAAGCTTTGAATAACTAAGAAAAAAGATGCAGCTCTTATAGTTAAAAAATAATTTTATTTTAATAAGTACTAAAATAACATGAATAGATGAAAGTATTTATAAGAGGATTAATAAAATTATTAGATTAATTTAAATAGATAATCTAATAATACTCCTTTTATGTTTTTATCAACTATATCTATCTTAATGTATATTGGAGGCACAAAAGTTGTTAATACTTTAGAGGATTTATAGGATTGTATTTATTGCTTAAAAACAAAAATCTTTTACCAATATGAAATGCTATATTAAAACAAATAATATCAATAGATAATTATTTATTATTTAGATTAATATAGATTAATATAGATATAAAAATAACAATAAAATTATATAATAAAATTTTACTTTAATTATAAGTCATAAATCAATTTTTTTAAGTGTACAGAGACAAATAATTAATTAAATTTAATAAAATAAGTATATAACATAGCAATTCACATAACTAAACATGTTTTAATTTATATAATTATAATCATCCTACTTTTATTATTTTATTTTAAATTCTTTCCTAATATTGATCTAAATCATATTTAAAGAGTCTTAAAGTTTGCTTCTAGAGAATTTTCCTTTATATAAGTTTTACTTAATCTTATTTTCTAAAATTATTTAAATAATGATGTTTACAACTCTTTGCTAATAAATGTTTTCGTTGATAAAGTAGTCATAAATACTATTTACATGAAGATATGCTTATCTTTAATATTCAGGCTCTTTATTTATATTTTATGCTATTAAAGAAAAGCATCTAATATGTTAAAATTAGTTGGCTATATAGCTCTTAGCTTTATTTATTTAACTTTTGTTTATTCAACCAAAATCTAGTTTAGATATAATTTATTTAACAATGATGCTTTAGCTTCTGATTCATAAATTAGAAGCTTACTCAATAATAAAAAATAAAGATAAAATGAATTTTATTTCTTTATACCTTGTTTTCTTATCAATTTTAGAACTGGCTTAGACTTAAGCCCCTTTAGCAATATATATTGCTCCTTACCTTAACTATTAGAAATAGAACTTAGAAGTAATTCCAACTGGATCATTCGAGAAACCTTTTACTGAGTTATCTGAAGTTCTGTATAGCATTCCTGAAAATTAAGATACAGTTATTTATCTGTCGCCCCATACACATGAAGTCAAATGCTTAGATAATAAATATCGCTATGTTAAAGATACTTGCGATATTTCAAATGGAGGGTTTAACTAAAAAGCTTAGCGTCATATAAAGGTTACCTCTTATCAAGCTTGTAACTAAAGTTTTAGTTAGAGCATAATGTGTTATGAACCAAACTTAAACAACTAAGCAAGTTTAAGAATTAAGGAGTTAATGACAATGAGGCTTTAAAATGACTCCATAATACTATAGAATATTGACATTAGAGGAGATGATATTTAATTATAAGTTAGATGCTACAATTACTAATGCTTTGATTCATCTTAGTTCCATTTTATTTACGCAACTTACTCGTTTGTCTAAATAGTTAACGCAACTATTCAGAGTTTTGATATCGCTTAAGGAATGCTTATAGAAATAGAAAATAGTCATTTAGAAATAAGCAATAGTGCAGTTGTCTCAATCAAAGCTTAATAAATACTAAAATCAAAGTATTCTAGTATCATTATTGAAAATAGCCTAGTAAAGCAAAATTAAGCGACTTATCTATTCTCAACATAAATGGAAACTTTCATACTTATCAGTAATCAATTTGAGGAAAATAAAGGTAGCATTATTTATAGTGATTATACGAATGTTTAACTCAGCTAAAACTATTTCTTCCGTAATTTAGCAATATAAGGAACTATTCAGCATTCTTAGCATGGAATCATTCAAATAGTGGATAATAAGTTTGAAGAAAATGGAGCTTATATTGCAGGTGGAGTTTTTTACTTTGACTTCAATAAAGTAATAATTAGCAGCAGTATATTTATAAATAACAGTGCTATTAAAGGAGGAGTTTTATTTACTCTTAAGACAAACTTATCAATAATTAACTCATCCATAACTCATAGTAAAGCTTCGTATGGAGGATTTATATATTCTGATATGTCTTAAATCTAAATCTTTAACTCAAACTTTCAATGAAACTAAGGCAAAGTTGGCGGAGTATTTTATGCTTAGTTAAGCTAATTTGTAACTTTAAACAATATTTTTGGTAACAATTCAGCGTAGCATTAAGGAGGTTGCGGCTTCATAAGTTTCGAAAGCTCATTTTCAGCAAATAATACAATATTCTAGTAAAACCAGTAAAGTGAAGGAGTTCTATATATCTAATAGTCGCATTTGTCATTATGAGGTTCCCAATTTTTCAATAATGTAGCTTAATCTTAGTCTTCAGCTATTTTTATTCACAGTTCATGGGCATAACCTCAAAGTGTAGTTAATAGAGTTATATTTGAAAATAACTTTGCAGGAGTTGCACTAATTTTCATTTATGGAAGCACTCTTATCTTAAACGAAGTGAGGTTTAATAATAACAGTGCTATGATGTAAACCTCAGGAGTATTAAGTTGGAGAGCGAAGCTAGAAATTTACGATTCAGTTTTTGAAAATTAATAAGGATATGATGGAAGCTTTTTTAATATAGATTTCGGTACCTAATTAATAGTTAAAGGATGCATATTTTAAAATGCATAGAGTTTTGAATATGGAGGAGCTATTTACTCGTCAATGTCCTTTTTAATGATCTCAAACTCTCACTTCCAGAATATGATTGCTTCACTGGGAGGCGCTATTTATACGTAAAAATTTACATAGAGTGAGATATGAAATGTTACATTTGAAAATTGTAACAGTTTGGTGTATGGATCAGTTATTTACTAATCAATGTCATTTGCACAAGTTATTAATAATATTATTTCTAACACTTAGAATGTTGCCATTGTTTCTTAGTAAAGTTCACTTTTCATTAGCAGCACCTAATTTATTAATGGAAGAAGTGCAAACTAAGGTTCTGCTATATTATCAGCTGATGATTAATCTTTGCAAGTTTACAATAGTAAGTTTACTAATCAAAGTGCTCTATAGGGAGCATGTCTCAATATTTAAAATAAAGTAGCTAATGTCTAGAACGTTATTGAAAACAACTAATTTATGAGATGCGAATCTTTTGAAGGTGGAGAAGTGTACTCAGTAAACGCCAATGTGCTTTTTAAATAAAATGAATTTAAAGAAAATAAAGCAGTTTACTCTAACTAAACCAAAAGCAAAGGAGGTGCTGTTAGGATAGCATGTGATAGATAGTATTAGTGTACTTATCATTTTGTTAGGAATTAATTCTATTACAATAGGGTTGAAACTCAAAACAGTGAAGGAGGAGCTATTAGTTGGTAAGGTACTCCACCAATTTTCGAACCTCTATTAAACACTACAGAGATTTGCTCATATTTCAATGGGAATGAAGCCAAGTTTGGCAGAAATATAGCATCTTTTGCATTTAAACTTACTGCATTGCAAGATTAATATATTTCCGATATCTTTTAAGATTGTGAAACTAACTAGACAAATAACTCGTAAACCAAATGACAAGATAACTCGGAACTAACAGTAGTACCAGGGATGTCTAACTCAGTGTATAAAATATTTATAACTGATTTTTACAACTAACTAGTCCAAACTGATTCACAATCAGTATTACAAATATTTTCGATAAACTCAGAACTTTCCGGATAAACGAGAGTAATAGCAGATAAAGGAATCTATTATTTAGAGCATTACATAATTAAAGCCAAAACTGAAGAATATGTTTAAATTATAGCAGAGTCAAGCTCCATAAACTAAGAAAACATTAATAGTCAGATTTAAATAAACAACTAGATAAAGCTTCAAATACACATGGCTAAATGCTTAAACGGACAAATATTTGTAAATTAAAATGAATGCTAAAACTGTCTTTTTGGTTTATACTCTTTAAATAAAAAATCTAATATATGCTAAGATTGTAAAAATGGGATGAATTGTTATGGTGCTGACTTGGTTACACCAAAAAAGGAATATTGAAAAGAAAATTTTAATACTGACATAATTCATAAATGTCCAATAAGAAAAGCATGCTTAGGAACTGAACTTAGCAATTAATTTGTAATCAATTACTTACAGTAAACTAACTAAAGTAAGAGAGATTTAATGAAAGAGTCAATAAACTGAAAAGGAGAATGCTATTGATAATATGAAGGAAATCTGTGTGACGTTTGCAGAAAAGGATATAGTAAGAAATTGATTGTTTAATGCGAAAAATGTGAAGATTTTTCAACAACTTTAGCAGTACAAATAATTTCTACGTTGATTTTTATTATTATAGTAATATTTCTAGCTTTAAGAACTTTAAGTTCTATTTTTAGGAAGAATAATTTCTATGGAGTGTATCTCAAAATATTAGTAAACTACTTGCAAATTTTTTCTTTATTTCAAGAATTTAACTTTAATTGAAGTAACGAATTCAAATCGTTTTTAGAGATTAACTCAATTGTTAATGGAGCAACTACTGAATTCTTCAGTCCAGATTGTTTATTTCAAAATTCTAAAGATGATAGATACTATTACAAAGTATTCATTTATGTTACTTTTTATATAGTTTTTGTTATTTCAGTATCTGCTATTGCAATTTTTTATTCGTTCATCACAAAAAAATTACATTATAGAAGTCCTTTGTTTACTACTATTTTAATAGTTGCCTTTTTCTAAATTCATGCTAATATTACTAAGACAACATTTAGCTCCTTAAGTTGTTAAAATATTTCAGATACCAAACAAATTTTAAATGCATATAGTGACATTATATGCTGAGATAAAAAGCATCGCATATTCGTGCTAACATTTGATTTGCCTGGAATTATACTTTATGTGTTTTTTGTTCCTTTTTTACTATTAATTTACTTATGAAAAAATAGGAAAAATATTGAAAGATCTGATGTAAAAGCGAGAGTTGGATATTTTATAATAGGCTATAAGGATTAGTATCTATACTGGGAATTCGTAAAGATATATGAAAAATTTATAATTTC
Source organism: Loxodes magnus (assembly GCA_946699065.1). Taxonomy (NCBI): domain Eukaryota; phylum Ciliophora; class Karyorelictea; order Loxodida; family Loxodidae; genus Loxodes; species Loxodes magnus. The sequence goes on from CAMPDV010000016.1 coordinate 927,644, forward strand.
AGCAGTTCTTGTGTTTCTATAAAACAAATCTAAAACCTTCTTGTTCATAATAATGCTAGTAATAGTTTAGTTAGTAATTTGGATTTAATTTAAATGCTAACCATTTGCAGAAAAATATCTCAATAAGCTAGAATAGAAAAGCCTAGCAAACTTGTTTGTTATAGTAATATGTGGAATATATTTTGATTAAGATGATAGAATAGGTTTAATAGATAAAATACTGTTTATCTTAGTAATTCTCTTTAATTTTAGTTTTATATTTTCGTGACTATATCACGTGATATTTTAAATGGGCTACATTTTGCAAAAAGTATCTCCAATGCTTTATAGAAATTGCTTTTGCTTCAATTAAAATTTAAGGCTTTTTGATATAGTACTACATTGAGAAAAGAAATTAAAGTATTAGGAAAATGATTCCTTTAAATTAAAGTGAGACAAAACTATTGAAAGTTTCAAATAATAGGAAAAAACTTAAAGACAGCTTAAAAAATAATTTTATCATAAAGTATAATAAGAATAAAGTAAGAACGATAGTATCAATCTAGACAACTTACTAGAGTAAAATAATTAATTGTTTACTAAGTATATTAAGTTATTTCAAGATTCAAATGTACCTTATGCTATCAAATAAATTCAGTTTTTACTTCTTAACGATATGGATTTATAAGACTTGCAAAAATAAATAGCTTTGCAGTTCTATTGAGACTACCCTCAGTATTTGAATCATCTCTTTAGTAATTTCTATCAAAAATATTAATTAATGAAGCAATTAAGTTTAATAACATCATCAGCTAAAAAAGGAAATGATGGTAAAATAGAATATTAAGATTCTTAAGATTTGCAGATTACAAATAATAAATTACAAGATGAAAATTCTTTACCATCCTAAGAAAGCAGAAACTTTGATACAATGCTATTGAATGACATCGCAACTGAAGAGATTTTCAAATAATTAGAAACACCAAAATTTTAGTAAACTGAATTAAAAGAAGAATAAAAAGTTTAAAAAATTCACAAGCAAAATAGAAAATCAGTTGATTTTTAAGAGGAAAACAAAATGACAAAATACGATAACAGCAAGAAATAACTTAAATAAAGTGACATATCTTTTGGAGATAATAGCATTAACTTGAGTATTAATGCTACAAGAACAACAAATAATTAGATTGAACCATCTTTTGAGCATTTAAAAAAGATAAGAGTAAGACAATTGAGAAATGAAGATTGATTCTCGAATTGGAAATAAAAATTAAAATAAAAATTTATTTTTTATATTATATGCTATTATTGCTTTAAGATTATCTAAAAAGATATCGAAATATTTTGATTTAAATTAAAATTGCTATATTCCATTATTGAAAAAATCTTATCACAAAATTATCGTTTTATTTTTTAATACTTTGTGTCTTCTATTTCCTATTTTTTACTTAATTCTTTTAATCTTTATGATATAACTATTAAAAATATTGAAAATAATTTATAAAAATTTAGGGTTTTCCCTGAATTAAAAGATAGCTATACAGTCTAAATAAAAATAATATTTTTGATACTTGATAAAATAAATTTTGAAATCATTAATTTTATTTTACTAAGTAAGTAATTCATCTTTTTCTGTTTTTAGAGCAAAAGTTCCAGTTAATATGACTATAGCTTTGCCATTATAAAATATTTAAAGTAAATTTTAATTATTTTATAAATCCTTCATTTATATTTATAAATTGATAATTATAATTTTTAATATGCTTTAGATTATTTTTCTTAAAATAACTATAATTATTATCATATTTATTTTATATAGAGTAATGCTTTATTATATTCATATTTCATAAATTAAAGTAGATTAAATCTTAATTTTACCAAACTATTAAGCAAAAGACTTATTTTCATTGTATTTTATTACGAAACAACTACTAATCAAGCTGTATTAACTAAGCCTTATATTTATAGCCCTTAATAAAGTGATTCCTATTTTTAATAGAGAGAATATAAATAAAAGACTTGCTTATAACTTTTTATTTGTTATTTATATTTAAATTTATTAGTTATTGTAGCATTCTATATTTTATAAGTCTAGGAAAATAAAAAAAATAATTTAGATTGAGGATATTAATAATATTAGCGAGTATGGTATCAATCAATTTAATAGTGCAATAAATATTTTTCTATTATGCTAATAGTTATTTATTTATATCTTATTTTTTTACTTTTTAATTATAAATATCAACTAGTAAGTTATAATCATTTTATCTGAAATAAGAAAAGTTAATGCTGCTATTTATAAGGTAATTAGTTTAAACTTTTTTTCTTTTTGCCTTTGTAAGCGAAGCCATTTATACTATTATATAATTTTAGAGATGTATATTACAACTAATAATAGCTTTAATTATTATTTCTGTCATTATTTTTAAGTTTAATATACTTCTATCTAATAATTAAGAGTAATGAAGATTAGATTAATTGATAAATATTAATTTAGACACTGTTTTAACTTTAGAAAAAATTAAAAATAGTTTATAGCTAACTGTGTATCATTCTTTAATCATACATCTATAATCTAAAATAGCTTAAATTATTGGTTATACAGATTATAATAGCATAATTTAGCGTGCAAATTACTTAAATAAAATTTAAATATAATATAGTAATCTCACTATAAATTTTGCTATTGCAGCTAATTTAATTATTAAACTTGAAGTAAACTGATAAAAACATTATAGCTATTATTAGAAATTATTATTTTAGTTTATAAGTCTATTTAAACTTAAACTAAAGGGATATTATTTATAATAATATACTTTATTCTGCTTTAAAAGGAAAAATGGTCACTATACACAATGTTTAAGATTCTTATTTGGAACTATAATAAATAAAGTACATCTCATAGCTTTGATATTATAATATGCAAATTTTCTTTTAAAACTAATTTTGCTTTAAATTAACTTTTTAAATTTATAAATTAAGCTTACATAGAAGTAATAAAATTAATTAATTACCTTAAACTAAATAAAGGAAAAATACTAATGAAGAGTTATTAAGAATATAAAAATTGACTGATTAAGATTTCTCATGCTATAATTTATACAGCTTGAAGTATCTAATGTTCGTTAATAATGAAGCACAATTAGCATATAATGATTATTTACAATATTACTAGCTAAGTTTTAATAAATAGATAGCAATGCATATGATATTATTCTTAATTTCTTAGTTTGCTTCTATTCTTTATTTAATTTAATATTTAATATTTTATAATACTATCTTTAAGTATTCATACCCTTTTCTTAACTTTTATAGTGCATTTTTAAATAAAATTATGAATAAAGCAAATTTATTTTTATACAATAATATGAAGATTTATCTATTGTAAAGGCTATTATATAAACATTAATGAAGAGCAATAGAAAAAGTTAAGTATTTGAGCTAATAAATAAATAGAAGCTAAGGAAGTAAATAATATAGTATTTAAAGGTAATTTAATCAAATTAATATTAAAAATTTCAAATATTGCTAAAGCTTTTATTCTACAATAATTCAATCTTACATAATATCTGCAGAATCAACTAATCCAAGTTTATTAATTTTGATAAATATTATGTATCATAAGTTTAGTAATAGTTCAATCTTCTAAAAAGTATAATAAAATCTACTTGAACATCAATGAAACTATTTTACAGATTGCTAGTGATTCGAATCAAATTATCCAATAAAGATAAAATTTGAAAAGAGTCATTTTATCTTAAATAGAATCACTAAAAGAGCAATGATAACTTCAAATATCTTAGTAATTAAGCATTTTAAAAATTAGTTTAGTATTTGTATATTAAAGATCTATTGATAATATAAGAAACTTAATTGTTGCTGTATATTATATTTAATAAATAAAGGTATTATAAACACAAATAATAATTATAAGTTAAGATGCTTTTCTAGTGTAAAGGAAGAATTAGTTAATTAGAGATAAGTATTTAAATCCTTTAAAATAGTTAGTTGTAGATAGAATTATGAAATTCTCCTAAAATAAAAGTGTTTATAAAATGCTTATTTCTTATTTTTCAAATCTATAATATTTCTAATGTTTTACTTTAGATTTTAAGATTAATAATGGAAGAGTAATATATATATTGGGAAAAACAAGATATAGACGCATTATGTGGAGTTCATTGTCTTAATTCTCTTCTATAAGGTCCTATTTGAAATGCTGAAACGCTTAGTCAACTAGCACTTGAATTAGATAAAAAAGAATAAGAGATAATGGAGCCAGGATATGTTCCTAATAAGTTAAGTTACAACGTTTCTTTAAGTGGAAATTACTCAGTTTAAGTACTATAGGAAGCTCTTAAAAAAAGCGGTCCTCTAGAAATCGAAAACGTTACTTAGCAAAAAAATCCAGAACAAAATGGAATTGGCTTTATATGTAACTCTGGTTAACATTGGATTGCAATACGTAAAATCTAAGGCACATGATTCAATTTAAACAGTTTACAAAATCAACCAGCAGTTATCAGCGATTTTTATATAAGTGCTTTTCTCTAAGCAACAAAAGAAGATGGATATTGCATTTTTTCTGTTTAAGGATACTGACCTGATACCTAAGAAACACTTCCTTATATGGACAGAAGTTCACATTAACATATTTATCCGATATCCTTTCTAAAGAAACAGAAGAATTAGGGTGGATAAGCTAATTCTTTGGGAAATGAAAACATGATTTAAGATCAAGAAATGTAAAGAGCTATATAGGCGTCTATAGAAGAAGAAATTTAGAAACAAATAATGCTAAGCATGCAGGATTAATAATCTGAAGAAGAGAAAATGCTATAGGAAGCAATTAAATATAGTCTAATTTAGGAACTTCCATAAGAGCCAAGTGAATCTGATCCCAATTCAGTAGTCATAAACGTAAGAATGTTGAATGGAAATAAAAATTAGCGAAGATTTTTGAAATCAAACGAAATAAAGCTTATTTATTAATGAATTAGAAATCAAATGGACTAAAATATTAATTTTCAATTGGTTACGTAGTATCCGAAGACTATAGTCGAAGAATCAAGCGAACAAATCTAATCAAGGAAAATCACAAGTCAAGATTTGCTTATTGTTGAGAAAAAAAATTCTTAAAAACCTTTTTAAATTTTTCTTTTTGCTAGAATTCATATTAAGCTATGAGTTAATTTAATATATATCCTTCCTAATCTATATTCTAACATTTTTTACATAAATTATTTTATATTAAAATGAATAAAGAGAATAGAGTAAATTGAAAAGCTTATATCTACTGTTAATGTTAGTTATTTTTAAACTAAAATACATTATATTAGTAAGGTTTATTTTAATTTATATATTATTAACAAATATAAGCAAAGTAGCTATTATATATTTAAATAATTTCTTATAATTCTAAGCTTATATTAACTAAATATACTTTTATAATAGTTTTAATCTTAAATTGATATAAATCCTCTAAATAGAGATATATGCCTATTTAATTTATTGTTTTTATTATATTTAAGATATCTCTCCCATCCTTAAACTCAAGCAATTAAATTTGCTTATTTAAAGACAAGAATAAAAGGCTTAATAGTGCTTAATTTAATATTCCATTAAAAATAAGAAATTGTTTTATTAGTATCTGTATATATCTTATAAGGATTATAATCTCTCAGGAAGAAATGAAATAGTAAATAAAATTTGTTTGCTGTATTATAAAATAGTTATAATCCTAGTATAAAGTATTGGCTAATACATTTATTTTTATTCTCTAAATATATTAAAATAATAATAAATCACTTAGTAGCATCATCAAAGATTAATTTCTATATAATTATAAAGGAAACTTTTAGAGAAAACTGTGAATATTAAGTATTACCCCTTCTAGAATATGGCTGAACCTTGATAACTTTCATAAAAGAACTTATTGCTCTTATTTAAATTATATAGATCAAAAAATTATAATTCAGAACTTTTATATAGCATCAATTGCTTAGATTAATAGGATTTTTGAAATTGAATTTAAATGCAGTGATATAATAGATGAGATTTGGAGTAAAAGTATAAGAGCAAAGATTTAGTATTGAATGATTTATGTTTAATTAAATCAGAAGCATTTTAAATATTTTCTAAGTAAAAGATTTGAGAATTAAAGTAGAGATAATACATTCTAATATTCAATCTCATTATTAAAATGACTGAAACATTAAATTTATGGGATACAATGCTTCGCTAAGCGGCATAGCGTCATAAACTTTAGGAGTCAAATATTATTTTCTTAGGAGAAAAGGAATCTGGCAAGAGATATCTTATTGGTACTCTTTAAAAAGGTCCCGCTAGTTTATCACACTTGCATGGATTTACAAATTTGATTCCTGAAGGATAAGTTGGTAGCCCAAGCTCTGCTTTAGATTATTCTTATATTAATGTTAAAGATCCTAGAGATCCGTAAAGCGACAAACTAACAAGATGTAATATTTGGTTTTTAGACGATGATAAACAAAAAAATTTACTTAAATTAGCTGTCAAAACTCATCTTATTGAAAAAACTACTTTAATGATTGGAGTTGACTTATCGAAACCTTCTCTAGTGATAAAAAACATATAGAAATGGCTTGATATTTGGCATCTATTTTTAAGTGATAATGTATTCAAGAATTTGGACTAAAAGTAATAAGAATAAATGATAAAGAGAAATGAGCAATTTATAAGAACATACAGTGTACCTGAATTCGATGAGGATGGAAGATTGCTATAGATATAAAAGGAAATAATAGAAGATATGCCCTTGTAAGAGGGAGTCCTAGAAATTAATTTTGGAATTCCTATAATTATTGTAGGACTTAAATCAGATCTTCTGTGGCATATTGATAAACAAGTTGAATAAGCTGAATATAAATTGGATGTTATGCAGATAGCACTTAGAAAAATATGCTTGAAATACGGAGCTTCATTAGTATACACAAGCACTAAGCAAAACTTTAATATTTCCAATTTATATGCTTATCTAATGCATAGATTTTATAGCTTTTCTTTTGGCTTGAAACCTGAAATAACAGAAAGAGATTCTATTTTTATTCCTGCCGGCTGGGATAGCAACAATCTTATATAAGAGTTGAGTAAAAGTACTTTTACAGTAAAAGAACCATCAAGTCCAGAGGAAAATATGAATGCTTTTGAAGTTTATGACTAATTGTTTGCTAATTCTAATTCATAGAAGATGTAAATAGAGCAGATTGAAGTCGAAGATTTCCAATAATTCTTAACCAGTGCTAAGCAAATTTTGGAGCAAAAGGTAAAAGCTAAAAAAATGAATCCCCAAAAGAAAACTGATCCCAGTATGTATAAAACTTACTAACCTCCTTAGTTGAACGTAGGATCTGAGTAAGAATAAGTAAATCAAGCTCCATCTATAACTCCTAATTTGGCTAAAATTACATCGAGTGAAAGTCCATCTAAGACATAGGTAGCAAATGCGACAACTAGCTTACAGAGCTTTTACGACAAAATAAGTAGAATAGGAGGTAACAGAGCTGAATTTAGGAAGAAAAAATGAAACAAACATAAGCTTAACTTTAACTTTTACATTATACTTGCAATTTCATACTCTTTTAAATTCTTTCAGAATCCCTCGCACTTTTTTTTTAATTCGTTAGGAATTTTACATATCCATAAAAATCAGTTAAATATATGGAAAGTTTGAACACTGTTTCGAGACATCCTAGTATCGGAAATAAAAGCGAACAATTACAAAATAAGAAAATCAATTCCGTTAACAGGAATGATCTTCTCTAGGAGTAAATCATGAGAATATGCCAGTTTCGTCCAAATGTTGAGCAGAACGAAACATAGCAACCGATAAAAGCTAAAGAAAATTTGAACAAATAATAGGAAAAATAATAGCTCTAGAAGTAAGATTTGCAATTATAAAAAATACCAATTATTGAACTTAGCGAATCTGACGTTGAAGAAGTGACTGAATTTCAAATTAGCAAACTTCCTTAGAAAAGAAAACCAAATCGTCCATAAAAGGAAATCTATGAAAAAGATTCTACTAAGAAATAGAAATCTACATCTGAAGAGTAAAAGGAAGCTCAACCTTTAATATCCTGTCCATTTATCCCAATTTAATTTTGCAAAGTCAATAATTGGGCTGATGAAATTTAATAATTTTGCGATAAAAATAACTATTACCTACCAGAAGAGACAGAAGAAGATTCAGAAACGGAAGATGAGACAGAAAATGAAGGTGAAGATTAGCTCGAAAGCAAGGATAAAAATAAAGAAAAGTAAAATGCTGATATTTTATAAAAATTTAATTAGAGATAGGAAAGTGCTCAAAACTAAAGCTCCCAAACAAATAGCTAAATACTTAAACCTCAGAAAGGTTAAGCTCATTCTTTGATCCAGGATATGTTAGCGAGATTTTAAACTTATGGTCAGTTAAGACACATAAGCCAAATTGGAAAAAAATATGCTTCAGATGACGAAAACGATCTTTATTATGATTTAAACGATGATTTCATTAACGATGAAGGAGAAGATGGAGAGTCTAAACATCATTAGGGCATAAATGAGAGTGAAATTTCAATAGAAGAATGGTAAAGAGCTTATGATGCGGGTTTCTATGCATAATATCCAGATAAGACTCGAAAATAGCATTTACAACTACCTACTTTGTATCAAAATAAATGGAAAAAAGGAAAAAGTTATCAAAACTAGAAAGGTGAAAACTTTCAAAAGATAAAAGTTCTAAACAAAGGAAGCGTGTAAAATATAATAGATGAAATCGTTTAAATATACAAAGAAAACTTCAAAGAGCAAAAATTTAGAATTATCACTGAAGTAGTAAAAAATCTTGTAAAGCTAGGGTATATGATAGAGAAAAATCAAAAAGATGAAAGTTAAAAGCAGCAAATGAGAATTTCTATTGATACTTAAATCAGGCAAAATCTATTGAAGAATTTAAAGACACCAATGTAAATAAAAGAAGGTATTATAATTAAAGCTATTGACAAGTGTCTTCTTAAAAATTAGAAAGATAACACTTTAAGGTAAATATAAAATAACATTTTTTGCATTTATTAAGCAATAGAAAATGATAAAAGCAAAAGCGAAGAAAATTGAACTCCTTCCATTAAGTTTAAAGAAAATTTATATAGCGCAATGAGCTTAATACCAACATACGTTAGCAAATATAATTTATGAATGTAAGATTTTAATTTAATTCAGAAAAAAATACGAAAAGAAGAAAAATATAGAGTTGCTCGAAAATTAAAAGGAAAGAGAAAAGCTTTGCTAGGAGTTAGCTGAAAGAATAAATTTTAAGCAAATAACCAAAAAATAAATATGTGAGCTCTATAAGGAAATAAAATCCATTAAAACAAAAAATTTCGCATAAAACTGTAAAAGTAATTTTATAGATCTGGAAAATCCTCAAAATAATAATAATGCACTGCTTTAAACTAATGGAGATTAACCTAAAAGATTAAATGCACAAAACTAAAACGGAACAAGTAGTAATGAGAATAATTAACATTTAAATAATAATATCAAGAACTAGAATTTTTCTCTGATAAAAAAAGAATCACAATTAAAAAGGTTTCCAGTTTGTAGCGGTGATTTTGATGACATCCCTGAGTAAGTTAATTATTATTTAGATATCATTAAGAAGATTTTTAGTACTAAAGTAATTCTAGTTAGAATCAAAGTGGCAAACACAACAAAATTCACTAATAGAAAAATAGCTTACAAAGTAGAATTGCCACTTGATAATCTATGTAAAATCTTCGAAAATTATCTTAATTAAATTTTAGCTTGAAGATTGGTTTTTTTAAATTATGTAAACACATCAATTTAGTCAAAATTAATATTTCATTTCATTTAGTTAAGTTAAGTTAAGTTTTTTAATTATCATAATTTAGGGATTCTTTATAATTTATTTCAAAAGCTTTAAATTAATTTATTTGATTAATTAATAACTCAATTATTTCCCAAAAGCTTCTAATTTAAGAAATAACTTAAATGAGAACTAATATTTAATAAGAGCTATCTAATTAAGAATATACGGAATGTTTATAAATCTAAATAATTTTTTAACTAATTATTTCTATTACTTTTAGCTAATTTTCGTTATTATATCTTTTAAATATCAAACTGTAAAAGGAATAAATTAAAATATAAGAAATTTTTAACATCAAGTATATATCTTTTCTAAAGTGCTTACTTTTAATTAATCTCTAGAATAAGTATCTGAATTTACTTTTGAAAGTTACTATTTATAAATCTTTTCTCTGCAAGCTATTTTCATGCTTCTAAATGTTATAACAGAAATTATATTTTTAGTTTGTTGCCCTGAAAATTATTAGAAGCATTAATTTATGAGAACTGGAAAAATAATAAGTAATTTGGGTTGAATGATTTAATAATTTTATATTAATTATCTGAAAAGCATTAAACTGATTATATACTTATTACTAATTTTCAAATAATTAAAATAACAATCATAAAAATAAATTAAACAATTTTGCCTTATTCAAACAAAATTAATAAGCTTTCTTAAAAAAACGAGGCTAATAATCAACGCAGTATAGTTTTAGCATTATCAGTAAGATTAAATAATAAAAGATACAAAATTATAAAAAAAATACATTTACAGCTAAATTAATAACTAAAAGTTTAATAGTTCTATCTTATTTATTCAAATTATTTATTCAAATCGCATCTCTAAATAGTAAAGATTAGAACCAAATTATTTTTTGCCTTTACAAGAGTCTTTACTTGGATTTATAAAAGTATTTTAAATTAGCATATATTAGCTTATGCCATTAGATCCTAATAATTATTTTATAGTAGTGTCTAAACTTTGAGTAAACTTAGATTGAAAAGATAGAAAAGGGAATATGTATTTGAAAGAATTAGAATATTATATTTTTATTTATGAGTTTTCTACTTTCTGCTTTTTTACATCTCGGAATTGCTCGTCTTCGTTACCTTGTAATTAATTAGATAGATCATATGCGAAATCTAGTTCAGGCAAGTCTTCTGATGGATTTATAGATGAGCAGTCACAGAATATATCAAACAAATTGGAAAGAAATTCTTATTAATTAGGTATAATCAAAAGAGTATTTGCTTCTTCTTCATTTTCTTCAATTACTTACTAGGGTACTTCTATTACTTTTTAGAATTGCTCTAAAATATCCTATTAAACCATGCAATATAAGCAAGGATCCTTATATAAGCTAGAGTCTGAAGAAATAGCATGGAAAAGAAACTCTTAGTAAGGTAAACTTAATAACAAAGAATTTTGGTAGTCTAGCTAAAAGTCAGAAGTGGTTAATCTTAATAAGCATCCTTCTAAAGTTACGAAGGATTTATAGATTACTGTGACAGGTATCTCTAATTTTGTTTACATTATGAATTATTTTAAAATTTAAATTCTATAGTGATAAATCAATTCGACTTACTTTTATTTTTCTCATCCTTTTGGTTAAAATTAATACTTTACAGTTAAATTTTGATTTAAGATATCTTTCAAATAAGAGTTTCATTATCGAGAATTATATTTATTTAGATTTTATGTCCGCTTTTTGGTTAATAATTTGAGCCTTTATGAAAAATCATATGTTCAAATACATTATAAAAAATACCAGAAGTCATTGCTTAGATAAGTTTAATGCATTATCATTTGTTAATTAAAAGTTGATTCTATATTTTACTATTTCATGCAATAGCAACTACTTAATGCTAAGTTACTTTCCAATTTTAAATAAACTTAAAATTAATGGCTTAGCAAGAACTCAGGGGATTTCATTTTATAATTGAATCTTTTAGCTTTTATGATTATTTCTTTATTTGCTCTTGAAATAGTAAATAAACACTTATATATCTCAATAATTTAAGCATTAGTAATATTTACCTTAAAATATTAAGTTTAAAAAATAAATTTCTGATATATTCTGAAGCTTAGCAAGTGCAAAAGTAGTTTGATTATAAATTAAAACAGCTAAGCATTAATTAGAACACTTTATAATTTTATAATAATATTATAAAATTATATATAATGATTGATACGCTGATGCTAGATACAATTTAAATTTTACACTCTTTTTTACAAAAACATACTTAATCATATATCTTCAGTAAGATAGATTAATTTACTTTTGAAGATGTTGCTATTAAATTTTGAAGATTTAGTATATTTACTATTAGATATTTATTACTTAAAGAAATGAATATTTAATTAATCAATAAAAATATAGATATAATTCTATAGTATTTACTAAAGCTTTCATTTTATTTTATTAGCTGAGATATAATTAATTAATAGATTTTATTTATATTAATCACTAATAAAATACTTAGTTATATTAATTAAAATATGCATTCAAACTTCTCAAGATTCATTAGCAGTTTCTTGGTTTATGTTGATAAGTTTGATGATGCTTTCAATAGTTGTATCCAAATTATTTGAATTATTATGAGATGTTTCTCTCTTCTAAGGAGAACTTTCTATTATCTTTTAGATTGGAATATCCTTAGTTTAAATAGATTTTAATTATACTGGACTTTATAAATTTTCTTCGAAGTTTTCACTTTATTTCCAGGGACCTGGTTCTGATTAAAGACACCCTTATGAACATTAGCATTGTCCTCCCAAAAATAATGGGATATCCTAGATATCAATCTATAGAAATAAAATTGACTTACTTCTTAACTTAAGTCTCCAAAAAAGTCATCTCCAAAAATTTTAATTTTATTGATAGTTCTTTCAGCTAGTACTGTTTTAAAAGCATTCCAAATATTTTTAAAGAGTCAAGGCACGTTTACAATATACATTTTATAAAGTATTTCAGGATAATAATTTTAAGTAGTTTCAGAAGTTGTTTTAACAAAGTCATAAATTGACTTAGCTTCAGATAAAGGAACATCTTTTAAATCCAGAATGACTAACTACTACTAAATGAAATATCTTTTCTTCTTGCAACAGGATGGAAATTTATGAAGAAAAAGACTTTCTAATAGTTTTATTTAATATTTTAACATTCTCTCTTTTGTAGTAACTTCAAACAATTTATCTAACTACGCCATTCCTATTCGTTCAATATACACTGGTCGACCATATTTATCAGTTTTATGATATCCGTGAGGATAAAGTTCTTATACTTATTGCATTTCAGGAAATTCAAATTTCATTATGTAATCAATTTCATAAGATTTTCTTCAAATTTTAAATGTACGATACATTTAATCTGCTTTAATGACACTTCAATTTCTTGCTATTAAAAACCTTACTAGTGTATATTCATTTTAGCCATAAGTAATTTCATTGAGTCTACTCTTAAGTTACACAAGTAGATTCTTTTATTCTTCATTCAGAGATTAAACTGCTTCATTTTACATTTGTTCATATCAATTTTAGCCATTTCTTTTTTGATTAAGAGCTTAAAATCTCTAAGAAGTATTATAACTATGTTATTTAACTTCTTGACTTGCATTATTTGAGTTGATATCTCTGTTAGTACAGCAACTAGAAACTTCTCCCATTATTAACAATATTTTATATTTAAGTCCATTTAAATTTCTTAATACGAGAAATTCTCAATTAAAATATCTTTATGAGCATATAGCTCAGTTATGTACTTTTTAGTTACTCTTTATTTATTTAGCAAAAGTATATTTTTTACTCTAGCTATACAAATAGATATTTATACTTTGCAGTAAGACACGAAATTAGCTAATGATTGAAAATTAAGTAGTAGTTTCTACAAGAAATTAGGTATAAAAGAGTTTTAAGGAAAATTAAGATTACTCTTAAATTAAAATGGAAGTAAAGTAATTTAAAAGCTTTACATAATTAGTGACAAAAGCTAATTTAATACTTCAATGAGAACTTATCCCTAGAGATATTTATGTAGCTAGTCTACAATATTTTTATAATAATTTACAATTTAAGCTAATTAGCTTTCATTTACAATGCTTATATACTTGCTTATATATTAAACTAATGCTTTCAAGTTATTAAATTTAAGCAAAAGCTTGTAAATAAATTGACTATATTTAATATTAAGTATTTAGGTTTACTTAAGCATACAATTGATAGTTGAATAATGCATATTAATAGGATCTATTAAATAGTCTACATTTATTACTCTTGTTTATAAGAATCTTGTAGTTTTAGTTATTAATAATTAATTAAAATAATATGCTTGCTAAATATAAGAGTCAAGCAATCCTTAATTTTATTATTAGTTATGCAACAGGAATTATTAGCTTCCCTTTATACATTTCTATTAAAACTTGAGCTGTATTAACCATTAAAAAAATGATATAGAGCTTGAGAGAGATGCATAAAAAGAAATAAGAACATATGAATGTAGAGTGCTTATTTTATACTAAATTGAGTTAAAATAAGAAAAGCAATGAGAATCTAAATAAGTTTGATAAGCAAATGCATATATTTACAAAGAACTTAGAATAGAGACGATTAATTAAGTAATCCTTTATAGAATATTATTAATTCAGCTTTACTATTAGCCAAGCTTTACACATTGATTGAATATTTAAGTTATTATAGTTCTTTAAGTCTCTAAATCAATACATATAATTTGAACTATGTTAATTATATAAATGTTTCAAGTTCTTTCTTGTCATCATTAGCATGTAATAATAAAAGAAATATTTAGATAGAAAATGCAATTATAATATATCTACCTAAATTTAGATGAAATAGTATAATAAAAAACATGATGGTACAAGCTATTCTTGATGATATAGAAAGGAATGGAATTTGATAGTAAAAGGTATTTTAATTTGTATTTGGTAATAAAAGAATAGTAGACTTTAATGAAGTTTTCAAAACTTTATATATTTCTATTTTTCGTTTTTCTCACTTATTTAAAACTAACGCACTCCATCTAATACTTTTTTATGCTCAGGTGGATCCAACTTGATTATAATTTTTTTAATGATGAATATAGGGAACCAAGCTATGAGAACAATTATAAGAACTCTCCATGCGAAATCAAGAGAAAGGATATATTTTATGTCAAAGTATTAAGGCATGAAAAACAATGTCACGAAATAGATTAAGAAAGACAAAATTCCAGAAATCCACATTACTTTGTTGAAATGTTCAATCTGAATAAAATATTACCTCGGTATAAATGTTTAAATATTCAATTAGAATCAAACTGCTGAAAGAAATAGCCATCAATTGAAGTGAGTTTTAAAAAGGATCTAGCAAAATAGTACTCACCATTATTACTACTCCTTAGTACAAACTTTGCCATACCCATGTTCCGAAGGATCTTGCATTTAATTATCTACCTTTCTAAAGAGACTTGTAAAGTTCGGGAAAACGTATTACTGTTTTCCAGTTAGTGTCTTTATCCCAGATAATTGAAAAGACTGGCAAAGCAGTATAAGCAGTACTATATCCCAAAATAAGTAATCCAGAATAAGCACTTATTGGTGCAAAATAAAAAGTAGTGATGAATACACACTATGTTATGGCAATTATAAGTCCTCTGTGAAATACAAAATTTGATATTTTGCAAGTTCTGATATAAGATAATCTTCCATGCCAAAGCACTAATCTTGTCAGAAAAGAAAATTATTCTATCGAAAAGTCAGATGCTAATGAAGCTTACTTGCCCTCCTTACCAACAATTCCTATTCCAACATGAGCGGATTGAATCATGCCAACATCGTTGCCTCCATCTCCAATAGCTGCTACTCTCATGGTTGTATATTTTTTTAAAGCTTCGCATACTAATGTTTTTTAGGTAGGATCAACTCTGCAACAAACTACACTTGGTAATAATAAAGCAACTTTTAAAAAATTTTGTAAAACTGATTGATCTTACAATACTTGTCTTAATGTAATTCCATCAATTATTAGCACTGATTGATTGGCTACTGCATTCAATTCCTTAAGTTTCTTTTCAATATCGAAGTTTCCTCCTTTCATATGAAAGAATTTATTATTTCTTGGGCATAAACCAGCAGAAACGGCAATACATTAAGCTGTCTCCATCTTGTCTCCAGTTAACATCCAAATTTTTATACCTGCATCTAGGAGTTTTTATATCGTATCTCTTACGTTTAATTAAAGCTAGTCTTCAACACCTGTTACACATAAAAGCTCCATATTGTTTTCTAGCATTTCCATGCATTGCTCTTTCATTAAATCTCTATTTTCCATTGAAAGCTCAGCTTCTCTGTAAGTTTTTTACCAATCTTTATAATAGACTGTATCTATTGCTTTGACACAAACAACTAAAGTTCTTAATCCTTCTCTAGCTAAATTTTGAACTTCTTCTTCTACGAATATTTTTTGCTCTTAAGTACGAAGAAAAGGAATTATAACTTCCTCGGCTCCTTTTAAATAAAAAAGAATTTTATCAGAAGCTTGGTGGCGAAGAATAATGCCCATTCTTTTTCTTCCACTAGAGAAAGGAAATTCTTATAAAATCTCAAAAATCTCTTCAGATTCTCCTGCAATAATTCTTATTCTTTCTTATGATCTATCTTCTAAACTGAATCCAATAGTTTCTACCAGTTTTACAAGTGCAATCTCATCAGGAGAACTAGCTTAAAACTACTTCTATTATGTGTCTTAACTGATTAAAGGAGTTACGTTGTGACATAATCCAAGAGCAAAGATGGTATCGTATATTTAGTACTAAATGTCTCTTTTTTTCTTGCTTTCGTTGAAGTCATATAAAGGATAAAGTTTCCCACATGAATTCAAGAATTATTACTTTAAGTGATTAAAACTTTCATCTGATGGACTAAAGTTACTATCTTTCAAACTTAGCTTTTTTAATACCATTTCATTTTATGTAAGTGTCCCTGTTTTATCAGAAAGAAGAAATTATATTCTACCTAATTCTTCAGGAATTGTACTTGATCTCGGAACTGTGTTAGGAATCTCTTTATCTCTGGCTATTCAGATAAAACTATACATGCCTTTTGCAATATCTAGGTTAACTCTAAGGGAAATAGGAATTATAGAAGTTATTAAAAGAAGATATTTTATGTACATATGGAACCACATACCTTCAAAGCCTCTCAAAGCCAGCATTAGAAAAGCCAAAGAAATCAACAGACAAAATAAAAACTTCGACAGCTTGTTTAATTGCAAATCAACAATACCAAACTTTGATTTAGGTGTAGAACTATTCATCATTGATCTAGTATCTCTGCCTGTGTAAATAACTATTCCTCATATTTTACTTGTTGCTACGACTGTATTAGTCCATAGAGTGTTTTCAAGGGATAAAGGTTCTTAGTTTCCTGCTGTTTAAGATGAGAGACTATCATAAGCTTCAACACAGCCTATAAATTTTCCTTCAAATTTATAGATATCTTTTTAAGGTGCTTCAACTTCAATGTATGGAGAATTTAGAAACACTCCATTCAAATCAGGTAAAACTTAAGTAGTAACTACAGCTTTTCGTAGCTTCCAGTCAGTTTCTCCATCAAGTTGGTCAGTTCTTATGAATATGAATCCATTGTCTGTTGTAGTCTTTAGCAAAATCAAATCAGCAGGAACTCTTTCGTTAGTATTAACTTAAATGATATCTCCTACCTTAATCTTACTAGCAGGTATTAGTCTTTCTTTAACTAAGTTACTTTTCTTATCTAAATATATTTTATTATACTTTTTACTATTCACTTCATAATCTCTTTTTAATCTCTGCATATCATCATAGGCTTCTTTAGTCATCGATACAATTATAACAAATGCCAAGGGTCCTACATAAGTAATTAAGAAACCAACTTAAAACTAAGGAATAAATTAAGAAAGAGCCACAATTAAAAAGAAGAAGTTGAAGAAGTATTTGAACTGATTAAAGAGCACTTTTGGAATAAAGGTAATTATGTTATACTTTGTATTTGTCACTTCATTTGTCACGAATTTCTTTGGATGAGAATAGCCATTCAATCAAATAACCCTACGCTTAATTGAAGTATTTTCACAAAGAGATATACAGTAATCACAACATTTTTCCTCTTATTTTTCTAATATAAGTGGCTAGCTTTCTTGTCCCTTAACTAGTCCATGTTGCATCATCTCTATTACTTGGGGCTATGATTATTCGGCTGACATCATTTTACAATTCATATGATTTATTTATTTAAAATGGATCCTAAAAGTCAAAAGTAATGAAAAACATTTCTAAAATAAAGTAAATATATTTTCCATATCAAAAGTGCTAGAAGTTAAAATCTAAGCAGAATTTCTAGTGTTTAAGAGTAGAATATCACATAAATAGCACCTTAAAGCTTTTAGTTAACTTTAAATATTTAGAAAATAAAATATATTAAGAAAGTCTATCAACACTAATAGCAATGCTCTACTTATCCATAAAGCTAAAATATCTTATATATTTTAATAAGCTATTTTCCTAATAATAGAATATTAAATAGACTTAATAGCAAATGAATATTCAATTTTATGAATAAGAAGCTATAATTAATTTGCTAGTTATTTAAATAGTAATATTAGACTTTCTTATTTCATTAAATATAAGTTAATATATAACCTTTAATCATTTAACTTTTATACAACTGTTTAAATTTAGAAATTTAATACAGGTATATATTATATTGCTTAATGCCAAAACTTAAAATTAAATTATACAATAGAATGAAGAAGATTATTTTACTTTATAAATACGAGAATTTTAAGAACTTAATAGTGAAATTGAAGTATAAAAGTTAATAAATATATTCTATTTCTTACATTTTTATAATTAAGATTTTAATACCTGTAAACATAAAATCTTAAATTAGCAGGATTATAATAAAAGAATACTTTATTTAAATTTGCAAGCTTATAATTCGGTATATAAGACTTTAATAAATGGATAGCAAAAATAACCGAGTTAGTTTCAAATAAATAGAATGAATTACTAAATTAATAATAATGTAAATAAACTTCTATTATAAATCTAAGCTAACTATTAATTTAATTTTTACAAATTAACATACGTTAGTTTTACATCATCTAGTAACTCCTTGTTCTTTAAATGAAATCATTTTATTAATTTATTACGTTATAGTCCTGTTTTATGTCTTGGTTTTTCTTATGTATTAATTTAAAATGCTAAATTGATATTTCAAATAAAGAAACTAATTTTAAAGATACTCTATTCTTAGAAACCTATCTATAAATTAATTAAAATTATACTTAAAAGATTCATTTGCTAGATTAAATTTTTGTCACTTATAGATATTCAACTAAATCACTTATTATTTTAATTTAGGTATCATCACTTCAAAAGTTACTTGAAAAGTGAAGAGGAGATAAAAAGATGATAGAATAAATATTGAGTAAGATTTGATCATAAAACAGCAAAAATGTAAATATTATATAGACATATAGCTTTTATCTCCTTTTTGATAATCCAAGTTCTTTTATTTTCTAGTTTAATCAAAAGAGCTATTAATCATTATAAGATAATACACTTAAAAGTTTAAAAGCTTATTCTTAGCATTAATTATATTCAAAGCAATCTAATAGTTAAATAATTTGCTAAAATTAATTTTAGCAAATTAATAACTTTAAGCAATGTGGTACTACTTAAATCAGAGATACAAGTCTAAAAAGCAAGAAAAGAAATAATAAAAAACAACCAATTTGAAACAATTTTAATATAAATCATATATAAAATCTAATATATCTAATTAACTAAAAATTAATTAAACTTAATATTTATAAAGAATGAAACATTTTGAGAAATGTTTCATTTAATTGTAGCTTTTAAGTTTTTCAACTATTGAGAGAATTAAAAAATTAAAGTTTATTACATTTATTCAGCTACCTTTAACATTAAAGTTTTATTTTAAGAATTATTATATTATTATTGCAGGAAAAACTTTTTAGTTTAAAAAAGATTATGATTTAAAGTTTAAGAATTAGAAAAGCTTCAATGAATAATATATTAATTATAATTATTAGATTATTAGATACTTTCAATTATTAAATATATAATTAAACATCTAACTTTAATTTATTTGATTTTTTATACAAAATTCAAACATATGAGAAGTTAAATTTCGTTAAATAAATTCTTAAAAATCTAAAAATTATCAGCAATCGCTACAAACTAAAGATTCGATGCAAATTAGTACACTTTTAAAAGAAATAAAGACTTAATAATAATAATAATAAACATATGTTTCTTCTTATAATAAGATTATACAGTTTTAGACAAGTAAAATTAATTGTCATTTCTAGAACTTTCTTTACTCTTCTGAACTCTTTATAGTTTTCAACATATTCTTATTCTTCTGATCCGTCTCATCTTACTCTTTAGGATTATGCGTCTTTTAGCTTATTTTATCGTTTTTCTAATTATTATTATATTCGCTTTATTAATTTATTCATGTAATTTCATTCTTTAACATAATTTTCTTCTACATGTGTTACCTTCCTTTTGTGAACTATATTTAATTCATTTGCTCCAAAATTTTTTCCGTCTATTCTTTAAGTTTTATAAAAAATTGAAACTGTTTAACCAGGTGTCTTTTCTTCTAATAATCTAAACATTTTAATATATTTATCTGCTTATTTATGCTAACTGAGTTTTACTCCGTCTCAATATTCATAGTATCTCCATTCTTAAAGTTTTATTGTATTATTGTTTTTGTATATATGGTAAATTGGTTTTGTTTTTTTCTATTTATTTTAGTTATAATGTTACCTTAAACTTTTTCGACTTGCTTCTAATTTTCTTTTTAATAAGTAGTTTTCTTGTTACATTTTATTATAATTTATCGAAAATTTCTTATTTTTTAATTTATCTTCTTGATTTTAATTTTTATGAACTGATTCTCTGAGAAAACCGCTATATCTCCTTTTAAAAGTTGATGGATAAGGTTGCTTAGTTTTTTTCCTTTAGTAAGATATGCTATCCATTATATTAAATTATAATTAATTTAATATAATTAATTATATTTTAAAGTAAATATTTTTTAATTATATTTATTATGTCACTAGAATCACCTTATGCTTGTCTAGATAGGGCTAAAACTTTTCTTTAAGTTCCTTTTCTCTATTTGGATTATTTTCTTTTTTAATATACTTGAAAACAGAATTTGTATCATAGAAAGATAAAATACTATTGCTTTACAAAGGCTTGAGATCTGAAAGATCGAATTTTTAGAAAATTTACTTTTGAGATTCTTAATCTGTATTCAAACTTTTTAATTTCGAGCTGACCGAACTTTTATAGCTGTTTTATAAAATGAGATTTTCTTTGCTAAATCTTATTGGGAAGTTATAAGTTAAATTCTAAATGCTTGTACTTTTGAAAGTTACTTTTTTAAGGAAGTTTTATAATGATGATATAATTTCTGTAATTTTATCCATTGATATTGCAAAAACTTCCTTTTTTTCTTCTTATTTGCTTTCTACTTTCTAACTTTCTTTTTATTCTCTTTCTTCTGGTATACTTTCTTCTGATAAACTTTCTTTAGATTTTGATTACTCAGAACTTTATGAAATTTCTTCAAACCATATTTTTTGTATCTTTTAATAAGATATGGGAAGAACTCCGTCGGATGCCATTGAAAATAGTGTTTCAAGTCAATCTTTTATTCATTTTTCTTCATTTTTATCAACTAGTTCATCTAACTCAGAAACTGGTGTTAGTTTAGCTTAAGAATCGCTTTATTTCCTAAAAGCAAGTTTTACATCTTAGTAGACTTACTTAAATATTTCCTTAACAAGTGAGTTACTAAATAGAATATGCACCTCTTCACTCTCAGAAATTATCATTTTAGGACAATAAAATTAAATAGGTTATCAATATTTCTACTCAGTATTTAGATCTGTTTATGGAATTTGATTTTCTATCTGAATATATTTTTCAAGGAGTTTGATATTAGTATAAATCTGAGATGCGCTTTCAGTTAATTCTTCTATATTAAATTAGTTTCTGTTTATTTATTTTTATGTTTCCTTTAGCTTCTAATAGATATTTATTATATCTATGTTCTTTACTATTAAGTTACTTCCTTAAGTTATCATCACATGAATGAAATTGTTATACAGAAACGTGAATCCGTTTGCGTTTGTATATTCTTGAAATATTTAATGATAAAGAACGTTTTCATCTTGATTGCTTAGAATCTGAACAGTCATCATAGCACAAAGTGGTAAAACGAGGGTGTTTTCTTCTGAAAATAAATAAAAACCAAATCTTTAGAGTAATGTAGCAAAGACGCAAAATTTCCAGGTGTTAAACTGAAAGTTTATAGCGATTTATTTTAAATACTAGTACATGGATTATTTTATTGAGCTCTAAGGAAATTATTAATCATATAAAAAGGCCAAAGTCTTGCATAACTTCTTAACATTTGAATACTGAAATTTTCTGAAGATTTATCTATTTCTTTTATTATTTTCCACAGCATAAATTGAAAGATCGAAAACTTCATTTGGATTTGTATCTTATTTTATTTAGTGTTCTATTTTATTTAATAACCTTTTAGTGATAACATAATCATTTATAAAATACTAATTTAATACATTTTCTTTAACTTATTCTATCAGATTGTATTATTACTGTTAATGTTATATGGGCTTACTGTCTTTTGTTTCACTTTATTTGTTTATTTGATTGTTCATAATTTCTAAATCAGTATTTTATTAGTAAAGAGAAGAAGCCAAGCTCATTTGATTATCACTTAGATTTTTTAGTTCTCTATAATCTATATTGTTCTTAGATTTATAAGAATGTTAATAAGCTGTTTTTCCATAAGTTTGAGTAGTCGTTTTTATATTGCTTTCTTTTTAATTAATTTACATATCATTTTATTTATTTTTTGTTAAAGTTCCTTTTTTCCCTTCTTTTTTTGCATTGCTTATTTCTTATATAGTTTCTTGTATTTGTTTCTGTCTATAATGATATGTTTTTTCTATTTAAGAAACCCAGTTGCAAAAATCCGTAAACTTTATGTTCTTGCAGTCTATTTCCAAGAATTTTTATAAATCAGTCTATATTTGATTTAATTTTACTTACTATTACTGACATAATTATCTATAAATTTTAATTTATTCACTTTAACTCTTTGCAAAGCTAAAATCTTGCTGGTGACTTAGATACAAAGTTAACAGTAATATTTACTGAATAAGGTGCTAATCAATATCTGGCTATTACTAATCTAACATTTTTTTCCTTTAATCGTAACTTAAAAATTAATAATGTTCTATCTTTTAGTTTAAAATCAGTCATGTATTATTTTCTTCCTAAAAAGCATCTTTTTTAATGGTTTGATTTATTAATCTCATAAATTAAAAGTTCTTATCTACTAATATTTAATCTGGATTAAGTGTTAATATAATCTCATTGTTATTATATAATTGAAGACTCACAAAAGTAAGCTCAAATAGAAAGTTTTCTATAAGTTGCTATGTTATTTCTTAAGTATTTTTTATTTAAACGGAAAGAGGCAGTAAATTATAATCTAAACAAGTTTCCAACAACTTTATTTCTTAAATCTCTGTAAGTTAAGTAGCATCACTTCAATAGTCTATTAAAGTTTAATTAGTTAAATAAGCATCACTAGATTTATTCTAGATCTTCATTACTGAGTCCATATCTTTATACTGTATAATTTTGTATAATTTCGTATTTTCAAGTGAGTTTTGAGATTGGATAGTAGTTTCTTGTTCTATTAGTATTAAAATTTCTAGTTATGATTTACCTATAGTTTAGATATTAATCATCTTATAACGTTTAGCTTTCAATCATTTTATTAACTTCTTATCTATATATTTCTCTTCAGCTTTGATTGTATATTTGATTAAGTTCTTTATTTACTCATTTCCTTCGTAAGAATTTTAAGCATCTTTTAGATTCTTTTATGTCATTATATTTCTCATAAAGTTACTTAAGCAATCCTCTAATTTTTAAGTTGTTTCTTCTTATATTGATAAAACACTTAGACGTTCTTATTGTTATGTTTTTTCTAGAATTCATTCTAGCTTTAAAGTTTTATTCTACTAGTAAACGAAAGTTTCTAAAATAGAGCAAATGTATTCGATGTTAAATTTTTATTTCCTTTTTAAACAATTTCTGAGATATCTAAGGAGATTATTTTAGCTTTACTAATAATTGCTTTCAGATACTTGTAATTGAAAGTCTGCTTTATCTGCTAGTAAAGCTTATTCAATTTCTTTATATTATATCTTATTTTATCCACTCTAAAAAAGAAATAGTACCAAACAGCATAATTCTTAAACTCCTATTTTTTATTAAGTATTTTAAGTCTCAGTTTAAACTTAAGATTATTGACCAAACTAGTTAAGATCAGTTTCGTTTAAATTAAAGTCAACTATTTTTATTTCTGCATACTAAAAATCTTTAAGAAAGACAATTTTTTATTCCTGGAAGTCATTGATTGTAATCTAAGGAAAGTCCTTACTTAATAGTCTTATAAACTAGGCTAATTAATAAACAGCATTTACGATTATCTCATATTTATCTTTATCCTTAAGTGTTAACTCGAATCATTCAGGGGAAATAAAGAAAGGAAGACATTCTACGTTTAAATCCTCATAGATGATCATGCATTTTTAATCTACTATATAGTTTTCTGGTTATAGCAAGAAGGATTATGAGCCGTATTTTTCTTTAATTGAATCAAGAATTTTAAGTTCTCTATAGAGAGAGTTCCTTGCATTTGAGATGTCTTAATCTTTGAACTCTTTTACTATCTTCAATGAGTTTCCAAATTAGAATTTCCAGAGTGTAAAATGCTTGGTTTCAAACAATAAATCGATTGGCTAAGATAGCTGTTTAAGATATATCTTTTGACAGTTGCAATAGCTTTGTTCGTTTTACTACATTTTATAATCGAAATAAATTATTTTCTATATTAGATTTAAATAAATTTAATAAAATTTTATAATTTAAATAATTAATGCTTATTAATTAAAATATTTAATTTTTTTAATTGTATACTTTAATTAAGATTTTATTTAATTTTGTTATTATTATACTTTGCAAATAATCCTTTTATTTTATTTTATTTAAATCAGTATAATTTTTCTTAATATTATTTTGAATAAGTTGCCAAATCTATGATTAAAAGCTTCAAGTTTAGATTTATGGTCAATATTTTAGAGCTAATTGAATATTTTACGAATTGTTCTATCATTCAAGCTATTTTAAAATAATAAAACTGATAAATTATAAAGAGCTTGTTGTTCCAAATAATAACTATAAATTATAATCACAACTAAAAAATAGATTATTTTAATTTTCTAAGATACTAAGAAGGGTTTGTATTTAGCAATAATGTATCTCTTAAAAGTTCTTTAGACTATTTTATAAACTAACTAGTAATTTTTTATTCTATTTTAGACTATTTAATTAAAGTTCAGCTTTTGAATTCAGTTCTTTATAAAAAGCTATTATAAAATAATAAATATTTCTAATTAAATCAGAAATAGGAATACTTGCATATCTACTCAAGCTAGATAACTCTTAATAGAAGTTTATTTTTTGTTTTGCGTAAAGGTATACAAATTGTAAAATACTATTATAGTAATCTAGTTCACTAAAACCAATTAATTTAATAATGATAATCTTGCTATATTTTCTTTAAAAAATAATTTTTACTAATATTCTATAATTTAAGTTAAACTTATAAAATTAAAATTCTCAATTATTGAGAAAGACTGTGATTATCAATAATTATATAATTTTATATATATCTTTTAACCAGAAAAAAATGTTGATCTCATAATTATAAAATAGAAATAAATAATATAAAAGCTAAATTTATTAAAAGTTATAAATCCAAATAAATCATTTTGCATCTATAATTGAGGATTTATTTATAAAAAAAGTAAATTTGAAAAGACTATTTAATTGAAAGGAAACAAAAGTTGATTATTTTAGTAAAAAGTTTTAAAAATAATTTTAGATAAATTTAAAAAATAAAGAACATATTAATAACTACTAAATTTAATAAATTTAATGAGTCACAATAAATTATGACAATAAAAATTATTAATACCTTTGATAATATTAAAACTTTTTAATATTATATAACTGAATATTTATTTTTTGACTATGATATATTTTAAGAAAGTTGATAATATAATTAATAATCATTAGATCTAAATACTCTTTTTGATAATTCAAGGAGCAAATTAATAAAAATCATTTTTAAAGATAAAGATTACGCTGAATTTATTTGTGAAGATTACTTAATTTAGATTCTACAGTTATTTTTGAATAAAAATAAGTTTTCATAAAGGAAAGCTAAACTTTAAACGAATTTTATTACTAATTTTTATATTTTTATTTTAAAAATGAAACAAACATAATTATCTTAAAAAATATTTAATAGAAACATTACAAAAACTAATAAAAGCAAGCTTTAGAAGAAACTTAATTGATTGCTCTTAATAAAAATTTTCAAATTTTTTAAACATTGATACTAAACTTAAGAGATTTTGCAATGATAAAGCACTAAAAATAATAATTAATAAAATAAGGATATATAATAGATACATATTTAAGAATATATAGAGCTATTTATCTATTTAATGATAATCTATCTTAATGATAAGCAATTTAAATATTGCTAGCATTTTTTAGTTTAATAGGTTGCAGCATAATTACTAAATGATTATCAATTAAAAGGTATATTTAAAATTTAAATAATATAATAAATTTTATCTTAACTTTTAATTTTTTAAAAGAAATTTTATATTCATAATGCTAATAGTTGCAAATTTTTTTAATTAATTTAAGAAAATATCTTATTAAATAAATATTTAAATCTTAAGCTTTTTAGATTAAATTCTTAAGCTAAGAATCTAGGATTGTTTAAAGAATCTTATTTATATTATCTGAAAATGTATTAATGAAGATTTAAATGAATTTATAAAATAAATCAGAATGGAAAATGATTTTTTTAATCAAAAAAGCATGTTTAAAGATAAACTTTTAATTTTAACTAAATAAATAAAATGTTTGTTATTATAATGATTTATCTTAGTGTCTTAGCTTTAATATTTAATATATTATTATATTATTAAAAATTAATAAGCCTATTATTCATTATAACTATAATAAAGGATTAGCATTGCATTTATTTAAAATATGAGTAAGTTTTTTTAGCTATCTCAGTTTAAAATAAGATTTAATAAAACTATAAAATAATATATTTTAGAATATTTTTAACTTAATATCTATTTTTAATTTTTAATAGTCCTGTCCTTAATGCTTTACTTTATTGATTTCTGATTGTTTCATTATAATGTACTGATTATTTATTTCAAACTTTAGAGATAAAAGATTAAATATTTCCTCGATTTAAAATTTAGGATTTTATAGAGATTATATTCCTTATATAATATCTATTAAATTCTGAATATGAATTAAGTGAGTCTATAAAAGAAATATCATCAATTACGAAATAATTTCCTGGATTTTAATTTCTGCTGCCTTTCTACTACAAATAATAAAATTTATATTTACATTAAATTTATGCATAGTTATTTAGAAGATTTCAACCTTCAACTATACTATTAAAAAGTCTAAAATTTGAGATAATTTATTATCAAGTCTAAATAAGATAAATGCTCTTTTATGTCTACATTTGCATTAAATTCAAAACTTTACTCTAAGTTATATCTTCAATTAAAGTAAAGCTTGATATTTTTGTTTTGATTAAAGACTAAAATAATATTAATTATAGTTAAATCTAAACTTGTTCAAATTTTAGATTAAAAGTTAAATAATTTTCTATTTTATCTAATCCAAAGATACTTTCAGATTTAATTTCCTTGATGGACTAAATTAGCTAAATGTTTAAGTTTAATATAAAAATTAAATTAGAAAGAAGATTTTAATATTATGAGATATTATTTATAATTATCTAATAAATTTAAGCTACTCAAATATAAAATTTCTATAAATCTAAGAAAGTTCTTTAAATTGACTATACAATGCTTAACTTCATTAAATACTACTCTTTTATAAGAAAATTTATTTTAATTACTTGAATAATAATCAATTGAAATTCTATATAAATATATCATAGTTTAAAGAAGCTCCTTATAATTTATAAACTTAGTATTAAATTTAGTAAGCAAGGAGTTTAAGTTTAATTAATTGATTAACTGAGAAAATTTCACTTTTAAATTAACAGCAAAATATCTTCCTTAATCTTATATTTAAGATAATAAATTTAATTATAGAATATTTATTCAATAACTAATAGCGAGTGTAAAGAAAATAATAGCACAAATAGCAAATACTTTCTGTTCTAATATTAATTTACTTTTACACTTTTCTTTAGAATAAATTATTTAAAAGAAATTGAGTATCTAATCTAATCTTAACTGAATTCAAATATAGATAATCTTTTTAAATAATAGTGATCAAATATTCTTGATTTTCAATAGTATGAAATTTTTTTAAATAATAGCAGAAGAATAAAGTAAGCTTTTCACCAGCATTAAAGTTATTATTTACAACATATTCTTTTCGTTTAGAGTCTTATCTCTCTTAATAGTTCTTTTGAAAGATATTTAATCCATAATTAATAAAATTTTAAGCTTTAAATGTATTTAATCTTATATTTAAGAATAAATTTAATAAACATTTATCATCCTATATTACTATTAGATACCTTATATAAGTTAATTAATTCTTTATTTTTTAGGTAAGGCAATAAATTTAGCGGCTTTTAAAATTTTTCTTTCTCTTTTTAAAATTAAGATTTAATTATAAGCTTCACTTTAAAATTAATATTTTTAAAATAATAAAGATAATATTTGCCTGAAAGCTATACAGTAGTAAATTGAATAAAACTAAAAAGAGATAAATAATATTTAAAGTAGCTTTATATTTATATTTAATAAAGGATATTATATAAAATAGATTTAGCTAAATTAATACTTTATTGCTTTAATTTTAATTAAGTATTGCACTCTCTGTTATTATAATAATGTAAAGCATAAGAGTCTATTTATTTTTTAATTTGGTATAAAATTTCTATTTATAAACATTTAAGTAAACTAACTTGCTCATCCTATTTTTTGTCTGGTTATCTTTTATTTCTTAATTTTTGTTTAAAGTTTACTTTATCTTTTTGTTTAATATATTAAATTCCTTCTTCGATACCTTTCAATAATAATAATACTAAGTGTTATTATTTACCTTAAGCTTCTCCTATTTAAAAAATTTTAATTTACTGTTCAAAAAGAACTTAAATAAAATCAAATTCCTTTAATTTTTAAACAATCTAAATTAAGTTAATTTTTATAGAAAGATTAAAAATTACTAAAAAATAGAAAAAATTATGATAAATAAGCTCTATAAGCGCTATTATTTTTAAGCTATAAAGGAAAAGCATATTATTTAAATATAATTAAAGCAATGCTGATACTTTATTATATTATTCTTATAGTATCACCAAAAACTATATGAATTTCCAGATTTTATAATAATTTACTTTGCTATAAAAGAGAAAATTAAAGATCATCTTACTTAATTTTAAAATGAATAGCTTTTAAGCAAGTTTAAAAATATATATAAAAATTAAGTTTAAAATTTAATAAAATATAAATAAATCTACTTATACTATCAATGATTTATATTTATTTATCTATAATTCATATTCATTTAATAAATTTCATAGAAAGTCTAAAGAAACATTTAATTATATAATATATTAGAAGAATGCTTAGATACATTCATGTACTATTTCGATCTTTTACTATACTATTAAATTTGCAAAAACTTATCTAAACTAGAGATAACCAGATGATAAGAGTATGAAAAAAGCTATTAAATTAAAAAATTCCTTAATTTATTACATTAATACTAATAAATAGAAATTATGCAATTTGATATTAACTCTTTTGATATTATTAAGTAGTTCTAATATATAGAGTCTATTATTTATCTCTAGCTTTTATTATTTTAATTAGTTTAAAATTTTATAGTTTTATATTGTTAAAGTAGATTTAGAAACAATTAGCAGAGATACCTTCAAAGTTTAAATTATTTTTGCATTAACTAATAAAATAAATAAATGAACTTCGATTACTAATATTTATTAAATAAACCATTAATAGAATAAAAGATAGCCATATATTAAAGGAGGGATATTTATTATTTCTAATTTAACTTGATTATAAATAAATAGAAATAATACTCTAAATTAATGTGGTCAAAAAGCTTTTTGCTAAATTTTAGCAAAATAACTTTGAATAAAACGAATAGCATTAATTAAGAAAAAATAACTAAATTTTATAAATTATATCTAAATAAATATAAAATAGAAATAAAGAAAACATATATAATTATTAAATAAAAATATAAAACACTAAAATAATAAATTTAAATATAGTTCAAAAACTAAAACAAATAGCAAAGCTTTCATTAGTTCTAGCTTAGTTAGTGATATAAGTCTAATAATTTTAATTCAAATTAATTCAAAAATTTTATTTAGCAGTTTTTAATTAAAAATAGTTTATAAGTGTTTACTTTATGATATATCTAGTTAATTATCAATCTGAGTGCTTTATTTTCAATTTATTTAGATTTTTATTTTGAAAATATTTCATTAAAAAGAAATTTAAGTTAACTTAGAATTATAGGAATTATTAGCAAGCAACCAAATTAAAGCAAAATTATTCCCACTATTATATCTTAGTATTTATTGTTTAGCATAGATCATCAATTTTAAATAGTTAATAGCATGGAATTGATTAAATATTTATACTAATTAAACTTTATTTCCTACATTTTCAACATTAGCAATCTTAAAAGAAATATAGTCACTTAATGCTTTAATAATTATATAATATATTTGAAGTTAAAATAAGTAAGCTAAAAATTTATGCTTATGAAATTTAATAATAATGAGTTATGCGGCAAAAGTAACATGAAATTTAGACCATTTAAATATTAAATTAATATTTTAAGTGATTAAACTCATCTAATTGTTTAATTTAAATAAAATTGGC
Organism: Loxodes magnus; assembly: GCA_946699065.1. Classification (NCBI taxonomy): domain Eukaryota; phylum Ciliophora; class Karyorelictea; order Loxodida; family Loxodidae; genus Loxodes; species Loxodes magnus. The sequence goes on from CAMPDV010000016.1 coordinate 958,647, forward strand.
TTTAAATAATGATTTGGTTGTCATTATATTTCCTAAAATTTAAAAATTTCTTTAATTTGCTAAAAGATATTAATATTTTTAGTTCCGAATGAAAGCAAAGAATTTCTCTTTTTAATTCTTTATAATTCAAATTTTCTTTCTGTATTTTAAGGTAGAAACAGAAAAATTGTTGTATCGTAATAATTTTAAATGGAAGATAATTGGATTATATTTAATCGAGTTTATTAATCTTAGAGATAGGTTATTCTAAAGCTTTTTTTGTCTTTTATATATACTCTTGCTATTTTTTCCTTCACTTTGTATATTACTTTCTTTATAATTCAAGATATGAACTCACCTAATTTTCCCTCATAAGTAACAAAATTATGATATAAAGCATTTTAAAGTGGCATGAAGTATAATTTTTAAAACAACTCAGAGTAAAACACAAATCTTCATCAATTCAAAATATCTTTAAGTCCTCTGCTAGCAGTGTTAATATAAATTTGCCTCTTTATGAAAGATAACTCTAAAGTTTGTCATTTAATTCCCTTATTTAATCTCTATTTTCTGATTTAATTTAAACCTTTTAGCTCTTCTTTTTGCTTAAAAGGAATTAAATGTAGAATTAATTCTTAATTAAAATTTAGAAGCTAAAATAATAGTTTTTTATCTTATTTTTTCTAAATATTTCAAATTTACACTATTAAGTAGATAAAGAAAATAATAAACATTTTTAATTTTAATTTTAAACTAAAAGAGTTTTGGACTGCAACTTCTTCCAGTTTAACGACCCCAACACTCCCTTCATGGGATAACGGGGATATCTTGTTGCTTTCGAAAAGCAGCTGCCAGGGAGCTCCATCGCTATGGGCAGCCAGGCTTCAAGCCCCTACCAGGAGTGGATAATCAAGACGAAGGCGTTCCCTTGCAAAGGTTGACTTTGACCAAGGACTTTCTCAGCGACAGGAAAGGAACTTGTTCCTAGCCATAAAACCAGAAAGTATGATTAAGAAGGTCAATCTCAGCTCCCACCGTCTTTTTAATTATTTAATAAAAATTTTTATAAAGCAGATAACTTATTTCATAAGTCCGATATTTGATGTATTAGAGAATTTAAACTTTAAAATTATTTTAAATATCATTATGTAGATTTTTTAATTCAAAATCTACTAATAGACTAAAATTTCTTTCGATAATAAAAATGACATCTAACAAACAAAGCTATTGCAACTGTAAAAAGTTATAACTAAACCAGACATTTGAACTTGTAGATGGCTTATATGAAACAAACCGCTTCAAACTCTATAAAACTTATTATAATTATAATAAAAAAGTGAAGATAGTAAAAGAGTTCAATCATTAAGACATCTCAAATGCAAGGAACTCTCTCTATAGAGAACTTCAAATTCTTGATTCAATTAAAGAAAAATACGGCTCATAATCCTTCTTGCTATAACCAGAAAACTATATAGTAGATTAAAAATGCATGATCTTCTATAAGGATTTAAACGTAGAATGTCTTCCTTTCTTTATTTCCCCTGAATGATTCGAGTTAACACTTAAGGATAAAGATAAATATGAGATAATCGTAAATGCTGTTTATTAATTAGCCTAGTTTATAAGACTATTAAGTAAGGACTTTCCTTAGATTACAATCAATGACTTCCAGGAATAAAAAATTCTATTAGTTAGAGATTTTTAGTAGGTAGAAATAAAAATAGTTGACTTTAGTTTAAACGAAACTGATCTTAACTAGTTCGGTCAATAATCTTAAGTTTAAACTGAGATTTAAAATACTTAATAAAAAATAGGAGTTTAAGAATTATGCTGTTTGATACTATTTCTTTTTTAGAGTGGATAAAATAAGATATAATATAAAGAAATTGAATAAGCTCTACTATCAGATAAAGCAGACTTTCAATTACAAGTATCTGAAAGCAATTATTAGTAAAGTTAAAATAATCTCCTTAGATATCTCAGAAATTGTTTAAAAAGGAAATAAAAATTTAACATCGAATACATTTGCTCTATTTTAGCCACTTTCGTTTTATCTTACTAGTAGATTAAAACTTTAAAGCTAGAATGAATTCTAGAAAAAACATAACAATAAGAACGTTTAAATATTCTACTAATATAAGAAGAAACAACTTAAAAATTAGAGGATTATCTAAGTAACTTTATGGGAAATATAATGGCATAAAAGAATCTAAAAGATGCTTAAAATTCTTACGAAGGAAATGAGTAAATAAAGAACTTAATCAAATATACAATCAAAGCTGAAGAAAAATATATAGATAAGAAATTATTAAAATGATTGAAAGCTAAACGTTATAAGATGATTAATATCTAAACTATAGGTAAATCATAACTAGAAATTTTAATACTAATAGAACAAGAAACTGCTATCTAATCTCAAAACTCACTTGAAAATATGAAATTATACAAAATTATACAGTATAAAGATACTGACTCAGTAATGAAGATCTAGAATAAATCTAGTGATGCTTATTTAACTAATTAAACTTTAATAGACTATTGAAGTGATGCAGCTAATCTTACAGAGATTTAAGAAATAAAGTTGTTGGAAACTTGTTTAGATTATAATTTACTGCCTCTTTCCGTTTAAATAAAAAATACTTAAGAAATAACATAGCAACTTATAGAAAACTTTCTATTTGAGCTTACTTTTGTGATTCTTCAATTATATAATAACAATGAGATTATACTAACACTTAATCCAGATTAAATATTAGTAGATAAGAACTTTTAATCTATTAAATTAATAAATCAAACCATTAAAAAAGATGCTTTTTAGGAAGAAAATAATACATGACTGGTTTTAAACTAAAAGATAGAACATTATTAATTTTTAAGTTACGATTAAAGGAAAAAAATGTTAGAATAGAAATAGCCAGATATTGATTAGCACCTTATTCAGTAAATATTACTGTTAACTTTGTATCTAAGTCACCAGCAAGATTTTAGCTTTGCAAAGAGTTAAAGTGAATAAATTCAAGCTTATAGAAAAATATGTCAGTAATAGTAAGTAAAATTAAATCAAATATAGACTGATTTATAAAAATTCTTGGAAATAGACTGCAAGAACATAAAGTTTACGGATTTTTGCAACTGGGTTTCTTAAATAGAAAAAACATATCATTATAGACAGAAACAAATACAAGAAACTATATAAGTAATAAGCAATGCAAAAAAAGAAGGGAAAAAAGGAAATTTTACAAAAAATAAATAAAATGATATGTAAATTAATTAAAAAGAAAGCAATAAATGTAAAACTCCACGAAATTATGGAAAAGCTGATTATTAAAATTCTTATAAATCTAAGAACAATATAGATTATAGAGAACTAAATAATCTAAGTGATAATCAAATGAGCTTGGCTTCTTCTCTTTACTAATAAAATACTGATTTAGAAATTATGAACAATCAAATAAACAAATAAAGTGAAACAAAAGACAGTAAGCCCATATAACATTAACAGTAATAATACAATCTGATAGAATAAGTTAAAGAAAATGTATTAAATTAGTATTTTATAAATGATTATGTTATCACTAAAAGGTTATTAAACAAAACAGAGCATTAAATTAAATAAAATATAAATCCAAATGAAGTTTTCGATCTATTAACTTATACTGTGGAAAATAATAAAAGAAATAGATAAATCTTCAGAAAATTTCAGTATTCAAGTGTTAAGAAGTTATGCTAGACTTTGGCCTTTTTATATGATTAATAATTTCCTTAGAGCTCAATAAAATAATCCATGTACTAGTATTTAAAATAAATCTCTATAAGCTTTCAGTTTAGCACCTGGAAATTTTGCGTCTTTGCTACATTACTCTAAAGATTTGGTTTTTATTTATTTTCAGAAGAAAACACCCTCGTTTTACCACTTTGTGCTATTATGACTGTTCAGATTCTAAGCAATCAAGATGAAAACGTTCTTTATCATTAAATATTTCAAGAATATACAAACGCAAACGGATTCACGTTTCTATATAACAATTTCATTCATGTGATGATAACTTAATGAAGTAACTTAATAGTAAAGAACACAGATATAATAAATATCTATTAGAAGCTAAAAGAAACATAAAAATAAATAAAAAAATAACAATTAAATATAGAAGAATTAACTGAAAGTACATCTCAGATTTATACTAATATCAAACTCCTTGAAAAATATATTCAGATAGAAAATCAAATTCCATAAATAGATCTAAATACTGAGTAGAAATATTGATAACCTATTTAATTTTATTGTCCTAAAATGATAATTTCTGAAAGTGAAGAGGTGCATATTCTATTTAGTAACTCACTTGTTAAGGAAATATTTAAGTAAGTCTACTAAGATGTAAAACTTGCTTTTAGGAAATAAAGCGATTCTTAAGCAAAACTAACACCAGTTTCTGAGTTAGATGAACTAGTTGATAAAAAGGAAGAAAAATGAATAAAAGATTGACTTGAAACACTATTTTCAATGGCAACCTACGGAGTTCTTCCCATATCTTATTAAAAGATGCAAAAAATAAGGTTTGAAAAAATTTCATAAAGTTCTGAATAATCAAAATTTGGAGAAAGCTTATCAGAAGAAAGTATACCAGAAGAAAGATAATAAAAAGAAAGTTAGAAAGTAGAAAGCAAATAAGAAGAAAAAAAGGAAGTTTTTGCAATATCAATGGATAAAATTACAGAAATTATATCATCATTATAAAACTTCCTTAAAAAAGTAACTTTCAAAAGTACAAGCATTTAGAATTTAACTTATAACTTCCCAATAAGATTTAGCAAAGAAAATCTCATTTTATAAAACAGCTATAAAAGTTAAGTCAGCTAGAAATTAAAAAGTTTGAATACAGATTAAGAATCTCAAAAGTAAATTTTCTAAAAATTCGATCTTTCAGATCTCAAGCCTTTGTAAAGCAATAGAATTTTATCTTTCTATGATATAAATACTGTTTTCAAGTATATTAAAATGGAAAATAATCCAAATAAAGAAAAGGAACTTAAAGAAAAGTTTTAGCCCTATCTAGACAAGCATAAGGTAATTCTAAAAACTTAAAATTATTGATTAAAGATAAATTTTATTATTAAAAATTAAATAGAAATTATTAATTTAAATATAAGCTTTTAAAATTCTTTATTTATAAGATAAATTCATTTAAAATGAGTTTAAATTTTAAATTCTATATTTAATAAATTTAAAATAAAATAAAAGAGATTTTTCATTAAGACATGCATATTTTATTTTTTTAATTACGTAGTTTATATTTAAAAGAAGAAAAATAATCATAATAACTAAAAAGAGTAAAATTAATTGACTTGCCAAATAATTATAAAGAAGATTCAAGTAAAATAAATATTATTAATTTTTTAAATCAATTATATTAGAATTTTTATATAAATAGTTAGAATAATTAATCTTTTATCTTCATTTTTATTGCTAAAAAAAACGAAAAATTTAACACAAAATTTATATTAGATAATAGTGTTTCTTAAAAAAATGAGATTTAGGTTTAAGGAGAACTGTTAAAATTTTAAGAAAGAAAAATCAACATAAAAGAGACTTCCAATTCTTTTGATATAACTAAATTGATTGCTATAACTGACTTAAGCTATTAAAATAAAAGACTAATCCAATAAATAGAGCTAATCAATAGTCACAAATAGAAATTTTTAAGTTAGGATCAGAATATAAAATTCTAAAAAAATACCTTGGGCACAGAAAATTAACATAAATGAATCTCTGAAATTGACGGGAAAAATATAGAAATTATATTTTTAAATTTAAAATTATCGAAAAAAAAATTTTAACCTTTGATATAGCCTTTCTCTTTGTTGAGAATTTTTATTTGTTCTGGAAATGGATGGAAAAGAGATTGAAATATACTAAAACTATAGAAATATTCTACTTAAAAAAATGGAAACTAAAATAATTATATTTGAATCTAATTTTTCTTATTGAATATTTGATGGAAAAATATTAAAAGATAACAAGGAGATGGCCGCATAACGAAATGAGAGTCGGCTTTAAAGATTCCTTGATTTAAAACTCTTATTGTCTTTCAAAATAAAAATATGAAATTCATCAAGCTTAGAATATTTTAGCAAAAAAATAATTATAAAGAAGCTTAAGAAAATGAATTATTAAATAAAATAATTTATTTACATTTTATTTAAATTCTTTAAGCATTTCGTTTGAAGATTAATCAGCACAAACTTTCGAGTTATAAATTATCTTTATGGAAGTTAAAATTACTCTAAATTTCATTATCTAATTTTTATATCTATAAATAATTAGAAAATATGAGATAGAAACTAGCTAACATTTCTTTACATATTGAGCAAGAAAGGATTTCCCAAATAAATTATAATTGAATGGAATGTTTATTATCTATTTTTAAGCATTTTCAAATTATACACAAAAATTGATTTTATATTTAAACCTCTTGTGAGATTTAGTTTCATTTTTAGATAAAAGAAATGTTAAAAATGTGATATAAGAATAACTGACTTTTTATAAATACAATACATCACTATTCATTATATTAAATATGCTTTATTATTTAATATATCATTAAACATTTTTGCTTGTGATAAATAAATTTACAAATTAAAAAAATTGTAAATGAATAAGTATAATATAATAATATTAACTTGAAATATACAATTACTATTATTTTATTACTTTTATTAAATGAAAAATCTTTATTAATGAGTGATTTTCCATCTTAAAAGTTATATTTATAAGCCTATTATCAAACATCTCTTTATTACCTATTATTTAGTAGCTTAATTTACAAAATTGTTTAAATATTCTTTATTTTCATAATTTTCTTTAAATAAAAAGCTTTTAATATTTAGAAATTCATATTAAGATTAAAAATAGACATTATTAAAATTAAAATTATTTTATAATAATAGTTTCTTAAATTAAATGATTCATTATCTTCTTTTAAAATATGGACTAAATAAAAACCTTTAAAAATATTTAAAAGAAACTTAAATCTAATTATTAAATATAATAATATCTTCCCTATTTTATATTTTAGTATGATTGCAAATAATTTATTTTGTAACTTTTAGCTTTATTTATATTTATAGAATTTAGTTTATTTTGCTCAATAAGTTGAATTTATATCTTTTATTTACTATTTTTTAGTATACCAATTTGCTTACTTATTTACTTTATAGATAACAGAGAAATTTATGTTTAAAATTTGTCTTTATTTTAAAATTATAGTACAATTAAGGAAATGATTTCATATTAAGGATATAATTTATGTTAAATTTATTAATTTTAAAGGTAAAATATAATTCATAAGAAGCTCTTTTACAAATTTAAAATAAGAGGTGATAAATGTTAAGAAACTCAAATATAATTATAAGAATAAATAAGATTTAAGACAAAGTTATTAAAAGGTTCTAAGTTAAATGTCATATCTTTATTTTAATGATAAAAATATAAAATATAAATATAAAAATTAAGATTTAGTAGGTAAATCCCAAGTATTAACTCAACTTATTTTAATAAATTCGCTTTTATTTTTTTATAAATAACTCAAATTTGAAATTGTCTCCAATTAACTTGAATGACAAAAGATTCAATTTTTTTAATATTTTATTATGTATGTCACATTAAGCTTTCTTTCTTCATTTATTGTTTTTATATATTTGAATATAAGTAACTTATATCCTTTTCACTTTCTCTTATTAAAATTCCTTTAAACTTTATTCTATTAAATATCTTCCTAAATAATGGACAAAAAATCTGATTTTGCTATAATCTGATTTATACTTTATTTTTTTAGAATAATCTCTATTTTAAAATTTTTTATTGAAATAGTAAAGTAGACATCCTTATTTGTGTTCATTCTAAAAAGCTGTAAATTTTTTTACTAATGCTATTGCTACTCTTTTGCAATTCGTCCTATCTGCTCTATGCATAATTATTCAATTGAATATCTTCAATGATTTTCTGGATGATTCTTAAAATATTAAATAATTTTTGAGCTGAACGTTCAACACTTTCGTAATATCTTATTTATTAGCAATTTATTTATCAAAATCATATCTTTAAACTACAATATGAAATTATTTTCTGAAAACATGCTTCAGTATTTCTTTTTGCAAATGATGCAAATTAAAAGGAAAATTTTTGCTGTTCTTCAAAAGCTTTCTATATAATTCCCATAAAATTAAATCTTCACAGATTATTTTTTATTAATTTTTATTTCTATATTTATTCTTATTAGTTAGTTAATTATTAATTAATTAATGTTATAAACTTATTAAATTAAATTACTTGTAGAGTAATAATTAGCTACTTTCAACTACTTAGATTAAGATTCATTTTAGTAAGTTCGACTATTTGTTTTCTGTCTTTACTTCTCCTTACAGTTCTGAAGTATCTTTATTAATTAAGAAATAATGGCTCTTTAAAAAGTTCTGCTAATTTACTACTATTATTAATTATTTATCTTTTTCATTAATAAAAGTAGGATTTTCTTAGTTTTGCTCTAAATTAAATTTTATTCAATTCTAAATTCGAAAGTAAATTGCAAATGATATTTGAAGGCTTAATTTAAAAGTATAGCTTTCTTTAAATATAGATTATTCATTTTAAAGTATTGTTTTAATAATCTAATTTAATAGCCAAATGGATCTTGTAAACAAAGAATCTTAATCTTGCGTTTTGTAAATAATCAATACATAAAACATTATAATTATTTTATTATATTCCATTCCTTTTTATCCTTCCTTTTCTCAAAAACTAATTTACACAAAAAATGTTAGCAACAAAATAAATAATTAAAAAATAGCTTAAAATATACTTACTTTTAATTAGATAGCTACATAGATAGTAATCTAAGAGATAGATTTATTTAGATTTTATTTATTCTACAAGAGCATTTTGCTAATAAGAAACTTAATTTAATACTAGCTAATAAAATTTATAAGAACTATATTTAAATTAATTTAAGAAAATAATAATTTGCTTTATCTTTAGATTTTATTACTTTAGCATAATTTATCAAGTTTAAAATAGTTAATAGTATGCACTTTGTAAATATTCCTAATTATCCTATATTATCTTTTAAGGTTGTAAGCATTAGCTTATCATAATAAAAGCAAAGCTTTTAATTAATATCTAGCAGTATTGTAATATGTATTTGAATTATAAAGAATAAAATTGAAGCATTTTGTATAAATAAAATATAATAAACTAGTTATGACAGAAGTATAGAATAAATTTATAATTATTAATTATTAATTTAACCTCTTAAGTTACTAAAAGAAGCTAAATAGTTAGATATCTTCGTTTTCATGGGATACTTACGAAATAGTCTATTTATAAATGTCTATCATTATTATTTCTTCAAATTTAAAGCTTATAATTAAATAATAAAAGCAATATATGTAAAATCAGAAGAGTTATTATAAATTCTTTGGTAAAAGCAGAGCTAAGAATGTTCTTATACTAGGTATTATCTTAAAATGTTTTTAAAAAATTATGCTTTAAGAAACTCTTCATCATAAATAATTCTTCATTATAGCAATTAAATATACCGTTAGAAAGTTCTTCTTTTATATCTTAATTGAAGAAGCTATTAAATTATTTAAAAACTAAGCTTTATTTAATTACTCTCTTTTATTAACGAAATTAAGGAAACTTATAAAATTTAAGATTAATAATTTAAAAATTTTTAATTTTAATAAGTTATTTTAGAGCAAATTTAATGATAATCTCAATTTAAATTATAAAAGCAGATATAAATAAGCAAACTACTTAAAAATTAAATTTAAGGAGTTTTAAATTATTAGGGATGAACAATATAATCATTTATTATATTTTCTCTAAAACAAATTATTACTATCTTCCGATAAATAACTGCTAATCTTAGCAATTAAAGGTAATTACAATCCTTTTTATAATAATTATTCTTTAATATATTCTATTTATTAATGGCTTTGCGGCTAATAACCTTTCTAATGTTAAAATATTATGACTTAAATAATTCTATAGTAAAGAGAAACTAATTTAAGTGTAAATAATAATGAAATACTACAATGCAATTAGCTTTAACTTTTCTTATATTTTAAATAATAATTTTAATTCTAAGCAGCAAATTAATTTTATTTAGTTTAAATAATTTTCATTTAATTAAAATATTTCTCCACAAAATAGATCTTCAATTATTTAAATTCGTTTATCTTCAAAATTTAAAGTTTTATTATTTTATCACATTTCTCTTTAGAGTGTAAGACGAAATAAAGTTTTTTATTTTAAATGAATAGCTGCAGGAGCAATGTAAATATTAATATGTAGGAAAATTTTATTAGAAGGATGCTTTATTAATTAAAGAATATACATTAAAAGAATTTAAATAACTAAGCAATTTAACTTAAAATAGTGCTTAAATTTCTAAATAAATTATGCATATCTATGAATATTGCTCTCTTTTAAACTTAATATCTACAAGCTTATCATTAGATGTAATAAAGTTAATATTAAAATTTTATTACTTTATAAATATTATCCAAAAGAATTAATTATTGCTTATTAAATATAATTAACTACTAACTTCATAAATATTCAATATTTAACTATCCTTTAAATTCAAAGGAATCATAGCCATACTCATTTGCTTGTAAAATTTGAATTTCATTCACTTACAAAAATTAAAAACATTTATGCTTGACAATCTTAATTTTTAAATGTAGCTCTTTTAATAAAAATAAGAGCTTTATCAAAATATTTAATCCAATAAAGCAAAAATAAAAAATAATTTAATTAAGAAGTAAAATGTTTTTAGCAGTTTCTTTTGGTAGCTATCTATATAGAGTAAAATTATGATAAATTTAAAATTACTAATAAATATCTAATTATTTCTAATTTTTATTTAAGCTATAAAATCTTTATTTTTATTCTGCTTTGAAGCATAAAAGGACTTAAATAATAGATTTTAAAAATGCTTCTTACAACTAAAAATAATGAATTAATTAAAGTTTTTTATAAAGTTATCAAGTTAAATTAAATTTAAAAAATATTAATTTTAAGTTAAAATTATTAAGAAAATGTTAGAGATTCGCATTTGCAAGGTGAGCTAAAATAACTCTTTTATTTTTATAGAAGATATATCGAGATAATATAAGAAAAAGTATAATTGAAAATATAATTTTAGAGTTCTAAATTTGCTGGTTAGTCAAATTGAAAGAGAATAAGATTTTAAAGTGAGGATGTTGACTTCAAAAAGATTTCTTTTACGTTCCACCTAGATGATTAAAGTGAATTAAATGTAGCAAAATGTTCTTAATTATAATTAAGAAAATAATTTATTCTATATGCTTAGCTCTTGCTAAACTTTGTTGAGATTTTTCTATTAAAAATGATAAAGAAAATTTCTATATAAATTTCTAGATAAAATAAATGAAATAGCATATGCAAATGGTCTAAAATATTTAAAATTAAAGTAATATTTTTTTATAATTCAACCCCTTTAAATCAAAAATTGACGATAATTTCTTTTGAAAATAAAAATGTCGTCTAACGAACAAAGCTATTGCAACTGTCAAAAGATATATCTTAAACAGCTATCTTAGCCAATCGATTTATTGTTTGAAACCAAGCATTTTACACTCTGGAAATTCTAATTTGGAAACTCATTGAAGATAGTAAAAGAGTTCAAAGATTAAGACATCTCAAATGCAAGGAACTCTCTCTATAGAGAACTTAAAATTCTTGATTCAATTAAAGAAAAATACGGCTCATAATCCTTCTTGCTATAACCAGAAAACTATATAGTAGATTAAAAATGCATGATCTTCTATAAGGATTTAAACGTAGAATGTCTTCCTTTCTTTATTTCCCCTGAATGATTCGAGTTAACACTTAAGGATAAAGATAAATATGAGATAATCGTAAATGCTGTTTATTAATTAGCCTAGTTTATAAGACTATTAAGTAAGGACTTTCCTTAGATTACAATCAATGACTTCCAGGAATAAAAAATTCTATTAGTTAGAGATTTTTAGTATGCAGAAATAAAAATAGTTGACTTTAGTTTAAACGAAACTGATCTTAACTAGTTTGGTTCTTAATCTTAAGTTTAAACTGAGACTTAAAATACTTAATAAAAAATAGGAGTTTAAGAATTATGCTGTTTGATACTATTTCTTTTTTAGAGTGGATAAAATAAGATATAATATAAAGAAATTGAATAAGCTTTACTATCAGATAAAGCAGACTTTCAATTACAAGTATCCGAAAGCAATTATTAGTAAAGCTAAAATAATCTCCTTAGATATCTCTAAAATAGCTTTAATAGAAATAAAGAATTTAACATCGAATACGTTTGCTCTATTTTAGAAACTTTCGTTTATTAGTAGAATAAAACTTTAAAGCTAGAATGAATTCTAGAAAAAACATAACAATAAGAACGTTTAAATATTCTACTAATATAAGAAGAAACAACTTAAAAATTAGAGGATTGTCTAAGTGACTTTATGGTAAATATAATGACATAAAAGAATCTAAAAGATGCTTAAAATTCTTACGAAGGAAATGAGTAAATAAAGAACTTAATCAAATATACAATCAAAGCTGAAGAAAAATATATAGATAAGAAATTATTAAAATGATTGAAAACTAAACGTTATAAGATGATTAATATCTAAACTATAGGTAAATCGTAACTAGAAATTTTAATACTAATAGAACAAGAAACTGCTATCTAATCTCAAAACTCACTTGAAAATACGAAATTATACAAAATTATACAGTATAAAGATACTGACTCAGTAATGAAGATAATGAAGATCTAGAATAAATCTAGTGATGCTTATTTAACTAATTAAACTTTAATAGACTATTGAAGTGAAGCAGCTAATCTTACAGAGATTTAAGAAATAAAGTTGTTGGAAACTTGTTTAGATTATAATTTACTGCCACTTTCCGTTTAAATAAAAGATTCTTAAGAAATAACATAGCAACTTATAGAAAACTTTCTATTTGAGCTTACTTTTGTGATTCTTCAATTATATAATAACAATGAGATTATACTAACACTTAATCCAGATTAAATATTAGTAGATAAGAACTTTTAATCTATTAAATTAATAAATCAAACCATTAAAAAAGATGCTTTTTAGGAAGAAAAGAGTGCATGACTGATTTTAAACTAAAAGATAGAACATTATTAATTTTTAAGTTACGATTAAAGGAAAAAAATGTTAGATTAGTAGTATCCAGATATTGATTAGCACCTTATTCAGTAAATATTACTGTTAACTTTGTATCTAAGTCACTAGCAAGATTTTAGCTTTGCTAAGAGTTAAAGTGAATAAATTAAAATTTATAGATAATTATGTCAGTAATAGTAAAAAAAATTAAATCAAATATAGACTGATTTATAAAAATTCTTGGAAATAGACTGCAAGAACATAAAGTTTACGGATTTTTGCAACTGGGTTTCTTAAATAGGAAAAACATATCATTATAGACAGAAACAAATACAAGAAACTATATAAGTAATAAGCAATGCAAAAAAAGAAGGGAAAAAAGGAACTTTAACAAAAAATATATAAAATAATATGTAAATTAATTAAAAAGAAAGCAATATAAAAACGACTACTCAAACTTATGGAAAAACAGCTTATTAAAATTCTTATAAATCTAAGAACAATATAGATTATAGAGAACTAAATAATCTAAGTGATAATCAAATGAGCTTGGCTTCTTCTCTTTACTAATAAAATACTGATTTAGAAGTTATGTAAAATCAAATAAACAAAAAAAGTGTAACAAAAGTCAGTAAGCCCATAAAACATCCACAGCAATAACCGAATTTGATAGAATAAGTTAAATAAAATGTATCAAGCCCCCATTTTATAAATCATTACATTATCATAAAAAACGAATTAAACAAAACAGAACATTAAATTAAATAAAATATAAATCCAAATGAAGTTTTCGATCTATTAACTTATACTGTGGAAAATAATAAAAGAAATAGATAAATCTTCAGAAAATTTCAGTATTCAAGTGTTAAGAAGTTATGCTAGACTTTGGCCTTTTTATATGATTAATAATTTCCTTAGAGCTCAATAAAATAATCCATGTACTAGTATTTAAAATAAATCGCTATAAACTTTCAGTTTAACACCTGGAAATTTTGCGTCTTTGCTACATTACTCTAAAGATTTGGTTTTTATTTGTTTTCAGAAGAAAACACCCTCGTATTGCCCCTTTTTGCTATGATGACTGTTCAAGCCATAAGCAATCAAGATGAAAACGTTCTTTATCATTAAATATTTCAAGAATATACAAACGCAAATGGATTCACGTTTCTGTATAACAATTTCATTCATGTGATGATAACTTAAGGAAGTAACTTAATAGTAAAGAACACAGATATAATAAATATCTATTAGAAGCTAAAAGAAACATAAAAATAAATAAAAAGAAACTAATTTAATATAGAAGAATTAACTGAAAGTACATCTCAGATTTATACTAACATCAAACTCCTTGAAAAATAAATTCAGATAGAAAATCAAATTCCATAAACAGATCTAAATACTGAGTAGAAATATTGATAACCTATTTAATTTTATTGTCCTAAAATGATAATTTCTGAGAGTGAAGAGTTAAACATTCTATTTAGTAACTTACTTGTTTAGGAAATATTTAAGTAAGTCTACTAAGATGTAAATCTTGCTTTTAGGAAATAAAGCGATTCTTAGGCAAAGCTAACACCAGTTTCTGAGTTAGATGAACTAGTTGATAAAAATGAAGAAAAATGAATAAAAGATTGACTTGAAACTCTATTTTCAATTGCATCTGATGGAGTTCTTCCCATATCTTATTAAAAGATGCAAAAAATAAGGTTTGAAGAAATTTCAGAATGTGAAGAGTAATCAAAATTTGGAGAAAGCTTATCAGAAGAAAGTATACCAGAAGAAAGATAATAAAAAGAAAGTTAGAAAGTAGAAAGCAAATAAGAAGAAAAAAAGAAAGTTTTTGCAATATCAATGAATAAAATTAAAGAAATTATATCATCATTATAAAACATCCTTAAAAAAGTAACTTTCAAAAGTAATCGTACTTAGAGATTGACATATGACTTTCCAATAAGATTTAGTAAAGAAAATCTCATTCTGAAGAGTAATCTCGAAAATTAATTCGGTTCAAAATCAAAAAGCAGAAAAAAAGGAAGTTCATTAGAAAACTAAAATTCTATCCTGGACAAGTTTAAATATTCATGAGACTTAAGTTTCTTAAATAAAGATATTTTTATTTCATAAATTAACCAAATATGATTTTTTTGTAGTTTTATTCATTAATATTTTGCTTATTTTTTACTATTCTTTAAAATGTGCTTAATTTTAAATCATTATATTTTATTCATATAAAAATTTTTAAACATCTTAAACAAGATAATTCTTTAATTAGGTTTTAACTTAAATTTAGCAATGTTAAAATAATTTAAAATTAATAAAAACAATTATTAGTTAAATTAAAGAAATAACTTAATTTAAATTTATTAATTAAAAATAGAAAACATTGAATCTGCTCTCTATAATATAAAGTGTAAAATATAAAAATTCATAAGATGTTCTTTTACATATTTAAAATAAAGAATGATAAATTTTAAGAAATTTAAGTATAGATCTGAGAATGAATAAGACTTTAAATTAAGTCTTCATTTCTTTAAATGAGCAATTTCATATTTTAATTATGAAAAATATTAAAATAAAATGATGAAAATCAATATCTAATGCTTTTCTTTTTAAATTATTAAGTTAAAATAAAATTTTATTAGTATAAAATAAAGATAGTAAATATTTTATATTAGTTATAATTATTATTTTTATTTAAGATGCTATTTATTTATTTAATCTCATATTTCATAAATATTAAGCAAATTACATTTATCTCTATCATATGTTTTAAAAATTATTGGTTTCTTTTTTTCTTTTATTAGTTTTAAGAGCTTTTTACATGATTGAATCTATTTATTTTAATGATATTTTTCGATGGTTGAAATAACATAAATAGAAACCTGATTGTAATACTTTGTTAATTTATTAGGCAAATATTTCCTGTCAATCGTTTTTAATATTTTAGATATAATATTTTAATTAAAACAATCTCTATAATCTCTTACTCGGATTTTTTTTTAATTTAAACATGATATTTAAAGTTAAAACTAAATTTATTATTATTTGTTTAATAAATAAGAATCTATATTATGAAACCTAATTTATACGTTTTATTTATATCTTAAAGAAATAGTAAGTATTAATTTGATTATTTTTGTAAATTTTCTTTTATTTTTTGCAAATAGCTAGTATTTGAAGTTATCTCCAAATAATTTGAATTTTTAAATGATTGGACTGCTTTTTTATTTACTTTATTATATGTATCATATCATATTCGAGTTTTCTTTGCTCGTTTATTATTTTTTATATATTTCTACCAAATATTGTTATAATATGAATTTATATTTTTTTAACATGTTCAAGTAATGAGATTCCTTTGCCTCAATTTCAATTTTAATACTTTTTGTTGCAATAGTAAAAATAGAAACCCTTATTTGTGTTTATTCTAATAATTTTAATTATTTTAAAAAAATACTATAGCTACTCTTTACAATTCGTTAAATCTATTATGAAGCATAATTATTCAATTGCATAACTTCAATAATTTTTTATGATTTTTAAAGTATTAAATAATTTTTTTGAGATGAGACGTTCTTCTACTTTCTTAATATCTTATTTATTTTAAATTTGTTTTAGCAAAATTATACTCTTCCAAATATAATATGAAAACTCATATTGAAGCATGCTTTCAGTATTTCGCTTTGCAGTCAATGAATATAAAAAGAAAAGTCTCTTTACGCTTTGAAAAATTTTCTAAGCAATTCCCATAATGCTAAATCATTTACGTATTTCTTTTTATCTGATTTAATTTTTATTAATGCTTATTAGTTAGTTTATTTATTTAATTGAGGTAATTTAGTTATAGCATTAAATTTGATTGAGTAAAATTATCTATTATTTCTTTTTATTTTAAATTTGTCTTAGCAAGTTGTTTAATTTTGTTTTTCTTTACTTCTCTGTAGAGTTCGGAGATATCTTTAATAATAATTCAGAAATTTACTTCTTTGAAAGATTTTGCAAATTCACTATTATTAATTAAGCATCTTTTTGATTTATTAGAAAGAATTACCTATATTCAGTTATGCTGAAAATTCAATTTATTAAATCCTAAAATCGAAAGTCAATTTCAAATAACATTTGAACTTTTTAATTCATAGTGTAGCTTATAATATAGACAAATATTCTAATTTTAAAGTCAATCAAAATTTTACGTAATAATTTGATTTAAATAGTCAAATAGATATTATAAACAGTGAGTTTTCTATTTTTAGTTTATGAAGGAACAAAATATAAAATATTAAAATTAATTTTTAATGATACTATATCAATCAGACAAATACACAGCACTCTCAATATCATTTTATTTAGGGTTTTTATAATTTAAATTAACTGAGTTAAATCTATCTTTACTAAGAATTCATATAATCATCTTCTCTTTTTCTAGCTATCTTAACTTTTTACTATATCTATCTCATCTTTTTATCCTGATTGTTTTTCAAATAATTAATCTGAACAATATTTAAAGAAAGCTAGCATCTAACAAATAAAATAGCAAATTTAAAAAAATTATTAAATTTCGTAAGAATGCATTTAGATAATTTTAATATTAAGAAGAAAATTAAAAATAAAGACTTTATGAGGTAAATAATAAAAATTTATTTGGAAGATGTTAGAAAGATTCTTAACTTTGATTATTTTTATTCTAGCTATAAAATTAATCTAAATATTGACCTAAAAGAATCTAATTATAATCAATAAATTGCTTTTTTATAAATGTTCAGCATTATAAAAAGGTTCTTTCTTTAAAAATATTTTTATATCAAATTTCTTAAAATTAAATCAAAAATTTTAAATGTAAATAGTTATTTAAACTATAATGATGCAAAGTAAAAGAAGTTGAATGAAAACATCTAATTTTATAGATTTAATTATAAATAATAATAACTAGATGTTTGAAAGTCTTTCATTTAATTATTTAAATTACAAAATTAATTTTGATATATAAATGTATATTCTTAGATTTTGCTTTGCTTTTTAATTATTTACACCCTTTTAATTTTATATTTGGAAATAAAAAATTAAATTTGCTAAAATTAAAGTTTTAAAGCTAAATATAATAGAGATTACATTTGTAACTACTTCAGGTAAAAAATAAATAAAATAATAAATTTCTTATTTTTATACTTAAAAGAATGAATTAATATTTAGATTTATTATAAAAGGCTAATCTACCTAAATATTACTTGTATTTGTTTAACTTTTAAGCAAAAATACTTAAATTAAAAAGGAAATTTAACTTAAGAATAATATATGATTCATTGTTTAAAATCTATTAGCATTTCCTCTTATAATTTATATAAAAATAATTAAATTATCAAAAAATTTAGAGCAATTTAACTATTTTTATAATTAAAAATACTTAAAATTTGATGAAAAGATTCTATTTATTTTTAATAATTATCTTAAGTATTATCACATTAAATTAATATGAATTTATGCATTAAACATCATTAACACTTTAATATCTTTAATATCATAATATCATAATATCTTAAAGAAGAGTTACTCAGGATTTAAATTAATTTAATAATTAAAAAGATAGGATATTAATTTAAATTGGATAAAAGATTATTAAACAATTTAACTTCTATAATTTTACTAAATAAGCTTAAAAATAAGAAATTAAGTTGTCAAATCAAAAATACAAAACTAATTTTTATTTATTTGGTTATTTTATAGAAGTTATATTAAAGCAAAAGAATAATACTTTTTTTAAAGCAAAATTCAATAGAAAGAGAAAATTAAAAAAATAATAAAATTGCATAATTTTCATTTTGTAATAAAAGAAAAGTCAAACATAAATCAAAATAAATAGAAATAAAAACAAATAAACCGGATTAAACAAAAGTAATAATAAGAAAATAAGGCTTTAAACTTGAAAAATGAAAAGTGTATGTATACGAATCTAAGATTTTATCTTTACTAAACAATTGGAAAGACAATGCAAGCAGACTTTAAAGCTCTTTTTATATGAAATTTTAAATTCTTAATATTAAGCATTATTAAATAAATGTAGCTTTATCATTTCTACAATGTTAATATCAATATAGATTGATAACTTATTTTGAAAATTGCTTAAGTTGATCATGAAGAAATAGGATTTTCATCTAAACTAAATAAAATAAAGAATAATTTTTTAGATCTAAAAATCATGATCACTATATTTCTAAATTTTAAACTTATAAAAGTAAAAATAAAGAATTCTTTTAAATGTCTTGATAAAATAGAATTCAAACTTATTTTCCAAAATTTTACATGAATTTAAGATAGAATTTTAATTTAAGTTGTAAAATTATCCTTCAAATTATAGTAAAATAAATTAATCTAAGTATTAAAGATATCTTTTAAGATTTTAGGTTATATCATATCATTTCAGAAATAAAATTTATAAGAAGTTAATAAACTATGAAATTTATATTATAATTAAAGCTTTAATTTTTTAATTTAAAAGAAAAAATTTATATTATGTATAGATTTTGAGGGTGATAAAGTATTGGTAAACACTTACTAAGGAATTCAAATTATTGATTATAAATTATTTTTGCTTTACTAAGCAGTGATAAAGATATCTTTTTGTAGTTTAAGATTCACTTCTTTTGCCTCTTTTAATCTATCAAAAATTTCTTAGCAAATTTAATTAATGTAAATAGGCAATTATAAATTATTTTTTAATTATACAAATAGTTATTTTAATGGAGGAGAGTGTTTGCAAAAATCTAAGGAAATTTTTAGTTCTTTTAACATAATAAATTGAATAAATGTAAAATATAGTAATTTTATTACCTTCATTCTATTGATAGATGCAACTATTACAATTTTATATTCCTAATTAAAAAGGGAGATTAGGTGAAAATAGTTTATATCTTTAGATAAAAGGCGACTGGGACTGGTAAAATGCCTTTTATTTAAATAGAAAATTAAATTATATCTAAAAAATTCACAAGTTTAGTAATAAATTTATAAGAAAGAATATTTAAAAAAAACTAAATTTTCATAAAAATGATTGCTATTACATATCTATAAAATTTTAAATTAAACAAGATCGATCATTAAATTATCTAAACTAAATTTAAAATACTTGAAAGATTTTAAAATTATTTTAACTTTTTAAAGATAAAATTATTGTTTTTATTGTATTATTTTTATTAAAACTAGAAATCGAATATTTTCTATAGTTAGAAAAGCTAATGATAAATATTATAAATTAAACTAAAACTTTTAAAAATTTATGAAAAAGATGAGCTTTAAATGAAAAAAAGTCACAAGGTAGGCAAATTAAATGATTTAATGGAGAAAGATTTTTATAAATTTTATAAAATAAATCATTTAATTTTTACTTAAATCATTAGAAACAAATTTATATTCTTCAATGATGTCCAATATTTTATCTAAAATAATTTTATATTTTTACATTCTAAAGTAAATTAATCACTAAAATATTTTAATTTTTTGCCAATCTCCCTTATTATGGAATATTTAAATGTAAAAGTTTAGTTGGAATTCATTTATAAAGATATTAGATGAAATTTAAGAGAGTTAATATTAAACTAGAATAAAATAAAAAATGAATTTAAAATAAATAAAACCATTAAGAGCAAACATTCTAAATTAGTTTTATAATACCTTAGCTTTATGCAAACAGATTCCAATACTCAACTTTTTTAATTTAACTAAAATTAAATATATTAGTAATAATCACAATTCATTTCGTATCTAAATAATAAAATATTAAAAATTTGATTTTAAAATGTTTAAACTAATTAGATAGCCTTTATTTTAAATCTAAGTATTTTAAATAAATATTTCTTATTGCAATTTGTTTTTAATTATTGATTTTAATCTTTAGATTGATGAATTTAAAATTAGAAATAATTTAAATTAATTAGACAAATTAGATTAAATTTAATCATATCTTTTTCTGTTTTTGTATTTTACTCATTTAAAGTTTATTATTAAAGAAAACAGTGTACTTTGAACCAAAAATTTTATATTATCCTCCTTCATCCAATTAAAATAAAAGTTTTAATAAATTTTAGAAGTTTTAGAATAAAGCTATATTATTTTTATACAATTTAATAGATTTATTTACACTATTTATGTTTTTTAATAATAGTAATAAGCCTTATTAAACTAATTTAAATTTATAATTTTGATATTTTAATAGTTTAATAGTTTTTCTTATTTAACTTCAATTATTAATTAGTAATTATTGCTTGTAGTTTTTTATCTTTAATGCTAGCACAAATCTTTAATTTAAATAAATTATAAAATACTTTCCTTTAATATTTCCAATATGAAATATACTTAGATGTTATCAACTTCTTTTAAAAAATTCATTTTAACGAAAAGGCAAATAGGATTTGAGTATTCAAGGAAGTTAGTACTTGTTAATTATGCTGTTTTTACTATTACATCAGTAATAAATTTGGAGATAAATATAAATTAAGTTTATAATCTTAAATAAATTTTAAAGTCACTTGATATACTTTTTTATTAAAATTAATTTTCTTTCAGTCAATTAATTAAAGCAAATTCAAAGAACTTGTTTGCTAATTTAATAATAAACTTAAGAATTATATGAAATTTCTTAAAAATAAGATTTTTTTCTATAGAATTTCACTTTAATAATCGGTATTTATAGAAAATAGATTTCTATTAAGAGGTCATATAATGAAGGTAAATATTGCATAGTTAATCTAGAAAACTTTCTTAAGTTTATAAAAAAGTGATATAAGAATAGCTTACTTTTTATTAAAATACAATACATCACTATTCATTTTGTTAAATATGCTTTATTATTTCATTTATCATTAAATATTTTTGCTATTTTTTTATATTTATTTCTTCGAGAAAACTAAATCTGAAAATAAAAATTTAGCCTATTACAATAAAGATTTTTTATAAACTTAAATCCAATTTTCAAAGAAATGCAAACAAAAAATTTAGTTCCATTATTATAAATAAAAAAGATAAATTCACTTTAATAGAAGATACACTTTATAATGAAACTATGATTCATATATAATTTAAATAAAGAAGGCTTAATATTTATATTCAATAATAATTATAAAGTTTTATAAAGACAAAAATATAATAAAATGTATTAAAGAAGCATATAATCAGATATTTAAAAATATTATTTTAACTTTCAGAAATATAAAATAGAGGTTTATATTCAATTAATAATGTATGCTTTTAATAAAAATATTAGCTTTATATATTCTTTTAAACTAACTATTATTTTTTATTTACTCTTGTTTATTTTAATTAGAATGCAGTTATTGAAAATTGAATTAAAAGAAATTATTAATAAAAGATTAATAATTGTAATAAACTAGAAATAGAATAGATGATACATCTTCAAATGTTATATAGTTCATACAGAGCTTTAATTGTTTTTTATATAGATCCAAAAATTTCTAAATTACAATTTAATAATCTAATTTATTAAAATTAAAAAATGTAAGCATGATGAACTTTTTATCTCTTCTTTAAAAAATAACTTCAGATAATATTTTTAATAAAGATAAAACTAGCAAAATTAAAAATTCTCAAAATAAAGGGAAAGAATGCTCTTAGTAATAAGGCATATTTTGTTTTTATTTTTTAAATAAAGAAAAATATTGACCTAGAAATCATAAATTAACTAAAAATAAATATTATTAAAGTTTACATTGCAAAAGTTATAAATCCAAGCAAATATTTATTGCAGTTATTATCTAAAATTTACTATTTAAAAGCCTGTTGAAAAAGCAACCATGACAAAAGAAAAGAAACGAAAATAATTATATAAGTAAAAAAACATTAAAAAAATTAAAGTTTTAATTTAAAAATAAAGAAAACATTTGTTTAGCTACTAAATTTAATAAAATAAATGAATCATGTTAAGCAACGACAATAAAATTTAGTTATATCTTTTAATAATATTAAATATCTTTAATAACAATAAATTTTTATCCTTTAATGCATGATAGAAAATTAAGCAAGATTTATAATCTAATTAATAAGTTTTCACATCTAATTAAGAGGAAAAATAACTAAAATATGATTTTAAAATTAATGCTATGTTAAATTTATTTATAATAATTTAATTTATTAAGATTCTGTAGTTATTTAAAAAGTGAAAATTACCTTTCTTAAAAAGAAACAAAATTCGAAATTTTTCCAATAAATTATTGCAAATTCAAGTATTTAAGTAATCTAAAAACATAAAATGAGCATAATTAGCGATTTATCAAGAGTCTTTAAATTTTATACTTTTAATAGCTGAACAAATTAAATTTGACTAACTTATGGAAATATCTTGATATATCATAATTAAAATCTTTAATTTTATATTAATAGATTAAGTTCTTAAGATAATCCGCTATTTTTATTTAAAAAGCCTTTTTATATTATCTTCAAATCTATCTATGAATTTTAAAATGGATTAATAAAAAGCATAAAGGTAGAAAATTATGAAAAATATAAATAAAAAGTAGTTAGCTAAATAAATCGCTTATTAATATAACTATTATCTTAATGTCTTAACTTTAATATTTAAATATAATTATATATAAAAATATCTAAAAATTAATAAGCTTTAGATTTGTTATATAATAATATTAATGATTGGTTATATTTTTATTCTAAATGCAAATAAATTACTCTTAATTGAAAAGCTTTATAATAATTTTAAAATAAACTATAATAAAATTTTTAATTACATAATCTTAGATATTTTATAAATTTATGGTTTAGATCAGCAAGCTTTTATTTAATTTATACCTTATATGCACATTTTTTTTAAAAACTTTGTAGATTATAATGAATCCGTAAAATATTATAAAAATCAAAGCATTTATATAAATTTTAATTTTAAGTTTTTAAAATTTAAGTTAAATTAAGTTTTTAAAATAAAATAACTAAAATGTATATTCATTTAAATTTATAAATACGAATAAAAAGATTAGCTTTTAAGTACTAATAACCAAATTTTTATTCTTCAAATATAAAGCATAATAAATATTTATAAAATTATTTGGCTACAAATATTTTAATGATATCTTTTAGATATGACAATGAAAAACAAATTATTTAATGCCTTTTAAATTATAAAGATGTCTTTAAAAGGTTAAAGTTATTGCAACTTCCAAAAGATATAATTAAATCAAATACCAGAGATACTCGAAGAATTATTCGAAACAAAAAACTTTAAACTCTATAAAACCTACTTTAATAACATAGTGAAGATAGTAAAAGAGTTCAAAGAATAGGATAGTTTAAATGCAAGAAACTCTCTTTATAGAGAACTTAAAAATTTTGATTTAATTAAAGAAAAATACGGTTAATAATCCTTCTTGCTAAATCCAGAAAATTTTACAGCAGAATCATAAAACATGATCTTCTATGAGGATTTAAACGTAGAATGTCTTCCTTTCTTTACTTCACCTAAATGATTTGAGTTAATATATAAAGAATAAGATAACTATGAGATAATCGTAAATGCTGTTTATTAATTAGCCTAGTTTATAAGATTATTAAATAAGGACTTTCCTTGAATTAAAATTAATTGTTCTTAAGAATAAAAATTTCTTTTAATTAGAGATTAAGAATAAATAGAAATCAAAATAGTTGACTTTAGTTTAAACGGAACTGATCTTAACTAGTTTGGTTCTTAATCTTAAGTTTAAAGTGAGATTTAAAATACTTAGTAAAGCATTGGAATTTAAGAATTCTGTTGTTTACTTCTATTTCTCTTTTAGAATGGAAAAAATAAGATATAATTTGAAGAAATTAAATAAGCTCTATTAGCTGATAAAGCAGACTTTCAATTACAAGTATCTGAAAGCAATTATTAGTAAAGCTAAAATAATCTCCTTAGATATCTCAGAAATTGTTTAAAAAGGAAATAAGAATTTAACATCGAATAAATTTGCTCTATTTTAGAAACTTTCGTTTATTAGTAGAATAAAACTTTAAAGCTAGAATGAATTCTAGAAAAAACATAACAATAAGAACGTTTAAATATTCTACTAATATAAGAAGAAGCAACTTAAAAATTAGAGGATTGTCTAAGTGACTTTATGGGAAATATAATGACATAAAAGAATCTAAAAGATGCTTAAAATTCTTACGAAGGAAATGAGTAAATAAAGAACTTAATCAAATATACAATCAAAGCTGAAGAGAAATATATAGATAAGAAATTATTAAAATGATTGAAAGCTAAACGTTATAAGATGATTAATATCTAAACTATAGGTAAATCATAACTAGAAATTTTAATAATAATAGAACAAGAAACTGCTATCTAATCTCAAAACTCATCTTCAAATATGAAATTTTACAAAATTATACAGTATAAAGATACTGACTCAGTAATGAAGATCTAGAATAAATCTAGTGATGCTTATTTAACTAATTAAACTTTAATAGACTATTGAAGTGAAGCAGCTAATCTTACAGAGATTTAAGAAATAAAGTTGCTGGAAACTTGTTTAGATTATAATTTACTGCCTCTTTCCGTTTAAATAAAAGATTCTTAAGAAATAACATAGCAACTTATAGAAAACTTTCTATTTGAGCTTACTTTTGTGATTCTTCAATTATATAATAACAATGAGATTATATTAACACTTAATCCAGATTAAATATTAGTAGATAAGAACTTTTAATCTATTAAATTAATAAATCAAACCATTAAAAAAGATGCTTTTTAGGAAGAAAAGAGTGCATGACTGATTTTAAACTAAAAGATAGAACATTATTAATTTTTAAGTTACGATTAAAGGAAAAAAATGTTAGATTAGTAATAGCCAGATATTGATTAGCACCTTATTCAGTAAATATTACTGTTAACTTTGTATCTAAGTCACTAGCAAGATTTTAACTTTGCTAAGAGTTAAAGTGAATAAATTAAAATTTATAGAAAATTATGTCAGTCTTAGTAATCAAACTAGAGCTATCTAAAAAACTAAATTTTACAATTATTAGAAAAAGACTGCCAGAACATAAAGTTTACGGATTTTTGCAACTGGGTTTCTTAAATAGGAAAAACATACCATTATAGACAGAAACAATTACAAGAAATTATATAAGTAATAAGCAATGCAAAAAAAGAAGTAAAATAAAGAAATTTAACAAAAAATAAATAAACTGTTCCTTAAGAAAATTAAAAAGAAAGCAATATAAAAACGACTACTCAAACTTATGGAAAAACAGCTTATTAACATTCTTATAAATCTAAGAACAATATAGATTATAGAGAACTAAATAATCTAAGTGATAATCAAATGAGCTTGGCTTCTTCTCTTTACTAATAAAATACTGATTTAGAAGTTATGTAAAATCAAATAAACAAAAAAAGTGAAACAAAAGACAGTAAGCCCATATAGCATTAACAGTAATAACCGAATTTGATAGAATAAGTTAAATAAAATGTATCAAGCCACCATTTTGTAAATGATTACATTATCATAAAAAAGGAATTAAACAAAACAAAACATTAAATAAAATAAGATTTAACATTTAATGAAGTTTTCGATCTATTAACTTATACTGTGGAAAATAATAAAAGAAATAGATAAATCTTCAGAAAATTTCAGTATTCAAATGTTAAGAAGTTATGCAAGACTTTGGCCTTTTTATATGATTAATAATTTCCTTAGAGCTCAATAAAATAATCCATGTACTAGTATTTAAAATAAATCGCTATAAACTTTCAGTTTAACACTTGGAAATTTTGCATCTTTGCTACATTACTCTAAAGATTTGGTTTTTATTTATTTTCAGAAGAAAACACCCTCGTTTTACCACTTTGTGCTATGATGACTGTTCAGATTCTAAGCAATCAAGATGAAAACGTTCTTTATCATTAAATATTTCAAGAATATACAAACGCAAATGGATTCACGTTTCTGTATAACAATTTCATTCATGTGATGATAACTTAAGGAAGTAACTTAATAGTAAAGAACACAGATATAATAAATATCTATTAGAAGCTAAAAGAAACATAAAAATAAATAAACAGAAACTAATTTAATATAGAAGAATTAACTGAAAGTACATCTCAGATTTATACTAACATCAAACTCCTTGAAAAATAAATTCAGATAGAAAATTAAATTCCATAAATAGTTCTAAATACTGAGTAGAAATTCTGATAGCCTATTTAATTTTATTGTCCTAAAATGATAATTTCTGAGAGTGAAGAGTTAAACATTCTATTTAGTAACTTACTTGTTTAGGAAATATTTAAGTAAGTCTACTAAGATGTAAAACTTGCTTTTAGGAAATAAAGCGATTCTTAAGCTAAACTAACACCAGTTTCTGAGTTAGATGAACTAGTTGATAAAAATGAAGAAAAATGAATAAAAGATTGACTTGAAACTCTATTTTCAATGGCAACCTACGGAGTTCTTCCCATATCTTATTAAAAGATACAAAAAATAAGGTTTGAAAAAATTTCATAAAGTTCTGAATAATCAAAATTTGGAGAAAGCTTATCAGAAGAAAGTATACCAGAAGAAAGATAATAAAAAGAAAGTTAGAAAGTAGAAAGCAAATAAGAAGAAAAAAAGGAAGTTTTTGCAATATCAATGGATAAAATTAAAGAAATTATATCATCATTATAAAACATCCTTAAAATAGTAACTTTCAAAAGTACAAGCATTTAGAATTTAACTTATAACTTCCCAATAAGATTTAGTAAAGTAAATCTCATTTTATAAAACAGCTATAAAAGTTCGGTCAGCTCGAAATTAAAAAGTTTGAATACAGATTAAGAATCTTAAAAGTAAATTTTCTAAAAATTCGATCTTTCAGATCTCAAGCCTTTGCAAAGTAATAAAATTTTATCTTTCTATGATAAAAATTCTGTTTTCAAGTATATTAAAAAAGAAAATAATCCAAATAAAGAAAATGAACTTAAAGAAAAATTTAAGCTTTATTTAGACAATTTTAAATGATAAAAATTAAGTATTCTAATTATAGGTTATTTTATTTAATTAGTTAAATAAATAAGATTAATTTGCAGTCTTAATTTTATTTATTTCTTTGCTTTTCATTAAAGGGTGTATAATTTTAAATCTTTTTTGTTTAGTCAATATAATATTTATTTATAAATTTAATAATTATCTGAGTAGAAAACTTATAATTACTAAGTTAAAATCTAATTATGTCTTAAGTATTTATAAAAATAAAAGCTATAAAATTAATTTTATTATAAATTATTAATAATTTTTCCTTTTAAGCTAATAAGTTTATAAACCATGCTAGATATTATTAAGATTCCTAATCCATCTACTTGGAATTAATACCTAAGCATTAAGAAAAAATTACATTATTTTCAATGAAAACTCTTTTCTTTGATTTAGATAAAAGCTTCATTTATTAGTGTAATCAAATTTCTTCATTGCATTCTGAATTTTTTATCGTTTAGGTCTAATGAATTAATTTTTGAGTGAGTTGATATTAGAAATAAATAATTAGGAATATAAATAAATAATTATACAACAATATATACTAAATAATAAGCTTTATTCAAATATGATTTTTTAAAATATTAATAAATAAAATAAATCTTTAAGCATTCTATTATTTTCCTATTTATTTAGTTTTGTAAAAATTTATCTGCTTACATAAGATATTTCTTTTTACTTATACTTTAATATTCATCATTTTTAAATAAATAGAATAATAAAACTTAAAGCATAAATTTATTAAATTAATTATCTTCTTAGATAGATCTTATTATTTCAGAATAAAAATAAGAGATTATCATTGCTAGAGCTATGAGAAAGCCAAATGCTAAAGTAGAAAAAGATATTATTAAATGAATTTTATTAATTACTCAATTTTGTAGTTTTTTCAGTTTCTAATCTTCTCGCTTAATTAGATTTATATGTTATACGGATATTATAGTAAAAATTATTAATCTCTTTAAAAAATAAGAGCACAATCAAATGAAGTTAAATTTCATTTAGAATTAACTAAGATAATAAATAGACTTTTATCTAAATAAAATTTTAGATTTAATATTTTATATTTCACCCCCTAAATTTAAAATCAATTTAATTAATATAAAAACAAAGAAAATAATTGCATTATATCAGCTATAATAATTGACTATAATGAATTTTTAAAAAGATTTATCCTTTTATTAATATAAGTATAAACATAAATTATGTTTACTTAGAACTTTTTTATAAATACATTTATCTTTCATGCTATAGTTACATTAGTCCTTTCATTTTTTACCTTAGATGATCGAATTTATTTTATTTGATGGTATTTTTAGAAGTTGAAAAATATAAACAGAAAAATGATAGTAGAAATTTGTTGATTTAGTTGAGCAAGTACTTTCTGTTGATTATTTTTGGTATTATGAGTTTTGTTTATATTTATTAAAGGCAATTTCCTCAATTATGTTCTCGGCTTTTTTTCATATTTTTTAATTAAAAATGATTTTTTAGTTAAAGTTAAATCTATTAACATTTCCTAAACTAACCTATAATTAAAATTTAAATAAATTGTCAATCCTTATTTACTCTTTGTCAGTGTATCTCATGTTAATCTTTAGTATTTGTCCATTTATTTAGTTAATCTATATTAATTTTTTCTATTAATGACTAAAATTGAAATTAACTCCAATCATTTTGAATGACCTAAAGAATAAACTTCTTTGTAATTTTATATATTTTTACTAATAATCTCATAATTAAGCTTCTATATTTTCTTATTACTATTATATTTTTAGGATGTAAAAAAAGCAATTCTCGCTTTCTTGTTCTCTATTAAATTTCTTTAAGGATTTTTTCTGGTAAATGCTTATCAAAAACAATATACAAGGCTTCTATACATTGTTAGGATCTGAAAATAAAACTTATTTTCTTTTTTTGTTATTATGTTTGATTAATTAGAATCCTTTGAGGCAACTTTTAAATCTATTAATGCATCTGCAAAAATGATAAAATTATTTATATCCATTCTAATAGCTTATAATGTTTCTTACTAATGTCATTGCAATTCTCATACAATTAAGTCTATCCTTTTATCAGCATAATTATTTTTCATATTTTCAATTATTTTCTTGATTATACTTAAAGCATTATTTTAATTTTTTTATTTGAAAAACTCTACTATCTGTGATGAGGTCTTTTTTAATAGTAATTATCTTTCAAGATATCCCACCCTTATAACTATAATACGAAATATGCATTTTATAATTTTTCAAGTATTTTATGTTGCATGCATCGCTAAATTCTAGAGAAACTTCTTTGTATTTTTCGAAACCTTCTAAATACTGTCTATAAGTTAATTCTGCTAATATCTTTCTTTTATTATTTTTAATTATTATATTTATGTTATTAATTATTTATTTATTATAATTAACTTTAATATTACATTTATATATAGAATAAAAATTAATTATTTTTTCCTCTTTAATTTCAGCTTTTTCTTAGCCATTTTTATATTTATATTTTTATTTAAAATTATAAAATAAAAGCTATTATTATTTAACGAATATTAGTTAGCTTAAAAATATTGCATATTTACAATTATTATTGAATTAGATATCTTTTTGATTTATAAGTAATGCTATAAAATTAAAATTATGAATTATAAGAATAAAAATATTTAATTTAGATATTTAAAGCTTTATTCAATTGTTTCTATATAATATTATAAAATTATTTAAATATTATTCTTTTTTTATAAAAAATCCATACTTTCTTGCAAAAAGTCTCTTCTAAACAGGATCCATCCCAATCAAATTACGATTAGCAAAAAATACTCTAAGAACTCAAAATTATGCAATAGAAGAATTTTAAACTTTTAATAAACGTATAAGAGCTAGGAGGAAAAATCGCATTCCTAATGTCTAACATATAAATGCTAAAAATTAAAATTTTCAACCAATCAATCTGAGTTGAACAAATGGAAGTAAAATTCAATCAATTAGCGGAATTGACTGAAAACTTATTTCTAAAAAATACAACAACAAATGACTCCATGTATGTGGAGACAAATTCTCAGCCAGCAAAAATTCCGATAGTAAAGAATCTTAAGTAATGTTGGCATTGCAAAAATATGGTAATATTTTAAGATATTGCTGAAAATCCTAATAAAAATAAAAATTTGAAAGATTTAACTTGTAGAGATCCATAATTAATCTATACTGCACTCCAGAAGGTTTTTTATACAGAAAAAAGATGTACATAGGAATTGAATTCTTGAAGGACATCGCATTTGCTTATAAAAGAAGAAATTTGAATATGATTGGAATCGAACTCGATTGAAGCAAGATAACTTTCATTAAAAAGGGTTAAATTGTAATGGAAGATATATACTGTAAGAAGAAACCTTGAAATGGAATTATACTTAACACAACTTTAAACTTTAGTGATGAACTTTATTGATAAGTGGAATCACTATAATTCATTATTATTATATAAATTTTAAATTTAATATTTTAGAATGCAAAATACAGTTTATTAAACTAAAAAATTTACTATAATTTGCATTTATATCCGTTTTAGGTAATAAAAGTAAATCAAATTTTTATGATTAGATGATTTTCACTTAAAGAATGAACTAACGCTTAGTTTTAAAAAAGATGGAGTCTGCTTAAATAGAGAAAGAATTTCAATTGCATTGTTTTTAATTAAAATAAAAGCAAATATAATAAAATAAAATTTTAAAGTAAGAAAGGTTAAAAGTATTAAACTTTTAAATTTTACTAGTATTTTATTTTATAGATTTAAATACAAAAAAAATAAAATAGTTAAATATAATTCTTAAATTATAATTACTTAAAGTTTTGTAAGAATATACTATTTCTATTTAATAAATAGATAAATATTAAAAAATAAATGTATTATAAATATTATAATTTTAGTATGTTTAATATTTAAATTTATTTGAAATATTTATAAATTTTAACATAATATAATTTATTATTTTAATGTCACCTTTATTTGGATTATCACATATTATTTATTTAAAAAAAAATTCTTCTCAAATTTATTTGGATCTTCACTGTCATTATTCTTGAAGATTTTAAGATTATTTTTCTTTATTTTTTCCTATAGGTAAAAACCTTATCATTTTTATTTGCTTCATTTACTATTTTTTTAGATGTAAGAAATTTCTTTATTTACTTGAAATATTCTTTTCCTGTAAAACAGAAATTTTTAATTACGATGGATTTTAAATAGGTTTTTCCATTCATTTAAATTATTTTCTGTTCTTTTTATTTAAATTGGTAGCAATTACGTACTTTATGCCCTGCCCGCTTGCCATTTCATATCGTTACTCTTCAATAATTAATTCCCTTTGCTAAAGATTGATTTTTTTTATTTCGATTGGATTTGCTATTTATTTAAGTTCGAGTTTTCAGTTTAATTATTTTAGATATTAATTAAATTCTATTGTATCATTAAAATTATCTCTTCAATTTTCTACAAGGATATGTTTAAAGCTAATTATTCTCTTAAATCTGAGTTTTCAGATTTTAAAATTTCCAATAATTTTTTTAATCTTTTTAAGTTAGTGAAAAAATAACATTAATAACCTTTGCTAAATTTTAGTTCTTCATCTAAAGAATGAAAGGGGTGTCTGCGCATCCATCTAAAGTTATTGGATTTTGTTGAAGAGATCTGTTTTTCTCATTATCAAGTTAAGTTTTATAGTAATCTCTTAAAAGAAGAAAAGTTTGGAATTTTGTAATATATTATATATAAAATGGCTTCTAAGAAATAACAGAACTTTGAACAAAACATTTAAACAGGAAAATTCTCTAAAAAATAAAAAAGCGAAATAATTACAATGAGTGAAAGTGAGAAATATGATTGATATGACGAACATTAACCACTTGGAAATCCAGAACTAAAAAAACTTCCGACACAAACTCAAATAGAAATATTATCTAAGTCATTGAAAGAGTTTATGCTTAAAAATAGATACCTCACTGATAAAGTAGATAGAAAAACTAATAACGTCTTTACTTGAGAAACAATATTAATAATCATAAGAAATAGAAAACAAACTGGAACAAAGAATTCTTTAAATTTAATAATAAATTCAAGTTACACCATTTTCGATTTAACAGAATTAATCAGATCCTATGGAAATAGAAAATGAAGCCTCAAATTAAAATAAACAGTAAACGTTTATTTAAAATAAGTAGTAAATTTAAATTAAATAAGTGTTACAGGAATAATAGTTTAAAAGAAGAATAAAATGCTACGTGTGCAATAAATAACACCAATGAAAATACTGTTACTAACTAAGCGAAGTTTAAAGAAAGAATAAATAAGATATTTTTAGAAAGCTATTTAGGATATATCCAACATAAAGCGGAAAAATTTATAGAAAAAATTCTTTAATTCAAATCTTAATCCTTGGATAAATAATTAGGAACGCTAAGTGCAAGACCAAAACTATTCAGAATATTAAAGGATGGTGCACTAATGAAGTACTACACCGCCTAACTAAGCCTAGTAGGAATTCAAGACAAGCTAATAGAGACAAGCTGATAGAATAGGTCAGATGGCTGACTACTAAGGCTTTAACAAAGCTTTTTAACTTTTTAACTTTAACTTTTTATAAAGAGTTTTTTACGAAATTATAAAAGAAAATTTGGAAAAGTTATTCTACAATAGGACTAATATTTGAAAATAACTGAAAAGTAGTTTATTAATACTATAATGACGTAATGGAGATGTCACAGTTTTATAATATTGCTTTAAATGACAAAAAAAATATAAATGATAAGCATGTTAAAAAATAAATAAAAGCTAAATTTTAAAGAGATTTAATTAAAAAATTAATAGAATGACTACAGCTAATATTTATGCTAAATATTTTCAAATCTTACCTTATTTCCAAAATTAGATATTCAATATTTATAGGCATTATGTAAAAGAAATTAATAGCATATATAATATGAGAACCCAGTATTACAATTTCAGAAAAAATTATAAGATTGTCGATCCCAAGTTGACAATCCTTAATGTAAATGCGGAAAATATGACATATTTGACAACATCATGATATGAATCCATTATAAACACTAAGAGAGGAATTTTGATAGTAGGTTTTTATTCTTGAAATTAAGAGACTTATATTTTATGATGGAGCAAATTTCAATTTATTCTCTAGGAAGTAATTAGAATATTTAGATCTTTAGATAAAATTTTTTTAGAAAATTTCTATTTTTCTGAGTATAATTCTTGGATGTCTTAGATGAGGATTGAAGAGTAAATCAAGTTATTAAAATTGTAGAAGAAAAAGGCTAATTTTTTTTTGAAAATTTTTGAAATATCATTGATTGAAGAAGTAATTCTTACAATTAAAAATGTCCATAAATTATTAAAGTTAAAATTAATTAAATAATAATAAAGAATTTTTTAATAACTTGAGAAAAAAAAATTTAATTTTTTTAAAAATATCTAAATGTAAAATAATCAAGTTCATATTAAAATTATAAGATAGGTTACTAAAATTAATTATGGAAAATCAAATATCAATATTGCTTAAAGTTAAATAGAATGAGTAAGAGAAGAATCAAGAATTACCTTGTACTTGTCTAGATATGGCTTAAATTTTTTATTGATTTCTTCTAATTGACTCATTACAGTATATTTCTTTTTGATATACTTAAAAACAGTGCTTATATCATAGAAAGATAAAATTTTGTGTCTTAGCTGAGGATTTTAATTATGCAGATCAAAAATATTGAAAATTTTTTCTTAAGATTATTAATCTGTCTTAAGACTTGCTGGTTTAGATATGTTTAAACATTTGTATTTATTCTTCAGAATGAGATTTGCTTTACTAAATCATATTGGGAAGTTATAAGTTAAATTCTAAATGCTTGTACTTTTGAAAGTTACTTTTTTAAGGGAGTTTTATATTATTGAAATTATTCTTGTAATTTTATCCATTGAAATAGCAAAAACTTTTTTTTTTTATTCTTATTAACTTTCAAGTGATTTTGATTATTCAGAACTTAATGAAATTTCTTCAAACCTTATTTTTTGCATCTTTTAATAAGATATGGGAAGAACTCCATCAGATGCAATTGAAAATAGAGTTTCAAGTCAATCTTTTATTTATTCTTCTTCCTTTTTATCAACTAGTTCATCTAACTCAGAAACTGGTGTTAGTTTCGCTTAAGAATCGCTTTATTTCCTAAAAGCAAGATTTACATCTTAGTAGACTTACTTAAATATTTCCTAAACAAGTGAACTTCTAAACAAAACATTTAATTCTTCACTCTCAGAAATTATCATTTTAGGACAATAAAATTAAATAGGCTATCAGAATTTCTACTCAGTATTTAGAACTATTTATGGAATTTAATTTTGTATCTGAATTTATTTTTCAAGGAGTTTGATATTAGTATAAATCTGAGATGTACTTTCAGTTAATTCTTCTATATTAAATTAGTTTCTGTTTATTTATTTTTATGTTTCTTTTAGCTTCTAATAGATATTTATTATATCTGTGTTCTTTACTATTAAGTTACTTCCTTAAGTTATCATCACATGAATGAAATTGTTATACAGAAACGTGAATCCGTTTGGGTTTGTATATTCTTGAAATATTTAATGATAAAGAACGTTTTCATCTTGATTGCTTATGGCTTGAACAGTCATCATAGCAAAAAGGGGCAATACGAGGGTGTTTTCTTCTGAAAACAAATAAAAACCAAATCTTTAGAGTAATGTAGCAAAGATGCAAAATTTCCAAGTGTTAAACTGAAAGTTTATAGCGATTTATTTTAAATACTAGTACATGGATTATTTTATTGAGCTCTAAGGAAATTATTAATCATATAAAAAGGCCAAAGTCTTGCATAACTTCTTAACACTTGAATACTGAAATTTTCTGAAGATTTATCTATTTCTTTTGATATTTTCCACAGCATAAATTGAAAGATCGAAAACTTCATTTGGATTTGTATCTTATTTTATTTAGTGTTCTGTTTTGTTTAATTCCTTTTTTATGATAGTGTAATCATTTATAAAATGGTGGTTTAATACATTTTCTTTAACTTATTCTATCAAATTCGGTTATTATTGTGGATGTTTTATGGGTTTGTTATCCTTAGTTTAACTTTTTTGGCTTATTTCATTATGCATAACTTCTAAATCAGTATTTTATTAGTCAAGAGAAGAAGCCACATTCATTTAATTGTCCCTTAGATTATTTAGATCTCTATAAATAATTTTGTTCTTAGATGTAAAAGAATTTTAATTATTACTTTTACCATAAGTTTGTGTAGTAGTTTTAGTATTGCTTTCTTTTTAATTTTCCTAAGGAACAGTTTATTTATTTTTTGTTAAATTTCCTTAATTTATTTATTTTTATCTATTACTTTATATTTATATAACTTTTAGTATTTTCTTCTACTTGGAATGATATGATTTTCCTATTTAAGAAACCCAGTTGCAAAAATCCGTAAACTTTATGTTCTTACAGTCTATTTCCAAGAATTTAAAAAATTAGTTTTTGAATTAGCTCTAGTTTACTTACTAAGACTGACATAATTATCTATAAATTTGAATTTATTCGCTTTAACTCTTTGCAAAGTTAAAATCTTGCTAGTGACTTAGATACAAAATTAACAGTAATATTTACTGAATAAGGTGCTAATCAATATCTGGCTATTACTAATCTAACATTTTTTTCCTTTAATCGTAACTTAAAAATTAATAATGTTCTATCTTTTAGTTTAAAACCAGTCATGCACTCTTTTCTTCCTAAAAAGCATCTTTTTTAATGGTTTGATTTATTAATTTAATAGATTGAAAGTTCTTATCTACTAATATTTAATCTGGATTAAGATTTAGTATAATCTCATTATTATTGTATAATTGAAGACTCACAAGAGTAAGCTCAAATAGAAAGTTTTCTATAAGTTGCTATGTTATTTCTTAAGTATTTTTCATTTAAACGGAAAGAGGCAGTAAATTATAATCTAAACAAGTTTCCAGCAACTTTATTTCTTAAATCTCTGTAAGATTAGCTGCTTCACTTCAATAGTCTATTAAAGTTTAATTAGTTAAATAAGCATCGCAAGATTTATTCTAGATGTTCATTATCTTCATTACTGAGTCAGTATCTTTATATTGCATAATTTTATATAATTTCATATTTGAAGATGAGTTTTGAGATTAGATAGCAGTTTCTTGTTCTATTAGTATTAAAATTTCTAGTTACGATTTACCTATAGTTTAGATATTAATCATCTTATAACGTTTAGCTTTCAATCATTTTAATAATTTCTTATCTATATATTTTTCTTCATTTTTGATTGTATATTTGATTAAGTTCTTTATTTATTAATTTCCTTCGTAAGAATTTTAAGCGTCTTTTAGATTCTTTTATGTCAATATATTTTCCATAAAGTTACTTAGATAATCCTCTAATTTTTAAGTTGCTTCTTCTTATATTGATAAAACACTTAGACGTCCTTGTTGTTAGACATTTTCTATAATTCATCCTATCTTTAAAGTTTTATTCTTCTATTAAGATAAAACGAAAGTTTCTAAAATAGAGCAAATGTATTCGATGTTAAATTCTTATGTCCTCTTCAAAAAATTTCTGAGATATCTAAGGAGATTGTTTTAGCTTTGTGGATATTTAGTATCCAAAACTTGTAATTGAAAGTCTACTTTATCAGCTAATAGAGCTTATTTAATTTCCTCATATTATATCTTATTTTTTCCATTCTAAAAGAGAAATAGAAGTAAACAACAGAATTCTTAAATTCCAATGCTTTACTAAGTATTTTAAATCTCAGTTTAAACTTAAGATTAAGAACCAAACTAGTTAAGATCAGTTCCGTTTAAACTAAAGTCAACTATTTTTATTTCTACCTACTCTTAATCTCTAACTAAGAGAAATTTTTATTCTTGGAAATCATTGATTGTAATTTAAGGAAAGTCCTTATTTAATAATCATATAAACTAGGCTAATTAATAAACAGCATTTACGATTATCTCATAGTTAACTTATTCTTTATATATTAACTCAAATCATTTAGGTGAAGTAAAGAAAGGAAGACATTCTACGTTTAAATCCTCATAGAAGATCATGTTTTATGATTCTGCTTTAAAATTTTCTGGATTTAGCAAGAAGGATTATTAACCGTATTTTTCTTTAATTGAATCAAGAATTTTAAGTTCTCTATACAGAGAGTTTCTTGCATTTAAACTATCCTATTCTTTGAACTCTTTTACTATCTTCATCGTGTTTTTATAGTAGGTTTTATAGAGTTTAAAGTGTTTTGTTTCGAATAACTCTTCGAGTATCTCTGGTATTTGATTTAATTATATCTTTTGGGAGTTGCAATAACTTTAACCTTTTAAAGACATCTTTATAATTTAAAAGGCATAATAAGAAATAATTGTTAATAATTAGATTTACTAAATTATAAAATATATGACTTATAAAATTAAAGTTAAAGGATAATTAATTATTATTTGGATTTTTAGTTTTGGTAAGCTCTTATCGTTCTCTTTCTCTGAACGGACTCTTAATGGACATAATGATTATGTTCTTTTGATCAGTTTTCGCAAAAGATCCATCATAGTTAAAGAAAACAAAGCCAACAATTTTAGACTTTAAACCTTTACTAAGGTCGTAAAATATTTCAGATATGCTCTCTTCAAGATATTGGATCTAATAATTGACTTCTTTAAAGTTAAAGGTATAATCAAACATTTTAAAATCTTTTTTCCGTTATATTTTGATTTGAATAGTTTAAATATCTATTTTGGTAAAAGAATTTAGTAAGGCTTTTACTTCATTTCCATAAAGTAAGTAAGAAATAAGAAACGTCATTTCTCTATTCAATATCTACACTCTAATAAACTCAATCTTCTTTTAAGCCCTTGTAGATTCGTTGAGGAAGCTAAATTAGGTAAGTTTCTTCCAAATAATAATATGGGATAAATGTCAAAGAAAAAAAAGAGCTCATCAAATAACATAAGACCTTAACTCCAAAAAATCAAGAAAAATTGTGCAAATAGCAGAAAGTAAAAACCTTCGCCTTTGGAAATTAGTCAGTCAATATTACTTAATTTTCAATAATAATTGCTAACCTCAAGAAAGACAAATATATAATATCAAGAATCTAAAATAGAAGATCTTAGAAAAGCCAGAGGAGAAAGTTCAATATGAAATATTCAGAATTGAGAACTACGAATGCTAGATGCATGCATTTTCCAAATTTCGGAATGAAATAAATGTGTCTCAACTCAGTTGGATAAAATTTGAGAGTAAATAGGAAGTAGAACTATAGCAATTAACACCAAGATTAAAGCAAATTAAAATGAAGCAAAATCAATGGATGTAGAATATAGAAAAACCTTCTGAAGTAGAAATTGATAAAAATAAGAAAAAAAAGCTTTTACTGTTGAAGAGTATGGTATCTTTATTGGAAATTCTAGGAATTCAATAGATAAAACATAATTGGTAGATACAAGAATATAGAGAAAGAAAGGAGAAGAAATTAGTAGGGTCCGAGTATTTTCAAACTGTTTGACTTAATATATTAAATCATGAAAGATGTGGCTATCTTAAGACCAGAAAGTAATGAAAAAAAATATTGAAAAATCTAAATCTCATTCTCGTATAATTGGACATTTAAAATACTTTTATTAAACAGCAGTGAGCATGAGCTTCTGCCTTTCCGAGGGATTGAAAGTCCTTATGAAGAAGAATTTTAACTTATCATATCTTAATTAAATATATATAACTTAATAAATTTTGATTAACTCTTTATATTTAGACTAAAATACAAATTTTTGAATTTTGTTAACTTTTTCTAATATTTTTTTGTTTTATTACCTTAATATTTTGACTTCTCCTTACAGAATTAGAACAGATTTAAAAAGAGTTTCAATTATTATTTATTCTTCATTTTTCTGTTTTTGTATTATCGGATTTCATATAGTTACTGGTCTTGGTTTAGGAAGAAAGTCAAAATTTTATTATTCGTTTTATTCTGTTTCGATTTAATTAAGTTGTTATTATATTTAAGATTATCTTTAATTTTCTACTGTTGGAATTTATTAAGATTAAGAAAATTATTAGTAAAGCAGCTGTGATGGATGAAGAATTGAAGTCTCTGGTTTTTGCTCCTTTATCTATGGAGCCTGTAAAAAACCCTTCTTGAAACCTTCTGCCATATATTATAAATAATCTTTTTAATACCTGTTATATATTTTAATTTAAATTTTTCATAAATTTGTAAACATATCTTTTTAAATATTTCTAGGTAGCTTATAAATTTATAAAGTTTAAGATCAAATCATTTGTAAATGTTTATAGATTTTTATTATATTTAATTAATTTGCTCTTTATGAAATCAATTTTATTAAATCTAATTAAAAAAAATTAAAAAAACAAATTTTTTTCATTCATAAATTCCATAAAAATAAATGATCAAATAAATTCAATATAAATTTACCTTTCAACTAGAAGTTTGAAAATTTTTCAATCTCTGTAAGATTCCCCTTTTTTCAAATAGTATATAGCTTCCATCTAGTAATTCTTTTTTCTTCGTCAGATCTTACCATCGCCCGATGGAAAGAAATTGATCCATTGCTTCAGATCGATCTTTAGATTCCTCTTCTTATTTTCTCTTGCTACAAACATTTCCATCAAGATTGCCTCAATTTTTGCAAATTTTTCATTGATTTCTAATTATTTTGGTTTTAGTTATGTTCGCTTTTTCATTTCTCTGTTTTCATTGGAACATAACTCATTCTTTTGAATATTTTCGGATTTATTTTAATTCACTCTCAGTCTCTGTATAGTTTCTTCTTTTCTCATAAAGTTTTTATCGTCTATTTCTTGCAAAATTTTAAATTTTTTTCAATTGTCGGAACTCTTTCTCTTATTATTTTTGATAAATTCTGCTTCAAAATTTTCCGCCTAAGTGATTGTAATCTTCAGACTGACTCATAATATCTTATTTTTGTTGCATTTAGTCTTCTTCCAATATCCTAACTCTTATTATTAGTGCTAATATCAGGTCTAGTATCTAAGTTGAATTTTACTTTTTTATAGTTTTCTCGCTAAAATCGTTCCAATCTGCTCCAGCGTTAAAATGACTTACTGCTGACTATTAATTTGGTGTTTTTTTTTAATTTCTTCGGGGAGGTTTCTTTATCTCCTTCCTATCTTTATTTTCTCTTTTCAGATAGTGGATCAAAATAATGCCACATCTATGAAAGTTTTTATAATCTGGCTTCTTTACTTTGAATCTTAACTTTCTTGTGTGATTTCTACCCAAAGAGAATTTCACCTTTAAGATTTTAATTTTTATTATTATTCTGAAATAATAATTAAAATTATTAATAAACATTTTCTAATCGATTATTTTAACTTTTTTATAAAGCTTTTTATTCAAATAAAAGTTGTTAAAACATTTGCAATTTTTAAATTTAAGGTCTTATTCAAGCTTAAAAAATTAAATAATGAATTAAAGACTAAATAATTTTAAATTTTTTAGTTTTGCAGAATTTAGCTTATAGAGCTTTTATTTACATATTAAAGCTAAAATACTAAGATAAATGTTTTATTTATTATTCATTTATCTAAATATTAATATAAAAACAAAATGGCACCTAAGAAATAAAAGAATTCATCAACGAAATCTAATAACACTTAACAGAATGTAGCCAATAATCTCTACCTTCTTTAGATAGAGAATTAAGAATTAGTAAATGCGATTAAAGATCTTTATCAACGAACTAATGAATTATTAAACTCTATTGAAATCCTAAAATCGGGAAATTCAACACTAAGATAGGAATTAGCTCTAAACCCGTACTTGCAACAAATTTAGGTAAAATTGTACAGACAGAACAAATATTAAAAGAAATTTCAAACTCAAAAATATGTAAACCAGAACAATCCTAAATACAAAATGACCCAATGGAAATAGAATAGCAACCTGTAACAAAATATATTCCCTATAGGAAAATAATGAAATACTGATATTGCATGCCTTCAGGACATAAATTAATAAATTTCTACAAATTTTAATGAAAATAAAAGAGATTAATATAAAATAAATGGTAATATATTTTTAAGAATATGCCACTCAAGCGAAGGTTTATTCTTTCGGAAAAAAATATTCAAGGTAAAAAAAACTTCAAATATACAGCATGCAATTAACGAATTTATTAAGAAATGAATTGTTTGAAACTCTCAAAAAAAAATTAAAAATCCTCAGGACTTATGATAAACAAGATCCAAGCAAATATAAAGTTTCTTTTATTTAACATTAAACTCTTGATTTGTGATTAACCAAATAAAGGCGAAAAAACATAAATTAACTATTATTATTATATATGCAAATTTAGTTGTTATAAAGGGCGTTTGATTATATTTTAAAGTAGAGATTATTATTTTCTTCGCTTATGAACTAATATATTGATTATTATTTTTAAAAATAATAAAGCACTTAAAAATAATGTAAATAAGGTTCCTTAAACAAGTAATGCTGCTTACTTAATAAAATATATTAAATTAAAAATAAATGTTAAAAATCTAAATTAATAGATTTTACTTATATTAATTAAATTATATTATTTTAGATAAATAAATAAGATTAGAGAGCGCGTATCACGTCAATACGTGCAACTCTTTAATAAAGATTTTTAAAGTAAAAAAATTATTTTCTCAAGTCTTCCACAGTGCTAGGATCCTTTGTAAGTCTCGTCTTCTTTGGGGTGTGATCGGAATGCTCCCTTAGAGATCTCAGTATCTGGCATCTTTCATCAATAATGTTACTTGATGCCTCTTTGGTCTTTGTCTTCTCTCTTGGCTCCTACAAAAATCCTTGTTTGGTTCTTCGCCCAGGGGTCCTTCATGGTACCAGATCTTAAGTCAATGTTGTTTGGAGGATTACTCCTCCCTATTTATATATATAATAACAATATAAATTATAAAATCCCTATTATAAAAGTTAAAATTTCAGATATATCTCACTAAGTTATCAAAACTTGCTTTAATTATTATATAAAGATATAGTAATAATTTATTTATGCTGCTACTTATGAAAAATTTTAATATTATGATAAAATTAAGCTTTAGTAAAGAATAATATCAAATAGATAAATAATTCTATCATATTCTTAAATATTTATCCATTGTCTTAATATTTTTTATTTTAATAAACGTTTTATATTCAAATCTCTTTAGGTTAATATCATTTATATATAACTTTTTATTTTCAATTTTAAATAGACAATCTATGTTCTTCTATCCCTTAAACTTAATTATTTTTCTATAATATAACATAATTTATTAAAGTGGCGTCATCTTTATTTAATTTGCCACTAATCAAAATGTTTAAAGTTTAAAATTGTCTTAAGTGCAATTCCATTTCCAATCTTCTTCTAAGTCTTCTTCTTAGAATACATATCTTGCAGTACTCCGTTCACCCTTTTTAATGAAAGTTATCTTGCTTCAATCGAGTTCGATTCCAATCATATTCAAATTTCTTCTTTTATAAGCAAATGCGATGTCCTTCAAGAATTCAATTCCTATGTACATCTTTTTTCTGT
Source organism: Loxodes magnus (assembly GCA_946699065.1). NCBI lineage: Eukaryota > Ciliophora > Karyorelictea > Loxodida > Loxodidae > Loxodes > Loxodes magnus. The sequence goes on from CAMPDV010000016.1 coordinate 1,002,449, forward strand.
ATAAAAAACCTTCTGGAGTGCAGTATAGATTAATTATGGATCTCTACAAGTTAAATCTTTCAAATTTTTATTTTTATTAGGATTTTCAGCAATATCTTAAAATATTACCATATTTTTGCAATACCAACATTACTTAAGATTCTTTACTATCGGAATTTTTGCTGGCTGAGAATTTGTCTCCACATACATGGAGTCATTTGTTGTTGTATTTTTTAGAAATAAGTTTTCAGTCAATTCCGCTAATTGATTGAATTTTACTTCCATTTGTTCAACTCAGATTGATTGGTTGAAAATTTTAATTTTTAGCATTTATATGTTAGACATTAGGAATGTGATTTTTCCTCCTAGCTCTTATACGTTTATTAAAAGTTTAAAATTCTTCTATTGCATAATTTTGAGTTCTTAGAGTATTTTTTGCTAATCGTAATTTGATTGGGATGGATCCTGTTTAGAAGAGACTTTTTGCAAGAAAGTATGGATTTTTTATAATAAAAATATTTATTTCAGATAATTAAATTTTGATTAATGTGCTTAAAATCGCAGAATATAAAAGATCATAATATTATTTTAAAACTTTCAGATTTTATTTTTCTTTTGTAAAGATTTATTCAAACTCCTTAAAATAAAAATAAGAACAATTATAAATTATAAATAGATTTAATTCAATTTTATCTTATTAATAGATTATAAAAATAATAAACTAGATTTATAGTTTAATATAGCTTTTTTAAATAAATTTTTAAAGTTATTATCCTTTAAATAATAGATTAATAATTCTAGATTTAAAGCATGATCAATATTTATTTTTATAATCAAGTATTTTCTATTATTCAAAGAATATGCTAATTATATCCTTTATTGATAAAATTGCCTTTCACTTAAAAATACACTTAATTTTTTATAGTTTAACTAGAAAATAGAGCAGAATCTGTAAAATTATTTTAAAAAAGAGATAAATAATTAGATATTTTTAATCTTTATTATTTAAATTATAAAACATAATTTTTAAACTATTTTTAGCACAAATAAGGCAAAAATAAATTTATAATCAAATATATCGTATGAGTAGATATAGCTTACATTTCCTTAACTGATTTTAAATTTATTTTTATTATTTTATTATTTTATTATTTTAAGAATTCATAACTTTACTTTTAATTAAATAAATTAAGAATAAAATTAAAGTAAAATTTTAAATTGATAACTAATTTATAGAAGTATCTGGGAGATAAAAATGTATAATATTATAAATTATAAGCTATAATTCAAACTTTAATTCTTACTAACAAAAAGCTAATTGTATCTTATGTTAAATTTTAGATTTATTGATTCTAAAATACCTCTTGTTATATTAAGTACCTTTTTTATTGATAATAATAACCTTTAATTTTTCAGTATAAAATAGACTATTAATGCATGCCTCAATGAGTTGTATTTATTATATCTCATTTTATACATTAAAAATCACAGAATAAATGTTTTCTCTAATTTTAACTAATGATATTCTATAAAGGAATATCTCTTGTTTAAGATTAATAATCTCTAATATGCCTAAAATGGTTATGTTAAAATGTTAAAATGCTAATATCATAATTTCTTAATTTTCTATATAAAATCACTGCTAATATGCTCCAATTAATAAATTTTTTATTATTTAATTTTTATATAAAAAATAGAAATTTTATCCATAAATCATACAAATAATAAAATAAAAAATTTGTATATTATTTAAAGATATGTTGCCTTAAATAGATTATAAGCTCTGATATATCTCTAAAACTTTATTAAAATACTATTTATTATAAATTCTATCTTCATTTTCAATTAAATTCCATAATTTTAGTATGAGAAATGATCTAATAATGAGATATGCTTTTAATCAAATTTCTTAAATTTAGGATTTTAAATTCACAAAAATGTTTTTCTTTAGATAAATTGTATTATTTTAGATTTTGTTCAGTGAAGAAACACACAATAAACGCTTTATAAACATTTTTAATTTTTAAAATAAAAAATCATACAAATCTATTTTGATTTTCAATAGAAACTTAGCAGTACTTTAATAAATAAATTACTACTATATATAAAGCTTTTTCTAAATTTAGAACCTTAACTATCTTAATTCTACAAAATTCATTTACATTTTGAATGCCCTTTATAGGAAAATTTATATTCATAACATAAAGAATATTATTATTAGATTATACATGCTCTTAACCCTTATTTTAAGAAAATTCTTATAATTCCTTAGCTTAATACGGATTTTAGAAAAAGTTGATTGAAAATGTAGCATTAATAAATAAATTCACTTATATTTTAATAGCAAATCATCTTCCTATAAGTTTAAATTGCTAAGATAATAAACTAGCTTTTTAATTATTTTTGCAAATTTATTAAAGAGAATTAGCAAAATTAGGAAATACTCACTTACTTACATATCTAAATTACCTTATTACATTTTCTTTAGAACAATTAAATTAAAATCAATTGAACATCCAACTAATATTAATTAGCTTAATATTTAAATAAGAGTAAAATTAAATTAGGTATTTTATCAGTGTTCAAACACTTTTATTTTAAATCAAAAATTTTCTTTATAAATGTATAAAGTAATTATAAGTTTCTCATCATTATCATTATTATTAATTAACTTTGAAGTTTATTGATTTATATTCTTATATTCTAACAATCTTCTATTTATTAAGTATTTGAAATACAAAAACTAAGGCTAGTATAAAGCTTTAAATTAATTTTATAATTATTTAAAGAAGTTATTTTAAAAAGTCTATAACTTTAAGTTTTACTATTAGATATCTTTTAATAATTAATAATCTTAAATTAATGTAACTAAGTGCTATTTATTTTAAATAATCAATTATAATTCCATTTGTAGCTTTAAGATCATAATACACATCTATTTTATTATTCTTCATCTTAATCTAATTTTTCATTCATATGCAGAAATTAAGAAAGAATTAAAGACTTTTATATTAAACAAATTACGTGCTTTTTCAGACTACCAAAGAAAATAATAAGTTGATAGCTGTATTAATTAAAATTGATAAATACTAACTAAAGTATTAAATGTTTTTTAAATAGTTTATTATATATTCATTTTAGTCAAAACTTAAATAAACTCTAGTCTTTAGTTAATTTTCTATTTTTCTCCTTATAGCTTTCCAATAGTTTAAAGTATAGCATTTTCTGTTGCTAAAGTGATGTAAAACCTTAGAGTTATTGTATTTGCTTTTATGTTTAAAACTTAATTGCTATGCTAAATGTCTAGCCTAGTTAATTATCTTACATTTTAGTCTGTTAACTTTAATATTTTAAATTTAAGCAATTTCTTAATTTAGATGGATACCTGCTGCTTAAATACTGTATAGCACTACCTATAATGATATGTATATTTGTAATAAATGAAAATCATACTAAAAAGTTAAATATAATGATATAGATTGAATGAATATATTGAGAGATTGATAAATAATCTGATTTGATATTCTTTTATTATAATAATCTTTACATTAATCCTTTTCAATTAATTTAGAAATATTAATCATTTATCAAATTAAATTATCCTATTCAATTTATATTCTAGCTTTAAACATAAATAATACAATTAGATATCATCTTTAATGTTGCTAGAGTCTATCTATTAACTTCCTCAAGCATTATGCTATATTCATTATACTCTATCAATGGTATACTTCTAAAATATCAAAACTTAATAGAAAATATTTTAATTTATTCTTAATAATTAATTCCCCATTAAAGTGATGGCTAATATATTTCCTATGCTTATTTACTGTCTTTACCTAAAACTTTTATATTTACATTCCTTTTATTCTTTTCTCACCTAATCAAGTAATCTATTCTAAGTCTAATGTAATAACTTCTAAGTATATTGAACTAATATTTCTTTAATTATTGGTTAAGCTTTTAATGGATTAATGTTCTTACTTTGTTAATAGTTGAAATTAATTGCTATCAACTAATATAATGAAAGATATTCCCTCTATTAGTTTAAATATTTTTTAATTAGTGAAGTTATAAAGATAAATGGTTTAGTACATTGAGTATATTTAATAAAGCATAGATAATTAGTTTTAGAAGAAGAGGTTGGTAAAGTAAGAATATGAGAGAATCTATTAAAGTAATTCCTGTACTTATAATAACATAGAAATAAATCTATATCAGCATTGCTTAATAATGATTATAAAAATAATTAAGATAATAAGATATTGCTACTTTTAAAAATAAATAGAAGATATTTTCATTCATTTTATACATGAGAGAGTTATTAACATTTCCAGCTTATATCATTAGCAACAATATAAGTAAGCAAATAAACTTCAATTTCAAATTACATTCATTTAGCTAATCATTTATTAGAGCAAAAGGTAAAAATTATAAAAGTGCTATTACCAACTAAATGCAATTTTTATATTTAAGAAGTAGAATGCTTCATATAATTAAATATAAAAGACTAAAATGAAGGTAAATACCTTCTAATATAAATAGAAAAATCTACTAACTTATTAATAATAAAACAGTAAAAGATTAATTTATAAGAAAAAGCAAGATTAAATAGAGAAAGTATGCATTTTATTAAATAAAAGATAAAATTACTATTATAGGCACAACTATAAATATATCCTTAGCTATTATATTATTTTATATTCTTAGAATTTTATAACAATCTCCTAGTATTGACTTAGATGCTTACAATATATTAGTATTTAGTTAGAATTAATTGCATAGAAGCATAGAGTACAACTAATAAGAGTCACTATTATTTTAGAATAATGTGAGAAATGAAATAGCATTAATTAAACCTTTAGCATAAAGGCAATCTAAACTAAGTTTAATAATAATTTATTTCTATATAAGTAGAATTTGATGAGCAGCTTGATTTGAATTAATTACAGTTGAATATATATTTGATAATATCTGGTATTTGATCTCTTATTAATGAATCTATACAAATGGATTTAAAGATGTTTAAATTAAAAAGATAGCCTTTATTTAATCTAAGTATTTATATTCCTCTTGTAATTATTTTAAATTATTGATTTTAATCTTTATTTTGTATTTAAAACTAGAGCTTGAATTAGTTATCAAATTAGATTGAATTTAATAATATCTTTTTCTGTTTTATATTTACTCATTTAAAGTTTATTATTTAAGAAAAAAGTTGCTTTGAAGCAGACTTTTTATTATCTTTGTTGATGCAATTAAAGCAAAAGTATTGAATAGCTTTTAGAAGGTTTAGAGTAAAATTGTATTAATAGTTGATATGACTAAATAGATTGGTTAGACTATTAATGATAATAGTTGGTTAAAGCAATTTAAATAAATAATTTAAATATTTTAATAGTTTAGTAATGATTGCTAGATTTATATCTCAATGCAAGTATAAATCTTTAATTTAAATTAAACATAAACCTTTTAATTTGCATAATGAAGCATACTAACAGTAGATAACTTTGACTCAATGAAGTATAATTATTTTAATTTATAGAAGTATGCTATATTTAAATGGGTTAAGATGAGTGAATTTCTTATAATTTAAGCCTTTTAAACTAGTCATTATTTCATAAATAATAACTAAGTATTTACATTATTAAAGGTAGAAATGCTTTCAGATAGTAGCAATAAATAAATATAATAATAAACAAATAATAATTGTCTAAAGCTTTATTAACTTTAGTTGCATTAAATAAAGATATTTATAAGTTAAATATTCATTTGCTTCAGTTATTACATCTAATCATGTTTACTTTAATCTACTAGCTTAAAGCTATTTTTACTTTCTATTCAATAAAGATAAAATATTCATTTCCTTTTATTGGTCTATTACAAGTTATTAGTGCTTTAGCTTTACTTATTAATATAGTTAAGATCTAACTTTAGCTAAGGCTTATATAAGAGCTTTATTCGTTTAGTGTCACTTAGTAAAGCTTGAATTTAATTATCTTCCTAAATTTGATAAAGTGATTATTATATAATAAATGAATCCTAATGATTTCTGATAAATAGTAACTAAATGGTATTGTTTTTCGAAAGTTTTAAATTAGCTTAAATAATTGGTATATGAATCATTAAATTAAATATAATCATTTACTTAGAACCTTGTTTTGATTAGACAGATCTATATTAGTTATACTTTATAATATAAAAGTAGATTAGATATTTAAGTATATATCTTAAATAAATATACATAGCTCTTAATTAAACTAAAGAGCAATGCTATTAAAATTTTAATTTAGTTCAACTCTTTTAAATCAGTCTTTAGTATCATTTATGCCAGTCTTTTTTTAATTGGAGCCATTTATTATCTACTTATAAAAAATTATAAGAAGATGAGTCATTTATCTTAATTACCTAATTTCATAAGGAACAACATTTAAAACTTTAATCCCTTTTATATCTCTAAGTATTAATAATCAAATTAATTATTAAGGGATATGTTTCACTTTAAATCAATCAATTCATATAAAAATATATCTAACCTACTTATTAAGATAAGACACTTTAGCTTCATTTATTTTAAATTGCTTTATAATTTAAAATACAATAATTCTATCGTAATCAAACAAGCTTAATAAAGCTAAATCTAATTCTATTTTTTAACAAAAACTTATTTAATTTATTATGAAATTTAAAATATTCAACATTTCCTTAAAGTTATTTTATTAAGTAGCTTAAGTCTTTAGATAGATCGCGTATTTGTCCAAATATGGTCTAAATTTTCTTGTGAGCTCTTCCAATAAATTTATTTCTTTCACTTCGGTGCTTTCCCTCTTAATATATTTGAAAACATTATTCACATCATAGAATGATAAAATTTTGTTACTTACTTGAGGCTTTTAATTTTAAAGATCGAATTTTTAGAAAATTTTATCTTAAGATTTCTAATCTGTACTAATATTCTTTTGCCTTGAACTGACTGAACTTTTATAGCTGTTTTATAAAATGAGATTTACTTTACTAAATCTTATTGGGTAGTTATATGTCAAATTCTAAATGCTTGTACTTTTGAAATTTACTATTTTAAGCGAATTTTATAATATTGAAATAATTTCTGTTATTTTATCCGTTGAAATAGCAAACACTATTTTATCTTCTTATTTATTCTCCACTTTCTAATTTTCTTCTTTTTTTCTTTCTTCTGGTATACTTTCTTATGATTAACTTTCTTGAGATTTTGATTATTCAGAACTTTATGAAATTTCTTCGAACCATATTTTTTGTATCTTTTAATAAGATATGGGAAGAACTCCATCAGATGCCATTGAAAATAGTGTTTCAAGTCAATCTTTTATTCATTTTTCTTCATTTTTATCAACTAGTTCATCTAACTCAGAAACTGGTGTTAGTTTAGCTTAAGAATCGCTTTATTTCCTAAAAGCAAGATTTACATCTTAGTAGACTTACTTAAATATTTCCTAAACAAGTGAACTTCTAAACAAAACATTTAATTCTTCACTCTCAGAAATTATCATTTTAGGACAATAAAATTAAATAGGCTATCAGAATTTCTACTCAGAATTTAGAACTATTTATGGAATTTAATTTTGTATCTGAATATATTTTTCAAGGAGTTTGATGTTAGTATAAATCTGAGATGTACTTTCAGTTAATTCTTCTATATTAAATTAGTTTCTTTTTATTTATTTTTATGTTTCTTTTAGCTTCTAATAGATATTTATTATATCTGTGTTCTTTACTATTAAGTTACTTCCTTAAGTTATCATCACATGAATGAAATTGTTATACAGAAACGTGAATCCATTTGCGTTTGTATATTCTTGAAATATTTAATGATAAAGAACGTTTTCATCTTGATTGCTTAGAATCTGAACAGTCATCATAGCACAAAGTGGTAATACGAGGGTGTTTTCCTCTGAAAACAAATAAAAACCAAATCTTTAGAGTAATATAGCAAAGATGCAAAATCTCCAAGTGTTAAACTGAAAGTTTATAGCGATTTATTTTAAATACTAGTACATGGATTATTTTATTGAGCTCTTAGGAAATTATTAATCATATAAAAAACCCAAAGTCTTGCATAACTTCTTAACACTTGAATACTGAAATTTTCTGAAGATTTATCTATTTCTTTTGATATTTTCCACAGCATAAGTTAATAGATCGAAAGCTTCATGAAATGTTTCATCTTATTTAAATTTATGTTCTGTTTTGTTTAATTCCTTTTTTATGATAGTGTAATCATTTATAAAATGGTGGTTTAATACATTTTCTTTAACTTATTCTATCAAATTCAGTTATTGCTGTGGATATTATATAGGCTTGTTATCCTTAGTTTAACTTTTTTGGTTTATTTCATTATGCATAACTTCTAAATCAGTATTTTATTAGTAAATAGAAGAAGCCACATTCATTTAATTGTCCCTTAGATTATTTAGATCTCTATAAATAATATTGTTCTTAGATGTAAAAGAATTTTAATTATTAGTTTTACCATAAGTTTGTGTAGTAGTTTTAGTATTGCTTTCTTTTTAATTTTCCTAAGGAACAGTTTATTTATTTTTTGTTAAATTTCCTTAATTTATTTATTTTTATCTATTACTTTATATTTATATAACTTTTAGTATTTTCTTCTACTTGGAATGATATGATTTTCCTATTTAAGAAACCCAGTTGCAAAAATCCGTAAACTTTACGTTCTTACAGTCTATTTCCAAGAATTTAAAAAATTAGTTTTTGAATTAGCTCTAGTTTACTTACTAAGACTGACATAATTATCTATAAATTTGAATTTATTCGCTTTAACTCCTAGCAAAGTTAAAATCTTGCTAGTGACTTAGATACAAAGTTAACAGTAATATTTACTGAATAAGGTGCTAATCAACATCTGGATTCTACTATTCTAGCATTTTTTTCCTTTAATCGTAACTTAAAAATTACAAATTTTCTATCTTTTAGTTCAAAATAAGTCATGCACTCTTTTCTTCCTAAAAAGCATATTTTTTAATGGTTTGATTTATTAATCTAATAGACTGAAAGTTCTTATCTACTAATATTTAATCTGGATTAAGATTTAGTATAATCTCATTATTATTGTATAATTGAAGACTCACAAGAGTAAGCTCAAATAGAAAGTTTTCTATAAGTTGCTATGTTATTTCTTAAGTATTTTTTATTTAAATGGAAAGAGGCAGTAAATTATAATCTAAACAAGTTTCCAACAACTTGATTTCTTAAATCTCTGTAAGTTAAGTAGCATCACTTCAATAGTCTATTAAAGTTTAATTAGTTAAATAAGCATCACTAGATTTATTCTAGATCTTCATTACTGAGTCAGTATCTTTATACTGTATAATTTTGTAAAATTTCATATTTGAAGATGAGTTTTGAGATTAGATAGCAGTTTCTTGTTCTATTATTATTAAAATTTCTAGTTATAATTTACCTATAGTTTAGATATTAATCATCTTATAACGTTTAGCTTTCAATCATTTTAATAATTTCTTATCTATATATTTTTCTTCAGCTTTGATTGTATATTTGATTAAGTTCTTTATCTACTCATTTCCTTCGTAAGAATTTTAAGCATCTTTTAGATTCTTTTATGTCATTATATTTCCCATAAAGTCACTTAGACAATCCTCTAATTTTTAAGTTGTTTCTTCTTATATTGATAAAACACTTAGACGTTCTTATTGTTATGTTTTTTCTAGAATTCATTCTAGTTTTAAAGTTTTATTCTACTAATAAACGAAAGTTTCTAAAATAGAGCAAATGTATTCGATGTTAAATTCTTATGTCCTCTTCAAAGAATTTCTGAGATATCTAAGGAGATTGTTTTAGCTTTGTGAATCTTTAGTATCCAAAACTTGTAATTGAAAGTCTACTTTATCAGCTAATAGAGCTTATTTAATTTCTTCATATTATATCTTATTTTCTCCATTCTAAAAAAGAAACATAATCAAACAGCATAATTCTTAAACTCCAATATTTAACTAGGTTTTTTAAATCTAAGCTAAAACTTAAGATTAAGAACCAAATTTGTTAAGATCAGTTCCGTTTAAACTAAAGTCAACTATTTTTATTTCTACCTACTCTTAATCTCTAACTAAGAGAAATTTTTATTCTTGGAAATCATTGATTGTAATCTAAGGAAAGTCCTTATTTAATAGTCTTATAAACTAGGCTAATTAATAAACAGCATTTACGATTATCTCATAGTTATCTTTTTCTTTATATATTAACTCAAATCATTTAGGCGAATTAAAGAAAGGAAGACATTCTATGTTTAAATCCTCATAGATGATCATTCATTTTTAATCTTCTGAATAGCATTCTGGTTGTAGCAAGAAGGATTATTAACCGTATTTTTCTTTAATTGAATCAAGAATTTTAAGTTCTCTATACAGAGAGTTTCTTGCATTTAAACTATCGTATTCTTTGAACTCTTTTACTATCTTCATCGTGTTTTTATAGTAGGTTTTATAGAGTTTAAAGTGTTTTGTTTAGAATAACTCTTCGAGTATCTCTGGTATTTGATTTAATTATATCTTTTGGGAGTTGCAATAACTTTAACCTTTTAAAGACATCTTTATAATTTAAAAGGCATAATAAGAAATAATTGTTAATAATTAGATTTACTAAATTATAAAATATATGACTTATAAAATTAAAGTTAAAGGATAATTAATTATTATTTGGATTTTTAGTTTTGGTAAGCTCTTATCGTTCTCTTTCTCTGAACGGACTCTTAATGGACATAATGATTATGTTCCTTGATCAGTTTTCGCAAAAGATCCATCATAGTTAAAGAAAACAAAGCCAACAATTTTAGACTTTAAACCTTTACTAAGGTCGTAAAATATTTCAGATATGCTCTCTTCAAGATATTGGATCTAATAATTGACTTCTTTAAAGTTAAAGGTATAATCAAACATTTTAAAATCTTTTTTCCGTTATATTTTGATTTGAATAGTTTAAATATCTATTTTGGTAAAAGAATTTAGTAAGGCTTTTACTTCATTTCCATAAAGTAAGTAAGAAATAAGAAACGTCATTCTCATGTCAGAAACTACACTCTAATAGACTCAAATTTCTCCTAAAGTCATTGTAAATTCTTTTAAGTTAAATTAGGTAAGTTTCTTACGAATAACAGGAAAATGATTAATATCAAAGAAAAAGAACTCATCAAATAACATAAGACCTTAACTCCAAAAAATCAAGAAAAATTGTGAAAATGGCAGGAAATTATTGAGCAGCATAAAATGCAAGCTTTCAACTTTGAAAATTGGTTAGTTGATATTGTTTAACTTGCTCACATGATTGTGAACCTCAAAAGAAATATATAAGAGACGAGAATCTTAAATAAATGATCTTAGAAAACTAGAGGAGTAAGCTGAATATGATGTTTTCAAAAGTGAGAACTACGAAAGAAAAATGATTGTATTTTTCAAAATTCATATGAACAAATTGCCAATCTGATTGAGTACGGAAGAAAATAGGAAGACAACTACAGTTATTAGCCCCAAGACTAAATCAAATAAGCATTGAAATGAAGCCAATTAATTTGGAATCAAAGAACAACCTTAGAAATAGAAAATTATATAGATTAAGAAGAAATGCTCCCTTTGTATGAATTTACAACTTGTATAAAACTAGTGAAATCAAGAAAGATAGAGAAAAAATTGGTAGAAACCAGATAGATTGATAATTTTGAAGCCCGAGTGACTTAAATATATTAAATCAAGAAAAATGAGACATATCTAGACCAACAAGTAATGGAAGGAAAACCTAGAGTAGCTTAGTCCTTACTCTCGTAAAATTGGAGATTTCAAAAATTTTTATTAAGCAACAGGAAACATGAGTTGCTTTCTTCCGAAAAGAGTTGAAAGTTTTTATAATGGAGAATTTTAGATTATCATATCTTATTTAGAATATCAATAATTTATCAAATGATAATTAAATATTTATATTTGGAATAGAATATAGATTTTTATAAATGTTTTTAAATTTTTTATTTATTTAAATTTGATATCTTCATGAATGAATAAATAAATTAATGAATTAATTCATTCATTTACGTGGTTTCACCATTGAAAGGTTGATCACAAATTTTCATGAATTTAGTTAAAAAAAAACTAAAAGTGCTCTATTAACGATTATTATTTCTTGGGACGCAATCTCAAGATACTGCAATTTCCAAATGGGAACATCTTGTAAATTCTAAATTCTTGAATCTTTATTAAATAATCATATTCTTAGAAATTAGATACCAGAATAGTAAATCAAAAATAATAGAGTTCCTCAATATATTTTCTCCTACTTCTTGAATCTACCACCTTGTTAGTTAACATGGAAAGGAAGAGATAAGATCTAAAGCCAGGAGTTTTTGACTAAGAGTCCACCATCAGTCGAAACTTCTCTCTAGCGGTACCCCGAATAAGTTAGGCATCTCCCATAAGGGCCCATCCACCTTTATCCGTGGCATCATCCAGATTGAAAGCCCTACCGACAGTGGTCGTCATCCATGATTCATATATAATATGTTCATAATATTTTCATAATTTTTTTAAATTTTCAGCAAATTTAAAAAATTTAAAATCTTAAGTTCAACATTATTGCAAATTTTATAAAGTTTTTTTAATTTCATTCAGATAATTAGTTATTTTTGTAAATCCTTTTCATTATATCTAATAAATATTTCAGCAAAAATTTATAAAAAGCCATTGTTTATTCGTTCATAAATTATATAAAGATAATTTAAAATTTAATATAACTATTTTTTATAGGTTGTTTTAATAATAATCTTAAAAGTTAAAGTTTACCTTTTCCTGGACTTTCATCGAGGTACCTGCCACATTTTTTTAGACGTGGATGAATACCTAAATCTTTTTTCATCTAGTAGGCTTCCATTAATAATTTTCTTTAGTTCTTGATTAAGTTTTCTATTTCTAAACTTCATTCCAAATTATTTAAGGGTTTATTCATCATCCTTCATGTATTAGTTGCTCTCTTATCTTTAGTTATTCTCAAGCTCAGCATTGTCGTAATTTATGGCAAGTTGAGAGGCAGTAGTAGTTTTTGGACTATTTTTTGGATTTATTTCTAAAACAATTTTTTCAAATTTCTCTATTTTCTTTTGTATATTTATGTCCTTTAATCTTCTTATTGTTTTTCTTAGTTAATAGATTTAGTTTAGTCTTTTTCTATAATAATAATTTGCAAGTGACTAACTATCGATTGTGATTGTTCATAAAGATATTGTTCTATTATTAAGTTATTTCAGATTAACTGACGATGAAAGAATAAAGTATAATGGATAAAATTAAGTTTATAATCTAAGAAGAGAACTTCATAGCTAGGATTTCGCTAGTCCGCCATACTTATCTCCCCCAAAATCCATTTTTCCTTCTGCTTTTTACTTTAATTGCTATTATATTCTTATATTCTTGAGTTATAAAATTTCTTCTCATAAGTTAGTCATTTCCTTGCTGGTCAAAAGAAGAAAAGTTCGTCTAATATTTATTTCTTATTGTTCTTTCAATTTCAATTTTCTTTCAGTATTTTTTCAGCAATAGTTCATCTAACATTTATAGTACTGAATCTTTCTAGATAGAAATTTATCTTATATACATCTTATTATTATATTAAATTTTAAATAGGGTGGAAGACTTTCCTTCGGATGCTGCTTGGAGGCCCAGCAAGGCAACTAAAAAATGAGCGCGGACGGAGGATAAATTGGAGAAAGAGAACCCAATAGCAAGAGAAAGAAGATGTGACAAGTTGGAGAACTCTGAATGCCAGGAGGAAACCTTCTTCATCATAGGTCGGGGAATTGTACCCATAATCGCATATTGCATCCTATGCTTTGAAAGGAAAAATTAGAGGGACGTACTGCAGGAAGAGAAAACAAGGATAGAGAGACCAATAAATGTTATTTTTCGACATTAAATAAAATTAAAGAGCTGCGCACCAACGAGAGTGCTACGCGCTCTATAATAAAATTTATTTATTATTATTATTCAGATTAAATTTCGATTGGAATACTTGATTACTTGTTTTATGATTTTTAAATTACTGCTAGTTATTATTCTTACTTTTTTTAATTTGTTTTGTTTGCAGTTAAAATAAAGGAAATTGGACTAATGCATTTGAGGACCTTTTTAAATTATTTACCAATCTATTCTAATTTAATTACTATTTACGATTAAATTTTATTGAGTGTTACTTCTTTAGATTGAATTATAGGCCTAGTTACTCAATCAATTTTTCTAGCTTGATTTCTAGTTTTTTCTATTCTTTATCTTAATTCACACTAAATATTAGTTATTCATTGCTACATTGATTATGCTCAAGCTTTCTGAGATTATCTTAATCATACTAAAGCATTATTCTGATAGGCTAGATTATTCTTCTTGCTTTTAATAAATGAGCCAAGAAATTACTATTTCTTAGGTGACATTTATTTTTATGAATAATCTGATATATGAGAAAGATAAACAATTTAATCTTTTAAAAGAAAATTAGAAACCTAAATTTAATTTCCTCCAGCTAAACGCAGGGTTTTAGAGAAAAAGGCAAAAGAGATCGAACCTTAATACCTACTGATAATTTAGGATAATATTAAATTAATCTTAATAATAATAATTCAATTCAATTCAATTTAAATGTTCTGCAGTAGCTTCAAGCCGCCGCATAAAATAAAAGTTTTTCAATCTTGGTGGTTTTTCTTCTTGATTCTCTCTTGTCCCAATTCTCATCTTCTCTATTCTTGAAGTTCCTGATTGTTTTTATTTTTTCTTGTATATTTGTCCGTCTTTATTGCAATACAGTTTCTTCCTTTCCTTTTCTTCTTTAATTCAGTATTCTTTCTTGAATTTCTAGAATTTCTAGAATTTCTAGAATTTCTTACATCTTCTGTACAGATGATTCTGGCTTTTACAAAAGTAACATTTCTTCTTTATCTTTCTAGCCAGCTCCATCTTGATTACCTGCTCTTCTTCTATTTCCATTTTGTCGATCTTAGGAATTTCTTGTCTCTAACTTAATATTATTTCCTTATTCTAATCTTGTATCGTTTTTATTGAGGCGCTCATCTGTTTCAACTCTTCCTACTGATACTTCCAGAGAGTGTCAAGCTCCCTTTCCCAATTTGCCATTCGAAGCTCTCTTGAGTCCTGTTGCTCAATTAAATCCATTAGCTTCGTATTTTCCTTCTTGAGCTTCTTAACCTCTTCCTATAGGTTTATGACTACCTTAATTAATTGTTCTATGCTCAACTACCCGGATGGATAGACTTCCGACACCTCCTAATGTAGAGCCGACTTAGGCTGCTTCCTTGGCTTTTCCTGGGTTGACGGAGTGAGTTCATGGCTTGTCCTAGCAATTGGATATTCTTCCCTGGGTAAGGAAGATTAATATTACTTCACCGGAGTTTAGTCTTATTAAGAAGATGATTAGGGTTAAGTGTAAGACGACTGATTAAGAGTGGCTTCTGGTTTCCTCTCCTATTTCTTGAAGGTGGTGTAGAAACCTTTCTTTAAGCCTTCCATTTTATATATTCCTTAATAATAATAATTAAAAGCAATAGAAATTATGTAATAAAGAAGCTTAAATAGAAAATTACACTTTAACTTAAAATTAAGCAAGTCTAATTTACTAACTTCAGTATCTAGACTTCGAACAGTGAAATACTAAATTAATTTACTTAAACTGAAGCAAGTTCTGATACTAATTTCTTGTCTATAACCGATGGTACTTAGAAATAGCTTGATCTTTCTTTATAAGAATTATAAAATCTTAAATAATCTGATTTTAAATAGTAAGAAGCATATAAGATACTGAACATTTAATATACTAATTTATCAAAGATTATGAATGAAAACTCTATGCCTTTGTAAGAATTTCATAACTTCTGAAATAAAAGTAAGAATTTAGACCTAATCAATTTTGATCCTTCAAATATTTTATCTACTCAGACAGTTTTAATTAATTAATTATATAATAGGTAATAAACTAACTTCATGGATACCTCAGAATTTATTACTAAATGTATATGCATCCACAAAGAAAGAACCTTAATAATTAAATCCTTTTTACAAGGGATTAAGACAATTTATATACATGACAAATAGTTAAGAATTATAGACACCAATTCTGGGTTATTTTAATGTGCATATTCCTCAATTCAAATCCATTAATCAAATCTATCAGGATAGCGATTATTGGAAATAATGAGAGAGTTCAAGGTCGAATGTAAAGATCCAATTCAAGGATCAATTTATATCACAACGTAAGGAAAAAGAAGATTCAAAATCGACTAACTTCATACTGATCAAATACGTTAACTAGTTACATAATCAGCAGAAAATTTAATCAAAAAAGATTGATAGAAGACCAATAACCAGGTTAGCTTATAATAATTACTATTGAGAAAGATAAATAAAGCGTAAAATAAAAAAAACTATTTTATCAAATATTAAAAGATAGATAGCATAACATAATTTATTAAAGTGACTTCACCTTTATTTGATTAATCACAAAATTAAAGTTTGTATAATTTTCTTCTTATCAATATCTTTTTCAGAGTAACTTGTATTATTTCTCTCTTTCTCCTGTTTCCACTGAGATTTCCCTTCATAAATTTTCCTATATCAAATTCGTATTGTCTTTTGTTCCATTCTCTTGCCACCATTAGTATTTGAGGAATTGCTTGAATGATTTATTATTCTTTTCTTCTATATAATTTTGCTTCTTTTGTGTCGTATATTTAAATATTTTATTTCATATTTTCGTTCTTCTGTTTTTCCAAAAAATTTCAACAGTTTCTTACTTTGTGGCCTTAATTCTTGCAGAATCAGCATCTTATTATAGATCTTCTTTATGTATAAATTAATGCTTAATTTATTTTTTCCCTCTCTGTCTCTACATCCATGGAATCATAGTTTATCTTATTTTGCCTTTCCTGATTCTTTTCATAATTTATTCTTTGTATTTTTTATTAAGTCTGCTGGATTAAGGAGTATACTTGCTGATCAGAAGGTCTATTTACGATATCTTATTTTAATCCATTGCTTTCCCGTTTCAGTTAATCAAATTGCTAAATTAGAACACATACTTTGCTTGAAAGTTCTTAGATTACCTGTTAGATTTTAAGATTTTTGTTTTGTAGATCTTAAGATTAATTTATATTTATTATTATATTTTATTAGTCTAATTTGGAAATTGTTATTTTTTAGGTGCCATATTTTTATAACATAGCATAACTTATTAAGGTGATTTCACCTTTTTTAATTAATCACAAAAATAGATTTTGTAAAAGTTTTTTCTTATCAGAAATATTCGATGTCATATCATCTGGTTTTTCCGGATCTTAAATTCTTATAAATTGCCTATTTTGTCCTCTTGCTAGTGCTTGAAAATCAATTCCTACTTATCAACTCTCAAATTGTCTAAGTACATGTGTAGTCTTTGGAGCTTCTACGTAATTTAAAATCTTTTTTTAATATAGTATTCGTTTGGTGTGCAATAGACCATAAATAGGTTTCTGATTCCTCTAATTGTTTCATAATATTATTTTCCCTTGAATCTATAGCATTGGTTTACCTTATGTCCGTGTTTTTGTATCATCATATTTTTTCTATTTTCTAATAGGAGAAGGACGGATTCTGCACTCCTCTTGATTCTGGATCCGATCGTTAATTAAATTGAATTTGTTCAAGTTAATTGATCCTCTGATCAAAATTTTGTCTTAAATTTCATTCGATTTGATTAATTTATCTTTCCATCTCTTAAGAAGATGTCTGCTAGTTTTATTGCTTCTAAGGATTTTATTCATTTAGCAAATTGTTAATTGCTAGCATTAGAGATTAGGTTATTTATTTAAGGTCTTAAACTTCTTTTGTTAGCTTCTAATTGTCCAATTGTAGCAAATAAACGTTAGAAAGGTCTAGTTAATTATTAGAATTTATTAAGAACTTTACGTTTCTTAGGTGCCATTTCTTATATATATAATAAGTTCAGAATAAATGAAAAAAATGAGCCCAAAAGATAGAATATAAAAGAATTTTAAAACCTAGACAACGAAACTTTCTAATAGAAATGATAGTAGAAAATATAGGAAGTAATCTAAATGCGGATATTTAACTAACACAAAGAGGAAAAATAAATACACTATAGAAACATTCAGGCTAAGGAAATAATTCAGAAGCAAGCAAAGCAAATAAAAAGGTTAATAAGAGAAGAAAGCTCTATCATATTTCGGGAAATAAAATTTAGACAAGAAGCAAGAAGTAGAAAAAGAATTAGGGAGAGAAAAGATAGAAGAAACAAATTAAATGCTTTTCTTGATAAAGTAAATCAAGGAAATCTAAATGAAACCTGAAAAAGTATCTAAAATGGTTTAAATAAAGAAAAATGCTTTGAGAAGGCAAATAAACGAATAAGACATCCAGATAATTAGTAACTACATAAAAAACCATAAAAGAACGGAGATATCATATTACCTGATTAATTCAAAAACAAATTTAAAATAAAAATTCAGATAGAGGAATTAAATTGTATAAATAAACTAAGTAAATGAAAGGCTGCTGGACCAAATTAAATACAAGTAGGTAGTTAAAATCTTGTAAATTTAACAGCTAAATTAATAATAAACTTTTAGAATAGGAGAAAATACCTTAGCAACTTAAAGTTCCTATATAATAAATAAATAATAAATAAATTTTATTATAGAGCGCGTAGCACTCTCGTTGGTGCGCAGCTCTTTAAAAAAAAATGTTTCATACTGACAAGAATGTTTGCTACTGATAAAATTATCAGATACTGATAAACCTTGTTCAATACTGGTATAATTATTCAGTACTGATAAAAATGTTCAATACTGGTATAATTTTAGAATAATCGTAATCTTTAATACTTGCTGGAGGTCCAAGGACATGGCAGGATTTTGTCTCTTTGCATCACCAAAGCAGAGGACGACATGTGTCAATTATGGGTACTTAAATTCCCCACCTCTGATGAAGCTCGCAATATTATTTCTTTTTAGTTCCAGAATTAAAAATAAACGAAGCCAAGCCAGTGTCGAAGATCTAAGAATCTTATGTCTCGAGGTCAAACCAAACCAGAGGAAGACATAAAGTCGATTATGGGTACTTAACTTCGCCAACCTCTGATGAAGATGACCTTGTTGTTCACCTTCGAACAACTATGGTGGTTTTAAAAAATAATATAATATTGATGAAAAAAACGGAATTATAGAGTATATAAAGAAATATAGGTTAATATTAGTTTAAGTCAAATACTAAAAATTATAGCTCTTTGACTATTTGAACAAATAAACCCCTATTTGCACAAAAGTGATGATGAATTGCAATATAGGTTTATTCTGGAAAGTCCTGTTCTTTATTAATATTCAACTTAGGAATAATACAGGAATGACTATATAAAAACAACTGGGAGACGGTCACCATTTTTATTGGTATTAAAAAGGCGTTTTACTCAATAACAAGTGCAAATATATAAGAAATTCTGAATAGTTAAGGAGTTCCTTAACAAATAATAAAGATACTGGCTGAATTATATAAGAAGGAGAGCATAAAAATAAGAATAAATTACTTAATTTCGAAATAATTCGTAAAAGAAAAAGGAGTTAAATAGAGTAGTATCTGCTCACCTAGAAAATTAATCATAAATAAATAAATTTTATTATAGAGCGCGTAGCACTCTCGTTGGTGCGCAGCTCTTTAATTTTATTTAATGTCGAAAAATAACATTTATTGGTCTCTCTATCCTTGTTTTCTCTTCCTGCAGTACGTTCCTCTAATTTTTCCTTTCAAAGCATAGGATGCAATATGCGATTATGGGTACAATTCCCCGACCTATGATGAAGAAGGTTTCTCCTGGCATTCAGAGTTCTCCAACTTGTCACATCTTCTTTCTCTTGTCATTAGTTTCTCTTTCTCCAATTTATCCTCCGTCCGCGCTCATTTTTTAGTTGCCTTGCTGGGCCTCCAAGCAGCATCCGAAGGAAAGTCTTCCACCCTATTTAAAATTTAATATAATAATAAATAATTTATTAAGCTAATTAAAAGAAAAAAGTAGGGATAAGCTTAAAATAAGATAAAGAATTTGGAACAGAATAAATATATGCAGATGTATTGATATATGCAGATGATATAGTATGAATTTTTCACCCAGACTAATTAAATTATATGATTGAGATAATTCAAATTGATCACAAAATCATTAACTAGAAATAACAGATAGAATAAATGAATGTTGCGTAATGGCAATACTTTTAAAATTAAAAGACAATAGTCATTAATGAGATGCTCACAGAGAGTAGAGAAAAGCGCCTAGGACATTGAATAGAAGAGGTAATCTCATTCTAAATTGTACTTGAAATCAAGAGAAGAAGAATGTCAGAAAAACCAATCATGAATATTGGCTAAATTAACAATATAAAAAGCTTTACTCCATTTAATGCTACAATGGTATTAAAAACCTTCGTTAACCAAGCAATTGAATATGGTAGTGAATACATTCCTTTAATATAAGAAATAATGGAATAATAATTTACAGATAAATTAGAAATAATGCAGCGTAGGTCATTGAGATCATTAATTGATGAACCTTTTTCCGCACAAAATGAAATTGTTGAAAATGAACTATAATTCGTGAAATATAGTTATAAGCAAAGGGATTTCAATAGATGACCGTACAAAGTAGCAAATAGGAATAACTATTTATTTGAAACATACTCAAAAAAAGTTATGGAATAATTATAATTCAATAAATGAAAAATCATTTAAGAAAAATGTAATGGTTAGTAAATTAAGACAATTATATAAGAAGCTATAAGATTTCGTAACAGAGTTTAAGCTATAGAACGTATGTAAGACATGTATGCCTGTCACCTATACAGAGTTTAATGAATGGAATGATTTATATAAAATCCAGCCTATTACTTAAGATATAATAAGCATCGAAGTAGGAAATAGTTACCTGTTCAGATTGCTTGCTTGTTGCTGTGGATCTGTATTAGCATTAAGAGAGAGATATTTAATAAAGGATGCTACTTTCATATTTTGTCTTTAAGAGTTGAAAAATATGTTTCATGTAATATCTGAATGTAACTAGTATTAAGGAAAAGGAAATTTTTTATTTAGAAATTGATGAATATATATTTCAATAGTGATAAGAATAAATAAGTACTTCCAAGTCTTGGGCTAGAGGAAATAATTTGAGGTGATTTAAAATTCTTAAAGTTGATATGATCTCTTAAATAGACCTAATAATAGAAACGATAAATTATAAAAGATTTCTTAAAAGGATTCTTGTAAAAAGAAAATGAGAATATGAATTGAGAATTCTTCTATATTAAAAGAATATAGGGAAGGATTATAGAGCAGGTTCCATTGGTTACACATGGATTTATATTAAAACTTAAAAAAATCAAAAACACCAAATTAAGCAGCACTAGAAAAATTTTAGCTAATACAGAATAATACGAGAAGTCACTAAAAAGGTTTATATAAAAACTAGTTTAGGAAATATAAATGCAATTGAAAGAAAAAATTAATAAGAAAATAAAATGAATTTACTTCAACAAGATCTATTAAATGAAATTGACCCGGATCTGTAAAGTTAAATGAAAATAGACCTGGTGTAAGAACAATTGAGGAGGAAAAAGAAAAAGAACTATATACCATAAGTTAAAAAATATCCAAGATAATTTTTGAATCTCAAGCTTGTTTTCAGTATACTTTTTAAAATGAAGTAAACCAAACAAAGGTGACACCACAATAATAAATTATTTTAATTAATAATTAAGCTACGAAAACAATTAAAATTGCCTTTTACTTCAAAATAAATGGCTTCAAACTAATAAAGGAAGATCAACTGAAGGGAAGGATGATTAAATAAAAATAATTAAATCCAATATAATAATAAACTTAATAAGTAAGAGTCTAACTTATTAAACATTCAAATTCATAAGAACCAAAAGATTTTTGCATTTTTATCCTAGTTCTAGAATTATATCGCATCTGTATTTAAAATGCAAATACTTAAGTGATGGAATATTTATATTAGTTAATTTTAATTTGATTCTTGTTAAGATAATTTGATTTTCAAATCTTGCTGGGCACTTTATAAAGATAAAAGCTGGAAGATTAACAATTTCATCATGTTAGTTTGCAAAGATAGTTAAGTAAAATATTATTAAATATATAGCATACTAATATCTTAACAAAGATATAATTATGAAAGTTATAACCCTACTATTCTTAGCGGTGACTTCAATATTTTACTACTTAACTATAATAATCATCTTTCTCAAATCAATAGCAGCATTTAAGGAAATCAAAATTAATAACAGCTAAATAGTTAATAATTTTAAGATATACGGAATCTAAAACTTTTATCCGTAGAGCAAATATCTAATAATATTGTAATGACTACTTCTATGCAACTTCGACCCTTAATCCTTATAATTTTATTGATTTTAAAGTAATTCAAGACTCAGGAGTCCATACTAATCTCATTCCACTTAGTATATCATTGAAATTGACCTTAAAAGATCTGATTAAGATTAAGAAACGTTAAATATTTAAAGCTTGGAAATTATAGGTAACACAAATAAGAAATTAACTTTAATCTCTCTTCCTGTTATATTTTTAATTACTAGATTAAAGAATCCTTATAAATTAATATTAATTTATCTATTATTTTATTTCTTTTTTTATTTTTAAAATGTAGCTTCCCAAACTTTAGTTTTAGTGGGTGGAACCTCCGAAGGAGTTAGAACCATAATCGAAGGAGGATGTAAGGGATAGTTCAGAGGTTGGGGAATTAAGTACCCGTGATCGACTATGTCTTCTACTGCTTTGGCTTATCCTCGGAACCTAGGAATGGAAGGATCTTCGGCTGTGGCGACCTGAAATAGAACTTGGGGTGACATGTGAATACTGCCTTGGTAGCTTCAAGAGATGTAACCTGCCATGACTACATTTTCAATAGGTATTTATTACAGTATTGAACATTAAACAGTGGTTAACCTAATAATGGTAGACCCACTTTAATTAATTGCATATATATAATGCTCAGATAGTGCTTGGGCTATAAATTTAAAGGAATAGTTACTATAAATTGCCTGACTATTTAGCCAAGTTGTCCGCTAAAAAAATGAAAAAATGATAGCTCCCTTGTCTTGTATGGTTTTAATAATTAGGAAGATATGAACTTTTATTTGATTAAAATAAATCTTATAATAGTTATTTGCACAAATTTTGGAAATGGGAAAAATAAAAAAAATAAAGAAACCAATGAAAAATCCATAAATATTGCTCAAGCAATTGAAAAAATAAATTTATCCAAAATTAGAAATCAAATGAATTCTAACTCTTGTTAACAGTAATAATCTATTGAAAATTGGCAAATTCATGTGTTCTATAAACATTTATTTGAACTTAAGTTAAAAATAAATTGGCATTTTAAATATAAAAATTGATGAAACATATAAAAGTAAATCTTTTATCTTTAATAAACTAAATCATTTTTTAAATATACTTCTTTTAACAACTTAGAAATATAAAAAATAATTAGCAAACTAGCAAATAAACAAATTTCAAGTTATGATAGTACCAAAGCTGAAAGCTGACTCATCAAGCATACGCATGAAGAATTGTATTAAATAAATACGATTTAGAGCGCTTAGCACCTCGTTGGCGCGTAACTCTTTCAATATACATATTTAATATTTAAAAAAAATATTCTCATACTTCTTTTTATTATTCTTTTCGTCCAATGAGTTACGTCAGCTTCTCTAAATGGGTAATCTGCTTATAAAAAGATATTCTTGAGTCTTGAACTAAATGTTCCAGTCTTCTTGAATAAGATTCAAATAAGAATTAGTTATTAAGGCATTAATAGACTCTTCAGTCAAACTTTCATACTGATATTGAGAACCCTCGGGCAAGTTAGGCTTATCATTTCCATGCTTCTACCCTTCCCAATGGCGGTATTTAGTACGAAATTACTCACAATGCAGTATATACTACACCAGATTACCTACTAGTTCTTCCAACCGCGGCCAGAATTAATTTTTTTAATAATTACAATTTTTATCAATAATATGTTCTAAACACTTACTATACAAATGTAATGAGGGAAGTAAATATTCTTCCTACTTTTAAATAGGGAAGTAGGAGTGTTTGAAAAAACTGATACCATATCGCTTAATTAAATTGTTAAAAATGAATGACAAAGCAATAACTTAACGATTATATAAATAAATTTATGATCCAAATCCTTTGCATCCAGCTTAATTTTGATTTGTTCGTAAACGCTCTAAAACTTAGCAAATTTAGAACTATTTAATAGATTATTGCTCTTAACCGAATAGGACACACAAATAACAACTAATAGATAACCTAATTTAGTATAGAAATATTTGATACTATATAATAAAATGGCACCTAAGAAATAATTAAAGAAAAATCAATCTTCTATCTAAGAATAAGATACCTTAATTAATTTTATCTTCATAGGCTTCAATAAAAACTTTAGAACGCAGTGCAGCAACCAATTTAGCAACTAATCAGCCTAGATATAAAAATCAACTAACTACAAAATGATAATAAAATAATGAATGTAGAATTGAGCGTGAAAACCTCAACACATCTATTTAATCAAGAAATTAAAAAAACAGAAGAAAAATATAAGAAATTAGAAATATCAATTAGATAAGCCACGAAAGTTATGATTAAAGCTATATGTGATTCAATGAAGATTGAATAATCAAATTTAAATACTATTCAAACATAAAATAATAGTCAATTAATCAAGAAATAAAAAGAAGACCAATTATGTGCTGATTCTGTAGAAAAATAAGACAAATAAAAAAAACTGTTGAAATATCATAAATTCCAAAAAAATGAAAATAAAAACTTCTGACAAAACCTAGCAAAGGCTTATTGAACATCTAAAGGTGAGTTATATGGAATAAAAATGATTAGAGGTGAAAAATCACTCGAATAAATAGTAGATACTTTAAGAAGAAAAGCCAAGCGAATGTTCAGTAAGGACTTAGATTGGAACAAGATATAAGCTGTAAAAAAGATAAGCTTAGCAGCCATAGATATGTTATATAAGAATACGAACCTAGAGAATAAATGGAAGATTTCAACGAATTTTACAATGCTTTTTGAAGATTTTTATTAACTAATATATGACATCTAAATAAAGGTGACGTTACATTAATAAATTATCTTATATTATATCAAGGAAATTACTTTTTGATTATTGAAGTAGAATAATATTACTCTTAAACTTAATTCTTGCTTTAAAATAATTCTGTGGCAAAGTTGACGCTAATTTTTTTATTGATATTGTCTTACAAGAGCAATCAAAATTAATAAAGAAATTCTATAAGGAAGTAGTAGCAATGGTCCTGTTCTTGCAAATATATATTAGATATAGTTATAAGATATCTGGAAGCAAATTAAAAACAATATGGATCTACTATCTACTCCAAAAATTTTTGTAGTGCGTGGCTTTGCAGATGACTTAAAGAACTTTCAAGTTCATATATTAATGCTAAAAAATTACTTTAAACCGCGGTTTAAATTTTATCTTGAGTAAAATCAGCATAAATATTAAAAATGTAAAGTCTTTACTTTTCTAAAAAAGAAAATAAATAGATTTAAGTAATAATGAATAACCAATTATATAAGAAGTAATTATTAGGGTATAAGCTAGCGGAAAGAAAAAATTAAAGAATCCACTGTGTAGCAAAAGTTTCTGCTTTTAGAATAATAATCTGTGAATTGATTAAAATATTATCTAAGTAAGGATTTATATCTTTGCATTATTCTAAAACACTTTGCAGAAGTTTTATTTTACTTAAATTAATTTATAGTTGTGATATTAAATCTTGGACTACTTTATCAGAACTTAAAGGAAGGATAATTAAAATAACTAAATTAGTTAATAGAATCTAGATGCTGATAGTTTGTTTTAATAGTCAAAAAGTTTTTAATAAAGCTTACTATATAAGAGATATTTAAGTAAAGTCGATAATTATATTAATTTGAAATTTAAAAAGAGCGCAATTTCAAATAATTTAGCAATTATGTAAAATTAAAAGTTAATTAAAAGTTCTTATAGGAAGTTTCTAAAGAATTTAACTCATGTCTACGTTACAGATACATCGGCTAAATAGAAAAGGATTAAAATGTTCCAAAAGGTATTTTATACGAAATCCAATAAATACCTTATTTATTAGCTATCTTCTAGTCATAAGCTGAAAACATACTCAAATACCATTTAAAATGAACTTAGTTAGCGCCATATTCAAGCCTAGTTCAGTACATTTTATTTATATAGTTGAATTATGTTGAATAAAAAGCATATTAAATTGCTTTTACTAAAGGAATCCTCTTTAGGGATTTGTTTGTTAAAAATAATTGCAGAATCATATTTTTAAATTAATTTCATAAAATTAAAATTGCATTAACTAAAGCTACACTAAGAATAAAATTTCTAAATTGACTAATTAATTAATCTGTCACATTACATTTCTCAAAAGGCGCTTAGAGATTTTTAAATTTAAAGAAGAAAATTAAATAAATTCCTTAGATTAAGAAGAAATCAATTAAGAAATATGTGATAGGGATATTCAGCAAAATGATAGAGCCTTAGAGATTTATTGAGTAACTTTTACTTTAAGCGTAATTTGCGTGATTACTTTCTATTAATTATACAATTTTGTCACAATATACTAAATATTGACACTCTTATAGTTTATTTTTATTATATATTATATATAAAATGGCTTCTAAGAAATAACAGAACTTTGAACAAAACATTTAAACAGGAAAATTCTCTAAAAAATAAAAAAGCGAAATAATTACAATGAGTGAAAGTGAGAAATATGATTGATATGACGAACATTAACCACTTGGAAATCCAGAACTAAAAAAACTTCCGACACAAACTCAAATAGAAATATTATCTAAGTCATTAAAAGAGTTTATGCTTAAAAATAGATACCTCACTGATAAAGTAGATAGAAAAACTAATAACGTCTTTACTTGAGAAACAATATTAATAATCATAAGAAATATAAAACAAACTGGAACAAAGAATTCTTTAAATTTAATAATAAATTCAGGTTACACCATTTTCGATTTAACAGAATTAATCAGATCCTATGGAAATAGAAAATGAAGCCTCAAATTAAAATAAACAGTAAACGTTTATTTAAAATAAGTAGTAAATTTAAATTAAATAAGTGTTACAGGAATAATAGTTTAAAAGAAGAATAAAATGCTACGTGTGCAATAAATAACACCAATGAAAATACTGCTACTAACTAAGCGAAATTTAAAGAAAGAATAAATAAGATATTTTTAGAAAGCTATTTAGGATATATCCAACATAAAGCGGAAAAATTTATAGAAAAAATTCTTTAATTCAAATCTTAATCCTTGGATAAATAATTAGGAACGCTAAGTGCAAGACCAAAACTATTCAGAATATTAAAGGATGGTGCACTAATGAAGTACTACACCGCCTAACTAAGCCTAGTAGGAATTCAAGACAAGCTAATAGAGACAAGCTGATAGAATAGGTCAGATGGCTGACTACTAAGGCTGTAACAAAGCTTTTTAACTTTAACTTTATATAATTTGAAAAATAGAGACTTCCAAGCTTTATCTTGCAAAGTTTGCTTTAGTAGACGGAACCTTTGATGGAACTGAGGCCATTAATCAAAGGGTGAAGAAAAGGATAGATTTATCAGTGTTGGAGAAATAAAATAACCATATTTGACTATGTCTTACAGTTTTGATTGATTAATAATACCTGGAAAGACCTTCGGTGGCCAAAATGAAATAATATTTAACTATTTAACTTTAGAAGATTTAAGTTAGCTGTCATGTTTATTACAATATTTGGAACTACTCTATTATCATCTCATTCCAACCTTTGGACTGAATTACAAGAAACAAAACTAAGAAGGGAATCGAATTTTTTATTTAAAAAACGGAGAAGAAAAAAATAATTAAGATTTAATCTGAGATAAGCCTAAGAATGGTGATATCACATTAATTTATTATGTTTTGCTACTATTATTTTAATTATTGCAAGCGTAATTTAATCTTTACTACGTTCTGTTCAATTTTTTCTATAATAAATTTAACTCTATAGGAGTCAAGAAATTTAAAATAAATATAAACTATTGAAGTTGTATTAAAATTAATTAATGTCTATAATAAATAAATAATCATATTTTAACTAATTAACGGTATCACCAGAGTTCATTAATTGTTTTCTCATATAAAAATAAAAAATTTAATTAATTAATTAATTAATTTTAACTATAAGGATTAGGGTCATCATTAATTATTGGAAATGTTTCCTCAAATTAAAGACAATTAAATTTTTTATATTCAATACTCAAATGTACATGTCTTCATCTGAATCAATTTCAAACTGAGATAATCTTCTTTCTCTTCAATAAGCTCATAGAATTGTTCTTCCATCTTCTTGTAATTTTTCTCCAGCTTCTCTAAACAAATTCTAAGGCCATTGTTGTCCTTTTAAAGCTATTTATTCTGTTACTATTAATTACTAAGATCCTGCTTGATCAGTGTCACACTTGAATCATCTAATATCAGCTTCCTTCTGTAAATACCTTCAAAGTAGTTACAATATAGCCTCCTCGATGTTCTAAATTCTTTAAGATGGTGCTCAATGCACTCTTCTTTGCTTCAGACATTACCTCCAAAAATGTCCAGTCTTTTGACAGCAATAGCAACGTTTTATTAAGGGGTTGAATTAAAAATCTTATTCTGTCTACATTTTTTCAATTTTCATTTTATCTGTTTGAGGTTATTTTTTTTATTGATAATCGAATTTCTTCTTTAATTTTCTATTGATTTGGTACTAGGTTTTTTTCTAATAGTTCAAATTAGGAAGTTAAGGCTTTAATTTAAAACTAAAATTTACTTACCAAGTCTTGATATTCCTTTTTCCTATCTTACAAAAGAAGCTGAAGATTCAAATTTTCCACCTTCAGGATACGTATTTCGGCATTCATTTTCTCAATTAATGAATAAAGCTAAATAACGTCATGCTCATGGGGTTTCTCAAGCTTTTTCAGTTTGCTAGGAAATTCAGTATTTCCCAATCCTTAACGTAGATTTATCTTTTTTGAATTCTTGGTTCTTGTTAGTTAACTGAGTCTTAAGATTGATCTTTAAGGTTAGAATTTAAGGTTTAGATTCCCGGGTTTTTTCAATTTGATTATTAAAAATAAAAAAATTGGAGCATCTTCTATTTATTTTAATTAAAGCTGTAATTTTAATTATCTAATGCTTTTTTTAGAGAATGTGATATAAAATTATAAGTTTAATTTTGTATAAATAAAAAGCTAAAGGAGTTTCTTAATAAATTTAATAACTTCTTTCATATTCTTAGTAACTATCTCTTGCTTAGTTAAGTAACTACCAAAATAAATAGTGTAATATTTGATTTAAATTATATTTAATGTATCCAAGCATCCATGTAATATAAATAAATAATTAAAACTATTTATACTTTTCTATGAAAACTTATAATTAAAAATTAATTATTATTTAGATTCATTGACTAAAGCTTATTATAAATATTTGGGAAGATAAGAAGATTTATTTAAGTTTAATTAAGTTTTCAACATTACTTTGCAATATATTTTAAAAATTGCTGAAAAATCATTTTTTTCTAAATTAAATAAGATTTTTTTCTTTTAAAAAAGGCAAAAAAAATGCTAAAATTCAAAAAGAGATTTTTTCCTGCTCCTAGTAACTAGAAGTTTGGCAAGTAGTAATAACAGCTCCAGAAAATGACTCATGCATTGACATCAACATTTGAAGAGAATCTTAGGAAGTAATTGAGGTCCATACTGCACCAAGAGGTATCATTTTTTAATCCTTCCGGTGAGATGAGCATGGATTAACTCATTAAAATAGTGCTGACCTTCAAGAAAAAGTTAGAAAGCTTTGGATGGAGAACTCGAAGCTGTCGAAACAGATTCAACATGAACTTCATAGACCTCATAATGGCTAATTAGGAAAAGGAGCTCGATATATTATGGAAATAATAGCAAGAACAGACTGGCTAGACAAATTCCTTAGTGCAAAATATTTTAGACTAAAACAAATAGATTGAGAACTACCTACAGAGTCGAAGAGCCTTCAAAGCTAAAATGCTAATCCAGTCAGCAAAACTTAAGAGAGTATAATATGGAAATTGAAGAATCAGAACCACAGAAAATATAGACCTGGGTAAAAAATTAAGAAAAAAATGCTATTGCTGCAATAGCGAAAGAAGTTTGTATAAGAACTGCATGAATTCCAAAATTTTAAAAGATACCATTGATTCTGAGAATAAAAAAAGAGAGAACAACTTTACTGTTACAAGAATGAATAGATTTACAGAAGGAAATGAACCTATGATTACAAGATCCAAAGATTAATAGAACAAAGGAGAAGATAATAAGGTCTTAACAATCAAGAATTTTTAAAATTTCAAACTTATGTTAAAAAGCAGTGATGTTCTGTTGTTAAGCAATTTATAATAAATAAAAAAGTCAAATTATTTTATTATCAAGAAATCCCTATATTTTTTGGTGATATCATAAGAACTATTTAGATAAATATTAAATATATTCTTAAAAATTTGGCTTAAAACTATATTTAAATTATAATGATTAAATTATCAAATTTTAGAAATAATATCATTTATTGAGCTTATTTAACATACTTTTTCTTTATTTTTGAGTAATTTTTTAAAAATCTATTTCATGAAAATAAGTCATTTAAATTTAAGGAAATAGATTTGATTTAAGTTCTTTTATATTTAATGTTTAGTTAAAAAAAAATTAAAATAAGTGAAATTTAAGCTAAATAAAATAATGCTTAGTATCTTTTATTAAATTGAAGGATATTGAAGAAAGATTATAGCATATTTAATAAAAAGAGTAAAGTAAATATTAAACAAAATAAAGAAATTAAAATTAAACTGACAAAAATATAGAAAAATAAATTATTTTACATTTTAATTAATTAAATAAAATAAAATAAAATAAAATTTGCCTTACAGCTAGAAGTCTGAGTAGCTTTTAAATATGTAGGGGTCTCCTTTTTCTAATAGTATTCAAACTCCCGTCAGTTATTCTTGCTTTTCCGTCAGATCTTCAAATTGCTCGCTGGAAAGAAAGTAATTTCTTTGCTTCAGATCGATCTCCAGATTGCTCTTCTTATTTTCTCTTGCTGTGTACATTTCTGTCATAGGTACCATCGATTTTTGCAAATATTGCATAGCTTTCTAATTTTTTTTTGGTTTTATTTGTGCTTGTTAATTTCTTTTTCTAATTCCATTTGAATAAAACCACTTTATTAGAATTCTTGTCGGAATTGATCCAGTTTTCTTTCATTCTTTGTATTAAATTAATCTTGCCTCGCTCAGTTTTTTTCATATTGCTCTTGAAAAATTCAGATATCATTTTCCATTGTCTGAACTTTTTTCTTATAATTTGCTATCCTTTGATGTTTCTATATTTTCCGTCAAAGCGAGTTTCTTAATCTTCAGTGTGTTTCTCATCTTCTTTTTTTATTACAACCGATCTTCTTCCATTGTTTGAACTCTAACAATTTATATTAGATTAGTTTTAACATCTAAGTTGGACATGTTTTTTATTATTTTTACCTTTAAGTCTGTCTAATCTATTTCAGTCTCATAGTTCTTATTTCTGGCTATTAAATCGGTGTTTTTTTAAGATTTTTTGACAGAGTTTCAGTCGCCTATCGACTTTTTCTCTTTTCAGATGATGGGTCAGGAGAGTGTATGCCTATGTAGGCTTTTATAGCCTATCCACTTTTCTATGCTTAATTTTCTTGCGTTTCTCCTTCCCCAAGAGAAATTCACATTTAATAATTTCCATTTTATTATTAAATTGAAAATAAATGATTAAATAGCAAAATCATTAGCGACAAATAGAGGGCTAAAAAGAGATGCATAGAGTCTTCAAGACTATTTAACTTGATAATACCAAGACTTCTCCATAGTTGAAGATTAAAAGCTAAGAATTACGATAAACTATAAAAACTAAGAGGGATGAACATAAGAAATATATGCAGGATGTTTTGCATACTCAAATGACTTAGCCTTAATAAATAAATGGGAATAATTAGAGGAAGTAATCGAAAATTTAACCTAATGGGCAGAAAAGTACAAATTGGAAATTGCAGATAAAACAAAATGAATGATATGAAAATCAGCAGAAAATTGTAACTGAGAAAATATTGGAAATACTATCGAGATGGGAAATTTAATGATCGAAAGAGTAAATACCTTTTAGTACCTAGGTCATATAATAGAAGAGAACATCAACATTGAAAATCACATGGAGAATAGACTAGAAGCAGCATAAAAAATGTAAACAGGAATACTGGGAAAAATAGCAATTAATATGGGATTAACACCATATAATACAGGAATAATGATAAAAAGCTTAGTAAGCTCATTTTTCAGTTATGGGACAGAATTTTTTCATATTGCAAATAATTTGTAGGAAAATAAGAGATGGAGCATTAGAAATAATATAGAGAAAATCTCTACGAACGATCATAGAGGTCCCTTTGTAAGTTTAAAATGAAATTTTAGAACATGAACTGTAGCTATGAAATTTAAACATTACCTTGACAGAAAACGTTGAGATTAAGAGATGATTAACAGGTAACTAAGGAAAAACTAAAGACGAATTATTGTTAAACCTAAGTAAAAAAGAGAACTTTATATTTGATTAATGTTGCACAGCAATAAAATTAGAATTAAAATTGAGGATAAAAAAATATTTATAGATGATGGTAATAATAATTTAAAAGGAAAGAAAAGCATTAATCGTGCAATTTGAGAGTATAGAATACACATAGAAGATAGAAAAAAAATGGAGTAAATAATAATAATAATAATAAATAAATTTGATTATAGAGCGCGTAGCACCTCGTTGGTGCGCAGCTCTTTAATAAATGTTTCAATACATGTATGATAAAAACATTGCAGCATAGAAAAAAATGATTTGATTAATATATAGTAGGACCACCCAACTATCTGAGATAATAAAAACAGAAAAGAAGAAATATTCTACCTATTTAGAATAAGAACGAGATGTAATGAGAGCTAGGATTGCTTAAAAAAGGCACCTATTGGGATAAGCCATCGTCCTTTCTGCAATGATGCAAGAGAAAATGAAAGGCATATCATAGAAAATTGTTCAGAATACAAAGAAGGAAGATAATAATGTATTTTAAATCTAAGAGCAATAGGAGTAGAGAGATAAGGAATGGAACTATTTGATATAATATGAGGAATAGCCAAATTCGAAAAATTAACTAGGACCTAAGAAAAGTAAAAAGATCTAAAGCTGATTTTTTAATAAAAGGTTATATCAAAGATATACTAGAAAACAAAAAAAAGGATGCATAGAAAAGAAAACTGAATGAAAAAAAGAAAAAGGAAAAGACTATAGAGCAGGAAAAGAATAGTTTTTATGATTTTATAAAAGCTTGATTAAGAAGAAATAATTAGAAACAAAAATTAGCAAGATATGAAAAAAATAAAGCAAGCTTGCAGCAAAGATCTAATAAAGCGCAGATAGGTAGAAGAAAGAAGAGTAAGAGATAATGTAGAGTAAAATGAAGAAGATATGCAATTAATAAGAGAAGAATTTCTATTACCTGAAAGATTACTTGAAGAAATGGACATATATTGATATATAGAAAAAGCTGTGTACCAAAGAGGTACTACGCGCTCTACAATCAAACTTATTTATTTTTTATTTTTTAATTAGTTTAAATATAACTATTTTGATAATAGATATTTTAAACCAAATAATAACGAATATAATAATTATTATTATTTAACTTGATACCACCATAAATAGGATCCTCATGATTAAAAAGTTCAGTGTTTAAAATAAATATGTACTTCAAACTTGTAGTGTCTTAATTGTCATAAGTTTTGATTATTTTCATTTTAATTTTCTGGATTTCTTCCTATAAGTCAGATCCCAGTTATTTTCTATTGAAGACATTAATTACTTAATAGATACAGTGAGCTTCTTTTTTTATTTGGAGTATTTTTTTCCTGTAAAGATTACCTTCTTAGTTGAATAAATCCTGAATAAATTTTCCCTTTTACTTTCTACAATTTACCTCTTCTTTCGTTTAGAAGGATAGCAACTTTGAACTTTAGGTTCTGAACACTCGCAATATCATCAAATCATTATTTTCGAAAGAGAAGATAATTTGTCATAGGTTTTTTTACATTCATAGAGTCATTCATCATCATATTTATAAGGATTATGTTTTTCGTCAACTCTTCGAATAATTAAATTTTGTTTCTAATTTTTTTATTCTCTTATTTGCTGAATATTCATTTTCATTTTTTACCCTAAAGTGTTAGAAATCAGATATGTTTTTCCTTCGAGTTCATGTACTATCTTAAAAGTCTGGGATTTTCCTTTAACCTATTTTTAAGTTCTTTAAGTATAGTTTGCTAATCTTAGTTTGATTGAGATGAATCCTTTTTAGAAGAGACTTGAAATTTTCCATATTTTGATAATGATATATAATAAAACAATAAAGAGGAATGTGAATTATCTAACAAAACAATATAATTTTTAAAAATAACTTTAAATGTTTGCTTTGTATGAAAATTAAAAAGCTCTAAAATATTATTTAATCTAGCAATTTACTAAGGTTAAAAACACAACCATTATCATCTTTTTCTTTCTTTAAAAATAAATTTTATGATAATCTCTATAGTTTAAGCAAAACTAGCTAATTAAAATCCTATTAAAGTGAAGACTGTGAATAAATAAGGGAAAATGTTGTGAATATGTTTTAAATAAAGAAAATTATTAAAAAGTAACTAATTAAAATTATAAAATAGTAAATAAATGATATAAGATTTAGACTATTAGTACAAATAATTACATAATTAGATATTTAAAATCATTAATTCAATTCAAATTCTTTTCTTTCATTTTTAATTTCATTTAATTTAAGAAGGAAAAAGTCATCTACACACTGAGATATATAAATCTCTCGAAATTAGGAAGAAGACCATATTGTGAAGACCCTTTCAAGATTCTTGGTAGAAGTTAAGAGAACTCTAGCAGGTAGCATTGAATTAAAAAATACTAATGGAAGATTAAGTAATTAGGCTTCTTTGGCTGATATTCCGATCCATGTCCAATGGAAGAAAAAAAATCAAGAGATGCTAATAATTTGAATTTCCAAAAAACTTCAATAAAATTTAAATTTAAAATTATATAAGAATATGCATTACAGTAACTTTAGGTAATTAAAATAAATAAAATTTTTAAAGTTAAATAGTTATGCTTAAATTATATGCTAATATTAATTTTTTACAAAAAATGTTTAATCTGCTTAAGGATTAATAGAAATTCACTTGCACTGTGCTTACTTAAAAAAAAGTAAATATATTAAATAAAATTTTAAAATAAGCAAGAATGTAAAGCTTATACTTAATAATTATAATAGCATATTATTTTATAATGTAAATATAAAATTTTAATATAAATAAATCAATAAAAAACTAGAATTTATTTAAAATAATCTAATAAAGTAAAGTTACTTAAAGTTTTATAAGTATAAATATCCTTTTATTTAACTTCTATTAAATATGACTAAATAAATTTATTTAAAAGTTTAAGCTTTTAGCATCTTATTTTAAATATGTTTAATATCTTTATCATTAAAATAGTATCTTTAAAGAAAAGTAAAATTGGAATTTTTAAATTTAATATAAAGAGTTTTTTATTTGGAAGGCAATGTTTTAATTTATTTAAAAAGGTTTAAAATAGTCATAATTAGTTTACATTAAACTATAACAAAAACTTATTTAATTTATTATGAAATTTAAAATATTCAACATTTCCTTAAAGTTATTTTATTAAGTAGCTTAAGTCTTTAGATAGATCGCGTATTTGTCCAAATATGGTCTAAATTTTCTTGTAAGCTCTTCCAATAAATTTATTTCTTTCACTTCGGTGCTTTCCCTCTTAATATACTTGAAAACAGTATTCACATCATAGAATGATAAAATTTTGTTACTTACTTGAGGCTTTTGATTTTAAAGATCGAATTTTTAGAAAATTTTATCTTAAGATTTCTAATCTGTACTAATATTATTTTGCCTTGAACTGACTGAACTTTTGTAGCTGTTTTATAAAATGAGATTTACTTTACTAAATCTTATTGGGAAGTTATATGTCAAATTCTAAATGCTTGTACTTTTGAAGGGTACTATTTTAAGCGAATTTTATACTATTGAAATAATTTCTGTTATTTTATCCGTTGAAATAGCAAACACTATTTTATCTTCTTATTTATTCTCCACTTTCTAATTTTCTTCTTTTTTGCTTTCTTCTGGTATACTTTCTTCTGATTAACTTTCTTGAGATTTTGATTACTCTTCACTTTCTGAATTTTCTTCAAACCATATTTTTTGTATCTTTTAATAAGATATTGGAAGAACTCCATCAGATGCAATTGAAAATATAGTTTCAAGTCAATCTTTTATTCATTCTTCTTCCTTTTTATCAACTAAATCATCTAACTCAGAAACTGGTGTTAGTTTTGCCTAAGAATTGTTTTATTTCCTAAAAGCAAGTTTTACATCTTAGTAGACCTACTTAAATATTTCCTAAACAAGTGAACTACTAAATAAAACATTTAACTCTTCACTCTTAGAAATTATCATTTTAGGACAATAAAATTAAATAGGCTATCAATATTTCTACTCAGTATTTAGGTTTACTTAAGGAATTTAGTTTTGTGTTTATATTTATTTTTCAAGGAGTTTGATATTAGCATAAATCTGAATTGTACTTTCAGTTAATTCTTTTATATTTAATTGTTATTTTTTTATTTATTTTTATGTTTCTTTTAGCTTCTAATAGATATTTATTATATCTGTGTTCTTTACTATTAAGTTACTTCCCTAAGTTATCATCACAAGAATGAAATTGTTATACAGAAACGTGAATCCGTTTGCGTTTGTATATTCTTGAAATATTTAATGATAAAGAACGTTTTCATTTTGATTGCTTAGAATCTGAACAGTCATCATAGCACAAAGTGGTAATACGAGGGTGTTTTCCTCTGAAAACAAATCAAAACCAAATCTTTAGAGTAATATAGCAAAGATGCAAAATTTCCAAGTGTTAAACTGAAAGTTTATAGCGATTTATTTTAAATACTAGTACATGGATTATTTTATCGAGCTCTTAGGAAATTATTAATCATATAAAAAGGCCAAAGTCTTGCATAACTTCTTAACACTTGAATACTGAAATTTTCTGAAGATTTATCTATTTCTTTTATTAATTTCTACATTGTAAGTTAATAGATCGAAAACTTCATTAAATGTTGAATCTGTTTTTAATGTATGTTCTGTTTTGCTTAATTCCTTTTTTATGATAGTGTAATAATTTATAAAATGGTGGTTTAGTACATTTTATTTAACTTATTCTATCAGATTCGATTATTATTGTTAATGCTATATGGGCTTAATGTCTTTTACTTCACTTTTTTTGGTTATTTCATTATGCATAACTTCTAAATCAGTATTTTATTAGCAAAGCGAAGAAGCCACATTCATTTAATTGTTTCTAAGATTATTTAGATCTCTATAAATAATATTGTTCTTAGATGTAAAAGAATTTTAATTATTAGTTTTACCATAAGTTTGTGTAGTAGTTTTAGTATTGCTTTCTTTTTAATTTTCCTAAGGAACAGTTTATTTATTTTTTGTTAAATTTCCTTAATTTATTTATTTTTATCTATTACTTTATATTTATATAACTTTTAGTATTTTCTTCTACTTGGAATGATATGATTTTCCTATTTAAGCGACATAAGTGCAAAAATCCGTAAACTTTACGTTCTTACAGTCTATTTCCAAGAATTTAAAAAATTAGTTTTTGAATTAGCTCTAGTTTACTTACTAAGACTGACATAATTATCTATAAATTTGAATTTATTCGCTTTAACTCTTTGCAAAGCTAAAATCTTACTAGTGACTTAGATATAAAGTTAACATTATTATTTACTGAATAAGGTGCTAATCAATATCTGGCTACTACTATTCTAACATTTTTTTCTTTTAATTGTAACTTAAAAATTAAAAATGTTCTATCTTTTAGTTTAAAATCAGTCATGCACTCTTTTCTTCCTAAAAAGCATCGTTTTTAATGGTTTGATTTATTAATCTAATAGACTGAAAGTTCTTATCTACTAATATTTAATCTGGATTAAGATTTAGTATAATCTCATTATTATTGTATAATTGAAGACTCACAAGAGTAAGCTCAAATAGAAAGTTTTCTATAAGTTGCTATGTTATTCCTTAGGAATCTTTTATTTAAACGGAAAGAGGCAGTAAATTATAATCTAAGCAAGTTTCCAACAACTTGATTTCTTAAATCTCTGTAAGTTAAGTAGCATCACTTCAATAGTCTATTAAAGTTTAATTAGTTAAATAAGCATCGCAAGATTTATTCTAGATGTTCATTATCTTCATTACTGAATTAGTATCTTTATACTGTATAATTTTATATAATTTCATATTTGAAGATGAGTTTTTAGATTAGATAGCAGTTTCTTGCTCTATTAATATTAAAATTTCTAGTTATGATTTACCTATAGTTTAGATATTAATCATCTTATAACGTTTAGCTTTCAATCATTTTAATAATTTCTTATCTATATATTTTTCTTCAGTTTTGATTGCATATTTGATTAAGTTCTTTATCTACTCATTTCCTTCGTAAGAATTTTAAGCATCTTTTAGATTCTTTTATGTCAATATATTTTCCATAAAGTTACTTAAACATTCCTCTAATTTTTAAGTTGTTTCTTCTTATATTGATAAAACATTTAGACGTTCTTATTGTTATGTTTTTTCTAGAATTCATTCTATCTTTAAAGTTTTATTCTACTAGTAAGATAAAACGAAAGTTTCTAAAATAGAGCAAATGTATTCGATGTTAAATTCTTTATTTCTATTAAAGCTATTTTAGAGATATCTAAGGAGATTATTTTAGCTTTGCTAATAATTGCTTTCAGATACTTGTAATTGAAAGTCTGCTTTATCTGATAGTAGAGCTTATTTAATTTCTTCATATTATATTTTATTTTCTCCATTCTAAAAGAGAAACAGAATAAAACAGCAGAATTCTTAAACTCCAAAATTTAACTAGGTTTTTTAAATCTCAGTTTAAACTTAAGATTAAGAACCAAACTAGTTAAGATCAGTTCCTTTTAAACTAAAGTCAACTATTTTGATTTCTACCTACTCTTAATCTCTAACTAAGAGAAGTTTTTATTCTTGGAAATCATTAATTGTAATTTAAGGAAAGTCCTTATTTAATAATCTTACAAACTAGGCTAATTAATAAACAGCATTTACGATTATCTCATAGTTATCTTTTTCTTTATGCACTAACTCGAATCATTCAGGTGAAGTAAAGAAAGGAAGACATTCTACATCCTAATCCTAATCCTCATATATGATCATGAATTTTTAATCTGCTACAAAACTTTCAGGTTCTAGTAAAAAGGATTATTAACCGTATTTTTCTTTAATTGAATCAAGAATTTTAAGTTCTCTATACAGAGAGTTTCTTGCGCTTGAATTTTCTTAATCTTTGAACTCTTTTACTAATTTCAACGTGTTATTATAATAAGTTTTATAGAGTTTAAAATGCTTTGTTTCGAATAACTCTTTGAGTATTTCTGGTTTTTGGTTTAGTTATATCTTTTAGAGGTTGCAATAGCTCTATTTATATAATGACATTTTAATATGTTAAAGGAATAGAATGAAATAAATGTAATTAGATTACTTATTGTTTAATTATAAAATAAAGGCTAAAGGATAATTAATTTATTATTTTTCATTTATTTAGGTAAATTCTTCCAGTTCTATTTTCTCTGAACGGCCTCTTAATGACATATTGATATCAG
The DNA here is from genome assembly GCA_946699065.1 of Loxodes magnus. Classification (NCBI taxonomy): domain Eukaryota; phylum Ciliophora; class Karyorelictea; order Loxodida; family Loxodidae; genus Loxodes; species Loxodes magnus. Next base: position 1,042,537 of record CAMPDV010000016.1, read on the forward strand.
TCTTCCATCAGTTCCACAAACAGATCCATATTAAGTAATGAAAAAATACCCCATAATCTTAGACTTTAAGTCCTTACTAAAGCTGTACAATCAATCAGAAGTGAACTCTTCAAGATATAGCTTTAGCCAGTGACTTCTCTAAGGTTAAAGGTACAGCCAAGTATTTTAATATTTTGCTTCAGTTATACTTTTATTTTTAAGGTTTAAATATCTATATATGCAAGATGTTTCAGTATATTTTTTACACTACCTTCAAAGTCAGAATAATTTTAACGTTATTGTTCTAGTCCATGTATACACTTAAAAAAACTCAGTCTTCTTCTAAAGTCCTTGCAAATTAATGAGAGAATTTAACAAAGCAAATTATTTTTTCAAATAGTAATAAGAGAATAACATAGAAAAGCTAGCAAGAATTTATCAAATAGCAAACACAGTAGCTCGCAAAACTGAGGAAAACCATACAAAAGGCAGAAATAGTTGTGCAACATGAAATTCAGATTTTCGATTTTGGAAATAAGTCATTAATATTTTAAATGCTTATAAAGATTGGTCCTTATTTATCTATGATTTGATATTTTAAAAATAAAAACATGTTCTCTATTAAAAAGAATAATAAATTGAATCCTTAGTTATATTTTCTTTCACTTAAAAATAAATTTTAATTTTGCTAATAACTAAAATAGAGCCCTTCTTGTAAAATTGTTTATTAGATGAGAGATAAAAATAGTTTAATTTTATTTCTTATTTTATCATTAAGGTACAAAAGCAATATTTTTTGGCTATTTTTTGTTAAATTATCGTCATTTAAGATTAGATTTTACTTAATTTATTTTATAAATGTATTTTTAGATAAATCTTTATAAGTATTAACCAAAATCTAATTATATAGCGCATCTATTAGAATATTTTCATACTTAAATTAGAAAATCTTTTAATTTTTACTTAATAGCTTATTTACAATAAGCTAAAAACTTTGTAGATTTTTTACAGTTGGAAGCATAAAGATAATAAGATTATGTTCTGAGTGTGATTATTTTATAAATCTAGATAAATTAGATAAAAATATCTTATATAATATTTCTCTTAGAAATAATTACATTATAATTGAGTCAATCAGTACAAATTATATAAGTAGAAAGTTAATAAAAATATTTCCCTTCTAAATTGATAACATTATAAATTTTCTTTTATTTATTTATAAGTTTTAAAATTTGTTTAAAGTTAATCCTAAAAGTTATTTTGCATATATTTTATATGTTCTCACTCTTTAAGTTTAATTAAATAGCTTAAACTTTTAATATTATGATAAAAGTTATTATAGATCTTTTTAATAAGCTAGAATCTTTATTTCTAAATAGAGTTTTGTTTAAGGTAAACTAATTTAATGTTGACATAATTAAGAATAATCATAAATAGATAAAGGCTATAATTTGTTTTATGCTGATTGCTATTAGTCTTATACTTTTCATATTCTTATTCTTAAATTCTTCAAAGCTAATTCTGAAATATAAGGCAAATATAAAATACAATTAAATTATTACTTCAATTTAAATTAATTTAAGCTTAAAGTGAAAAATTAGATTTTTAAAATATAAGCAATGAAGTTAATGATATTAATATGCTTATAATAGTTATGCTAGCAAGCCAGATATTATATTTTAAAACTTAATACTAAGAACTTCAAAACTATTTAAACTAGTTGAAGTAGAATAATTATATTTTATAAGCTTATGATGGAATAATAATTAAGAAAGTCAATTAACTCTAATCAGCTTCTTATTTTTCTTTTAAAGCTATATTTGCTAAATTATCCCAATATGATATTTATACTTCTTCGTAAGATTTGTAAAAGGAGCTTAATCCTTTAAATGAAATTTATTTAAGAGCTTATAAAATAAAGTGCATTTATTCTTTTAAAAAATGATTAATTAATCATACGATAAAAAGAAGCAAGATCATAGCACTAGTTTTCAAATAAATGCAAAGACATCTATAAATTAAAATTCTAAAAGTATAAAGCTCCCCTGCTTTATGACAAATTGTAATAATTTACTAGGAATTTTAGCTGAAAGCACTTAGAAATAATAGAAAGATACCTTTAAATTTCCTAAAATATAAAATAGCTATACTCACAGGAAGATGTTGCAGAGCTAAAGCAAAAATGCAAATGCTAAGAGTTTGTATTAGTGGAAATAGTTTTAAAATAATTAGGAATAAGAAAACATGTTCTCTAACAATTTAAAGGAATGCAAATAGCATGCTTTTATCAAAACTGTGAGAGTAAACTTTAAAAATAAATTCTACATAAAATCTAAATATACGGTAGAAGAAAGGGAAAAAAATGCTGAGTTCTTAAAAGAGCTTCTTAAAAGAGGAATATCAAACGAAAAATGAATTTAAAATTTAAAAGAATAGTAAAAAAGACTAAAGTAAGCTTCATTAAATAAACTTGACCAAAAGAACAATAAAACTATCTAACTTATCTCTTCCAATTAAAAAATCAGGCTATTAAGCTCAGTTAATGATCAAATAAAAGATGAGTTTAGTACAATTTAATGAGCTTAAAGCATTAGCAAAAATGAAATAAAAAAGTAAAAGTTTATCATTAAAAAATAATTTAAAATTCCTTAAATTTTAAAGATAGAAAGAAATGAATTTTTAAATCTAACAGAGAGAAATAGAATTTTTAACGATAGTTAAGTACAAGATTTCAGCTGCCAATTTAATAGTGATGTTTGAAAATTCGTAAGCAAACATTTTATATATACAATATGTTTATTTTTAAATTATAGTTTTTCATTCGAAATTATGTGATTTTAATATTTATTACAGCATTATTATATGATTAAATAAGGTCTTACTTGATATAAGGTTATTAAAATAATAGAATTTTTTATTTTTGAAAGTACTAAAAGCAAGATAATTGTTTACTTATACTTAATTGTATGAATATAGATCAAATCTTACTTTAACTATTTTTAATTTAATTTTTTAGATAATTATTAGTAAATAACTAGCATTTAAACTTAGCAACTATTATTTTTACTTAGTTTAAAATTAATAGTAACTATATATAAAAAGGAAAAATAAGTGATTAAAACAGATTCCTAATTTAAAGGATTCATTAAATATAATAATTAATATTAGCAGACGTATTTATTTACAAAAGCAACACTAAATTTAATATAGATATATATAATATAGGAATTATAGATATAAACTTAGAAGTTGCTATTCAGTGTAAAATAGTAGATTAACAAAAAATAAAGTTGAATAAGCAAAAATTAAAATTTTATCTAAAGCATTATAATTATTTGCATACCAATGAGAAAGATTTTATATACTTTAATAAAACAAATATTTGCTTTAATTTAAACTAATAAGCCTTTAGATAAAATAACCTAATATAAATAGAAATGCTATTACTTTAGATTCTTTAATCAAATAATCAATTTTATATTTAATTATTTAGTATTGAACAACATCTATTTTAAGCGGATTTTAAATTAAATTATTTTTGTATCTACAAAATAAATAAAAAGAGCTAAAATGAATTTTTTATATGATAAAATTAAGCAGCAGCAAAGTAATAATATGATAAACTAAAACAAAATAATAATAAATCTATATTAAGTTCATTCAATTACTTATCATATTAATAATTAATAGTATAATATAAACTATTTGAGTAGAGATAAATTAAATATTATTCATTTTAGAAATAATCAAAATTATCTTTATTTTATTTAACTTATTTCTTTTATTACAAACTTCTCTTAAAAAATACTTTCTGCAATCATTATTAATTTTAAGGGTTCCTGCTAAAGCACAACTAGATATATATATTAAAAATATTTATATTAGCTATTAAAGAACAATTATAGTAAAATAATGTTAATAATTTAATTACTAAAATAAAGCAAAATTCTAAACTTTTGGTTGCAGTTAATTATATAATCTAAAGGTAAAAGAATTGTAAAATATTTAAATAATTATTTAAATAATTCATAATTCAAAGAAAAGCTATTTATTTTTATAAAAAAGAACAGCAATTTAATTATTTATTTTAGTGCTTTATTTACCTTTTTCAATAAAATTGTCTAAATAAGGAAAAAGTGGTAGATAATTTTAATTGTATAAGTGTATTACTTAAAATTTTATTAAAGATTTAATAAAAAGTTGGCATCTAAGGTTTATAAAATTGTTTCAACCAATCAACTCCGAAAATTTAGAATCAACATTCTTATCGATACTTGTAATTTGTTCTAAAATCTTTTTTGTATCATATCTATATTTAGGTAAAAGTGCTCTTTTTTCTTCCTTAAATAGTAAACTTACGACTGAAAGAACATCATCATTGTAGTATAATATGTCCTTGTTTTGCTAGCTTTGAATTTTTTACTAAGTTAGATATTGCTCTAAAGCCTATTTTTACTTGTCTTCTTTTATTTTGTTAATTTCTTATTGAACTGAAGGTGGATAAAAGGACTCTCTACATTTATATCTTACATTTCAGTGTCTATTTTTACATTAGCATTTGAACTTTTCAGTTTTTTAAGCGTAGCCATAGCTCTTTACTCTATAAGCATAGGAGGAACACCTTCCATTCCATAAATATCCAATTCAATTGCATCTCTTCCTATTTTAGCGTTAGGCACTCTAAATTAAATATATTTACTTTTTGATGTGTTGCTTATGAACCTATAAAACGTGAATTGCCATAGAACTTGCAGTCGAAAACTTTTTCTTACAAAAAGTACATGCGAAATGTCTAGCTTTTTGATGTTAATGAAGGACAAATTCATCATCGAATTCTCTGTCGCAATAGTAACAAAATGGCTTTAAAATTTTAGACTTATTTCTCCTTTTTCTCCCCATTTTAAATTAGGATATAATAAATACTCTTATATAAGATTAAAGCTAAAGCATCGTTAAGAAAGAAATTGAAAGCCTTTGCAATAATAAGCTAATTAATTTTATTTAAGCTAAAATATATCAAAAAGTTATCTACGGCTCTTCAATAAAAGCTCTTAATACATATGCAAAATAGAATAAGTCACTGCTTAATAACTCTTGCATATATATTTGCAATCCTTGTCTTCTTGTTTCAATTTCAGCAAAATCAGAAGGCGGACCGACATATTTAGGTGGTAGATGAGGAACATGTTGAATTTAAACTTAGTTAAACCAATTTAAGCTTTTCATAGAAAGAAATAAGCAGAATTCCCTTCAAACAGGAGATTGCTATCTATTTATTAAGGTAGTCTAATGGTCATGAAATTCTCTATATCTCTTAAAAAGTGTTCAACAGAGTGTTTTACTTGAGATAGAGTCGCTAATTTTTTCTATTTCTATTTTATATTTGACGAAAGGCGAACCGTCCTCTTCTATATCACACTCTCATTAAATAGGACTACTTAATTAGATTTCAGGTTTTTTGATTTTAATTATTTACTCTCAAATTTGTGTTTTATTGAGTTAAAGTTCTATAAATTGAAATACTATTTCGTGATGAAAAGTAGGATCATTCAGAACTATTTGCAAATATTCTTATAATCTGTTTTTTCTCTTTTCAGTTGCCTTTATATCTATCTCACGTTTTAGTGCTGAGGAGTAATTTTTAGTAGGAAAAGAAGGAAGTTTGGTAGGTTAAATGGCATTTTTTAATGATTTATGCATAGCATAAAATTATTTGAATCTTCTTCAGGCTTGGCCTTCCTTTCCTTAGAACTTTCATTAAATTAGATATTCTAAATGACCATCTTATTTTTAAGTTCAAGTATTAATCTACACTTAAAAATATATTTGCAGCATATCTGTCTCCCTAGTCGCAGACTTTATTGAAGGGTTTTCAATTCCTTCTTGGCTAATCTTTCTATAATATTAAATCTTGAGGGAATTATCTCCCGAACTAATTTCCTTTGTATGACTTAGTGTGTAACTACCTATATCTACTATTCCAATTTGTCGATGATGAAGTTTTAAAAGATTCTCACGAAGAGGGGTTTTAATTCCAAGGAAGTCAAGAAGTTCTTCACAACTATATTAAGGTTTAGCGAGATCATTTAAATAGCTAGACAATACTTTCATCACAGTATTTATATCAGCGATTCCATTAATAGAAGGTAGAATAGGCAATTTCTAGTAAAGCACAGGGAATTTCCTTTAATATAGATTGATCATATCTTAGTTCAATTAATCGAAGTCTTTGTATTTTTTCTCTATAATTTAAGTTCTTTAGCTTATTTTAACGCTAACTAAATAATATACCTAAGTCTTAGAATTTATTACCCTTGTTTTAAAGTTCTTTACATTTATTTAGAGGTCGTTAAAGTCAGCGTCTTCAATAGAGGATATTTTTAGCTTAAGCAATGCGTTAATAAAAGGTTAGTCAAAATTTTGATACTATCCACTAACTTAGCGAGACAAAGTTCCTTTAGTCTTGAAATCATTAGGCTTAAATAGAGCAATCCAAGAAATTAGTCAGATACAAGCTATTAAGCAAGCATTAGCAGATATGTGCAAAGCTATATTTCCAGCCCTACGTTCAATAATTCTAAAGTAGAGCAATACAGAAATATTATAGCAAATTGAGAATAGAGATATCACTTAGAACAATCTATGTCCAAACCAAGTTGATTATAGCTTTCTAGTGTATTCGAATTTTAATAAGAAAAAGCTTAGAGTCCAGCAGATTACTTGAGAGCTAAAAAATATAAAAAGAAAGTATTGAAGTAAAATATTATCCATGTTACCAAACAACGTCGAACTATAAACCATATTATAAAGACAGAATCCACCAATACATATCGTTATCAGTCTCCTAAAATACTATCACTTCGGTAAAATCAAGCTCTACGTATCAATACCATCTTTAGAATGTTTGAAATACCTAAAAGTAGTAGAAACTATGAAAACTAAGGAAGGAATAATAGAAATAATAAGCAAGCACACAGTAACTAAATTACTTTGCATTTTGTATTTTATAGTAAATTCGCTATGATAATCAAAATAATAATTATTTTGATTAATTTTATATTTGTAGTTTTAACCTAATTTAAGTAATATACTACATAACAGGCACTAATTTTTTTAATAAAGCTAGTAAATTATCACATTCAAGTTAAATAAGTTAATACATTAACTTTTATTTCTTTTCCAAGTGAAATATAATTAATTAAAATTTACAACTGTTTAAGTAAAATAAGTTTTTGCCATATAGCCAAAAATATATCTAGTATTAAAGAGAATTGATAATGAACTAATATGGTAACAAATGGCTAACTTTTATATCTACCACTAAAGAGATAAGTCTTTTAAATTCTAGTTAATAGAAAATTAAACTAATAAGAATTGTATCATTAGTAATTGAATATCTTTAAGGATTAAGAGTATTATTAAATAGCAATATTTTATTTTTGAATTTGAATATTACTTAAATGACAATCATCGCAACTAAATAACAATGCTTAGTAGTATCTACTACGAATAGCCATAAGCTAATAATCTAATAAAGTTTCTTATGCAAAACATTAATAAAGTAGTTAATAAATAGCAGATATAAAACCCTTTATAAAATAAAATTAATAACTAAGTTTTATTATGCAGCTGCATAGTTTAAGATTAAGGAAAATACTAATAATTTCTTCGCTTTAGGTATTTTTATACAGGTTTTAAATTCTTTACATTTAATGGTGGTAATTTATTTCGAGTATTTTCAACTAGATAAATATTACATTAATCTGACTTCTAATCTCTTCCAAACAATTAGCTTAATACTTCTTTGTTTTTACTTTTGTTAGATAATAAATAGATAAAGGAACTTTCAATTGAATTTTTGCCTGAAGTATTTTCAAAAGAATTTTGAGAATTAAAGAGGAAAGTAGGTTTATTAACTGACTAGCTATTAATTTCCTTGACCTACTTAATGTATGTATCAATACCTCTTGGAGAAGCTAAAAAATGATGGAAATTTCTTTTCTTTTTGTTAAATGCTTTGTACTACCTTTCTCTCGTGAACTAATTTGGAGAATTTGGTTGTTACATAAAATAATCATTAGGACTTCTCGTGGTTCTTTTATAACTAGAATAAATAGATAAATTCTAAATAGGTTATAGTGTATTTCGCTTTTCTTCAAAAAAATCTTCATATCTCTTTAACTAATATATTACATTATCATTCCTTAGTCTTCTTTATTTAACACTTGAAGTAGGTTGGATATTTTACATTTATCTTTAAGTCTATAATTATTTTCCAACAATTTACTCTTAGAATATTTCGTCATACTTTTTATTAGATTAAGGCTGACTAGCATTTTAATTCTGAACGCTATTTTAATTTCAGATCCTATAAATTTGCTAAAATCTTTGATTATTTTCATTTTCTTGATCTACAAGTTTTTTCTATTCTCTTTGTATAATTTCCTGAATGACTTCATTAGTGAATAAATTACATTCCATTAAATATTTAATAGACTCCTTTATTAAGTTAAAGCTATATTTAACAATAAAGCCTAAGATAGTTATTTACAACTAAAAGTATCTTTCTTTAACTATCTAGCAAGCTGAGTATTTCCTTGTTCTTTTTACTTATTACTTGAGACAGTTCTGCATAGTAACTCTAGCTTTAAAGTAATTTTATGAAATTGTTACCTTAAAATAGTTTGAAAGATAGATATTAATGTAAGAAAAATAGTTAAAACATCTAAATGTTAGAAACTACAAAATGTTATATAAGGATAATGCTAACTAAGCGTTAATTTAAGTAGTACATGTTTTAAATATCTTACTTTAATTAAGATCTTTTCAAATAAACTAGAGAACTAAGAAAATAATTGGCTGCTTATTAGAAAAGATATAGCAAATGCTCATTAATAAATAGTTGTTAATTTGAATATGTGTAGTACTATTAGTAATAGCAATCTATAAAGCTAATTGCTCTTGTAGATACTCTTATTATTATAAGAATAAGGACATTTTACAATTAACTTCCATCAAATAATTAAATATACACTGCTTCATAATCCATAGATTACTTTCTTATTAAACATGAAGGTAAACTGAAAGAGATTTAGTGTTTATAGATTTCTTTGATAGATAACTATGCTTACCTTATATTAGTTTATTAATAGCAAATAATTAAATAGAAAATTGAATGTAGTTAATAATCAAGCATAAGAAACTAGATGCAATTAATAGATTTTAGAGATTAAAATTGGAGTATTAATATAATTTAATAGGAAATAAGATAAGCATTCAGTATTCTCTTTATAAATGAGTTATAGTTTAATATAATGAACTGCAAATTTAAAAATATATAATCAAATTTTTTTTGGTATAAAAGCTAAGTTTATGATACTTAAAATAACATAAGTGTATTCTCTTTTAAAATTATATTCATATTATATTAATTTAAAGATAACTATCTTATAAAAAAGTTGAAAGGATCCTTATAGCTATTATTTTTATATGCTGTAAATGCTTAATAAGAATGAATTCCTGCACCAAGATAAATCATTTAGTCAGATTAACTGGTAATGAAAAGCTGATCTAATATATAGCTGATATTCTTTAGCATTAATCTAATTTTTATTTTCATAAATAACCCTCACATCCTATAATAACTCTGTAAGCCGTTTGATGAGCTTCATTTTAATCTCAAGACATAAAAGCTTGAAAATTGAATAAATATTGGTTGATAAACATAGAAATGATATTAAAAATTATAATACTTTTTATCTAAATCAATTTAACCTTCAGACAGCCTAAGAAAAGCATGAGAAGGCTACATTCATTAATAGCTTATAATAAATATCTTAAGCTTTTTCCTTTTAAATGTAATAGATAGATTTTTACATTCACTAACTGTATTAAAATCTCTTTAATAGTATGTGAAAGTCTTTGGATAAAAATATTTATCACTGCCATTAATAAAATGAACAAGCTGAAAATATTAACTATATGTCTTCTGTTAGTTTTACTAAACGCTCACGAAGATGAAGAATTCATTCAACAAGAATAGAGTTAAGAAGCTCCATCAATTGCTGTTGTGAAACCTACAAGAATTACTTAAAACTATATTATAGAGATCATTTTTGCTATCGTTATTGCCACATATATAGCTATATTCTTTGCCGGAAAGAGGGCCAATGAACATTTAGCAAAAACATGACTTTTCGCTCATAAATCTCTATATGAAAATGAATTCGCCTTTTGCGGAGTTAGTGAACAACCAGATGGACCTTTGCTTTAGAAATGCCATCATAACGAATACAAATTTTACGCGAGCGGAAGAGTTAATTGCGTTTCTATGCTGATTACTCTTGGGTTAAAGAATCGCCATGATTTAATTTCAATAGTTTACAGCATAGTGCAAGCAGAAAAAGATAGAATGATTATAGATATACCAGTGAACATGGTTGAATCTCTTCCCTTGGTATTCGCTATTTGTAAGAAAAAGGATGCAAAATAGATCCACAACAACATTGTTGATCTAAAGAATTTTGCAAGAAAGGTGAATGTGGACATTTCAAATTTTCCAGCAACTATGCAGATCCTAACATCAAGCGATGAAGTTGTGGATACACTTGTTAGCCCTACTTTATGTAAGATTCTTTGCAAATTTGAAAAATACATCCACCTTATCTAGTTATCAGACTAAAAGGGTCAATCATTTTTCGCTCATTTTGAATTCTTACTTCCTTATAGCACTTCTGAAATGGAAAACTTTGTAACATTGTCTAAATTTGCTCTGACTTTTGTAGATGAAGTTAGCCAAATAAAATTATCAAGCAATGAAAAGAAGAAGGCCTAGAAAGAAAGGATGAAGCAGGCTGAAAGTATTTAACGAGAGTAATAAAATTAAAGGGAAGAAAAAATTGCTAAAAAGAAGGCAGATAAAAAGGCAGCTGATGAGGAAAAATTGAAAAATATGACTAAAGAGCAGTAAAGAAGATTCGAGGAAAAATAGCAAAAGAAGGAGCAAAAGAAAAAGGGACCTAAAATAAAGATGCTAAAAATGTGAAACAGATTAATAAACACTCTTAAATTTTATTAAATAAAGGAACTTAACTTATTTTTGATTTCTTTCGTCTAGCAAAATTCATCGCATTTCTATTTAAAAGTCTATTAAAATATCTAGCATTTTAAGACTTTTAAATAGAAATATAAAGATTATCTTTTTTATTTTCAGTTAAAGAAAAATTATACGATAAGAGAATATCTAATGCAACCATTAAGATTTAAATTAAAAGTAGGGCTAAAGAACCTTAAAATCAACAATTTATTTAATTTTATCTAGAGTTTAGTAAAGAGGTCGTAATAATTTGCTATACTATTTATAAGCATGCTTTTTGCTTCCTTTAAATTTAGCAATAAAGTATTTAATAGCACATTTCAATTAAAACAAAAACTTTAACCTTTAAGGTTTAAACCTAAAGACAATAATAAAGTGTGGAAAGAAAGATATAAAAAAGTGATCAATTAAACTTTCTAATGGAACAGAATATATGGTTATATACAATTTCTTATTCTTAATATCGTTAATTCTACTATTTTCTTGATGAATATTTTCAAAATCCGTTATTTAATTTTTTCAAATATACAAAATGGAAGTAGTTAAGAGAAATCGACCAGGTACAAAATCAGCCGATATGTGGTAATGGGAAAAGGAGGAATTTTCAAAGAAAAAAGGTCCTTTTGCTATATAAGAATATATTTAAGAGAATATAAGAGCTGATCCTTCAGATATTAAAAAAATTTTAGATGCTCCCAAAGAAGCTGAACTTCCTTCTTGGCTATATGAACATATGAGATAATTCACTATTGAACTCAATTATTTGATAGTATAACTTTAAGAGTCCTGTACTCCAATTTCTTGTTCTTAAATGAAGGCTACTGAAGATTGACTATTCCTATGCGCTTGCCATGGCTAATAACCTCGAGAATGTAGTGCTATAGATTATATGGCTCACACACTCGAGCATGCTATCAACTTGTTACTCAACCATAAAAGCTTTTAATCACGAAGTTCTATTCCTACTAGTGCAATTGGACAATTTCCTTCTATATCTAGAAGGCTTTATCGATTCTTCCTACATACTTATCATCATCACAGAGATCTATTTTTTGAATTTGAAAAAGAAAACTTCCTTTGTGCAAGATTTACTGAGTTTGCCCTAAAATACGAAATGATCGAACCAAAATTCATCACAATACCATAGCATGCTTATGCTATAAAAAATTGATAGTAATGATTTCCTTTTGTTAATTTCTGAATAAACTTTTAAATGATTTTCTTTCTTTATTTTACTATCTTCTTTTATTTCAATTATTTAAATACTTCTACCTAACTTCATCTTTTACCACATTCCACATTTTTAAGCACTACTAAATGATTACTACAAGATAGCCATCAAAACATTAATATTTTAGGAAATAAATTGTAAAAATGCATACTAATTTAATAATCTATTCTCTTGCTATGTAATCATTCTCTAAATTAATATATATTTGAATCATTTCAAATAAACCATAACTTTACTTAACTCAAAAATTAAAGAAAAATTAGTAATAAAGAATTTAAACTACATATATAAAGAATAAGCCTCAATCAAGATATTGGCCTCATTTAATCAATAGTATCTTTATTTATTTTTAAGAAATTAGCTAAACCAAGCTCTCTAGAGATACTTTAAGTTAAAAAAGATAATTTATGGTTAAAAACAACGTTTGATATTGAATCTTCATCAAAGAGAGATTTAATTACTATTAGAAGATTTCATTGTTCTCTAAAAATAAAATCTTCTTTATAAACCTTTATCAATTGATTAGATTATAATTTACATTATACAATAAGCTACTATGATATCAGTTTATTACATTTTAATACAATAAAATAAGATAAAATTGATTTTTAAATTTTAAATCATATTGTTTGATATTTCTTAAATAAGATACCAACTAATAATAATTGAAATATATGCTAATATTTTATTAGCAATAAGACTAAATTATTAATGATATTTTAAGAGTAATAACTAGTTCTGCTGCATTATTGCTAGTTCAACTGCTTCTATGAATAATTCTTTAAATACTATTTTTTCATAAGTTAAATATTTGCTTATTGACAGTTTTTAGATCATTCTAAACCTCTATTTTATAATCTTTTAGATCAATAGACAAAAAGATGCTTTGAATTCCAAATTAATCTCAAATTTTTTTTTCTAAATTGAAAATGTAAAATTAGAGAATAATCTAAGGACTAAAGACTGAAATAATAAATGAAGCTAAGAATAATAAAAGAAACTAATTTAACTAGTAACTTTAAGAATAACATGTAGCTATATTTGTGATTTAATAGCAGCTTTAATTATTTTTCTTACTTGCTATAATTATTAAATCAATAATGCTAAGATATTGCAAAGTTTGTATAGAATATTTCCTAATATCATTAAATTAAAAGTAGTCTAAAATAATTAATTAATTTAAATCTTATGAATGGGTTGCTGTTACATCTTACAAAGCTTCATGTACAGTTATTACAGTATTAGTAAATGAGAAGATTTAACTTTTACTTCTAAATTATTTATAGGCAGCAATAAAATAAAGAGCTTAAGTGAAATAGTTAATTAACAAAAGTAAATTAGATTATATTTATCAATCTTATTTATTTTCTTTGGATATATCAAATCAAATTATATTCCTGCTGTTTACATAAAAGGAAATAACATTTCTAAAAGAGCAGGATTAACCTTTAATGAAAGTATTATCTCCTTAATCTCTAAAGTATTTATTTGAGTATTTTAATAGAAAAAGTAGAAATCTACAGTTTAAAATTCATTCATGCATATAGAGTAAAGATAATAAGTATAGTTTTTGAAAAGCTTATGGAAAATATGTGAAAAATTTGAATAGCAAAGACTAGATTTTATGATTTAAAAGCAGTTAATGGTATAAAAAGATGTAAAATAGTGAGATGAAATGCTTGGTAAAAATAATTGAAATAAGATAAAAAGCTTGCTATTATAAAGTAAATTCTGTTTAAATACATAAATTAAAAGTCATTATGTAAATGTACTAAATGCTAAATCCACATATTTTTAACTTTCTTAAGTCCCTTAATCAGTTGGCCCCCTAAAAATTAAGACAATCCAAGAAGTTTAATTGGTCTAACTTAAAAAATTTAAAGTAGCAACTATCTAAGAATGTAGCGAATACCAAAACTCCTTAGAAATAGACTATTAAGAGAACTCTTTCGTTTTAAATTGAAGAAAAACTGCATCAAGATCAGATTTAAATAACCAAGATAAGAAATTATAGAGATTTTCAAGCTATGCAAAGATCTAAGTCTTGCAAATGCTCTAAATGTAAGGGATAAATGAACCCAGTTTTTTGAAGAAAACTTCAAATTAATTATTTGAATGTTTAGGATGAAGAGGAAGCTTTAAATCGTAATAATAAGGAGCCTTTATCACGCAGAGATAAATTAAGTTTTTAGAAAGCAAAACAACTAGTTTAGAAATGAAAAGTGATAGATTAATAAAAGTAGAGAATCAATAGAAGAAGCTTAAAAAGATTAAGCATTATATAAGCAAGAAGAAGCACCAAAGTTTTATAAGAATAGGTTAACAATTTTTCTGTTTAGAGTGAGCTTAGATACTTTGATTTTTTGTAATAAAATATAAATAAAAGCTAGAAAATAAATAAAGAGTAAGATACTAATAACCAAAACGCAAAGAACTTTTCTTAAGGATTAAAATTCCCTAGCAGCATTGAATAGGAATAAAACAAATTTTTACTTATCAATAAAAAAATAAACAGTTAAACTAAAACAAAATCAGAAAACTAAAAGATCAGATAGTCTATTTCTTAGAAAAATTTTGTTATTGATGAATTTTAGAAAGACTCTCAGGGAAACTACATATAAGAAAGCTAATCGAATCATAAAATTCGTTAAGAAAATTGTTTTGAAAAAATTTCATCGACGGATAGTAATAAGCAATAGGATGGTGACAATAAAATAGAATAGATTAAAAGTGTCTATCAAAATGCATATAAAAAGACAGTTTCTAACTGAAATTTTTAGCGTCTTCGATAAATAAATAGGAAGCAATCAATTCATGCTTTAAAAAACTTTTAAAACCCATAGTTATTAATAAAAGATAAAGATCTAATAAACAATTCTATGAGTGATATGAAATTACCTTTAATAAAAAAGGTTTAGCCCAAATCATTATAGTAATCTCCTGTTAAAATTATTAAAAAACATTCGATAATACAAAACAAAAGTATTATCAACGAACTGAGCGCAAGTAATTAGAAATAGTTTAGTGGTAAAATTTGATAAATTTTTAATTTGATGTTTTGCTTATTTAATATGAAATGTTCATTTTAGAAGCTTTATTTATTTTATTAACTTCATTACTACACTCTTGGTTGCTATTTTTTTAATTTACTTGTTGCTGAAATTATCAAAATTTTTAAGTTTTTAAATCTTTAGATTTTATATTTTAGTTTATCAAATTTTAGTTGATTTTAGCTAGATGTGGAAATGCAATTTAATTAAGTTAAGAAGAAAAAGATATATTGCTTATTTAGAGAATAATAGTTACTTATATTAATTTTTTCAAGTATTAGTTGGAATTTTAAACATAAAGAGAATACAAAGATGCCTATATTATGTGAGACTTTATGGGTTTTAATATACCTTACACTTATAAAATAACTTTTTACTATGCTATTAAGAACTATTTATCTTCAACTCAAAAAGCTTGGATATGTAAATTAAGACTATGTAAATCATTTAGCAGTTAAGAATTATCTATTTAAATATTTAATTTTATTCAATATTTTATAATCATAGCATTCTACATATGTAACTTTCATTATTTTCCTTTTTACCCTTAGAACATATGTAGTTAGTATTATAAATAAGGTTTGTTATACTTTGCTTTTAATTTACTAAAAGCTTTTCTATTACTGTAGTTAAAAAGAAAACTTAATGTCCCACAAAAATATTTTGATGAATGATATTCCGAAAGTAATATTTTAGCCTTTATTGATTAAAGTCATTTTTACTAATTTAACTATAAAAGAGCATTATATTAATATTTCTCATAATGCTTTTATAAACTAAAAGCAATAATTAGAATTGATAGCAAATGTATTAACTTTTACTTAAATATGCTACATAATGAATATCTATCATACCAAATATTAATTTATAATCTTATGATTAAAGAAATAGATATATCCAGCTTTGATTAGTTAATATATAAATAGAGTGAATAGTGAAAGCTTAAAGTAATAGTAAGTAATTAATTAAGTTAAAGGTAAAATAGATTATTATTAAGTATCTATTGACTTTTAAACTAATATTCGCCATTTAGCACTTATTTAGAAAACTATTGACTCTTATTTAGGAAATACGTTATATATTAATTGAAATTATCTGGCTATATTAATAGAAGGGTATTAAGGTTGAATAGTATATGATTATATTCAAACTATTTCATATTACTACTAAATAGATTATTTGTATTGATGTAATAAAAATAAATGTTTCAACTAGATATTTAACTAAGATTGCTTTAAACTACTGTGCTTTATTTTCTAATTATCTAAGAAAAAATCCTAATTAAAATTAGATGATAAGACATTAAATTTAAAGTGCACTATAATGGGATTATAAAAATAGTAGGTAATTAGATACAAAGTTGTATTTATGGCTTATTATAAAATCTACAATCATTATTCTATAAATCTATTTATTCTTTTTGAGTTATCGACAGTAACTAATCTGCAGAAAGATCACTTAACAATACTCAACGCTTCCTAATAAAAGCATGTGCTTATTTTTTAAGTTAATTTATATATGAAAAGTAATAAAATATAAAATTCTAGACATTTAAGAAGAAGAAAAAATTAGTAACTAAGCAATCTTTAATATATAGAAGAAAATTAACTAATAACTAGAGATAATTAGGAATGTAAAAATAACTCTATATCATTATAATTTAACTAAAACTAATAGAAAGACGCAGAGAAATTAACTTAAGCTAGATAAGATACATGAATAATCTATTTTGTACTGAAGTGAAAATTAAGAATGTTTTAAATAATGAGAAATAATTTAATCAAGTGGACAAGACCAGAGAAACTATCAAACCATATAAGCCTAGTGCTTCTGCAAAAATTAAAATTAGAATCATTCCAACAAATATTTTGGCTTGCTGAGCATTTGCTCTAACTCCTGCATCTCCAACAACTCCTATTGCTATTCCTGCTGAAAAGGCACTAAATCCACAGCAAATTCCTGAAGCTAAATGTTTATACCCATCAGGGAAATCATAAGGTGAACTAATATCTTGTTGAAGTATGACTGCAACAATTAATCCATAAATTCCTAAAACTCCTGCCATAACAACAGGGATCATTGATTTCATTATTAAGTCAGGTTTAAGTATTCCCATTACAGAAATGCCAACTCCTGATTTTGCTGTACCATATGCAGCTCCTAAGTTTGCAAAAACTAAAGCACAGGCAACTCCTAAATATCCAAAAAAATAAGCACTTGGCTCGTCAACTGTCATTTTTTTTAACTTTTAATTAATAAATAACAGGCTTTTAGAAATACTCAACTACTCTTATTCTTTAAGACTTTTATTCATCAAATACTACAATACCAAGATATTTAATAGAAACTACTTTTAATACCTTTAATTAGAAGATTAGCATATGAAATTATAGGAATAATCAGAGAGCTATTAATAATTATTTTTAGGATTTAAGAATGACAAAAACATCTAGAAGCGAATTTATAAGAAAGATCAAATAAAATCTATAAAGTTTAGCAATAAATAAGAAAAATCTCATTTTTAAGATACAAATACTAATGTTTGTCTTACATACCTCAATTTTACATCTAAGAAATCATTATACTTGCTACTAAATACTTAAAGGCTTGATTTAATTTCTATTTTTCGTTTTAATTTAGTTTTACTAAAAATCTAAAAGCAACAAAATATGAAAAATTATGCTTAAAGTTAATAATCGCAAAACTTTCCTAAATTACCTTTTCTTTTATAATTTATATTAAAAACGAAAGCAAGTATAAATAAAATTTTAGTTTAGCTCATTTCATTTAATTGTTATAATGTCACATAAAGTAAAGAAAACTAATAATATTAAATTTAAAAGCTCTGCTTAGTTATTATAAACCTAAATATAAAGTTAGAAGGTATCATTCTAATTAATAAGGTTTGATTGCCTTACAATCTAGTAACTAGATATTATTTTATTTATTATAGCTAATGCTTAAAGATATTCAAGCATTATAAAGTAATTTGAAGCAAATGCTTTAGCTATTATTTTTATATAATAAATTATTCAATTAAACTTACTAAATATGTATAACGATATTATGTCTTAAAGAGCTTATTTTATAAATTAAATGAATATAACTTTCCTTATAAATAAGTATAAAGTCATGCAATTAAATAGTATACAAGCTTCATTTGTAATTTTAAATAAAAACTAGAAAGATAACTTGCTAGCATTAAATATTTCTACTTAGTAAAATATTCTTATCCTTATATTAAGGAGATTGATTCTTCTAAGCTATAATTTAAAGATTTTATGTTCAGGTATTTAAATTTGTAAAATAGATTAGATATGTAAATGAAATATAAAAATAATAAAGTGTCATAGATCTCATTTTCCATATTTCCATCTATAAAATGATTTTAGCTTTACCATCTCAATTTTAAGTAAAATTATCTCAAGTTTCCATTTTTTTCCCTTATCTAGTATCTTTAAATTTTTGCATAAGAATTTCCATTTTATGAAGCTCTTTTTAGATATATTTAGCAAGTAATCTCTAAACTTCTTCTTAATAATCTAAATAGAGCTAGCTTGCATTTATAGTTTCTAATTATTAGACTTTAATAAATGAAAGGCATTTTGTAGTTTCTACTTAACAATTTTATTGAGGTATATGCTTAAATTCTATTGATTGTATAAATTGCTAGTTTTTAATCTTTTAAGGACATTAAAGTATTTTATTAGATGCTTGCAAAGAATTTGTTGAAGGAGCTAGACATTAAACAAAGTGTTTGGATCTATAAATGCTCGTCTCTTTCATTTTTTAAAGCATTCTGTAAGGCAGCTTTTTATACTCTAGCTTTATATTCTATTCAATCTTATTATTGCTTACTTCTACATTTTTGAGAATGTTGGAATCTCTTGTACGAGATATGAGGAATCAACTTTCTTTTCTTAAGATACATTTTCAAGAGTTTTTTTAGTTTCTAGGAAAGCGAAAAAAGTACAGAAGTAATTTTTTATTTTTTCGTTAAGGGTATTAATTACAGATTTAATAGCAATATGCCGCATTCTTTGCATCTTAAGCTCTAAATGCTGTATTTAAGCGGATTGTCTGACCCTTGCTATTGTATTGAATCCACTACTAATACGTTTAAAGTAAATTTTCTGAAATTAATAGGCAAATCTAAGATAGTTTTTATTAGTGGTGTTAAGTAATCCTATAGCCTATTCTAATCTAATATCTTAAAGATATTTGCTAAAAGCTTTTCAATAAATAAGCTTTTGATTTTTTATAACATTCTAAAACTTAAGTATTCCTTATTACTTTACCTCTAATCTTTTTTACTATAAGCATATCAATTTGAGACTTTTAATCAAGCTATAATATAACTTTTAAATAAAAACTCGATGTACCAACGCCAAAGCCTTATAGTGATTGATTCTTTATTTAAAAAGCATAAAGCAAGAAGCTTTCCTTTTCTTAGTAATCTTTTCGAACATCTTATTAAATAAACGCAGAGTGTTTTAGAAATGAGTAGCATAAAATATACTATTCAAATAATTTCTCAAAGCTTTTCTAAGTATTTTATTAATAGTAGCTTATATTTATAGTATTTTATACTAAAAGTCACTTTTATCTATTACATCTCACTTTCCTTTCTTTTATTCATTTTACTACTAATTTATTTCTTAAAATGAGGAATTCATCTAACTTTAATCTTATTAACTTTAGTGCTCATTATGAGCATTTTAATAATTTGTGTTTTCTATTTCTCTCTTTTCTTGCTAAAAATTTATCTAAGTCTCATTAAAGTTTTTATCTTATTATAACAATTATTACTAAGTACTAGCTTTAGTATAAGAATGCTATCTTTCTTATTCTAAGTAATCTTGCTTTTAAGTAGGCTATTTCTTCTGAAACAAACTAATTTATTATATATTTTGTTAATTACTTTAAGAGTTTTATTACATATCATTTTCTATTTCTTGATATTCTCTGATTGGATTTTTGTCTTAATTAGGTGAGATTTAATTGTAGATTTAGTTTTACTTATTTTCATGATCATGGTGCTCCTTTATTTGATTCAATTCTTAGTAAATTTAGTTATATTTATTTATGAAATCATGTTAAGAAGATTTGTAGTCTTCATTTCTATTTTCCTAAATAGTTGCTTAATTATACTATTCGGGATATTTAATTTCATACTGAACTAGTTGTTTTTACCTATTTAGTGGACTTTACTGACTTTATTTATTTTCTTATAATATTTGATCTTTTAAATGGTTTTCGTTTTTACAAAGAGCAGCTAAAGAGCTTTAAAAATTTTATTAAGCCTTTAAGTTATATTAATCCTAAATACCATCAAAATGTGTAGCTTCTTTTTAATAAGTTTAATTAATGGACTAGCTATTTTATTTATCTTAGCAGCTAAATGCTTATTGGCTTTCTTATAATTATAGTAACTCTGACTTAGGGAAGCTAGTTATTTCCCTATAAAGTTAAGACTATTTGTCTTTAAATTGCTGTGAGCTGATTAAAGAGTGCTCGTTACTTTTTAATGTGGTTGTTTTTAAGTCTAACTTAATAGGAGTAACTGATCTATTACTAAAGGAAGGTTCTTATTCTTATAATGATCTTACTGAAGACATGTAAGGAGTGAAAATTTCTGAGTTTCTTATGCCTACATTCTGATGTTTAAGCTGAAAGTGTTTAAAAACTTCTTCAGGCTATGATTTTGAAAGGGCACCCTTAGACATCCTAAATTAATCGTAATGCAATGACATTTATTGAAAAAAGAACCTAAGTGGTCTCTATATTCTATCAGCAATCAATTTAGCTGCTGAAAGTTTATAAGTTCTATAATTATTAAAATCTACAGGCAAGCTACATTTCTTTCTACGGCTAGTATGTTTGATAGGAGTATTAAAAGGCTAAACTAGTTTCTTTCCTATGATATAAACATTTTCATCCAAGGATTTATTTCTTTACCTTATTCTTCTTTCTTATATTTTCTCTCTTACAGCTTTCACGTTTTGAAGAAGCTAAACTTTTTTCTAGATCATTTTAGCTTTTAATAAGAAAATTCTTAATTAACCAATTTAAATATCTTATTTTTAAATTAGAAGATACAGTTTACCTGCTTAGTCTCTTTAAGCAGAATAATGCTTGTCAGCATTATTCTTAAAGTTATAAATACATCTATATCAGATAGTTCTATAAAATGCTTTCAGAATAGTTATTTATAAGATTTATAAGAGTGTTCTATAGTTAGATTAGTCAGTTATAAAAGGCTTACTAATTGAATAAGCATCAATATATCAACAAGTTATAGCAAGGTTCTTGATTGAAGGATAGAAATGTAAATAAGATAAACAAACTGTAAATAAGAAAAATATTAGAACTAACACAAATTAGAAAATATTAAATATCCATTAAACTACTTTAAAAGCATATTTAGCCTTTTATCTTAAAGGAAAGGAATAAAGCTGATAATTACCTTTAATCTGCTTTTATTATGATTAATCATTAAATAATTTCTATCTTAATAAATTAATAAGCCATTATAAGTAATATTAGGCTTTCTTCTAAAGATGCAATAGTATTCTTAAACAAGTAGAAGGCAAGTACTTGTAAAAAATAAATTAATAAGAGAAGCTAATAAAAAAATACTAGCAACTATAGAAACAAATAAACTACCAAGGCTATAAACTTATAATTATTAAATATAGTATTTCATTTAGTAATATGGTATGCATTAAAAAGATATTGATGCCAACTTCAACCTATGTTTAAATATTTTTTCATCACTAAATAGTCTCCTATAATAAGATCTAATTAGCAGTTGAGAACTATTATAAAAGAATTAAATAATTATAGATAAAATATGAGATAAGAAACTATTTTAGTTTGCTAACAAATTTCAAAAATATCCTAAAATGGTAAAGTTAGATATTATTCATAATTTAAATATTCATATTAATTGGAGTCTAATTTTTTATTTCTATCCATATTTTGTTAACTTAAGGGACTTATAATCTTCTTTATTAAACAACTTTGGCATCTAAAATATTATAATTACAATGAAATTATTTTGCTTAATTAATGATTTTAGTACTTATTATTATTATAAAATTACCATTTAATTTACTTTAAATTTTGCTATGAAATATAAGTTATTAAACCAGAAAAAAATTGATGAATATATAGTAAAACTTTGAAATAGTAGTTAATTAAACTTAATTAAGAATATAATAAAAAGGATGTTAGAGAAAGAATTAAAATGATGAAAGTAATTCAAATATTAAAATAAAAGTGTTTTATTACATCAACTCTTCTTAGTTGTTCCTGATCTTTTAAGCTTAGGAGTCAGGCTAATTCTCTATTATTTAATAGAGGAAATTTCATTTTTATCAAAAGACAACAGACTATACAAAAGCTGTATACCCTATTCTATGCTTTGTGACCTAATTTTAAAAACTTACTATTCAGGAATGTTCATTATTATCTGCTTTATTACTTATTTTACATTTTAAAGAATTTCTCGCACTTCAGCTAAGTGCATAGCTTACTATTCGCTTAGTTCTTGTTTGAGAACTTGAATTTATTTCTAAGTTAATTCCAAAGTTTCCTCTAGTTCTTCAATCTCTTCTCTTTACATTCTTCCTATCTTTTGTAATTTTTAAATTTTGCTGCTTTTCTAAAATTTTAAATCTTACCTTTAATCTACTTGGCTCACTAATGTTTGATTCTCCGGACTCATCCTCACTTTCTTCATCTAATATTGAACTTCCCAATAAATTTTCATTCATAATATCTGGTAGTTCTTCTTGATTTTCCACTAAATGAATTATTTGATCTTATTTCCACCAGCTATCAGTTATTTAATCAAAGCATCATATTATTTCATCTATTTATACTCTCTTTTTAACTGATATTTAGTTTTTAGGAGGAAGTAACTGCATCTTTAGGTTTATAATTTCCTGTTCTCTTATTTCTATTTCTTATTCAAACTAAATAGTCAAATCTTAGTTTTTCTTTTCAAGATTTGCTTTATTCTCAATTAATTCGTTTCTAAAAATGGACAGCTCAGATACTTATTTAGTTAACTCTTCAACTTATTTCTGAAGCTTCATTTCGCTTTATTTTGGCTTTTAGGCTTAAAGTTTCTAAATAAGGCTTTATCTCTCATCAGCTTCTTTTTTCATCTAATTTATTTACTCATCTTTTTATGCAATTGCTATATCATTGCTTTTAATTGTTTCATTCGCAGAAATTAAGGCACGTGTAATTTGCATCCTGTCTTCTTTATGCTCTCGTAATAAGTTTTCGTAATATTCTTACTATTCCTATAATTAACTTTTAAGCTTTAGTATTTATTTTTTCAATTTTTTGATGTTGTGCTTCAATTTCTTCAGTTCATCCTCTCTAGATTCTTATTCCTTCTAACTCTCAGAAGTTTTACTTGTATTTTATGAGTTCTCAAAGAGTTTTTCTTACATTTCTTAAACTTATTCATGATGAAGTCTTTAGTTGTCTTGTAATTGTCTCTCTAAATTTTCTTTATTTTTTAGTAATTCTTCGACTATATTTTGTAAGTTCTTTATTTACTTTTCTTATTCTGTTCTATTTTGCGGATCATTATTTTTATCTTAGAGTTCTTAATCAAACTGTGAAGTAATGAGACTTAATTGTTGTCCCAAGTTTTGAATTAGCTTTGTATTTTATTCTTCAAATTAAGCTTTCAATCCTTTCAAGTCTTTTGATGTTTTTATTTTGTCTAAAGATTTACCTTTTTTTATTTAAATAATTGAATGCGATAAAGATTTGTCTCCTCCTATCTTACCTTAACTTTCTGATAACTTAGGAATGACAATCTAATTGCTCTTTAACTAATCTTCAAGTTCTATTATAGTATTCTATAATAAATTTATTTCCTAAGATTTTTCATTATCCTAATCCTCTAGTCTATTTATTTCCTACAAATGATTCGCTAGATTAACAGCTAATTATGTATTTTCTTTTTTGCTTCTCTCTAACTCTCCCTTTTAGAAGTTAATTTACTATTGAAGCTTTTTAAGTTGATCTTCTAACTACGACTATTAAATTAAACCTTCTTTTATTTAATTTTCGTATTCTAATAATTATACTTTCAAATCAGAAATTACTTTCTAAAGTTAGCTGATTTAAGTTTCCTTATCTTCATGCTACTTTTCTAAGTTCTATTCACTTTATTTTACTTCCTAAGAAATATCCATCTCTTCTTATTTTTCTTACTCAAAATACTATTTAGCATCTTTAAACTTATTCTCAGGATTAGGTTAATCTTTAATTTTTTATATCTTCTAAGTAGTTTTTAGATCTCCTGAGTTGTTTAATTTATTAAGCTCTTCAGTGAGCTTATCAATTTAATTTTATTAATCATTTATTTACTCTTGCTACTCATTAATCTTCTTTTAGGCTATTTTTTTATACTCGAAACTTAGATCTTCTTCTTATCCATCTTCAATAATTTACTCTAATTCTTAGTTTTATTATCTAAGACTTTAATTTTCTTAGTTAGAAATTTAAAGTTCTTCTTCTAACTTTTGCTAATACTCATTTAATTCTTCTTTCTCTCTTAATAACTATTAAAATTTATCTTCCAATGTTTACTTTTACTAATTTTTGTTTTAATTTTGAAGTTAATTCTGTTCTAACTAGTTTTATAGCTATTGTACTAGAAATTTGGTATCAGAAATTTCGGCTGTTTACTCTTCAACTTGATTGATTTATGATTCTGGATTTTAAATCGAAATTTAAATTTTCTAATTTTATTTTTCGTTTTCTTGTTACGTCACTTATTTCTCTACTTATTTTTCTTATTTATTACTTTCTATTCCCTTTTGCAAGTTCTAAATCAATTCATCTTTTTATTTCAAGTCAGTATCTACTTCCTCATTGCTTTATTATTGGATTTATTTTTAATCCTTTAACTGCTAAATTTAACTATTCTGACTTTCTATTTCCTTTTGCAAGTTCTAAATCAATTCATCTTTTTATTTCAAATCAGTATCTACTTCCTCATTGCTTTATTATTGGATTTATTATTAATCCATTAACTGCTAAATTTAACTATTCTGACTTTCTATTTAACTTTAATTATCTAATTATTATTAGATTAGAGAACTGTTTTCTTACTAGAGAATTAGTATTTTGCTTTCTAAATCATTTATTGTTCTATTATACTCAGTTTGTGTTTAAAATTATGCCTCATTTTCGTTTTAATTTTTTATATTTTATAATGCAAGATCGTTTTACTAATTTTTAAGACTAGTAATCTACTCTGATAATTGCTCATTCAAATCATTTAGTTAATTTCTATTTTCTTGTAAAGACTAAATTTGCTTTTTGAATATTTCAGCTTTTTGCTCCTACTCTTGCATTTAGAATTTCAAATCATCAATTTCTTACTTTTAAGCCTAAATTACTTGCTTTGATTTGCTATATTCCAATTTCTAATCATTTTATTGATTTTAGACTTCCAATTATTGATTTTCTAGTTCCTATTTTAAAGACTAAACTTCAATTTAAAGACTTTCTGATTATTTCTATAGTTAAAGCATTTCTTAATTCCTTTTTAAGATTTATGAATTTAACTGTTCTTAACTTAAATTATTTGATCCTCCTAAAGTCTATTTAATCTGGTCAATTTCTTACTAAAGAGTTTCATTGTCTTATTATTACTTGAAAAATTTGTTTTAGAGATCTTTCGTCTTTTTTAAGGATTCTGATTTCTGTTGTTAAAATTCTTCACTCTACTTTAGGTTTTAATCTTCCTATGCTGAAATTTAAGCCTCTAATTAATGGATACGTTTTTGCTTCTAGTCAAATAGAGTTTTGTTAAAATCTTCCTACATGTTCTAATTTTATAACTATTCCTTTAAGTCTAAAGAAAGTTAGCCTAGCATTTTATTAAGATAAAAAGCTGCTTCAAATTATGAGTTTATTACTTTATTTGGAAGCTCATTTTCTTAAGAAATAGTTTAAAAGATTTTAGAAGAGTCAATTTAATGCAATTATAGAAACTTATCTTAGACTCTTAGGAGTTTATTAAGGAATTGAGAAATTGCATCGAAAAACTCTGGAGTAAATATTGGTTCTGAAATTATACTTTTCATTTAACCTTTAGGTGACAATATTAAAGACTATTTGAGAGAAAAATGAGCTAATTGTTATTCTTTTTAATCTTAACTCTAAATCTAATTGTGCAGTTCAGCTTTCTATGATTATAAAATCTCTAACTAACTTGCATTGTTATTAAGTTCCTCTTTAAGTTATTGATTGGCGTGTTGCAAAGAGTCTATAACTTTACATTTTTCAACTACTTATTTATTAAGATCAGAAGAGTTTTTATTTATATTTTCGTAAAGATTTTGTTTTTCTTCTTTTTCACTTGATAATTCTTATTCTAGATTTTTTAATTTATTTTTAGTTAGTAGAGTATCTTTTTCTAGTTATTACACTTTCTGATCTTTTTCATTAAGAATTTCTTGATTTCGAATGATTTCATCGTTGAGTTGAGTGATTTGTTTTTATTTATCGTCGTGGGCCTTTTAGAGAGTTTCATTTTTCTTATTAAAATTTTTGTTATCTTCATTGATTTTATCATAATCTTATTAGAGTTGAATAACTTGATTATTTAGATCATCATACTTCTATTACAAGTTTTATAAATCTTTTAACAGTTTTTAGTTTTATGGCTTCATCTCATCTAATTGAATTGTCAATGTATGAACTTAGTCTTGTAACTCTCCGTTTAACTAGTTCATCTAGTCTCTTCCCTTCTATAAATTTCCTATCTACTTCTTCAGTCTCTCTATCTCGTCTTCCTTCTCTTATAGTTACATTTTCAAATCTTAATTTTCTGTATTTTCTGCTTTCAGTTATTACTTCAACTAACCCATCTCTTACTTCCCTTACACCTGTTAGTTCTTCATTTCTTGCTACAATCCTTCTATTTCTTTCTTCAAATTGTCTATCTCCGTTTCTAACATCTTCTTGTCATTCAGTAGTTACGAGGCTTCCTTCGATTTCTTCTATTAAGAAATAAAATCGTTGACTTAGTTAGTTTTTTTATCGATTTCTTCTTGTTAAGTCTGTAATAAGGAGTTAAGTTATTCTACTTCTGCTTACTTCTGTTGAAGTTATCTTTGCAAATCATTTTGTTTTCTTGAAGCTTCGAACTTATGTTATTGTAGATCTTCAGTGTACTTCACGTTTTCATCAGCTAGATTTCTTAGTTGTTCTTGTAGTTACTAGTTTCTCTTTCTATTTTAGTCTAATAACTGGTTAGTATTATTATTCGATTCATTGATGCTTGATAGTTATTCTTATAAATGAGCGAGAAGTTTAGCTTAGATTTTGTCAAGTTCCATTAGAGTAGCTAATTATTTAGGAATTCTTTTAGAAGGAAGTTCAGTTTCAGGAGGAATTTGAGAAAGTAAGTGATCTACGTCTTTACCATTCTATTGTAATTTCTTTTATTGGGTTCTCAGAAGTTTATTAAGAGATTAAGAAATAGCATCTAACTTTTCAGGTTACTCTTCTATTCCACTTTAAACAGTGAGTTTGTGATGAACGAGAGCTTATTTAAGAGTGATAGTAGCGAGAGGTTGTTCTTAGTTAGATTTGAGAATTTCTAATTAGTTTTATAAATCTTTTTCTAGATTTTTGAGTTATTTGTCTTTATTAGATAAAAGTTTTTATAAGTCTTCATTTTATTGTTCTAAGTTTTCAACTTTACTTTCTTTATTACTGAGTTCCTCTTTAAGTTATTGATTGGCGTGTTGCAAAGAGTCTATAACTTTACATTTTTCAACTACTTATTTATTAAGATCAGAAGAGTTTTTATTTATATTTTCGTAAAGATTTTGTTTTTCTTCTTTTTCACTTGATAATTCTTATTCTAGATTTTTTAATTTATTTTTAGTTAGTAGAGTATCTTTTTCTAGTTATTACACTTTCTGATCTTTTTCATTAAGAATTTCTTGATTTCGAATGATTTCATCGTTGAGTTGAGTGATTTGTTTTTATTTATCGTCGTGGGCCTTTTAGAGAGTTTCATTTTTCTTATTAAAATTTTTGTTATCTTCATTGATTTTATCATAATCTTATTAGAGTTGAATAACTTGATTATTTAGATCATCATACTTCTATTACAAGTTTTATAAATCTTTTAACAGTTTTTAGTTTTATGGCTTCATCTCATCTAATTGAATTGTCAATGTATGAACTTAGTCTTGTAACTCTCCGTTTAACTAGTTCATCTAGTCTCTTCCCTTCTATAAATTTCCTATCTACTTCTTCAGTCTCTCTATCTCGTCTTCCTTCTCTTATAGTTACATTTTCAAATCTTAATTTTCTGTATTTTCTGCTTTCAGTTATTACTTCAACTAACCCATCTCTTACTTCCCTTACACCTGTTAGTTCTTCATTTCTTGCTACAATCCTTCTATTTCTTTCTTCAAATTGTCTATCTCCGTTTCTAACATCTTCTTGTCATTCAGTAGTTACGAGGCTTCCTTCGATTTCTTCTATTAAGAAATAAAATCGTTGACTTAGTTAGTTTTTTTATCGATTTCTTCTTGTTAAGTCTGTAATAAGGAGTTAAGTTATTCTACTTCTGCTTACTTCTGTTGAAGTTATCTTTGCAAATCATTTTGTTTTCTTGAAGCTTCGAACTTATGTTATTGTAGATCTTCAGTGTACTTCACGTTTTCATCAGCTAGATTTCTTAGTTGTTCTTGTAGTTACTAGTTTCTCTTTCTATTTTAGTCTAATAACTGGTTAGTATTATTATTCGATTCATTGATGCTTGATAGTTATTCTTATAAATGAGCGAGAAGTTTAGCTTAGATTTTGTCAAGTTCCATTAGAGTAGCTAATTATTTAGGAATTCTTTTAGAAGGAAGTTCAGTTTCAGGAGGAATTTGAGAAAGTAAGTGATCTACGTCTTTACCATTCTATTGTAATTTCTTTTATTGGGTTCTCAGAAGTTTATTAAGAGATTAAGAAATAGCATCTAACTTTTCAGGTTACTCTTCTATTCCACTTTAAACAGTGAGTTTGTGATGAACGAGAGCTTATTTAAGAGTGATAGTAGCGAGAGGTTGTTCTTAGTTAGATTTGAGAATTTCTAATTAGTTTTATAAATCTTTTTCTAGATTTTTGAGTTATTTGTCTTTATTAGATAAAAGTTTTTATAAGTCTTCATTTTATTGTTCTAAGTTTTCAACTTTACTTTCTTTATTACTGAGTTCCTCTTTAAGTTATTGATTGGCGTGTTGCAAAGAGTCTATAACTTTACATTTTTCAACTACTTATTTATTAAGATCAGAAGAGTTTTTATTTATATTTTCGTAAAGATTTTGTTTTTCTTCTTTTTCACTTGATAATTCTTATTCTAGATTTTTTAATTTATTTTTAGTTAGTAGAGTATCTTTTTCTAGTTATTACACTTTCTGATCTTTTTCATTAAGAATTTCTTGATTTCGAATGATTTCATCGTTGAGTTGAGTGATTTGTTTTTATTTATCGTCGTGGGCCTTTTAGAGAGTTTCATTTTTCTTATTAAAATTTTTGTTATCTTCATTGATTTTATCATAATCTTATTAGAGTTGAATAACTTGATTATTTAGATCATCATACTTCTATTACAAGTTTTATAAATCTTTTAACAGTTTTTAGTTTTATGGCTTCATCTCATCTAATTGAATTGTCAATGTATGAACTTAGTCTTGTAACTCTCCGTTTAACTAGTTCATCTAGTCTCTTCCCTTCTATAAATTTCCTATCTACTTCTTCAGTCTCTCTATCTCGTCTTCCTTCTCTTATAGTTACATTTTCAAATCTTAATTTTCTGTATTTTCTGCTTTCAGTTATTACTTCAACTAACCCATCTCTTACTTCCCTTACACCTGTTAGTTCTTCATTTCTTGCTACAATCCTTCTATTTCTTTCTTCAAATTGTCTATCTCCGTTTCTAACATCTTCTTGTCATTCAGTAGTTACGAGGCTTCCTTCGATTTCTTCTATTAAGAAATAAAATCGTTGACTTAGTTAGTTTTTTTATCGATTTCTTCTTGTTAAGTCTGTAATAAGGAGTTAAGTTATTCTACTTCTGCTTACTTCTGTTGAAGTTATCTTTGCAAATCATTTTGTTTTCTTGAAGCTTCGAACTTATGTTATTGTAGATCTTCAGTGTACTTCACGTTTTCATCAGCTAGATTTCTTAGTTGTTCTTGTAGTTACTAGTTTCTCTTTCTATTTTAGTCTAATAACTGGTTAGTATTATTATTCGATTCATTGATGCTTGATAGTTATTCTTATAAATGAGCGAGAAGTTTAGCTTAGATTTTGTCAAGTTCCATTAGAGTAGCTAATTATTTAGGAATTCTTTTAGAAGGAAGTTCAGTTTCAGGAGGAATTTGAGAAAGTAAGTGATCTACGTCTTTACCATTCTATTGTAATTTCTTTTATTGGGTTCTCAGAAGTTTATTAAGAGATTAAGAAATAGCATCTAACTTTTCAGGTTACTCTTCTATTCCACTTTAAACAGTGAGTTTGTGATGAACGAGAGCTTATTTAAGAGTGATAGTAGCGAGAGGTTGTTCTTAGTTAGATTTGAGAATTTCTAATTAGTTTTATAAATCTTTTTCTAGATTTTTGAGTTATTTGTCTTTATTAGATAAAAGTTTTTATAAGTCTTCATTTTATTGTTCTAAGTTTTCAACTTTACTTTCTTTATTACTGAGTTCCTCTTTAAGTTATTGATTGGCGTGTTGCAAAGAGTCTATAACTTTACATTTTTCAACTACTTATTTATTAAGATCAGAAGAGTTTTTATTTATATTTTCGTAAAGATTTTGTTTTTCTTCTTTTTCACTTGATAATTCTTATTCTAGATTTTTTAATTTATTTTTAGTTAGTAGAGTATCTTTTTCTAGTTATTACACTTTCTGATCTTTTTCATTAAGAATTTCTTGATTTCGAATGATTTCATCGTTGAGTTGAGTGATTTGTTTTTATTTATCGTCGTGGGCCTTTTAGAGAGTTTCATTTTTCTTATTAAAATTTTTGTTATCTTCATTGATTTTATCATAATCTTATTAGAGTTGAATAACTTGATTATTTAGATCATCATACTTCTATTACAAGTTTTATAAATCTTTTAACAGTTTTTAGTTTTATGGCTTCATCTCATCTAATTGAATTGTCAATGTATGAACTTAGTCTTGTAACTCTCCGTTTAACTAGTTCATCTAGTCTCTTCCCTTCTATAAATTTCCTATCTACTTCTTCAGTCTCTCTATCTCGTCTTCCTTCTCTTATAGTTACATTTTCAAATCTTAATTTTCTGTATTTTCTGCTTTCAGTTATTACTTCAACTAACCCATCTCTTACTTCCCTTACACCTGTTAGTTCTTCATTTCTTGCTACAATCCTTCTATTTCTTTCTTCAAATTGTCTATCTCCGTTTCTAACATCTTCTTGTCATTCAGTAGTTACGAGGCTTCCTTCGATTTCTTCTATTAAGAAATAAAATCGTTGACTTAGTTAGTTTTTTTATCGATTTCTTCTTGTTAAGTCTGTAATAAGGAGTTAAGTTATTCTACTTCTGCTTACTTCTGTTGAAGTTATCTTTGCAAATCATTTTGTTTTCTTGAAGCTTCGAACTTATGTTATTGTAGATCTTCAGTGTACTTCACGTTTTCATCAGCTAGATTTCTTAGTTGTTCTTGTAGTTACTAGTTTCTCTTTCTATTTTAGTCTAATAACTGGTTAGTATTATTATTCGATTCATTGATGCTTGATAGTTATTCTTATAAATGAGCGAGAAGTTTAGCTTAGATTTTGTCAAGTTCCATTAGAGTAGCTAATTATTTAGGAATTCTTTTAGAAGGAAGTTCAGTTTCAGGAGGAATTTGAGAAAGTAAGTGATCTACGTCTTTACCATTCTATTGTAATTTCTTTTATTGGGTTCTCAGAAGTTTATTAAGAGATTAAGAAATAGCATCTAACTTTTCAGGTTACTCTTCTATTCCACTTTAAACAGTGAGTTTGTGATGAACGAGAGCTTATTTAAGAGTGATAGTAGCGAGAGGTTGTTCTTAGTTAGATTTGAGAATTTCTAATTAGTTTTATAAATCTTTTTCTAGATTTTTGAGTTATTTGTCTTTATTAGATAAAAGTTTTTATAAGTCTTCATTTTATTGTTCTAAGTTTTCAACTTTACTTTCTTTATTACTGAGTTCCTCTTTAAGTTATTGATTGGCGTGTTGCAAAGAGTCTATAACTTTACATTTTTCAACTACTTATTTATTAAGATCAGAAGAGTTTTTATTTATATTTTCGTAAAGATTTTGTTTTTCTTCTTTTTCACTTGATAATTCTTATTCTAGATTTTTTAATTTATTTTTAGTTAGTAGAGTATCTTTTTCTAGTTATTACACTTTCTGATCTTTTTCATTAAGAATTTCTTGATTTCGAATGATTTCATCGTTGAGTTGAGTGATTTGTTTTTATTTATCGTCGTGGGCCTTTTAGAGAGTTTCATTTTTCTTATTAAAATTTTTGTTATCTTCATTGATTTTATCATAATCTTATTAGAGTTGAATAACTTGATTATTTAGATCATCATACTTCTATTACAAGTTTTATAAATCTTTTAACAGTTTTTAGTTTTATGGCTTCATCTCATCTAATTGAATTGTCAATGTATGAACTTAGTCTTGTAACTCTCCGTTTAACTAGTTCATCTAGTCTCTTCCCTTCTATAAATTTCCTATCTACTTCTTCAGTCTCTCTATCTCGTCTTCCTTCTCTTATAGTTACATTTTCAAATCTTAATTTTCTGTATTTTCTGCTTTCAGTTATTACTTCAACTAACCCATCTCTTACTTCCCTTACACCTGTTAGTTCTTCATTTCTTGCTACAATCCTTCTATTTCTTTCTTCAAATTGTCTATCTCCGTTTCTAACATCTTCTTGTCATTCAGTAGTTACGAGGCTTCCTTCGATTTCTTCTATTAAGAAATAAAATCGTTGACTTAGTTAGTTTTTTTATCGATTTCTTCTTGTTAAGTCTGTAATAAGGAGTTAAGTTATTCTACTTCTGCTTACTTCTGTTGAAGTTATCTTTGCAAATCATTTTGTTTTCTTGAAGCTTCGAACTTATGTTATTGTAGATCTTCAGTGTACTTCACGTTTTCATCAGCTAGATTTCTTAGTTGTTCTTGTAGTTACTAGTTTCTCTTTCTATTTTAGTCTAATAACTGGTTAGTATTATTATTCGATTCATTGATGCTTGATAGTTATTCTTATAAATGAGCGAGAAGTTTAGCTTAGATTTTGTCAAGTTCCATTAGAGTAGCTAATTATTTAGGAATTCTTTTAGAAGGAAGTTCAGTTTCAGGAGGAATTTGAGAAAGTAAGTGATCTACGTCTTTACCATTCTATTGTAATTTCTTTTATTGGGTTCTCAGAAGTTTATTAAGAGATTAAGAAATAGCATCTAACTTTTCAGGTTACTCTTCTATTCCACTTTAAACAGTGAGTTTGTGATGAACGAGAGCTTATTTAAGAGTGATAGTAGCGAGAGGTTGTTCTTAGTTAGATTTGAGAATTTCTAATTAGTTTTATAAATCTTTTTCTAGATTTTTGAGTTATTTGTCTTTATTAGATAAAAGTTTTTATAAGTCTTCATTTTATTGTTCTAAGTTTTCAACTTTACTTTCTTTATTACTGAGTTCCTCTTTAAGTTATTGATTGGCGTGTTGCAAAGAGTCTATAACTTTACATTTTTCAACTACTTATTTATTAAGATCAGAAGAGTTTTTATTTATATTTTCGTAAAGATTTTGTTTTTCTTCTTTTTCACTTGATAATTCTTATTCTAGATTTTTTAATTTATTTTTAGTTAGTAGAGTATCTTTTTCTAGTTATTACACTTTCTGATCTTTTTCATTAAGAATTTCTTGATTTCGAATGATTTCATCGTTGAGTTGAGTGATTTGTTTTTATTTATCGTCGTGGGCCTTTTAGAGAGTTTCATTTTTCTTATTAAAATTTTTGTTATCTTCATTGATTTTATCATAATCTTATTAGAGTTGAATAACTTGATTATTTAGATCATCATACTTCTATTACAAGTTTTATAAATCTTTTAACAGTTTTTAGTTTTATGGCTTCATCTCATCTAATTGAATTGTCAATGTATGAACTTAGTCTTGTAACTCTCCGTTTAACTAGTTCATCTAGTCTCTTCCCTTCTATAAATTTCCTATCTACTTCTTCAGTCTCTCTATCTCGTCTTCCTTCTCTTATAGTTACATTTTCAAATCTTAATTTTCTGTATTTTCTGCTTTCAGTTATTACTTCAACTAACCCATCTCTTACTTCCCTTACACCTGTTAGTTCTTCATTTCTTGCTACAATCCTTCTATTTCTTTCTTCAAATTGTCTATCTCCGTTTCTAACATCTTCTTGTCATTCAGTAGTTACGAGGCTTCCTTCGATTTCTTCTATTAAGAAATAAAATCGTTGACTTAGTTAGTTTTTTTATCGATTTCTTCTTGTTAAGTCTGTAATAAGGAGTTAAGTTATTCTACTTCTGCTTACTTCTGTTGAAGTTATCTTTGCAAATCATTTTGTTTTCTTGAAGCTTCGAACTTATGTTATTGTAGATCTTCAGTGTACTTCACGTTTTCATCAGCTAGATTTCTTAGTTGTTCTTGTAGTTACTAGTTTCTCTTTCTATTTTAGTCTAATAACTGGTTAGTATTATTATTCGATTCATTGATGCTTGATAGTTATTCTTATAAATGAGCGAGAAGTTTAGCTTAGATTTTGTCAAGTTCCATTAGAGTAGCTAATTATTTAGGAATTCTTTTAGAAGGAAGTTCAGTTTCAGGAGGAATTTGAGAAAGTAAGTGATCTACGTCTTTACCATTCTATTGTAATTTCTTTTATTGGGTTCTCAGAAGTTTATTAAGAGATTAAGAAATAGCATCTAACTTTTCAGGTTACTCTTCTATTCCACTTTAAACAGTGAGTTTGTGATGAACGAGAGCTTATTTAAGAGTGATAGTAGCGAGAGGTTGTTCTTAGTTAGATTTGAGAATTTCTAATTAGTTTTATAAATCTTTTTCTAGATTTTTGAGTTATTTGTCTTTATTAGATAAAAGTTTTTATAAGTCTTCATTTTATTGTTCTAAGTTTTCAACTTTACTTTCTTTATTACTGAGTTCCTCTTTAAGTTATTGATTGGCGTGTTGCAAAGAGTCTATAACTTTACATTTTTCAACTACTTATTTATTAAGATCAGAAGAGTTTTTATTTATATTTTCGTAAAGATTTTGTTTTTCTTCTTTTTCACTTGATAATTCTTATTCTAGATTTTTTAATTTATTTTTAGTTAGTAGAGTATCTTTTTCTAGTTATTACACTTTCTGATCTTTTTCATTAAGAATTTCTTGATTTCGAATGATTTCATCGTTGAGTTGAGTGATTTGTTTTTATTTATCGTCGTGGGCCTTTTAGAGAGTTTCATTTTTCTTATTAAAATTTTTGTTATCTTCATTGATTTTATCATAATCTTATTAGAGTTGAATAACTTGATTATTTAGATCATCATACTTCTATTACAAGTTTTATAAATCTTTTAACAGTTTTTAGTTTTATGGCTTCATCTCATCTAATTGAATTGTCAATGTATGAACTTAGTCTTGTAACTCTCCGTTTAACTAGTTCATCTAGTCTCTTCCCTTCTATAAATTTCCTATCTACTTCTTCAGTCTCTCTATCTCGTCTTCCTTCTCTTATAGTTACATTTTCAAATCTTAATTTTCTGTATTTTCTGCTTTCAGTTATTACTTCAACTAACCCATCTCTTACTTCCCTTACACCTGTTAGTTCTTCATTTCTTGCTACAATCCTTCTATTTCTTTCTTCAAATTGTCTATCTCCGTTTCTAACATCTTCTTGTCATTCAGTAGTTACGAGGCTTCCTTCGATTTCTTCTATTAAGAAATAAAATCGTTGACTTAGTTAGTTTTTTTATCGATTTCTTCTTGTTAAGTCTGTAATAAGGAGTTAAGTTATTCTACTTCTGCTTACTTCTGTTGAAGTTATCTTTGCAAATCATTTTGTTTTCTTGAAGCTTCGAACTTATGTTATTGTAGATCTTCAGTGTACTTCACGTTTTCATCAGCTAGATTTCTTAGTTGTTCTTGTAGTTACTAGTTTCTCTTTCTATTTTAGTCTAATAACTGGTTAGTATTATTATTCGATTCATTGATGCTTGATAGTTATTCTTATAAATGAGCGAGAAGTTTAGCTTAGATTTTGTCAAGTTCCATTAGAGTAGCTAATTATTTAGGAATTCTTTTAGAAGGAAGTTCAGTTTCAGGAGGAATTTGAGAAAGTAAGTGATCTACGTCTTTACCATTCTATTGTAATTTCTTTTATTGGGTTCTCAGAAGTTTATTAAGAGATTAAGAAATAGCATCTAACTTTTCAGGTTACTCTTCTATTCCACTTTAAACAGTGAGTTTGTGATGAACGAGAGCTTATTTAAGAGTGATAGTAGCGAGAGGTTGTTCTTAGTTAGATTTGAGAATTTCTAATTAGTTTTATAAATCTTTTTCTAGATTTTTGAGTTATTTGTCTTTATTAGATAAAAGTTTTTATAAGTCTTCATTTTATTGTTCTAAGTTTTCAACTTTACTTTCTTTATTACTGAGTTCCTCTTTAAGTTATTGATTGGCGTGTTGCAAAGAGTCTATAACTTTACATTTTTCAACTACTTATTTATTAAGATCAGAAGAGTTTTTATTTATATTTTCGTAAAGATTTTGTTTTTCTTCTTTTTCACTTGATAATTCTTATTCTAGATTTTTTAATTTATTTTTAGTTAGTAGAGTATCTTTTTCTAGTTATTACACTTTCTGATCTTTTTCATTAAGAATTTCTTGATTTCGAATGATTTCATCGTTGAGTTGAGTGATTTGTTTTTATTTATCGTCGTGGGCCTTTTAGAGAGTTTCATTTTTCTTATTAAAATTTTTGTTATCTTCATTGATTTTATCATAATCTTATTAGAGTTGAATAACTTGATTATTTAGATCATCATACTTCTATTACAAGTTTTATAAATCTTTTAACAGTTTTTAGTTTTATGGCTTCATCTCATCTAATTGAATTGTCAATGTATGAACTTAGTCTTGTAACTCTCCGTTTAACTAGTTCATCTAGTCTCTTCCCTTCTATAAATTTCCTATCTACTTCTTCAGTCTCTCTATCTCGTCTTCCTTCTCTTATAGTTACATTTTCAAATCTTAATTTTCTGTATTTTCTGCTTTCAGTTATTACTTCAACTAACCCATCTCTTACTTCCCTTACACCTGTTAGTTCTTCATTTCTTGCTACAATCCTTCTATTTCTTTCTTCAAATTGTCTATCTCCGTTTCTAACATCTTCTTGTCATTCAGTAGTTACGAGGCTTCCTTCGATTTCTTCTATTAAGAAATAAAATCGTTGACTTAGTTAGTTTTTTTATCGATTTCTTCTTGTTAAGTCTGTAATAAGGAGTTAAGTTATTCTACTTCTGCTTACTTCTGTTGAAGTTATCTTTGCAAATCATTTTGTTTTCTTGAAGCTTCGAACTTATGTTATTGTAGATCTTCAGTGTACTTCACGTTTTCATCAGCT
Organism: Loxodes magnus; assembly: GCA_946699065.1. Lineage (NCBI taxonomy): Eukaryota > Ciliophora > Karyorelictea > Loxodida > Loxodidae > Loxodes > Loxodes magnus. The sequence continues at coordinate 1,080,608 of CAMPDV010000016.1, forward strand.
AGATTTCTTAGTTGTTCTTGTAGTTACTAGTTTCTCTTTCTATTTTAGTCTAATAACTGGTTAGTATTATTATTCGATTCATTGATGCTTGATAGTTATTCTTATAAATGAGCGAGAAGTTTAGCTTAGATTTTGTCAAGTTCCATTAGAGTAGCTAATTATTTAGGAATTCTTTTAGAAGGAAGTTCAGTTTCAGGAGGAATTTGAGAAAGTAAGTGATCTACGTCTTTACCATTCTATTGTAATTTCTTTTATTGGGTTCTCAGAAGTTTATTAAGAGATTAAGAAATAGCATCTAACTTTTCAGGTTACTCTTCTATTCCACTTTAAACAGTGAGTTTGTGATGAACGAGAGCTTATTTAAGAGTGATAGTAGCGAGAGGTTGTTCTTAGTTAGATTTGAGAATTTCTAATTAGTTTTATAAATCTTTTTCTAGATTTTTGAGTTATTTGTCTTTATTAGATAAAAGTTTTTATAAGTCTTCATTTTATTGTTCTAAGTTTTCAACTTTACTTTCTTTATTACTGAGTTCCTCTTTAAGTTATTGATTGGCGTGTTGCAAAGAGTCTATAACTTTACATTTTTCAACTACTTATTTATTAAGATCAGAAGAGTTTTTATTTATATTTTCGTAAAGATTTTGTTTTTCTTCTTTTTCACTTGATAATTCTTATTCTAGATTTTTTAATTTATTTTTAGTTAGTAGAGTATCTTTTTCTAGTTATTACACTTTCTGATCTTTTTCATTAAGAATTTCTTGATTTCGAATGATTTCATCGTTGAGTTGAGTGATTTGTTTTTATTTATCGTCGTGGGCCTTTTAGAGAGTTTCATTTTTCTTATTAAAATTTTTGTTATCTTCATTGATTTTATCATAATCTTATTAGAGTTGAATAACTTGATTATTTAGATCATCATACTTCTATTACAAGTTTTATAAATCTTTTAACAGTTTTTAGTTTTATGGCTTCATCTCATCTAATTGAATTGTCAATGTATGAACTTAGTCTTGTAACTCTCCGTTTAACTAGTTCATCTAGTCTCTTCCCTTCTATAAATTTCCTATCTACTTCTTCAGTCTCTCTATCTCGTCTTCCTTCTCTTATAGTTACATTTTCAAATCTTAATTTTCTGTATTTTCTGCTTTCAGTTATTACTTCAACTAACCCATCTCTTACTTCCCTTACACCTGTTAGTTCTTCATTTCTTGCTACAATCCTTCTATTTCTTTCTTCAAATTGTCTATCTCCGTTTCTAACATCTTCTTGTCATTCAGTAGTTACGAGGCTTCCTTCGATTTCTTCTATTAAGAAATAAAATCGTTGACTTAGTTAGTTTTTTTATCGATTTCTTCTTGTTAAGTCTGTAATAAGGAGTTAAGTTATTCTACTTCTGCTTACTTCTGTTGAAGTTATCTTTGCAAATCATTTTGTTTTCTTGAAGCTTCGAACTTATGTTATTGTAGATCTTCAGTGTACTTCACGTTTTCATCAGCTAGATTTCTTAGTTGTTCTTGTAGTTACTAGTTTCTCTTTCTATTTTAGTCTAATAACTGGTTAGTATTATTATTCGATTCATTGATGCTTGATAGTTATTCTTATAAATGAGCGAGAAGTTTAGCTTAGATTTTGTCAAGTTCCATTAGAGTAGCTAATTATTTAGGAATTCTTTTAGAAGGAAGTTCAGTTTCAGGAGGAATTTGAGAAAGTAAGTGATCTACGTCTTTACCATTCTATTGTAATTTCTTTTATTGGGTTCTCAGAAGTTTATTAAGAGATTAAGAAATAGCATCTAACTTTTCAGGTTACTCTTCTATTCCACTTTAAACAGTGAGTTTGTGATGAACGAGAGCTTATTTAAGAGTGATAGTAGCGAGAGGTTGTTCTTAGTTAGATTTGAGAATTTCTAATTAGTTTTATAAATCTTTTTCTAGATTTTTGAGTTATTTGTCTTTATTAGATAAAAGTTTTTATAAGTCTTCATTTTATTGTTCTAAGTTTTCAACTTTACTTTCTTTATTACTGAGTTCCTCTTTAAGTTATTGATTGGCGTGTTGCAAAGAGTCTATAACTTTACATTTTTCAACTACTTATTTATTAAGATCAGAAGAGTTTTTATTTATATTTTCGTAAAGATTTTGTTTTTCTTCTTTTTCACTTGATAATTCTTATTCTAGATTTTTTAATTTATTTTTAGTTAGTAGAGTATCTTTTTCTAGTTATTACACTTTCTGATCTTTTTCATTAAGAATTTCTTGATTTCGAATGATTTCATCGTTGAGTTGAGTGATTTGTTTTTATTTATCGTCGTGGGCCTTTTAGAGAGTTTCATTTTTCTTATTAAAATTTTTGTTATCTTCATTGATTTTATCATAATCTTATTAGAGTTGAATAACTTGATTATTTAGATCATCATACTTCTATTACAAGTTTTATAAATCTTTTAACAGTTTTTAGTTTTATGGCTTCATCTCATCTAATTGAATTGTCAATGTATGAACTTAGTCTTGTAACTCTCCGTTTAACTAGTTCATCTAGTCTCTTCCCTTCTATAAATTTCCTATCTACTTCTTCAGTCTCTCTATCTCGTCTTCCTTCTCTTATAGTTACATTTTCAAATCTTAATTTTCTGTATTTTCTGCTTTCAGTTATTACTTCAACTAACCCATCTCTTACTTCCCTTACACCTGTTAGTTCTTCATTTCTTGCTACAATCCTTCTATTTCTTTCTTCAAATTGTCTATCTCCGTTTCTAACATCTTCTTGTCATTCAGTAGTTACGAGGCTTCCTTCGATTTCTTCTATTAAGAAATAAAATCGTTGACTTAGTTAGTTTTTTTATCGATTTCTTCTTGTTAAGTCTGTAATAAGGAGTTAAGTTATTCTACTTCTGCTTACTTCTGTTGAAGTTATCTTTGCAAATCATTTTGTTTTCTTGAAGCTTCGAACTTATGTTATTGTAGATCTTCAGTGTACTTCACGTTTTCATCAGCTAGATTTCTTAGTTGTTCTTGTAGTTACTAGTTTCTCTTTCTATTTTAGTCTAATAACTGGTTAGTATTATTATTCGATTCATTGATGCTTGATAGTTATTCTTATAAATGAGCGAGAAGTTTAGCTTAGATTTTGTCAAGTTCCATTAGAGTAGCTAATTATTTAGGAATTCTTTTAGAAGGAAGTTCAGTTTCAGGAGGAATTTGAGAAAGTAAGTGATCTACGTCTTTACCATTCTATTGTAATTTCTTTTATTGGGTTCTCAGAAGTTTATTAAGAGATTAAGAAATAGCATCTAACTTTTCAGGTTACTCTTCTATTCCACTTTAAACAGTGAGTTTGTGATGAACGAGAGCTTATTTAAGAGTGATAGTAGCGAGAGGTTGTTCTTAGTTAGATTTGAGAATTTCTAATTAGTTTTATAAATCTTTTTCTAGATTTTTGAGTTATTTGTCTTTATTAGATAAAAGTTTTTATAAGTCTTCATTTTATTGTTCTAAGTTTTCAACTTTACTTTCTTTATTACTGAGTTCCTCTTTAAGTTATTGATTGGCGTGTTGCAAAGAGTCTATAACTTTACATTTTTCAACTACTTATTTATTAAGATCAGAAGAGTTTTTATTTATATTTTCGTAAAGATTTTGTTTTTCTTCTTTTTCACTTGATAATTCTTATTCTAGATTTTTTAATTTATTTTTAGTTAGTAGAGTATCTTTTTCTAGTTATTACACTTTCTGATCTTTTTCATTAAGAATTTCTTGATTTCGAATGATTTCATCGTTGAGTTGAGTGATTTGTTTTTATTTATCGTCGTGGGCCTTTTAGAGAGTTTCATTTTTCTTATTAAAATTTTTGTTATCTTCATTGATTTTATCATAATCTTATTAGAGTTGAATAACTTGATTATTTAGATCATCATACTTCTATTACAAGTTTTATAAATCTTTTAACAGTTTTTAGTTTTATGGCTTCATCTCATCTAATTGAATTGTCAATGTATGAACTTAGTCTTGTAACTCTCCGTTTAACTAGTTCATCTAGTCTCTTCCCTTCTATAAATTTCCTATCTACTTCTTCAGTCTCTCTATCTCGTCTTCCTTCTCTTATAGTTACATTTTCAAATCTTAATTTTCTGTATTTTCTGCTTTCAGTTATTACTTCAACTAACCCATCTCTTACTTCCCTTACACCTGTTAGTTCTTCATTTCTTGCTACAATCCTTCTATTTCTTTCTTCAAATTGTCTATCTCCGTTTCTAACATCTTCTTGTCATTCAGTAGTTACGAGGCTTCCTTCGATTTCTTCTATTAAGAAATAAAATCGTTGACTTAGTTAGTTTTTTTATCGATTTCTTCTTGTTAAGTCTGTAATAAGGAGTTAAGTTATTCTACTTCTGCTTACTTCTGTTGAAGTTATCTTTGCAAATCATTTTGTTTTCTTGAAGCTTCGAACTTATGTTATTGTAGATCTTCAGTGTACTTCACGTTTTCATCAGCTAGATTTCTTAGTTGTTCTTGTAGTTACTAGTTTCTCTTTCTATTTTAGTCTAATAACTGGTTAGTATTATTATTCGATTCATTGATGCTTGATAGTTATTCTTATAAATGAGCGAGAAGTTTAGCTTAGATTTTGTCAAGTTCCATTAGAGTAGCTAATTATTTAGGAATTCTTTTAGAAGGAAGTTCAGTTTCAGGAGGAATTTGAGAAAGTAAGTGATCTACGTCTTTACCATTCTATTGTAATTTCTTTTATTGGGTTCTCAGAAGTTTATTAAGAGATTAAGAAATAGCATCTAACTTTTCAGGTTACTCTTCTATTCCACTTTAAACAGTGAGTTTGTGATGAACGAGAGCTTATTTAAGAGTGATAGTAGCGAGAGGTTGTTCTTAGTTAGATTTGAGAATTTCTAATTAGTTTTATAAATCTTTTTCTAGATTTTTGAGTTATTTGTCTTTATTAGATAAAAGTTTTTATAAGTCTTCATTTTATTGTTCTAAGTTTTCAACTTTACTTTCTTTATTACTGAGTTCCTCTTTAAGTTATTGATTGGCGTGTTGCAAAGAGTCTATAACTTTACATTTTTCAACTACTTATTTATTAAGATCAGAAGAGTTTTTATTTATATTTTCGTAAAGATTTTGTTTTTCTTCTTTTTCACTTGATAATTCTTATTCTAGATTTTTTAATTTATTTTTAGTTAGTAGAGTATCTTTTTCTAGTTATTACACTTTCTGATCTTTTTCATTAAGAATTTCTTGATTTCGAATGATTTCATCGTTGAGTTGAGTGATTTGTTTTTATTTATCGTCGTGGGCCTTTTAGAGAGTTTCATTTTTCTTATTAAAATTTTTGTTATCTTCATTGATTTTATCATAATCTTATTAGAGTTGAATAACTTGATTATTTAGATCATCATACTTCTATTACAAGTTTTATAAATCTTTTAACAGTTTTTAGTTTTATGGCTTCATCTCATCTAATTGAATTGTCAATGTATGAACTTAGTCTTGTAACTCTCCGTTTAACTAGTTCATCTAGTCTCTTCCCTTCTATAAATTTCCTATCTACTTCTTCAGTCTCTCTATCTCGTCTTCCTTCTCTTATAGTTACATTTTCAAATCTTAATTTTCTGTATTTTCTGCTTTCAGTTATTACTTCAACTAACCCATCTCTTACTTCCCTTACACCTGTTAGTTCTTCATTTCTTGCTACAATCCTTCTATTTCTTTCTTCAAATTGTCTATCTCCGTTTCTAACATCTTCTTGTCATTCAGTAGTTACGAGGCTTCCTTCGATTTCTTCTATTAAGAAATAAAATCGTTGACTTAGTTAGTTTTTTTATCGATTTCTTCTTGTTAAGTCTGTAATAAGGAGTTAAGTTATTCTACTTCTGCTTACTTCTGTTGAAGTTATCTTTGCAAATCATTTTGTTTTCTTGAAGCTTCGAACTTATGTTATTGTAGATCTTCAGTGTACTTCACGTTTTCATCAGCTAGATTTCTTAGTTGTTCTTGTAGTTACTAGTTTCTCTTTCTATTTTAGTCTAATAACTGGTTAGTATTATTATTCGATTCATTGATGCTTGATAGTTATTCTTATAAATGAGCGAGAAGTTTAGCTTAGATTTTGTCAAGTTCCATTAGAGTAGCTAATTATTTAGGAATTCTTTTAGAAGGAAGTTCAGTTTCAGGAGGAATTTGAGAAAGTAAGTGATCTACGTCTTTACCATTCTATTGTAATTTCTTTTATTGGGTTCTCAGAAGTTTATTAAGAGATTAAGAAATAGCATCTAACTTTTCAGGTTACTCTTCTATTCCACTTTAAACAGTGAGTTTGTGATGAACGAGAGCTTATTTAAGAGTGATAGTAGCGAGAGGTTGTTCTTAGTTAGATTTGAGAATTTCTAATTAGTTTTATAAATCTTTTTCTAGATTTTTGAGTTATTTGTCTTTATTAGATAAAAGTTTTTATAAGTCTTCATTTTATTGTTCTAAGTTTTCAACTTTACTTTCTTTATTACTGAGTTCCTCTTTAAGTTATTGATTGGCGTGTTGCAAAGAGTCTATAACTTTACATTTTTCAACTACTTATTTATTAAGATCAGAAGAGTTTTTATTTATATTTTCGTAAAGATTTTGTTTTTCTTCTTTTTCACTTGATAATTCTTATTCTAGATTTTTTAATTTATTTTTAGTTAGTAGAGTATCTTTTTCTAGTTATTACACTTTCTGATCTTTTTCATTAAGAATTTCTTGATTTCGAATGATTTCATCGTTGAGTTGAGTGATTTGTTTTTATTTATCGTCGTGGGCCTTTTAGAGAGTTTCATTTTTCTTATTAAAATTTTTGTTATCTTCATTGATTTTATCATAATCTTATTAGAGTTGAATAACTTGATTATTTAGATCATCATACTTCTATTACAAGTTTTATAAATCTTTTAACAGTTTTTAGTTTTATGGCTTCATCTCATCTAATTGAATTGTCAATGTATGAACTTAGTCTTGTAACTCTCCGTTTAACTAGTTCATCTAGTCTCTTCCCTTCTATAAATTTCCTATCTACTTCTTCAGTCTCTCTATCTCGTCTTCCTTCTCTTATAGTTACATTTTCAAATCTTAATTTTCTGTATTTTCTGCTTTCAGTTATTACTTCAACTAACCCATCTCTTACTTCCCTTACACCTGTTAGTTCTTCATTTCTTGCTACAATCCTTCTATTTCTTTCTTCAAATTGTCTATCTCCGTTTCTAACATCTTCTTGTCATTCAGTAGTTACGAGGCTTCCTTCGATTTCTTCTATTAAGAAATAAAATCGTTGACTTAGTTAGTTTTTTTATCGATTTCTTCTTGTTAAGTCTGTAATAAGGAGTTAAGTTATTCTACTTCTGCTTACTTCTGTTGAAGTTATCTTTGCAAATCATTTTGTTTTCTTGAAGCTTCGAACTTATGTTATTGTAGATCTTCAGTGTACTTCACGTTTTCATCAGCTAGATTTCTTAGTTGTTCTTGTAGTTACTAGTTTCTCTTTCTATTTTAGTCTAATAACTGGTTAGTATTATTATTCGATTCATTGATGCTTGATAGTTATTCTTATAAATGAGCGAGAAGTTTAGCTTAGATTTTGTCAAGTTCCATTAGAGTAGCTAATTATTTAGGAATTCTTTTAGAAGGAAGTTCAGTTTCAGGAGGAATTTGAGAAAGTAAGTGATCTACGTCTTTACCATTCTATTGTAATTTCTTTTATTGGGTTCTCAGAAGTTTATTAAGAGATTAAGAAATAGCATCTAACTTTTCAGGTTACTCTTCTATTCCACTTTAAACAGTGAGTTTGTGATGAACGAGAGCTTATTTAAGAGTGATAGTAGCGAGAGGTTTTTCTTTGCTTTATTATGTTTATTTTATTGTATCTTCATTCATTTGTTGTGCATTTAACAATTATTCTCTAAATTTATTTTCATTTTGCTTAGATTGATCTTTTAATTTTTTAATTTCGTTTTAATATTCATCCATTATTTCTTGCAACTATTCATTTTTTTACATTTAAATTTTTAAATTCTTATTACATTCTTAATTTTATTTTCTTTATTCTTCATAAGTTATATCTTTTTCTTCTATTTGCTTATTAATTTCTTCTATTTAATTTTTCAAGCCTTTTATCTCTTTTTAGTCTTATTTTGATTTTCTTTGCAGATCTTCTTCTTATTTTTTATTTTGATTTTCTAATTTATATATTTTATCATCTTTTTCATATATTTCTTAAGACATATTATTTTTTGACTTTTCTAATTCTTATATTTTCTATTTTAAATCAGTTTCTATTTACTACTTTAGTTTTTCATCTTATTAAATTTTTTATCTTAGTTTATTATATTTTTCATCTTGCTCTTCTAGCTCTATTTTTTAATTTTTTATTTCTTTATCATTTTCATCAATTTGTTCGGTTTATTTTTTATTTTTTTTCTATGCTTCAATCATTTTATCTTTCAAATCGTCGATTTCATTTTATTGATTCGTAATCGTCTCCTACTATTATTCGTTTAATTGCTAATTTTACTTGTTATTCTTTGCTTATGTTTAAAGAGCTTAATTAAGCTTTTCCAATTCTAGTTCTTTTTGTACTTTTTATATTCCTATTTCTTATGTTTCTTGCCTTGCTTGCTGAAGTTCATTTTTTAATTATTCGTTTAATTTTTTCTGCTAAGATTATATTCCTATAATCTTTTACTAAAGCAAATCATTTTCAGATTTTGCATTTTCTAATTCTTCACTAAGTCTTTGCTTTTCATCTTGTAATAATTAAATTTCTTTACTTTTCTTCTTAAGCTACTGGTTAACTAGATCTTTATTCTAGTTGTTTGCATCTTACAGTTCTTCATTCAAACTATTAATTTGTTATAAAAGCTGATCAACTTAGTTTTGTTTCTACTAAGTTGCTTTTTATAAATCATTTAGTTTTTTTAAAGATTCCTCTTACTAATTCTACTATTATTCAGAGAGACTTTGGTTATCTGCCTAGCTTTTCTAGAGCTGATCTTAGAGTTACTGCATTTTTTACTAATTTTTCTCTTATTATTATTAGAGAGATTTAAGTGCTTAATTTTAGCTTTAAAGCTACTCTCTTAGTTCCTAAATTGTTTCCATTTCAAGTTTATTAAGTTCAACTGTAGCCTGGATTTACTTTATTACTCTTTTTAGAATATCTTCCTCTTCTAAAGGAATCTATTGCATTATTTACTAAGTGTCTTTATCTTGCAACACTTTTTCTTAAGACCTAATTAATTTATTCATCATCTAGTAAATTCCTTCAAGCTTTTCTGGCTATACTCCATTTGATTCAACTCCACTTTGCAAATATGCTTTTGTGGATTGAGCAATAGCCTGTTTTAAAATTATTTATCCTAAAGGAAATTGTTAAGCACTATACTCTTCTGATTTTTTTTGAGCTTCTTATATATACTATTGAATTTATTTCTATTATTGCTTTACTATTTAGTCTTACTTTTTCATTTGTTGTTCTAAATTTAGAACTTGTTCTTGTAACTACTATTACTGAATTTGCAAATCTTCGTTTTGCTTCATCAACTCTTCCTTTTATTATTTAATTTATTACATTTGGTTTTTCTATTATTCCATTTATTAATTCTTATACTATAATTCTTATTCTTGTACTGAACTACTTTGCTCCGCGTTTTCGAGTAGCATCTAATTTTATTTCTTTTCATTTTTCAATTATTCATTTAAATGCTTTACTTGACTCTACAATTTTTACATTTCGTAATTAGCTTATTATAGTTCTTAGTCATCTTTTTGCTTTTACTCGTTTTATTTTTGAATTGTCTCTTTTAACTACTTTATCTTTTCTTGACTTTTATTGCTTTAATCATTAAGAGAGCTCAATTTTTAGTTTTCAGATTCTATTTTGTCGACATTTTCTTGTAGTTAGTTAATCATTTATTGAAGCTCGCTACATTTTTGTTGGAAATTTGTAAGTTCTTTTTGCATTTTAGAACCTTGGTGTTTTTGCTGATCTAATTAAGTTTCTAAAGTATGATTTTGATCTTGTAAATTCTGAGAAAGTTGGCTTAGTTAGTCTTTGGTATTCTGTAATACATGCAACTATTTCTATACTCTTGTATTCTCAGCAGTTTACTTTTCCAGTTCTTATTAAAGTTCGAAAAGCTTTTCCTTTTCTTCTTTAAGCTAGTTCTTAATTTACTTTCCTTCAATTTTTTACTAATTTTGTAATTCTTTCAAATTTCTTTTCATTTCTTCGTTTTCAGATTTAAGAGATGAAAGTTCTTCTTCTATATTTTGCTTTTCAAATTACAAAGTTTAAGCTTCCTTGATTTTCTTCTATAATGAATCCGTTAGTTCTTAGTTTTGATTCTTTTACTTTTCTAATTCTTCTTTAAGTGCTTAATTTAAAGACTAAGTTAAATCATTTTCAACCTATTTTTGCTGAAGTTATTTCTAAATTTCACCTAAAGTTTTTTGTTTACCTAATTTTAGTTCTTATACCTCTAAAATCAATTTCTAGTTTTCTTCTGTTAGTTTTTCTGCTTATTCTTAGGCTTATTAGAATTTTTGATTCGTTTAGACTTGTTTTTCATTAGAAGCTTACTCTTTCTACTTGCTGTTTTATATTTACTTGTTTAAATCTTGCATAATGGTTCCCTGTTAGGTTGCTAACTCAAAGGCCGCATTTATTTGTCCTGTAATCTTCTAAAAGTTATTTGAATTTTCGTATGGAATTTATTGAAAGATATCGCTAGTATTTTTTCCAAAAGGAGCAATGGTCTTCTCCTGATTTCTCAATAACTTAGCTATTAATTGAGAAATTCCTTCTAACTTTTCAGGGGTCATGTCTGAATCTTCAATTCCACTACAAACTGCATTTCGTGCTTAGTGTACAATAGCTTCCTTAAGCTTAATTTTTCCAAAGATTAACTCTTGCTAGAGTTGATTTTCTTAAGCTTGAAGTTTTTACTAAATCTTTTTCATTTAGTTTTGCAAATCTTTCTCATTAATCTAGTATTACTAAACCTCACTTTCCAAAATAGGTATTTTTGATCTAAGTTCTTCTATCTAATTATTTTGATAATTTATTTTTTTTGTCATCAGCTCAGCAACTTACTTTCCTTTATCATTTTCGTCAGCTAAATTAGAATTTTAAATTTGTAGGTCATTCATTTCTGTCTTGATATCTTTAAGTTGCTACTACAACTTTTGAATATCATTTTACAGCTTCTAATTCTAAATTTATAGCTCGTTTACTTAATTTTCAAGATCTGATTGATTAGAGTTTTCCTGCTTCATTTATTTTTCTAATAGGTTTATTTTACTGTTTAAAATTTTCTCTATTTGATTCCTTTCATTTATTTAGTTCTCTAGTTAGCTAATTTGTTATTCTTAAGATTATATTTCATTTTTTTTGGTTGTAATTTGCTATTACATTTGCTTTATTTGATCTTCTTTTTTCTATAATTACTAAGTCAAATTCTGTATCTGATCTTTTGAATTTTGAAGATCTTGTGATTAAGATTAATTTTTTTAACTTAGATTTCTATTTATTTCCTCAAGTTAACTATTAGCATCTGTTTGATTATTTAGTGAATCTTTAAGCTTTTAGTTTTTCTACTAAATAGTTTAATTCTGATTAGACAGTTTATCAATCATATTTTGTAAATTTATGTTTTCTTCCTTTAGATCATTAATTTCCTTATTCTTAAGCAAATTTTCACTACCAAGTTTTTTATTTTCAGTTTTACTATTTGTTTGCTATGACTCAAGCTCTTCAATTCTAGCATCATTTTCCTTATTATCTAACTCCAGCTATTATATTTACTTGATTTACTTATAAAATAGTTATTACTTTTCTTCTAGCTAGTCGTTAAGCTTACTACACTACTTCTGCAAGTCTTCATTTTGCCTTTTTTCATTTTCAAGAGATTCTTAGAGTATTTTTATTTATTGGTTTTATATTTCCAATTGCTATTCATAAACTTCAAAGGTTTTTTAAATTTTGTCAAATCCATCTGTATACTAATCTACTTCCTCTTTATTTTATAAGTTTTGTTACATGTGACTCATTTCATGCTTTTGACTTTAATCTTAATGTTTGTTCAGCTTAAGTTAAGTATTCTCGTCTACTATTTTTTGACTTGCTCGTTGGAAGTTAATGAGTTTATCTTGAATTTAGTGCAGTTTATCATTTTATGCATTTTGTTCGTTTTGAAATTCCTAGATTAAGGAATCTTTATCTAGAATTTATTTTTGCTAGCTTTTAATTTAATTTTTCAGTTCCTTTTTTTCATTTTATAGCTTATCTACTTATGCTTCTCTCTATCTTATTTACTCTTCTAAGTCTTTAATCTAGTTCTGTAACTGCTAATTTTACTTCTTTTAAGTACTATTTTATGCATTTGTCTTTTATAAGGTACTTTGAAGAGCTTATGTTTGATTCGTAATTTAATCACCTATATCTAAGTCGCTTTAGTCATTACTATCACGATATTCGTCAAGTAGCTGCCCAATTCTTAAGAAATCATTATGTAATTTTTAGTTATGCTTAGTAAGAGAATTATTTTATTTTTGAAGATCTGCTATCTACATTTCATAGGTTTATTTATCACTTTCTAAAGCTTTTATCTTGTTCTATAAAATATTTTTTTGTATTTCTTATTATTTTTACTCCTGCTAATTTCTAATTATTTTTTCATTTAGTTCTAATTTTTCATTTTATAACTCTTCTATACTTTACTGCAACTAATTACTCTCTTAATCTTTACCCTATAAGTTTTATTGAAGTTCCTTCATTTGGTTCTTATTCTTTTTACTTAACTCGCTTAGTTCCTGGTCTTTTTCTTGCATTTGAGACATTAAATTTTGAATTTAATTTTCTAAATTTTCGTTTTGTTACTTTTATTTCTCAATTTATGCTTTTTGTATCTAAGAAGTATTTTATATATTTTATAGCTCATCTTCAAGATCATTTTTTTCTTTTTGAACACTTAAAGCCTTTTCTCTCTCTAATTTAATATCATATTACATTTCTTTCAGGAATTCGTTTAATTCGTCTATTTACTATAGTGTTTTTTACAATTTCTATTACTAGTCTTACTTATCTTTTAATTACTTTAGGCTTTCACTCTTAAAATCAATTATTTACTATTCTAATTAGTTTATTCTGCCTTGCAATTCAAGGTTCAGTTTTTCTTTATCATTTTTCTGCTTTTTCTCATTATTTAATTTAGCCTGTAATTCCCCATTTTACTTCTTTAGATTTTGCAATTCATATAAATTTTATTCGCTATCGCTTTACATTTCGACCATATCTAAGGGACTACTTTGAAGCTTTTTATTGCTTGATAGTTTGTTTTTGTCTTGAAATTCACTTTCTTTTTCTGATTTGCTAGAAGGTGTTTATAATGAAATCTCTACGTTTTTTATCTTTTATCCTCCTTGCTCAATCTACTGTTTTAGCTTCTTATTTTCTTCCATGGCTTAATCTAATTACTACTTCAAAAGCCCGATTTATTAGTCTTTTTTCTCTATCTGATTGCAAATAGCCTAAGTAATAGGTTTCGTTTACTAGAATAATCCAGAACATTATTTTATCTAGTTCTCTAACTGATTCTATAAATCTTATGCTCCATTCTAGAAATAGATTAACTATTAGTTTAAGGCTTCGTTTTGCTTCACAAGGTTTTAATCAATTGTAGGATTTTGAGATTGGATTTTTCCCCAGTTTTGATTCTTCTTATTATATAAATCTGACCATAAATTCTAGTTTTGCTTAAGTTTTTCAATAAGAGCTTAATTTTAGTTAATAATATCCTAGTTTTAGTTCAGTTTATCACTTAGCTAACCAAATAGTTACTATATAGAGTCTTCTTCCTTAGAAAGAGGAATTTCAAATTGCTATTCAAGATCTTTATTAGGATGGCTGCTTTGAACCTATCTCTGTAGGCTTTTGTTGTTTCTTACTAATTAATTGATTTAGTTCTACATCTCTTAATTCTATTCCTTATAGTCTTTAAGGCTTTTTTATAGCTAAGCTATTTTTGCTTAGTTCTTTGCCTAAGCTTCACCTTAAGATTTTTAATTCTGCATATTAACTTCAAATTCCTTATGGAAATCCTTTTACAACTAAACTATTTTTTGCTATATTTCTAAAACTACACTTAATTATTTAGGAACTCTCAAAGAGGCTGGTACTTTTTCTAATGGAATCTATTCTAGAAGTTCAGAACAGTCAAAATTATAGGGTTTTAACGATTTCTATTGAATTCTAATTAACTTGTTCAGACTTTAGTATATTGCCTCCATTATTTCAGGTGTCATAGCCATTTTCTAATACTTTTCTACTTCAAAATCATTTTTAACTTCTGTACGTGAGTGTTTAATAACTACAGGTTTAAGCTAAATTTTAGCAAAAGTATTTGAAGGTTACTTATGCATTTCATAATTTTCTTTAAGTTGCTTAATATTCTCGATTTCTGCTTAAAGAAGCTAATTTTCACTTACTAAATCCTAAATCTCGTCCTGCTTTTAGTTAATTTTCTAGTTCAACTGAGACTTTAGCAGATTTAATTTATTATCTTATGAAGTGTTTATATTGGAAATTTGAGCATTCTACTCTTCAATCTTTAGCTTTAACTTCTTATTCTCTTCAGATTGCTTTTTAATTTCCTATTTCATGTTTTTGAATTATTCTTGAAGCGATTCACTTTCAAAAGATTAGTTCGTTAGCTTGTCTAAACTATCAAAATACTGATTCTTCTATTCGTTGAGCATCTAAGCTTAGCTTTCAAGTTTCTTATTCAAGAAGTTGTTTTGTTACTATAATTGAGCATAAGCTTAATTAATTTCCTCAATCTTATCTTCTTAAGTTAATTTCTACTTCTGCATCTCCTTTATTTAAGCAGTTTAATCTTCAAGTTATTATTACATTTGAAGCTTTTACTAATTGAGCAAGTTATTTTGCGAAAGCAAGTGCTCTATTTTAACCTGATTTTAGATTTTTTCTGCTTCAAGTGTGTTTATTTTTTGCTAGAGGTTGTTATGCATCTATTTTAATTTTTAAACATCTTCTCTCTATTAATCATTCTACTCTTGCTATGATAACCAAGCCTCTTCATTTTATTATAATTAAGATTTAAGTTCTTTCACTATCTAATCGCTTAATTTTATTTGCTATGTTTATTGTTCTGTTATTTTTTTCTATATCTAAGCTTTCTGTTTTAGTTTGCTCAATTTTAAGTTTTATTCATTAATTTTCTCGTTTTATTCGTTGATTGCTTGAGTTTGTTCATCAATAATCTTCTATTAGGAAATAATTTACTCTTCAGCTTACTATTTGGTAGCTAGATATGAATTTTAGAGCTACATAATTATTTAATTTAGCTCGTTTTTCTAATTCTCCAGAATTTAGCCCTTAATTGCTTCCTATTCAATTTTATTTTTCATCTCTTAAGATAGATTTTAGTACTCCTGTGTAATTTATTGCTTTTCAGATTTAAGCTGCTAGATTAGAGAGTTTAGATTATGAATCTATTTCTCTAACTTACTCTTGTCATACTGCATCATTTGATATTCATCTTGCTTTAATTAGATGTTTTGATTTGTGTCCTACTTTTCCTCTATTATCTTTTAGTGATCTAATTAATTTTACTTTATCTAATCTCTCAACTCTACATTTTTTCTCTTCAAAATTGTCATGTCAGAAGCATTTTTGTTATTCATCTACTTCTAATTTGCAAGTTCTTTTTATGCTAAATTTAGTTCAGCCGATAAATCTGCAATCTAGGTTTATAATCCAACATTATCTTAAGTTTTGCTGAAAAATTCATTTTCTTTAAATTCTAGTTGGGCCTTTAGCAAGCGATTTTGCTCTTAAAGCTTTGAGTTAATTTAGTTTTATTGCTAATTCTAAATTTCTAGCTAGCTAATTTACATTTTCTATTGCTAGAAGTTTAACTGTTGCTTGAATAATGTTTCTTACAATTATTTATTCTCTTATTCTGCTTTTTAAAGCATCTCTACTTATTTTTCTAAGCTTTTCTAGATGCTTTACATCTACTTTCCTTAACTTTAATTCAGTTTACTGTATTTATCGTTTTCTTCTTAGCATTCTTTTATCTATTGAATTAATGAGATTTTAGACTCTTATTAAGTTCTCATTTACTATTCTTAAGCAACTTTTTCAAGTTCTAATTACTTATTTAAGCTTATGGCACTTTCCAAATCATTGGTTACTTTTGAAAGATCATTTAGAATATTAGTATTTTACTTTTGAAGTATTTAAACTTATTCCTCTTGTTTTCGTTAGATACTTTGAATTTTCTTCTATTTCTATTCAATCTACTCTTCATAGTTTTATTTGCTTTCATCTTCTTCCAACTATTTAGCTCTAAGCTAGTTTCTCAGCTTTTACATCTCTTAGTCTTTTGTTTGTATTAAGTTTTATAGCTTAAAATTTTACTCATTAAGTTCCTTTATCTAGCTATGTGTTATTTAACTTTCGTTTTCATTTTCAATTAACTACTTTTGCAAATTGAGTATTTAGTTCTTAAGGCTTTTTTCTTGATTTTAAGATTGGCTGCTTTCATTAATAAAATCATAATTTTGCTTTTGAATATTCTTCTTTTCATTTTGCATAAGAGAAAGCTATTGCTGCAAAGTATTTTTAGTTTACAATGCATTTTCACTCTCTAATTGAAGCTTCTCATTTTAGATTTAATACTATTGATTCTTAAATAATGCTTCATCAAGTTAGTTTTAGCATTTCTTAAGTTAAGTTTAAAGATTTCTATTCTATTCTTCAAGTTTTTTAGTATTTTCACTAACTTATTCTGGCTTCTAAAGATTAATCTGCTAAGCCTCATATTCTTTGTTTTTCAGCTTCATTTCGCTTAATTTTTAAGCCATATTTTATAGTTCCTTCTCAAGCTGCATATTCTATTTCTGCAGTTTTTATTTTTCTTATTTCTAATTTTACTAGGTAGATTCTAAATCATTCATATCTGAGTTAATTTGGTTTATATTCTCAATTAGATTACTTAAGACGCTTGTATTAATATATTAGTTTTGCTTGTTTTTATTAATATAGTCCACAATGCTTTTTAGCTATTCATTTAGAATCTAATTATTACTTTGCAAGTTTCTTTTCTATTCTCATATGTTTTTCTTATTTGATTAAAGATCTTGCGAATCTTCTTCTGAACTTAGTCCAATTTAGTTATTATTTTCCTTTGTCTAGGCTAAGAGCATTAAATTGTCTTCTTAAAGCCTTTAAAGTTACTAGTTCAAGCTTTAATTCTTATTTACCATATCATTGAGCTAATTCTAGGCTTCTAGCTGCTATTATTAATTACGAAGTTAACTTTGATTGGTAAGCTATTATGAATACCTTTAGCTTTAATTCTTTAAATCTCTAAGTGTATCAAGTATCTATTTAAATTATTGAGTCAAATTCATTCCTTAATTTTATTAATTTTCACTAGCATTTGCTTTTAATAGCGGAGTCAAGTTTTTTAATAGGCTACAGAAGTTAGAATAGTTTTAGTTAATTTAATCAACCAAAATTTAGTTATTATTCAAATAAAACTACAATTCTTCTTATTACCTTTAGTTCAAATTTCTTTGTTAGCGGAACTATTTTTGCAGCTATATTTGTAAATTAGTGTTCTACTCTACTAAACCACTATTTTCACTTCCTAATTATTGAATCTAATTTGCTTGCATTTCAATTCTTTACTATAGTAACCTGGTTTGCTCTGCCACTAGTTTTTTCTATTTGTCTAAATCTTCAAGTTACGATAACTGTTTCTTTTCCTATTTCTTACTTGGAGTATCTTGCGATAAATAGATTCTTTCTTATTACAGTTCGAAGATTTATTAATCAAGCTATTATTTTTATTTATTTTGCCTATTTATATAATTTTATAGCTACTCTAAGTATTTTCCTTATTCTGCTATCTAATTTTAAATTAGTTCGTTTAACTCTTGCTATAGTTTCCTTTCCTAGTCTTACTGAGACTCTAGGGATAATTATTATGAAATAGTTTCAAAGCTTTCAATTTATTATTGCTAGCTTTATGTAGCATTTTATAGCATTTAAATCAAAATTTGTTCGTTTTTTGAACATTATTGGTTTTCTCTTTCCCTTGCTTCAAGCTATTTTTATAGTACTTACTTCTAACTTTCAATCATCTTTAGTTTAGATTCTAATTATTTATTTGAATTCTACAAAACTGACATTTCTTGCTCTTACTCTAATACTTACTGCTTTAGTTATAAATTTTAGTCAACAAAATCCTTTATTTTAGTTTCTATTTAGGAAGAACTTTTTTGAGTGCTAAGACTTAGGTGTTTTAAAAGGTCTTCCTTTTAATTAGACATTTGATTTAATTAGTTGAGCTTACTATGAACTAACTCGTTTGATTATTACTCTAAATGCTGGCTTCTGAGTTTCTAACATTACTCTTGTAAACTTTCCTCATTCATCTTCATCTCCTATAAACTCTATTGTAAGCTTTCAGTCTTCTAAAGAAGATCTCTGTTATTCTTGCTTAAGAACTCATTTTAATGAATAAGTTCTTCATTTTAATTTTTAAGTAATTTTTCCTTTTGCAAACTCAAGTTTAAGTTAGTCTTTTAAATTTGCATTTACTAGTTTTTATTCTTAATGTCTTGCTAAAGAGACATTACACTTTAACTGTCAGTTATCTTCTTCTTCTGCATATTCTGCATCTCCTTTGTAACCTTTTAATTCATTATTGTCAACTGTCTCATTTCTTCATTTGTGTTATCTAACTGTTTTTCCATTTCTTAATTCTGGGTTAGAAGTTACTAAACTTCTTAATAAAGTTTGCTATTTAGAATTTCAAGTTCTTGGTTCTTCCCTTCTATCTGATAAAGGTTTTTTAGTTTCTACTATTGCTTTCCTTCTTAATCATTAGAAGGAGAATCCAACTTTTATAATCCTCTAGCAATTTCCTGCTTTAAAGTTTGAATGTGCTTCTATAAGCTTTAGTTCTCTATTTATTATTACTCCAAATTTCTCTGGAGTTAGTTATTCTTGAACTGCAAATCATTATAGGTAGTAATAGGCTTATAGCTGATAATTTAATCCTATAAAATTACATTTGTACAAACTTCTGAAAATTAGAGTTCTGATTCTTTTTGCCTTAATAGATCTTAAAGAGAATCTATCTATCTCTTTAGCTATCCATTTTCTAAGTTGAGTTGGTTCATTTATTTTATTGTTTAGTCCTATAAAGAAATTTATCTTTTTAGGGAACTGTTAAGCATGTTATTTTCTTTTAATAAGGCTTAATTTCATTTCTACATATTAAATCCTTTACCAAACCTTCCTTTTTGTTATTCTGCTTGACTTCCAAACAAATTTTCTTAAGATAAGCTTTATTATTTTTAAGAATCAAATACTTGCTGAATCATGTTATCTAGCATGTCAATCTCGTATTATAGTTAGCGTAGTATATTAGGTATTTTTGATATATGAGACTGAGGAGTAATTCTATTCTATAGAATTTATGATTTCATACTTTAATCGCTACTTGCTAAATTACTTGATGCTAAGGAAACTCCTTTATTTTAAGCTTCTATTTCCATAAAAATCTTTATTAAATTTCTCAAATTTTGAAGCATTTATTTCATCTTTTGATTTTGATTTTCAAAGTTTTTCACATTTCTTTCTAGCTTTTGTTCTGATTAATCAGTATAATCGATAATTTGCGACTCTTAGAGATCTTTCTTTAACCTTTGAATTTCAATTTCTTTTTATAGAATTAATTCATTATTTTATCTCTAATTTCCTTTCATTTACTGCTCTAAGCTTTCTAATTCTGCTATTTTCTACTCAAACTTCTTTTGAAGTTTAGCTACTTACTTTTCACTCTCAAGCAGCTTTCTCTTTAAGTCCTAATTTTGTGTTTATATTTTTTCCAAAGGCTAACCTTAAGGCTAAGTGATAGATGATTATAAAGAAAAATCTCGCAAGAATTTATTTTTCCTTTCAATTTTCTTTTTACTGTTATAGCCTTCAATTTTCCTTTTTAGCTTATTTATTTTATTGGCTTTCTCAGTGACTTCTGATTCAAGTTTGCTTAACTTCTCAATGTGACTTTGCATTACCTTATTTATTTAAAGTTGTAAATTTACTTTTAGAAATTTAACTTAGTTCTTAAAAAGTCCTACTTGCTTATTTTCATCTAAGCTCTTAGATCTATACTGCTAAAGCTCAAGAAGCATATTTTTATTCTAGCCTTTAGACTCAGAAACCGCTTTGTTAAGTTCTTAAATTTTATCAAGTAATTCTTACTTGGATCCTTAAGGATTCTATAATTGATTTTTCAAGGTAATAATCTAGTTCTATAAATTCTTGTTTTCCTATAGCAAGCTTTCAGTTTTCTATTCAATTTGTTTTTCATAATTTTTTTTGAGAGAGTTAACCTTGTCGTAGAATGCTTTTTCCATTAATTATTTTTCCTTTTGCAATTATTATAGCTATTCGAACAAATTTTTGAAATGGTTGTTGTATTTTAGATTTACCTGCTCTAGATTTTTTATACATGCTAATAATTCCTAAATCTCTTTATCCTTATTTTCAGATCTAAAGTTTATACTTTCTACTATTTTCTAGAGATTTTACTTTTCTTGAGTCAAGCTTTATAGCATCTAATGCTAATTTCTTTTTACATTTTCAAAGTCTTGGTCGAGGTACTGCTAAGAATGTGATTAAGAAGAGGACTCTGCCAATCTGGCTTAAGGTCTTATTCTGGATTGAGAGTAATTTGATTATAATTAGTGCGAGCCTCGACTCTGTTGGGATTAGTTTTCTAATAAAAAGTCTCTGTGAGACTAGCTTCCTTCTTCGAAATTGTATTCTTACCCTTAAACATTGAGTCTGCTTGATTATTCTGTACTTAAATGAACATTTAAGCCCTTTGGTATATTTCTTTGGCTTTGTCTTTCCATTTCCTCGATATTTTGCTCTTTTTGGTATTGCCTGCTAGATGCTTCATAACTTCTAAATGATTCTCCTGATCTTTAACTTTCAAGATTCGTGAACTTATGAAGTCTACTTGGTTGGTGTGAATGCTGAACACTTTTAGGAATTATTTAAGCTGACTAGTTGGCTGGCACTTAACTCCTTTCCAAAATTTCATCTCTTGAAGTACTCATGAATCCCTTATGAAGTTCGTAAGACTACTCTGATACCATAGAATGCTTGTCTCCTATATTCATTGAATGCATCATATTCTAATTACCAATAAACTAGTAATCTCTTGGAGAAACCAAGCAATGCTAAGTTGGAGATATTAAGCTAATTGGAGATCTTGATTTTATAGATGTTTCTTACTTATATCTTAGCTAAATTATTTATTCCTCGCAAAATTTGAGTTTCTTTTCATAATACTCTCTGAGCTCGTACATTTACTAAGTTAATTACCCTATTTCTAGTGATTTTGAATTAATTATCTACTGAATTTTTTCTTCGCTTTGAAAATTTCCTTCTTTAGATTTCAAAGACATTTAGAGATCCTATAGCTACTTTTAAATCTTCTAAGCATGAGCTTTCAGAAACTGGTTTTCTTCTTCTAGCTATTAGGTTGATGTGATTTGTTAGTCTTATTCCTGGCTGTTTAATAGCATCTGTAACTTTTCATAGAGTTTTCCTACTACCTCTTTTTCTAGTTAGTCCATTAGCGAAAGCAACGACTTATTCTCATACCCAATGTCACATATCTTAGATTTGTAGCTCTGGATAATCAGCTTTACAACGTTCTAGATTTATGTGACAGGAATTGTTCACTTCAGCTGAAACTGAGAAAACGTTTTAGGTGAGTATTGATACAAATTTTAAGCATCATCTTCCAAATCCGCGCTGAGCTTTTTTTCAGCAATAAGCTCCTCATCCCTCTGATTCATAACATGCAATTAAATAATCTTCTGCACTTGATACTTCCTATTTTACAGGATATTGATAAACTATTGAGTGGCTTCAGATATTTTGAATAGAGGAGGGGCGAGGTTCTTCTCATCTGTAGAAATCTGCAGAGGCTATCATACAGATTTCGATTTCTAATGTTTAGAAGTTAGAGATTGTGTCTTTATATTAGACATTTATAAATTATAGAATAACTTTCATTTAAATTATTCATAGTACTTTATATCAAATTATTTGAAAATTAACTATTTCATCTAACTCTATTATAACTACAAGCTACCTCTTTATTTAGTTATTCTTAGTAGCTTTATAATGCTAGCTGCTATAATAATTATCAGCCATATAGCAATACTTAACTATGCAGTGCTTCATTACTTTACTATTATTAGCTAGTAGTTAGCTACTCAAGTTAAGCAATTTAATTTTTACATTCCTTAATCTTAATCTGAATTAATGAATATCTACCTTTAATAGAAGAAATAGAGTAGTTCCTAAAAGTAAAATATAGAAGAGATAGTAGTAATTAGTTAATAATAAAGCACAAGTATAGCATTCTTAATGAGTATAGCTAATAAACTAATGCATCTCTTTGTAATAGGAGGAAGATAATAATTCCATTAGATTTTTTTTACTTTATAATTAAGCGCATTTAATTAATATAGTTATGTTGTCACCTAATAAAGAAGCTATTTTATTATAAATAACCCTGCTTTAAATTTTAATTTTGATTCTATGTTTCTTAAATTATTAATATCACTAGCATTACAACCTTTATTAAGACTAGCTACTAGAAAGTAGGTTTTAGATAGCTTGATTAATAATATTGCAGTTAAATAAAATAAACTGCTTGTCTTTTCTAAAAGCTAGACTTTATAGATTTGAATAGCATATAAATTATAATAAAGGAGATATAAAGACTTAATAAAATGATACATCTAAATGAGGCAATTAAATAGTTTAATTAGCTGTATATCTTATAATATAGATGAAGAAATAGGCTAATTACCAATTATTACTAAATTCTAATTACTTCTACTAATTAAGAAATTACAGCTCTTTGATATAAACTACTATATTTAATTAAGTCTTTAATTAGCTTCTTAGACATTAGTAGAAAGCTAATTTAAATTAATACAATTAGGCCTAAAGCCTCTTAATAAACTTGAAGATATATAATAGCAACCAACTAACCCATATTTGCATAGTTAAGTATTGCTCATAGAGTAGATTGTATTAATAATGACTATAAATCAATTAAGAATTGGAATGTTATTAATTAGCACAGACAGTTCTAATATAATTTATCTTATAATTACATCTAATTGAAAAAGATAATTACTCTTATTTCTAAATACGAATATAGACATTAATTAAATTAGCTAAAATAATATAAACAAAAGAATAAATATTAAGAAACATCACTATATTTAAAATATTAAGAGATGATAAGCTTAGACTAACCAGAAAAATATCTTTCTTTTTAGAGTTATTATGCAAAAGTACTAAACTACAAAGACATTTAAGTATTTATTCTTACTTAATTAAAAATCTGACGTTTTAAATCCTAAAATGATAGCGAAGTAACATTATCAATTCAGAAAGAATAGAAAAAGAAGAAAAATAAATAAAAACCAAATTTAAAAGTAAAATTGTGCAATTTACTAATATTTCATTCTATAGGAAATGAGTCAAATTCAAACAAATTGAATCAAACAAAGAAAAAAAGAAAGAAAAATGATAAAGAATAGGGTATATTATAAACATTTTTAAGAGAACTTAAAAATAATCAATAATACAAATGAATTACTAGCATTCTGAAAATTTAGATAAAATAGAGATCAGAGAAGCAGACTTGAATGTAGCAATTAAAAAGATTTTATCCAATATTTCAATTTAGCAAGCATAGTTAGCAATAGTTTAAATAAACTAATTTGGTTTCATTAGGATATCTTAGAAATTAATAGACTAACTTATAAAATTGTGAAAGTTAAAATTAATCATAATAGACTGAAGAGAGTTTTTACTAGACTAAATCCATTCAAATTTATAACTTATTAATACATTTAACTAAGAAACTACGAAACCTTTCCTTTAGGTAACTTAATCCTTTCCAATAGATAAAGTTTCTTAAAACTTCAAATAAGGAAACTGAAATATATTTAGTTAAATTTTATTTAATTGAAACTGTTCAAAAATTAATAGATCATGAATAGAAGAAATCTTAAATCATATGAACTAATAGTTTTGGAGTTTTTACGAACAAAGTATAGATTCATAAGCTTAAATTCCAGAGTTTGTGTAAATAGAGTAGCAAAGATAAAAGGAAAATATATCTGACAATAAATTAACTTTATTCTAATAAAAATATTCTACGTCTAGCTTTTAATGCTTTTAGAAACTAAATAATAAGATATCTTCCAGTTTTAAAGCAAATTATGAGTTTTAAATAATAATATAGATAGTTTGAAAGAACTAAAGATTAGAAGCCTTTGACAATAAAATCCCTAGGAAAAAAACGATAAGAGTGTAAAGCATAGAAACAAAATGAGAATAAACTAATTTAATTGAAACAAACTACATATAAAACCAAAATAATTATTTTACTAACATATATTATGAAGATAGAAAATATCTAATTATTAATAAGCTCCAAATAAAAATTACTAAATAGCAAAACATAGCCTCATATCATTCATCTATTTTAATAAATCAATAGTTAATTTACAAAAAAATTATTAAAGTTCGTAGTTAGCACCTTAGCAACTAAGTTAGCAGGAACAAATACTCAATTAGAAGTATATCTTATATTAGTAGCAAAGGTATAAAATTGAATGAACAAAAATTTATTCAAATAAGAATATATATAATTTGTATAGAAAGTAAACAAGAAATATTAATTAAAGCTATGACATTATTTAATCAAGTAGTCCAAAATTAAATTTAATATTAAATCAATTATCTTTCAAAATCCATACTAGAGTGATTTTAGAAACTCTAATAATAATGTTTTAGGGCTTGCTTGAAGAGACAAATTATTATAAATTTTTCTAATTTCAAACGTAGTATTATATATCTTCACACTAAGAATAAATAACGAAGATAATAAAATTAAACGTAATTAAACATTATAGTGTTAAAGTTTATACAATATTAAAATTTATTTAGATTAGTTAGTTTCAATTTTAACAATAAAACTTACTCAAGTTTAAAAAGTATTGAGGTAAAGAGCTTATTGTTTTATAGTCGCTTGAAAAATAGATAACCTAGTAGATTTTTGGAGAAATTTTAAAGCGAAGAAATCAGTAGATACTATGAATCATTTAGAAATAAAAATTAGCATAAGAGGTCATAAATTTAGCACTAATTAGAAGAAGAACGATGCCATAATTATGTATTTAAGCTAATGAATGAATGTAATGAAAGAAAAAATAAAAAAAGTGATAAATTTATTATAATAAAGCTTACGATGAAACATTTGTTGATTCTTCGCTTCTGATTATTTTGTTATCTATTGGATTCTTGCAATTTGGACAGAAAGATTTTCTAGATAACCATGAGTCTATATGCTAAGAGTGGAAGGTATGTAGGCATGAAGGTAGGATTTTTACTCAATCTGTTTCTTTAATTTCTTCCATACAAATACTACATTTGCTTCCAATATATAAACTATCTTTCTACAGTTTCAAACAGTGGATAGAGTAAATGTACCTTTTAGACAACCCACTGTTATAAAATAACTAAAACGCCTACGAGTTTGGTTATGTATGAGCATGACAAGTATTCTCCGCTAGGTAAAAATATTGGCTTTACTAGTATTGTAGTCTACGATAATAAAGCTTAAATTTACTAATTGCTTTTAGTGCATCATAGGAAGCTCAAATCCAAATTGTAGAAATTTGAATAATTATGAGTCATCATTTGTACTGATCATTCTGAATAAACAAATTACACAAATTTCTTCTTCCAAAAAGAGCTTTAAAGTAAACAAAGTAAGGTAAACATTGGATATAATAACTAAGAAGGTTAAACCTACCAATACTAAAATAAGTGGATTTTGATAAGAGTTTGGTAAAGTAACTTTACATAGCTTGAGAATATGAGCAAAGGTAATAACCATGAAGATAGCAAGCAAATAAACGTGTAAATGCTCTTAACATTAAGAATATATCTTCCAATTTTAATGCAAATCCATTATGAATGCAAGTACTAGAGTTTGAACTGTAATCTCTATAAACTTCCTTGATGTTCTTTAAATCATTTTTAATAACTAAAATATTAATAGTAAATACAATTAACACTAAGTATCTTTCTACTTATATCCACTATTATTCAAGCTTCTAAACTCTAATTTGCTTCCACAAATCAGTTAGTTCATGAAATAAGTTTCTAAATAATAGATTAATTAGGAAATGCTATTAGTTATAAGAATCCTATAAGTTTATTCACACTAAATAAAAAGAAGGAGGTTTGGAATTGTTTGATAAGGCTATATTTAAAATATTTAAAAATGGTTTAGCCTTCAACTTCTTATTAACAATTTGAAGAAAAATTAAAAAGTTACTTACAGAGCCTTACAGATAATAATAGCCCTTTGCTTACTGAAGAAGAAATCACCAAAATCATTGAAGAGTTTAAGAGATCTCACTATAAATCAATTGAAGGAATGAGTCTAGATGATTTCGAAGATATAGCAAGACACTTTCTTAGTTATGAGGAACTTTTTCAAGAATGATTTTAATCACTTTAATAGATATAAAATAATCCCTCTTTTTTATTCCTTTACTACTTCCTTTGATATCTATCCAAATATTTTCATATACCATTATCTTCTTATACAATTAACTCCCTTATACTCATACCTAACTAGATGTTTGATTGAATACAAGTATCATTATATGATTATTTTAGATACTGAAGTATATGGCAGCTTCTTAGCAAAGAAGTGATTAATACTAAACTTGTAAAATTCTAGTTAGAGTACTTCATAATAAAATCTAATTGAGAACAAAAATAATACCTTTCTATTTAAGCTTTTAACAATTTATCCAATCATATGTATAATCAAAATATTTCGCTTTAAAAGCAGTCAAAGAAATAAAGGAAAATACATTCACAAAATAAGCCTTATCTATTAACTAAGCTATTATATTTTTCACTATCTATATATATTTGAATCTCATCTCTTAACTACTAGCTATGCTTTGTTAAATCTTAGCTTTTATCAATCACTTATTTAAAGTCAAATAATAATCACTAATTAATGAAAATAGATTATAAAGAAAGGGATTAAAAATAGGTTTAAGAATAGTCTAAAAATTGATTTAGAATTAGGTTATTTTACAGTCTAGCTGATAAATATAATAAATCAAATAAGTTAAAACAGCTTCAATAGTGTATCTTGCCAAGATGAGAGCTAATAATTCTGCTCTATAGCTTGTATAGCAAGTTATCTCTAAAAATAGATGCAAATTATTTTTATTAACTATTAAAGATAAAAGCTAAAATAAAGATTCATTAATAGTTAAGAAAGATGAGTATATAAAAAGAGCCATATAATTATAATCTTATAATATAGTTAAATTAATTTTAGTGTAGTAGCAAATAGTAAAATACTCATAAACCTTTGGCTTATTAAAAGAAATGTATATAACTAAATATGGATTATACTATACCAATATAATTCTGAAATTATCTATTTATGGCTACCCTTTTTAGAAGTGTTCTATAATTTACCAATATTTTAATAATAAATTCATTTGTTAATAAAGTAAAAAGAGTTCCTTTTTCTTAGTTAAATCTTTAGCTTTATTAATTAAAACAGTTTCAATTCTATTAGAATTAGCAATAACTATGAAGGATATTAAAGGAACTAATAATAGTTTTATCTATTTGTAACTAAAGAATAAAGCAATTATATATTAATATCTCTTTCTTAACTCTCAGCTTTCTATCTTTTATTTACTAATCTGATTTAACTAATTTGATCCTTTCCAAACAAATAGAAATATACTAAACAGTTAGGAATCTTTCTAGATAGATAATTAGTGTAATTTGATATTTAATTGAAAGTAATATAATAAATCTAGAATTATAAGCAAGCAGTTGAATATGCTTCATATATAGGGAAAGACTTTTTAAATAGAGTAAAGTTATATACTCCAATGTTATAATAATAAGATACTATTATAATTTTGTAGCTTAAGTGTTTAGGATAAAGGGTAAATAGTTAAATAGTAAGTTCATATACTTATTGGAATGAAGATTCTGAAGCTAACCTTCTATACTTATGATTTCTTGAATTTCTCAAATGATTTTATAATAAAAGCATAAAGTTATACCCTTAAACTATTTAAAATATCTTACAAATTAGCTATTTTTGAATTATTTGAGATAATCTGTTTTATTAAATAAATTATCACAAAGATATAGAAGTGTTATCTACATTTCCAAATGGAAGATTAGCAAATATGAGTATCGTTTAAACAAAAGAGCTAGCATATCTATGCTTACTACTATCTTCTAAAAGCTCTATATAATTAACTTCACCATTCCATAGCTAATTATTTGCCTAAAAGATTCAAGGTAATAATTAGTAGGCTGATGAAAAGATAAGGAAAGGTTTTATTTTAAGGAGAAGCTAGATAGAGAAATGAGAGATATTTGTATTTATAACAAATTATAATATTTAGCTGAATGTATAAATAAGGATTAGGTAGTTAGAGTTTAAAGCGTAAACTAATTAAGACAGGCTTTAATATAAGGAGTTTAAATAACTCCTAGTAATAATATGAAATCTATATATATCTTGTCTTATCTGCTTTGCACTACCTACTGCTTAACTCTAACTAAAAAGCGCCAACACTTGAGTGAAAGTAAAATTATGAATGATTTTCAGGCTCATTTGCAATTTTAGCAAGTGACTCCAAGTTCTATATTGGAGATTAACAATTAGAGAGAGTAATTTTTAAATAAGTCATACGAAACAGAGCTTAAATAAAAAGAAAGTGAAGACATTGATGATATAATAAGCAAGCAAACACTAAGTATTAAAGACTTTACATCTGATATAAAGATTAAGAAAAAAAGAACTAAGAAATTAGATCATGATGACTTAGAATCTGACGAGAAGCAAACTAATTTCGTATAAAAAGAAACCAAAAAAGAAAATTTACTCAAAAGCAAAAAGCAAAAATAAAATGATAAGTCTTAGTTTAGATCTCCTTCTAAAAAAAATAAAATTAATAAAGTCTAGGAATAGAAAACAAATAAATAAGCTTCTAATTTTAGCTCAATTTAAGTAAAGAAAAATGCTAGCTTAATAGAGAGTAGTTTAATAAAGACTTCTTCTAATAAATCAGAAAATAGTTCAGATATCTTAAGCAAATAGTTTAAAGACTAGAATAAGACCTAAAACTCTTCAAATCAAGTGAGTTATTAAGAAGAATATGGCATGCATGATATTGATATCTAGGCAGATGATGAAAATAAAGAAAGAGATCAGATAGAAAGACTAAAACATAGCAAACTAATTGATCTTGGTAAATAGTCGTTCCAAAAACTAACTACTAACTTCACTTTCAATTTTTTGGGGCTTTAAACCACGTAAAGTTTACCATAAAGTAATGATTTTTTAAATGATAACGAGGTTTAGTTTGAGTATTATCACCATAATTTAGCATAAGATAAAAAATTAAAAGAGATAATGGAAAAACAGCAAGAAGAAGGGGGTAAGAATGCCTGACTCTTTTCTTTCACCAAGTGGGCTTTTATCAGTCTTATGACTGGAATTCTATTAACGATGCTTTCTTATGTATTTGTTAATGCGACAGCATGCTGATTATGAACTTTTAATTTAGTTTATAAAATCTAGAAACTCTTCATTTAAAATCTATATTAAATATTATTAGCATTTTTTAGCAAAACTAGCACGTAGCAAACTAATGAGATATCATATAATAGCTTCTTTTGTTTAGTTTCAGTTTATTTGCAAATTAATATGTATTTTACAGCAAAAAGAATTAGAGGTAAAGAGCATTTAACTAAGTTGCTAATAAAATATAAAGCCAAAAAAACTATAATGATATGTATAAATTAATTAGAAGCACTAAAGAGCTAGAAGAGATAGATAACTAAATATACTTCACAACCATATAAAAAATGCTAATAATCAGAATCAAATCAAGGGTATCTTAGGCTTATTTAAAGATTAGCTTTTCTACAAAGCCAACGTTCTTTAAAACAATAAAGAGTCATACTATTACTTTAATCTTAAAAAATTAGAATATTATCATATACTGCTCTGAATGTAAATCTTAAAACAGTTATGAGTTTTATTTATAATAATGCAAGTTAATTTTATTAATGTTAAGTTTCTATCAAAATAGTTTTAAATATAAATGCTTATAATATTAATTAATCTTAACCAATTTTACGAAATTTTATTTTTAATCACTTGGCTAAAGGAAGGAAAAAAGAGTAACTATATAAAATCATAAAAATTATAGCATAAATAAACTAACTTACTCATCTATTCAAAATTCAGACTTAAAACTTCTTGCTGTAAGAAATGCATGCACTAAGATTGAAATAATAAAAGCCTTATAAGTTATTTAAATTTTGAAATTTGTAATCAGCTTTTATTATTATCTCTCCTTTTTGTAGAATACTTTTAATAACTTTCATAAATCAATTAATATCCTAAATAAATCTATTATAAGCTTTCTTATTAAGCTTTATATCAATGAATCAAAAAATACTAAAAGTATGCAACAGTCAATAAGATACAAAGGTTACTTAGATTTATTTTAATAGTGCTCAATGGTAATTTATATTTTGATCAATCTCTAAAAATTTGCTAGTATAGCCTATTTAACATACTTATCTTATATAATTGATTATTTTTTTCTAGGACATTAAATTACTTTCTAGCTTAATTATAGTTATAAATATTATAAAGCATTAATAATTTTGCCTTTATAAGCAATAATCCTCTAAGATACTTATTATTTATATATATGAGTTATACTTAGATTGTATCTCAGTTTTATGATAATCTATATAAGTTATAGAGTTAAGTTGCTCTCATAAGAATAAGAGATTAATTAATATAAAGATAGTAATGTTGAATACTGTATTAGTTATACCTAATAGCATTAACTAACTTCTGCTTTGATTCTCTTTCACTATTGAAGAGTAATTAAAAGAATGAACATTATTTTAAATAGCTTAGAAAAGCTTATTTTGATAGATTAGCTTGTTTGATGTATATGTTTATTATAATTTAGATAAATAAATATCTGTACTTATTTCTACTCTCAGGTAGCCTCTTCTCCCTCACCTTCTTCTTCATCGAATTCTCCTTCCTCTTCAGCGGTTGCATCTTGATATTGCTAGTATTCTGATACTAGATCGTTCATGTTTGATTCAGCCTCAGTGAATTCCATTTCATCCATACCTTCACCAGTGTACCAATGTAAAAAGGCTTTTCTTCTAAACATAGCAGTGAATTGTTCTGCTACACGCTTGAACATTTCTTAAATAGCAGTGCTGTTACCTACGAAAGTTACAGACATTTTCAATCCTTTTGGTGGAATATCGCAAACAGAGGACTTAATGTTGTTGGGAATCCATTCTACGAAGTAAGATGAATTTTTGTTCTATACGTTCAACATTTGTTCGTCAACTTCTTTTGTTGACATTCTTCCTCTGAAAGTTGCAGCAGCTGTTAAATAACGTCCATGTCTTGGATCGGAAGCGCACATCATGTTTTTAGCGTCAAACATTTATTGAGTCAATTCAGGGACAGTCAAGGCTCTGTATTGTTGAGAACCTCTTGAGGTCAATGGAGAGAAACCAACCATAAAGAAGTGAAGACGAGGGAAAGGAATTAAGTTAACTGCAAGTTTTCTCAAGTCACTATTTAATTGACCGGGGAAACGTAAGCAAGCGGTTACTCCAGACATTGCAGCTGAAACGAGATGATTCAAGTCTCCATAGGTTGGGGTTGTTAGTTTCAATGTTCTGAAACAAATATCATAAAGAGCTTCATTGTCGACTACCATGACTTCATCAGCGTTTTCTACGAGTTAATGAACACTCAAAGTAGCATTATATGGTTCTACGACGGTATCAGATACTTTAGGAGATGGGAAAACTGAGAAAGTTTCCATAATTCTGTCAGGATATTCCTCACGAATCTTAGAGATGAGAAGAGTTCCCATACCTGATCCAGTACCACCTCCTAGAGAGTGGCAAATTTAGAAACCTTACAAGCAATCGCAACCTTCAGCTTCCTTTCTTACTACATCAAGAACTGTATCAATGAGTTCAGCACCTTCAGTATAATGTCCTTTTGCCCAATTATTACCAGCTCCAGTTTGTCCAAAAACGAAGTTATCTGGTCTAAATAATTGACCGAAAGGTCCAGCTCTTACAGAGTCCATTGTTCCAGGCTCTAAGTCCATAAGAATAGCTCTAGGTACATAACGACCTCCTGTGGCTTCATTGTAATACACATTAATTCTTTCTAATTGTAAATCTGAGTCTCCATGATATGTTCCTGTTGGGTCTACACCATGTTCATCAGAAATTACTTCCCAAAATTTAGCACCAATTTAGTTTCCACACTGTCCACCTTAAACGTGTACTATCTCTCTCATTAATATTCTAATTGTTCGTAGGAGCCTTATATACTTAAATTAAACTAATCAATACTGGTAAATATAAAATAAACATATAGATTAATGCGTTTAAAACTAAACGCTTCTAACAACTGTAAGCTAAAATAAGAAAAAACTAATATTAAGCTATCAATTCCTGTTCGCTTCAATTACACAAGCTAAAACATTAGCTCTCTTACCAGTTTGTAGAATAGCTCGAACATACTCAACACTAGCAAGAGTTTTATCTAGTATATAAAGAAAATTCCTAAAAATAAACAGATAAATCTCTATAATGCATTTAAGCTTTAGATGTATAAAAAATATAATAAGCTTATAAGCTAAGGATAATAAGCTTAATGTATAAGGCAATAAATAGCTAAGCGTTACCATAATCTATATTTATGTACTATCTAATAGTATTTCAATAAAAAGTCTTAATAAAAAATAAGACTTTATGAGAAAATAATTTAGTTTGGCTTAATCACATACTATTATTATCTCTTAATAGCACAGACTTATACTATTATTTAAGCTATTATTACAACTTAAACTTTTAGCAATAAATTAAGCAGAAACTCTTCTATATACTTTAAATTTACTTGACAGTTACCAAAATGTAAAATTATAGTAAGTTACTTGATGATTATGTAGTGCAGCAATCTTAACGATTTCTTTTATTTAGAAAGGCTTAGAATGAGACTTATTCATACAGTTTGCTAAGACAATGCAGAGGATTGTATAGTATAATTTATGGCTATATAAGTATTTTAAATAATTGGTTCTATTAAATGATTTAATTTAGAAAAAACATTTAGATATAGACTCCTTATCTTTACTTTTATTGCAAATCCAAAATCCTTAAGTAAACAGTTTAACACTAAGAGTATTGGTAAGAGTTATTAACCTACTGTATTATATAAGTGACTTATTAGGTAAAAGTTAAATATTAAAATGAAATAAGTGATGATAATTTAACAATTAGATTAAGTTGATTGTATAATAGCTTGCTCTTTCCATTCAACTCTATTATTTTATAAAGAGCGATTATAAATCTTATTCAAATCAATCTTATTTAGTTATTGATAGAACATTTATTATATATAAAAAGACAGTCCTTTGATAAGCATATATTTTAGTATAGGACAAACTATTTGAAGTTGTTATATTAATGCTAAAATTCACTGCCTCTCTCTATTTAATGCTTATGGTATAATTACTAGAGGAAGCAATTTTAATTTATAAATACTTTAGTAACTTGATATTTAAAGCAATGATTGATTTACCAACTTGCTTTATTAATTTAATTAAGATAATTTACTTTAATTTCCTTTAGTTAAAGTAACTTAAACCCTCTCTAAAGGATTTAAATTTCTAATTTATCTTAATTATATTAATAA
Source organism: Loxodes magnus (assembly GCA_946699065.1). Classification (NCBI taxonomy): domain Eukaryota; phylum Ciliophora; class Karyorelictea; order Loxodida; family Loxodidae; genus Loxodes; species Loxodes magnus. The sequence continues at coordinate 1,114,635 of CAMPDV010000016.1, forward strand.
ACATTGAGCTCTCACATTAACATCAGCCAATATTTCTCCCTAATTACAAGCAATTTCTGTTTTCTAATATTGCAATTCTAAGTCATATGGCTATTATTAATGAAACTTAACTCTATCTAAAATTTTAATTATTTTAGTATATTTCTAATTAGATCTCACTATTTAACTCAGCTCAAACCTTATTCATTTTATATTAGCATGTCAATCCAAGAGGATACTAATAATATTTTATAGAATAGGCCTTAAATGAAAATGATAGTTAGTAATTACTAATTTAGTTTTCCTTAATAATGGCTGCATTCTCATAGCTTATAATATAAGGGACTAAATGATTAAGTAATGCTTTAAAGTATTCATTATGTTATATATCTATTGCTTAACTTAACTTCTTTCTAAATAGTTTATTACTATGAAGAGCTTATCAATCATCCATTAGTTTATAAAGCACTTTAATAAAACATTTTTCTTATTTAAAGGCTCTTTAATAGAGTAAGGATAAATGGTGGATTAATAGTTTAAATGGCTTAAGATATAAAATAAAAGAGGAAATCTGGATGCTAGGTAATAATTTATAAAATCATTATACTTCAAAATTTAAACATCTGTTGATGTTTAGTACAATAGGCCTTAAATTTTTGTCTTTCTTCATTATGCTTGAATTCTAGAAGTGTTTAGTGATGTTTATCAACCCTTGAATACTAGCATATGTTAATTCGCATTCCTTTGTAGATTTAAATTTATTCCATTTTTTCCCGTTAAATTCTTCATAAAAGGGAGGAATAAAGCAAGCATCCACAAAATTAATAAAGGCATATCCATTGTTGGCATTGTTCTAAATAAAATCTTACTTCAAAATCTATAGGCAGGTAGAAAAAGTCCCAGAAATTCTGCAGATGGTATTTTTTCATCCTTTCATGGATTTCTTGCATTAAAGTTGTTTAGGTATATTTATTAGGTATGTTCTTCACCATTACACTTGTCCTTAAGTCTTATCTTCTAGTTACTAGGTGCAAGTGAATTTTGTACTTTTGTTTGTCTTATTCTTTTACAGGATCTTATTTCTTTCGTATATCCTTTTTAGGAGTACACTGATTGAAACTTAAATTTAAGAAGGACTATGATGTGGAATAATAAGAAGAACTGAAACTAGAATAAGTTCCAGGAGTTCCAGAATCTATATTAACCGAATTTAATCTAGTAGACCACTAAGATCCTTCTGAAGAATCTTGTAGTAAGTTATTTTCCTCTTTGGAGATTGGAGAGATAGATCTATTGTGCGGAGAGATGTAAGAGATGCTTAATTTTTGCTGTTTTGCTATTTGTTCATGCTTTTTTAAGTTATTTATTGCTTGCAACGCCTTTTTCTAAGCTCTTACATCATAATATTTGATTTGAAAGCTAGAATCCTACTCATATCTTTATACTTATTTAATGTCTCCAACCATTTGCAGCTTTTCTCCTATTTTCATTCAAATGCTCTAGGGTACAGTCTAAAAGATTAAAACTTACAACAGTATCTGAATGACTCGGATCTATGGGACTGGGCAAATAAACTGCTTCCACCTTTTTACCTAGAAACTTCTTTCCACTATGGGAATTTACTGTATTAAATGCATTGATAGATGATCTAAGATCATAAAAGCTGATGACTAAAGTACTATGAGATAAAGCTCTAGTCTCAAGGTTCTGGATATCTCCAAACTTCGCAAACTGAGTCTGAATCTATTTATACTGCTAACTAACTTGAATGTTTCTAATTTCGATGATTCTTGTTGGTTCCTCATGTGTTTTCTACACCTCTTAAAACTACTAGCATGAGTCCTCGCTATTTGATAGTGAAGACTCAAGTTACTCGAAGACCAGGAGTCGTTTACTTTGCTACTTCATAATTTTTATGAAAAAGGATTAAAGAAAATTAGTAAGTTTTATACTTAAAACCTTAATACAGTTAATTTTTGATATAATCTTTATTTAATTCAACTAATCAAACTTGATAACTTCCTCTACAACCTAAGTTATCATATTCTGCCTTTTATTACGTAACTTAGGAAAGTTCTTCTTTGCTAGTGTATTAATATAAAGCTATTATCTAATTAGACTATTATAATATATAAAGTTAGTTCTAAGTCAATAGGCTATTACTAGCTTCTTCAAGAAATAATTCTAAACCAATAGCTTGATTCTTAGATCTCAATCTCATTAAACTCTGTAATAAATAGCCTATTTTTCATTAGCAGCATTCGAAAATATTAAATATGCAATAGTCTGACAATCATACATTAGAAGCTTAAGATTATCTAATTGAAAAATGGAAGTAATTATGTTAACTATTCTGCTGAGAGGAACTAATAGAATTATTTAGAAGTTTTTAGTACAAGAAATATAAGAAATGTATAGATTCAGTCTATGATTAACTAATAGCTATCTAAAAGATTAACTATATTATTAAAAATAATACCAAGAAGTTAAGCTTCATATCAAATAGGGAAATACAAAGACTTTGAAGTTATAATTTAGAGTTTTTCATTTATCTTATTAATTTCTTTACTGAATTATATAAATAAACCTATTGAAGTATATCCTAAGTTAAAAGCAGGGTATCCTTGCTATAAAGAATGATATTTAATATAGAAATTAAAAGATATTAAATATGCTTAAAGCCTAATAAATTAAAATTGACTGCTTAATAGTGATAAATTAGAGCTAAGTTAAATATCTCTTCTAATCCTTTAAAGATTTAGAACTTTCGCCATCATTCCTTTACTCTATTTTAAGTTATAATATAACATGATTTATAGATTGCTTGATGATAAATAAAAGATAACAGTAAAAAACAAACAGCTAGTATAAATAAAACCATATTACAGAATAAAAATAGATTAAACTAGGTATAAATAGAAATGCTTCCTAAATAAATAAATCTCTATATTTAAACTAATTAAGAATATCACTGATCTAATAGCAGAATAACTGAATAAATTTAAGTTAAAATATGCTTCTTATAATATAATACATTCAACTATCATCATTTTGGTTAATATAAATGATAATTCCACTCTTTAAAAATAGTCCATTTACATACTTTGACAGCATTTTCATAACAAGAAATAAAAGTGAAAAACCTAACTTTAAAAGGAAAATCCTTAGATAGAAAAATGAAATAATATATTAGTTGAAAATTATTTAGATAAACACTTTAAAGAAGCATAGTTACTGATTCTTATTTAAATTATTAAAATAAAATCTTAGAATGTATAATTATCTTAGATTCAGGAGATTAAAGTTTTAAATTACTTTAATTAATTAGACTGTGTTAAAGGAAGGAAAGCAAGCTTTAGCAAATACTATTAATATTCTTTTTATTTTTAGAATAAAATAAACCTGGATTCTTATTGAATTTATTATTGAAGAATTATTATTATTAACTCTAATAAAAACAAGTTATTATTATCATTTTATTAAACAAATTAAAATATTTTTTTAGAAAAACAAGGCATTTAAGTTAAACAATTCGTAGTGAAGATTAAGAGATAATAAAAGAATTTTCATTAATAATTTTAATGCCTTTAGCTTTCTTATACTTGGAAGAGTTAAAATTAATATCCAAAAGATAAATAAAATAAAAATTTTGAACTTTATAGTAAAAAGATTTACTTTAAAATCAATTTTTTAATGTTTTTAAAAATTCTCCTTATTTTACAACTATTTAACCAAATTATTCCTTCATTCTTCTTATGTATCAAGCATAGGAAGTTATTCTTACTTTAAAAGAAAAAGCTTATGCTGTTTTATTTAATCCTCGACACTTTAATTTTCAAATTCACTCATTTACTCTTGATCTAAATTTGGTATTCCAGAATATGAAAATGCATGTTTCAGTTATAAATGTAAAGTTGAGTCAAAATTAATGTCTGTGTTTCTAGTGTTTACTATGTAATCTCCTTACTTTGGTAAGATATTTTCTAAATACTCTGCATCATATTCTTCGAGCTCGTCTAAAACTATAAGTCAACCTCTGCTTATAGGATCATCTAGAGTTTTTTGAAAGGTAAATACTGCTTCTTCTATTAAATCTTCTGAATCCAACATTTCATTTTCTAAGTAGAACATTTGATTCATCACGATTTCATAAATTTCGTTTTTTATTTGATCTATTTCATCGCTTTGTAATCAGAAAACAGCCTTATAAGCTAATTTAAATCTATGTACAAATTCATTTGTAAGTTCTGTTTTACCAGATGACTAACCTCCAGTTATTAAAATTCTAAAAAATGAGTTTTGCTTTTTGACCTTAATTATATGCTGCTGGATGAGATCGAATTCTTTCTAAAAATAATAATCTATATAATTTTTGTTTTTTGGTAAATTTTAACTTCCAATTATCTTTTAGCAAATTTAGGATAAAATACTGCTTTATTACTCGTTTTATATTGATCTTAAGCATGCGAAAAATAACTCTTCTTAAGCAGCTTACTTTCTTAGTTATGCTCAAATAGGGTGGAATATCTCATTATTAATTCCTAGCTATTCTTAGATTAACTCTACTCTATGCAGTATTAAAGCATATTTTTGTCTCTCTAAAATTGCTTATAATTATTACTATTCAATTAATTCTAAATCTTCTTCTGTTTCCGTATCAAGAAGTAATTGTTGAGATTAGCTAATTAATTATTTCTTTTTAGCTTCAAAGTTGTTTAATAGTTTTTCTTAGTATTTAACTAGCATAGTTTACATTTAGGTACGGTGCTGTAAATTTAAGAGAGCTGAATATAGATATGATTATATGAAATCACTATCATCAAAAAATAAAGCTGTAAATAGAACATTCTCACAAAAAAAATGCTAAACCTAGCTTATTTATTCTTGTAGATAGCCTATCCTTGCCTATTTACTTTTTGTCTATTCGATTTATTCTTTTATTTCATTACGAGATGGTTCAAGATCTTGATTAGCTTAGATGTTAAAATTTTAGCAAACTTAAGGAGAGTAAAATGAAACAATTAGGAGAATTTAAATAACTTTCTGTATAAGAATTATATCTTTAGACTATTCAACTTCCATTCATATCTTTTTTACTCCAAAATTTTAATTAAAAACTAGAATTGTTAGTAATTCTAAATCATAGCTAGAAGTTATTATGGCTTCTAAAGTTTCAAGATATGCGTATAATATTAGAGTTTAGCTTTAGCTAAAGATCTATTGTCCTTCTAACTGAGATTATTATTTCTATGCAGCTTTTAACTATACCATGGTTTTCTCTTTAATCACTCGCTACTATAATTTAGTCAGTTATTCTATATTCTAAAGACTAGAGTTAGAGCTATGATTTTATATGTACACTATCTATTCAATTAAAGTATTACCCTGATATAAAAAAGGACTCATTTATTCTAGGTTTAGTTCTTAACTACAAATTAGTTAGTGATTAAGGATACTGAACAATACTAAATTTTTAACTTTAGAAGGTAAATCTTCTAAATTTAGTAGTGTTTATTCAACTATTTTAAGGTGATACTAAAATAGCACATCTTAGCTTGTTTATACAACAGGAATATTAAGATTCTTTATTTATTATTCAACTTTGTAATCTATTTATTGATATTAAGCTATTATCAGTACTAAAAAAGCTTAAACCAATTTGAGTATTTCTATTCTCTCATTTTATTGTTTTCTTATCTATAGTGCTTTTATAAGTATTTGAAGACAACTATTAAGTTGTAAATAGCTAAGCTTTAGAATTAATTTAGATTCTTACTTTATCTTTTTTAATATATCTTAAATCTCTCAATTAAGTTATAAAAATAGTCTGCAAATGCTTATTAATTTCTAAAACTTATTTTCTTTAATTTGTATACCTTAATTTTTCTTTTTCTGCTATCTATATTACTTTTAAGACTCTTGGAGTAACTACTCCTTTCTTTTTATTGCCTCAATTTCAATTTTCTTATAAACAAGTTAGGTTAAAGTTTTAAAGTCAATTATTTATTCTTTTTCATTTTCTTTAAGTTATTATAAAGCAATTTCCTTTACAAGTTTACTTACATTTTCACTTTTCTAGTATTCAATTAAGTTTTAAGTAACAATATGTTCACTAAATCCCATCTTTGTAAATAGATCGGAATACTATTTTCTATTTAGCCTTTTATCACAAATGCATTCATGATAAATATCATTTTTGCTGTAAGTATCTTCATTCCTTTTTAAATCAACAGAAAAACTATTTGTTCTCTATTTCTACCTTCTTCTAAGAAGAGGTGAATTTGGAAAGGATTAAAAGTAAATATTTCTCCCATAATCCAGATTCTTTTCATTTTCTTGAGTTACAATTTATTGAATTTTTTTCTTCGCTTTTATTAGTTTTTCCTATTATTATTTATACTGTTTAGGATTATCTATCTTTAACTATTTAGAAATCGTTCAGTCTTATAAATGGAAAGCTAACTAATCTTAATTAGTTTCAGCTTAAATTAAATTTTATTAATCATGAATAGAAAGAATACTATTTGCTGTTTTAAATTAGCATTCTCTTTTTTAATATTCAGTTGAAAACTAAAGAGATAGATCTTCTTCTTAATTTTAGAATAGTTAGTTACTTTATGTATTTGCTTAAGGTAATTTTTCTTAATTATCAGTCTTTAGATTTTGAAGAGCGATATAATACTTTTCTCTTTATTTTTAATCAATTTCTTCTATTTTAATGATTATATTGAGCTCATTCAACTAATTCCTTGCAGTTGAATTGCTAAGATCTTAATTAGTATTTATTTATTCTAGAGCTTAGTTACCCGCACTAATGCATGAAATAGAGTTTTGCATAAAATTAGTTTATAATACTTCTTAAGTTTCCTCTTAGGTAGCTAGCTAAGTAGCTTCTTATTTTGACTGATTCTTATATTACTGCTTAGCTACTTCTTTTATTTTTCTCAGCTTTTCTTTCTTTCTTTTAACTTAGTCTATTTTTAAATTATCATTAGCTGAATTATTTTTTCTGCATATGCAACCACCTCCTCCAAAGAGACGTTACAATTAGGTAGAATAACATCAAGCATTAGTTAGCTTATATTATTGTAGTATGCTCATACCTTTCAGTTATAAGCATCTCTATTTAAAAACTTATTAAGCCAATTCTTATCTTTAACCTTTATTATACCTTTGCATGATCTCATATAGTAGTTTTGACTTGTAGATGCAGTTAAGTTTAGTCTGATTTAAAGTTCCTATCTCTGGTACTTTTATTGAAGGCATTTTATTTAACTCTTTAATATCTTTCCTAAATTAGTAATTTAGCTTATTCTTACTGAAATTATTATACCTTCAACAAATAACTTCTGAATATGCTAATCTAATAGCACCAGATTTTTACTAGGAGAAGTTAGTTAAATAAATAATTAGCCATGATAGTACTGTAGCTTAAAGTATGTAGTGAGAAATGATTTGATGGATATATAGATTAAATAGAATAATAAATATATTATATATAAACCAAAAGTAAATGCAAAGGTATAAGTAAAGCAATATCATTCTTATTTAATTATATTTTTAATTTATACTCTATTAGATATTAAATAGTAAGTAGTAGTAAGTTATTAATACTACTTTTATTTTTAATATGGCTTAGTTGCAATAAAAGCAAGAGAAGCTTGAATATAGAAAAATAGAATATCAAATAATAGCTACAATTATTTTGAAAAATGATTATACATCAGTTAATGCTTTTATTTAGTTCCTCCTTTAGCTGAGGAGATCTCAGTCTTGGAGGAGTCTTAGACTATGAGTCTGTGCTAACACCCATTTAGTTTTGCTTTAGTTTAGTTACTTGATTTTTTTTCTTACTTTTAAGGATATTTTCTTTATGCTCAGAGAATGCGTGATTGGAAATATCTATCAATTGCTAAACTTGTTTGGTCAGCTAGTTTTGAAACTTCAAAAGAGCTTACTAGCAGTTTTCAATATATTTCTTGTTCTTAATCTATGAAGCTTGCTCTGAAGTTAATTTTAGGTTTGAAATATTATTTTTTGGAGAAAAGTCTCTTTGCGTTTTTAGTTATTCAATCGCTCTATCTTACTCTTCCATTTATACTTCAAGCTTTTTTATATAGTCTCCTGTGACAACTTGATAGTCTTAATAATCTTTGTCTACTTTCTTAAGCACTTCCGCCTGTTATTAATACTGTTATTGTAGTTAAATGAACTTCTCATTTTAATGCTAAATTACAGTGAACAGTCATTACACACAATTATGGCTTTGTAACTCTTCAAAGACTACTTTAGCGTGACATTTATTGCATTCAATTGAACTATTCTCCTACTTAGGACTGAAAAAGTAAGATTGATTGGGAGATCCTTGCAAAGAATTCCTTAGCGAAGCCTTATTAGAATTTCTAAGGGAAATCTAAGCTGATACATCCTAAGACTTTGCTACTTTTTCAGGTGAAAGCTAATCATCTAAAAAATTATCAACTAGCTTTTCCTTTCTAAACTTACAAGTCTTTTCATGCTCTTCTATCTTGTTTAGTTCGAATAAACTTTTACACCCATTATCATTAAACGAACACTTGATACGTAGCTTGCTAAGTTTCTCAATGAAGAAGCTAGTCACATTCAACTATTTAAACCCTTAATTCTTGCATATGATATGGCCTAAGACATGATCAATACATCCTTTGCAGAATATCTAAGAGCATCTAGAGCATTGCTTTGGATTCATTAACACTTTCTAACATATCTAGCAGATCAAGTTTTGAGGAACTTTTTTCGAAAATCTGTCAACTTAATACCCCATGAAAATAGCAAAAATATGAACTTTAAATTTTTAAATACAGATTGAAAATTAAAGCCAACTAAGAGAATTTACTTTATAGTATGAAATTAAATAAGTTAAAGCAACTGAAATATAAATAGCCTATATTAGCTATCTTTAGCCATAGGCTATTAAATATTCTACTTTAATAATATCTTATCATTTTTGAAGCATTTATACTGAAATTATATACTAGCAGTATCTAATTTTAAGGGACTAAATTCTTCGCTCAGTTTTTATAATCAAATTTTGCAGTTAACAGTTTTAGTTTGAGACGAAATTTGATATATCAGCCAAAAAATGAATTGATTCCCTTATTAATAAAAACATGAATTAAGATAGATAATTGTAAAATAAACCCAAATTTGTATACTTCTTTAGTTCTTTTCTAGCTTATATCTAAAATAGCTTATTTCTGAAATCTAGTATTAAATTGGCTTTAAGCTAAAATTTAAATTTAAGCTGATATAACTCTAATATCAATATTCAGTTATAAAATACCAAATACTTTGTAATTATTAGTCAATGTACAAAATTTACATCACTTAATAGCTCAAACTTGCTTAATAGTTAAAAATAATTAAATTTGCATTGTAATCCCCAAGGGCATATAGATCTTTAATTCTTTTTGGGAAATTAAATAGCTTATTATATAAACAGAGCACTTATTCTTATTTTTTCTTAGAAGTATAGAAAGGAAATAATTAAAACAGTGATAAGTTAATAATATAATGATTCACCAGCAAACCATTTTAATACTTGTTAATTTAACTATTAAGGAACACTAAATCACTACTTTATTTACCAAATTAAAATTCATAGATACCATTATTCCGTTTTTATAATATCTTCCTCAATCAACTCAAACAGTTAAGGACACTTATATCTTAATTTGTAAATTATATTAATCAAAATTACAAAAGCTTTGTCATTAAGTTAAGAAACTGCGCTTATCGATAATTTTTATTGGATACAAAGCATGATACTATATAACTTAAGAGATCTCTTAGATGCAAATTGTTTTAGTAGAGGATAAAGAAATAAATTGTCTCTATAAATTAATTTAACTTAATACCATTCATTATGAAATTTCTGCATTTAAGTCTTGAGGGTTTTATTGAATGCTATAGAAACTGCTAACAATCTTTATTTAATAGCTTTTTCAGAATTTAACTTCGTAATCTAAGAAAAATTTTAGATATCTACACTTTTGTAAAATAGAACAGCTAACTGCAAAAATATAAAACTCCTGAAATCACTTTGGTTAACTTAAGACTATATGGATAGACTTTAGTAGCAAATGAAATTAATAATATGATTGAAATAATGTTTAGAATGCAACTTATATAAGCTATATATTTCCTATTAATAAAGTATATAGAACTAAGCTTATTAGCTAACTATTCTTATATATTATTGTCTCAGCATTTAATTAATTCTATCTCATAAATGAGCAAATAAGGCATAACAGTTGAAAACCTTGTTAATGTATTTCCATAAAACTTTAATTGTAATTTTCTTTCAAAACTAGACATAGATAATAGTCCTTTTCCTATTTTTTAAATTTTCTACACTAGAAGTTGGTATTTGCTATGACTGGTTTAATGTAGTTAATAGCATCATATTACATAGTTGCTAAAAGGAAAAGAAAGCATAAAATCTGTTAGCTAGTATTGAGAAATGTATTGCTATCTTCCTATAGCTGATTCCTTCTTTTAAGATATCCAGATTTATATTAAAAATGTATTTCAAAGAAAGTTATTTAGGGTTGATATTTCAATTAATATTAGGGGAGTTTTAAGTTATAGTTCAATACTAAACAATAAAATGTAAAGGGATGAAAGTACTAATGAAAAATAGAATCTTGACTAGCCTAAAGCTCTATAAAGAAACACTAGTAAAAAGAAAATCTAAAGGATCTTTTCTACCAGTCCATCCGGTAAGTCAACGCTTCTTCCACAGATAAAAGAAATTTAAAGCTCCAAAGCTTAGAATTAGAACATTAACTCCTTTGTAGTCAGTAATAAATATCAGAAGATTTAAGAGTCTCTTTATCCTTTTTAGCAGAATATCTGAAAAGGCTTCGTTAAGTTGAGGAGAGAAGTGAAGAATAGCAGCATTTCGTGTGTTTCAATTTTAAACTAGAATAAAACCCTGAATGTAAACTAAAACAGCTACAAATGGATAGAGCAAATAAAGCAAAGCAATGAGTAAGATATTAAACTAAATTAAGAAGTAGTTTTAGAAAGAATCGAGCAAGATATATTAGTAAAAGGACAAAGTGCTTAATTCTCTGATAAGATTAAGCAAATTGAGCATGTCAAAAGGCTAAAAAAAATAAGCGAAAGGAATTCTAGGTTTTAAAGCCCTAAAAAGAAGCTAAATAATTATTAAGAAGTATCAACTGAGTAATCTTTAGATCCTAAAAGCTTGATCAACTTATAAACCACTGAATAGATACAAAATTCATTAGATACTTCCCAAGATTTATTTTTGAAGGAGCACTATACTGATTATTTATCTAACAATGAATCGGTAGATTATCCTAGATTGAAGCAGAAGAAAGAATCAAGAATAACGAACGATCTGAAAAAAGATATGGGTGCTGAAAGAAAAAATTACAAGTAAGCAAAAAACTTGAGTATTAGATAATTTTAAAGCGAAGACCATCCTTTGGGTGAATAAGTAACACTAAAATCTAAAATAAAGCAAAATCCAAATCTATTAAAAGTCTCTAAGAATTATTAAAGCTATAAAAAGCTAGATAAAATCAACACTAGTCTTTTGGATCTTCAAATATCAGAACTAAAAGATAGTGAAAAGGATTCTAAGTAAAACTAAGAAATGGATGAACAAAATCACGATAGATAGATGACCTAGAAAAAAAATTAAAACGTCGGTCTACTTAGTGATAAAAATCTGAAAGAATAAGATTTAAAAATCACTATGGAAAAATTGAAGAATCAGAATAGAAATAAATTTTAACTAAAAAAAGGTTAATTCAAAGAGGATTATTCAGAGAGTTAGTAGCAAAAAGCCTCTAAATCTAATTTTGCTGAAAGGATTCTCAAAAGATAGAAAATTGAAACAGATTTGAGATAATCCGCTAAGCAGGATAAAGTTCTTCTTTGTAATATTATTGAATTATTATAGCTAAAAACTTCCAAAAAAATGTAATAGAGCAATGGATTGCTTATATAACAAAAAGGCATACAGAATCCTGAAGCGACTTTAAGTAAATAGGGCAACTAATCTAATTAAAATACGAATACAGCAAACAGTAATATAAGCTATTCATTTTATGTAGAAAAAGGTAATAATGGATAATTAATTAAAAAAATAATACGGTAGAGATGATGATGGCATTTTGAAAAGCGAAAGAATGCACATCAGGTTAACTTACTTTGAACATAATGAAAAGATTATAGATTTATAAAAAAGTTGAAAACATACGAACAGTTTTAGAAGCTAGAGGAAAATTAGGAAATCCTCAACAAAGAGTAAGAAAAGTAGCAGAGAAATTCCATTATAAACAAAAAACTATTAAAATTTAAATAAAAGAATAAGAGGTAAATATAAAAGGAATTCAGAAACTGTGGCTATGACTAAATCTTAAAAAACAAATAATTGAAGAAGTAAAATTATTTCTTGCAGATAGAGCCTCAGTCAATCAATTTATACAACCATTTAGAGTACAACTAACACTTAGCTAACAAAAAAGAACTTATGATTAACATGATTCAATATTATAAGTCAATCAATAAAAATCCTTTTCACTATATTCCTCTAAGTTATCATATAAAAGGGGGAATTAAAGATCAAGGATTTTAAGAGTTTTAACGAGAATTTTAAAGGATTTAAGCAAAAATCGGTAAGGAGGGAAATTCAGAGCAAGCAAATAAGAGATAAAATTATTCTAATATTTGAATTATTAAACCAGGAGAAAACTCTAATAGAGGATAAGGAATACTTGTCAGTGACGATTTTTGGCAAATATAATAAATAGTTCAAAGTGCAAATTGTCATAATGACCATACATGAATTATATAAAAATACATAGATAAACCATTTTTAATCCATAAGAGAAAGTTTGATATAAGAGTTTACGCAATGATTACCAGCATTAATGGAAACATAATGGCTTATTTCTATAGAGATGGATATTTAAGAACAACTTCAAAGATTTTTACTACAAAGAATCTTAATGATAAGACTATTCATTTAACTAACGATGCAATTTAAAAATACGAAGAAGATTATGGAAGATTTGAGGATGGAAATAAATTGTCTTTCGGAGACTTTAACAGGTATATCCAAAATAACCATCCTGAATTTAATGTTTTGTTTGAGAGTGATATTCTTCCTTAAATAGAATCAATCATTACAGATACTGTTCTAGCTGTATATAAAAAGATCGATGCTAATAAGAGAATGCATTCATTTGAAATTTTTGGATACGACTTTATGCTTGATCATTAGCTAAAATTATGGCTCATAGAAGTAAATACAAATCCTTGTCTTGAGCTTTCTGCACCTCATTTAACAAAAGTGATACCTACCATGTTAGATAACGCTTTCAGGTGAATTTTTATATAGAATTCTTCTAGATTCTGTATTTATACCTCCTCCTATAGAACCTAAAAAATAGCCGTTAGGATAGTTTATCCCTGATAATAAATTTAATTTAATCTTCAACGAGCAAAGTGCTCTTAAATATATCTAAGAGCTAAAAGAAAAGTAAACAACATCATACTCTTCTGATTTCGACAATCAAGATGATTAGCAATCAAATAGCGAAGGAGAGTATTCTGAGGAACCTTAAGAATGCTTGGAGACCAAAAAGTATAACACATTAGTACAAAAGATTAAGCTAAAATAGGAATCAAACACTTAATGCAATATTAATAAACTAATTTTTCTTATTCACTTTAACTAGATTATGCATTCTATTACATTTCCACAGATCTAACTGTTTTATTTAATAATTACAAGTAAATGTCAGCATTTCTATCTACTTTCACCAATTATTCAAATATTACAAAGTTTAGAATTTCCTAATATTGAGAAAATCTCTTACTTTGCTAGAAAAAGACAAGCTATTATTGCTTTAATTGTCTTAGAAGTAAAAATTACTAAAACTATTTAATTAATCATTATATGCTAATTTCTTGACTTAAGAAGACGTTTATTTAATTACATGTGCTGCTTAAAAACAGTAGAAGCATTTAACTATAACTCTAAGTAAATAATTATCTATTATTGATATTTCTATTAATTTAAAATTGCTAGTCAATAGGTTAACTTGAAAGATAGCTATTCAAGGTATTGATAGTTTAGCTAAGTATGATTGCATATCAAGCTTGTAAAATATATAAGAGCTAAGTTTGAAAATGTATAAGTTATAGTTAAAATTAAGGATTTAAGTCAAACAGATTTATCAGAAATCGAATCCTTCTTCCTTCTATTTCTGTGGCTAATCCTAGTAATAATTCCTAATCATCAGCTCTGCTTCTGCTTCAACTCTCTTTATATCTTCAGCTGAAACTTGATTTTCGTAATAATGAATGAAAAAAGTTTCAACAGAACAGATAATGAAGATTATGATGCAAAGCATAATTCCAAAAGTGTATCCATGGGCTATGCATGTTTTACCATAGTAGTATTCATTTTTACATTCGATTAAATCATCGTCTAGGTTTTTAATCTCAAAGTAGTCTGAAAAATCATTTGAGCAAAAGGAACTAGCGCTAATTAGACAGCCCCATACAATAATAGCTATTAAATTGTAAAGCCAAGTGATTCATGATAATACCACCATAGCAATCTTCTTTTTTTTGGTTATTGGACGGATTATTTAAATAAGCCTGTTAATTATCAGAACTATTTAAGCGAAGATTCCTACCAAACAAACACAGTATAACGCAATATACACAATGCCAGCTGCCATAATGCTATATGAAAAATTGCAAACACATTTAAGGTGGTTAGACATATAAGGATCATTTTTGCACTCTTTATAAGCATTTATATAAGACTCTCCTTCTTCAGGAAGAAGATACTTGAACTTATAAGCGTATTTATTTAAAAACTCTTAGCTAGCTATCAAATTTACACTATTCGATATAATATTTGTTAGATCTCCTGTGAATTAGAGATAGCCTCTTACTTGCTCCTCTCCTTCTGCTGTTTAAAGAACTTCATTAATTTTGAGTTTGTATGCAAACTATTAAGTGTTAAGTGTCATAATGCTAAGTATTAGAATAGATATTAATATAAAGGTCAAGGTCATTCATATGGTCTGCTTGGTTAATATTTCTGACATTTTTAGTTTTAAACCTTTTTATACTATTAAAACTAATAACCTCATTATCTTCAATTCCAGATATTAGCTTCTATCACTTCAATTTTTAGAAAATTAAAGCTATAAAATGCAAATAATAATTTTAAAAAAATAACCAAAAAAGCTAATAACTACCATAAGTTCACCTATAAAGGAAAAGGAGATTACTTTAATTGATTAGTTTAGATATTTCTTAGCTCTTAAAATTAATAGAAATGGAATACTATCTTAGATAGAGGTAATGAACTAAGATTAATTTTTAGATAATAGCTTGATTTTATTTCCTTATTTAAAATTGCCATATAAAATACCTAAATTAATTTCACAGTTTGAATATAAAAATTTATCCTTCTTAAATTTTAGAGATAAAAAGTAACAAATAACTACAAGGTAATAGCGTAAATATTAATAGAGCTTACTTATTATTTTAAATGAAGCAAGTTAAATTTAAAGTGTGATATAGTTTCTACTTCAATACATATACCATTGATTTTTAAAAGATGTCTTTATGAATTTACATACTTTAGAAAGAAAAGACGAAAGTTCAAGAAATATTTCAATTAAATATCTCAATCAATCTTTATTAGGTGGCCTTGGTTCCATAACTAAACAGACTTCTCTCCTTATTTGTTTATATAATAAACAATTCCATGCAATTTATCGAGTTCCCATCTTCCTATCTGCTTACATCCATCTGAAGATACAAAAACACCGTTTCCATGTTTCATATCATCGATAAACTCACCATGATATTCGCTTCCATCTAAATTAGTTAAAATTCCATATCCATGATGCATATTATGCTTTCATTATCCAACATATCTCCTTCCATCAGGGAAAAGCATTGATCCAAATCCATCTTTCTCATCATTTCTATATTAGCCTTCATAAATTTTTCCATTATGTCAGCAATACTTACCCCAGCCATGATTATCTCCATTTTTAAATTATCCAGTGTAAGAACTCCCTGATGGCCATTTATAAGTCCCATGACCTTCTCTATTATTATGCTTTCAGAATCCAGTATAAGATTAGCCATTATTTGTTGTTTTTGATCCAAATCCATGCTTTTCTCCTCCTTAAAATTCTCCTTTATAAACAGCACCATCAGGTCAAGCTTAAGTTCCTACTCCTTCTATAACATTTCCCATCCATTCTCCTTAATATGTTGAAGAATCAGGTAACTCAGTAGGACCTCTTTTAACTTTCTCAGTAGAAATATAAGCAAGTTCCTTCCCATATTCGATAATTGGTAATTTATTTTCAGCTACACTATTCAAAGTTTATTATAGCTTTTCTTATATCAAAGGAAGGCATTCTTGGGGGTTCTTAGCTGATTCTAAAATTTGCTTGAATTCAACCATAGTAGCACACTTCAAACTGCAGACATATTGCTCCACTTCATCTTAGCCTACAGGCTTAAAGACAATCATTTTATCTGGAGTATCTTTGATTTAACATAAGTAATTAAGGCATTTTTTAATATCAGAATTATAGGTACATTCATCTCTTTAGTGATATTCAATCTCAGAGAGTTTGTCAATAAATATACATCCCTGCTTCCAAAATTTACATTTAATTACTAAATCTTCTAAGTTTGTCCTAACTATCCTACCAGGTTTCTAGAACTCTGATTTCTCACATTTATTTGGACATTATCCAATCTATTGAAGGCATTTTTGGATGCATTCACTACAAAATAGGTTCTCACATGTTATGCACTCCTTTGGGTTTTAAACAGCTTCATGACAAATTATGCATATAAATGAATGAGGCACTTTGTCTACAAATCTTTCAAGTTCATATCCCATTTTCAATTTCTTCTTATATTATAAAATTTATCTGAAATTACCTTGTTGTGACTTATTAATCAACTGCCTAATTTAATTTAAATTGCCTAGTTTATTTTCTGATTTACTTGCGTTATATTAAGGATTTAAGCCAAATAATATAAATGTAATATATTGAGAGATTTAAGATTTAAGTGGAATTATTAAAGATAAATTTCTTTCAAAAACTGGCAAACAATTGAGTAAAGAAGTATCCATTAGAACTCTTTGCTACACTAATTGACATATACATCCAATGACCAAGTAAATTTTTTCTGTGACCATCTGATTTTATCCAGCCATCAACTGCTACTTTTCCTGGGTCAGGTATACCACAACTCATTGCTACATTTTCTCCTGCTGATCTAATTCCATTCGGCATTTATTTTCTGCGATAATCAAATCCATCATGTCCAAGTCGTACAGCTCCCGTGCTCATATTTACACTATGAGTCATTCCTATTTTATATAAAGCATCACTCCATTTCAGTTCACATAGTTTTTTTGATCTTCTAAACTCATTTGTAAGGCAAAAAGCTCTTCATGCAATATTTCTTGGATCTTCTTCATGCTAAATTAACTCTGATAAGGAGGTTGATTTAGGATTTTTTGGTCTAAACTCTCCTGGAATGAACGGTTAATTGTTCTACTAAGGTTGATTTTCTAAATCTTTAATAGTCATTTTTTGGAGCTGAGTAGATTAGCTTTTCAAAATCTAAGGTGCTTATTGTACTTCTTATTGATTTTATTGTATTTATGTATTATAGAGTTTCATCTCCATTGCTTAAGAATTTTTACTTTCTTCATTAGTAAATCACTAGGGCTCTGAAATATTTTCTTCAACACATAACTCAGATTCATAATTAATAGGATCACTTGGAATAAAGGAATGAGTTTGTTCATTATAAAGGTTTTCCTTTTTTCTGATATACTTATTATTCTTTTATTATATATCTTTTATCCTCTTTTCATGCTTAGCTGCTAAAAATTAGTTTCTAGTTATTGGCTATTAAGGATTTTACTATAGTTACTAAGTTTATTATTATTGCACAGCTTACTACTAAAGTTACTATTTTTATTAAGGTATTTACTTAACATCTCCAGTCTTTACTTTTATCTAAATGGATTCAATGATTATCTAAAATAGCTTTTCATTAAAATCAAGTAAAATAGCAAACTATTCTTCTTCATCACTCACAATCTCTCATCCAATATCTTTTAAGAAATCGATGCATTTGGTGTTACTCGCTATTCTCTCCTTAATAATCTTATTTTCAAACTTTATTTGCTTAAACTTATCCTCTTATGGGAATTTAAGAATATTTTCTAGTATTTGCTTTAATGTGGGTAGAGTCTTTTCTATGTTTTTCTACTAAGACTCTTAGTCTATTTATTCTAGGTAATCTTAAGCGAATTACTTAAAAGCATCTAATTCTTCTTAATTATATTCTTAATTTTCCATCTTTCTATTTATATTATAATTAACCTTTCAAATCTAAATTTGCTTTATAAGGCTAATTTTGTTCTCTTCTCTCCTTTTTTTCCATTCTTTCTTATTTATTTTGCTATTATATAAGTTATTCTATACTCTGTGCTAGATGGTATACACTAAAATAATAGAAATAGAGAAGAAATGTATTAGTAATAGTAGGGTTAAGGCTATATTACTAATATCTATAGTAGTATTTAAGTAATTTTTAATTATATCTTTTCTGTTTAATCTTCACTCTATAATCCTTTTCCTTTATTCAAAGCTAAGCTTTACTCCACACTTATAATAGCTATTTTCTTTTCCTTAGACATTTCATTTTGTAATTACTAAGATAGATAAGAGATTATGGTAATCCTAAAAACCTCTGAGAACAAAAATTTAAAATAATAGAAAAGACAGAAAAGCTTGTAATTTTAAGGTAATTGGAATAGTTAGAAAGTATTGATTAATAATAAGTAAAGAGTGAATATTACAGCTATAGGTTATTTATAAACTATCTAAATAGCTTCATTTTATCTTATAAAAATCCACAATTAATTCAGTTATTTTTCATATATTAGCAGCTGTTTTAAATTAATAATATTCCAAAATGCTTTGATTCTTTCAAGGTAAAACAATAATTTCTTACGAGTTATTTCCTTAAAATATAAGCTTTTTGATCTGTATATCAATCTTTAAGATATACTGAGAGTTTTATGATTGATTTTAGCTTTATAGGAGTATAAGTTTATTGCTTTTTAAATATTTAATTACAGCATCCTCCTTTCTTATGTTTCTTGCTTCATAATAGCAAGTTTTTTGTTAAGTATAAATTAAAATGGTTCAGTCTAATTATTAGAAAGATAAATGCTTTGTATGCAAATCATAATGCTTGTATCATTTCTTACTGATCTTTAAATATTTTACGAAGAAATCAAAGTATGGGCAATAAAGAATCTTTATAAATGTAGCAATTCCTAAATCTCCATTCTAAGCCATAAAAGTAAATTAATAATAAGAATAAAGGTATATATAGGTTGTTCAATTAACTTAATATAATAAATTAGGAGAATTAGGTTGTTTGCTTATCCACTAAACTTACTTTTTCTAATTTAACTGACTTGTTTATATCTTAAAATAGAACATACAAATTGTTTTAGTAATACACTACTACTTCTAATTACCGTACTTAACCGGCTAAAGAACACTTCTATCATGTTTCTTGATAGTAAAATTAAATAATCGCCTTATTTTCGTTTTAACTGATGAATATCAAACTTTGGTGTAAAACTACACAAGGAATTTATTTAGGAATAGCTACTTTTATTTGGATAACCTTCCATAAATCCTGTTAGGTTGAATACTGTTCTATAATATCTGAATATTATTCTTCATTAAATCCACCTATTGCATATAAGTTTCCGTTTAAGGTGTTTATCGTTACCTTATGACGGGGAATGCTCATATTACTAATATTCTATCATCCAAGAAAAAAAGGATCCACTATTGAAAGCTTCTCACATTGAGTTATGTTACTTTAGTTTATAACTCCACCTATTACATATAATCAATCATCTAAGCCAACCATTGAATGTTGCATTCTAGGTTAAGTCATCTTAGGTAACTCAATACTCTTTCCTAATAAGTTAATAAGAATGACATCTCCGTTTCCATTACTTAGAAACAATTGGTTGTAATATTAAGCAGAACTAGAGTTTTGTTCAATTTAAAATTCTAACTAAACCTACTAAATGGAGTTACTAATATTGTGAATATGTAGTGTTTGAGACATTCTTTCGAATAAATACACATAAGGAAAAATATCTTACATTGTCATTTTCCTTATTATTTGTAAGTCTTCGTAATGCTTTTTAAACTTCTTATACTTTGCCTCTGCATTTCTATATTTCTAACTCACATGGATAAGCTACTACCTTTATTAATCGATTTAGTTCTTTAGCTCCTATTATTGAGCATTAAAAATTTTTTCTTATTCACATAGCCTTTACTAATTTTCCTTCTCATAAAGCTGAATTTTTTGTATAGAGATAGATATTTTTTCTTAGTAATCTTTCTAAATTTAAGAAAACTTTTCATCGAAATTCTTGACTAAAAGGTTCATTTACTTTTCTTTTTAAGCAATTTTTCCTTGTAAGCTTTCGTTTTACACCTGAATTTATTCGTTTTGATTTTTTGATTCAATAAGTTCCTATTTATACCTTTCTAGTTGCTTCTATAAATTCTAGATTAAGATGTCGTTAAACTGATTTTCAGTAGAATACTTTTATATTAAGCTTTCTTATTTCCCTATTTTTTAGTTCATTTCGCTGGCCAATTAAGCCTTCTCTTCTTGCAGCTGCTTTATTTGTATTTATAGCTAATTACAGTCCTAGCACTAAAATATCCTTTTTTAAGCTGCTTGGCTTAGCTACTGTAAAATTTGATCAACTTTAGGTCTAAGTTTGTAACTAGGGTTGATGCAAGCTTGTATTATTTCTTTAATATCTGAATCTATTTTTTAAGGTATTTAAGGAGGTATAAAGCTAGTTAGCTTCCCATATATATTTCTAAGATCACAACATTCACTATATGGTTTAGCATTTCCAAAAAGTTCTATCATAGTACATCCTATTGCCCAAATATCGCATTTTTTGGTTAACTTTTAGTTAATGTCAGTTTATTCAGGAGCCATATACATCAATGATCCAAACTAATCATTCTTATCAAGCTTAGCAGTAGAATCTAAATATCCAGTTTGTAGTTTAACTGTTAACCCAAAATCGATAAGAACTGCTTTGCTATGTTGATTGATTAGTATATTTTAAGGCTTAATATCTCTATGTGCCAGATTCTACTTATGCAAGTAAAGAACAGCACTACAAATCTAAATCATGATCCTTATTTTGGATTCAACACTTATTTGCTAAAATTAAGTCAAATCTCCTTATGGACAGTAATCTAGTAAAAAGCAAAACTCCTAGTCGTAAGTGAAACCGTGTATATTGATAATGCTCTCTACACTCTTAGCTTCTCCTAAGATTTTTACTTCTAGCAAGATAGACATCACCAAGCTTTTAAGCTAATCATTCTAAAGATTTTAGTATTTTTGCAAATAAATCCTTTTAGCAGCGTAAATGTGGTTTTCATAATTAACTAAGTAAATAGCTCCAAAGCCTCCCTTGCTTATTTAGTTTTTGAATTAAAGTTCTTGGAATTTAATAAATTTAACGTTTTTGGAGATTTCCTGGAGAATAAGTTTAATATCCTGCTCTTCTAAAATAAGTCTAATTCTTTGGTTAATTTCATATTTTTAGGATTGCATTTTTCATAAATTTAGTTCCCTTACTTAAATTAAATTTCTATATTCTCATTTAAGCCTTTTATCTCTATTAATATTCAGAACTTTAATTACTTTATTTAGTATGCTATCAAGAATACAACCCTTTAACATCTTCTTACTAACTTAAAAGGCTATATTAGATCTGTAAAGGAAGAATCTAGGAAGCCTGATTATTTACGTATTCATAGCAATATATATTTTTCTACTTGCTTGCTTATTATGAAAGCTAAGTGATATAAAGAGATGTATGATACAAGTGATAAAGGAGATTTAGAATAGCAAACAAATATGATAGAGTAGTTAGGAATCTAAATATGCATATACTAAGTCTTAGTTGCTATTAACAGTAATAAAAGATACTAAGACTTAGCTAAATCATATCATTTAGTAAACTATTATATTTAAGCACAGGCATTAGAATTTACCTATATTTGGTAAAGACTATTTTATAGCTTTATGAATTTGGATAAGCTATGATACAGATGGTCGCAAGAGCATTACTATAGAAGCTGAGTTTTATACTGATATTACATTTTCTGAATCCAGTTTCTTTAAGCTCTTTATCTTAATCTAAAGTTTCTATATTTTACTTTTATAAGTCTAAGCTTATTTAATAGAAAAGATCAGAAGCTATAAGATTAAGACACTAATTTAGACCAGTACTTAAAGTTAGTTTAATTAAAGTGTTGTTAAAGAGAAGAGACAATGCATTTAAGATAGAAAGATATTGATAGCTTGCTAGCAAGTGACTTAGTTTAATTTCTTAATTTGAATTAAATCTTTTTTTGAGATTAATTAATAAATTAGTAATGTCAGAGGAATCTTTTGAAGAAGGAAGCTAATAAGAAAACTTTGAAGATAGTCCAGTGAAACTACCCACCAAATATGTAGATTAAGCTATTCCACTGATTTTTTATGACTAAGGAAAATACAATTTGAATGAAGAAGCTATGGATATTATAAGATCTGTTAATGCACCGCTTGGAATTATTGCTGTTGCCGGGATGTATAGAACCGGTAAATCTTATCTGTTGAATAGAGTTCTTCTTAATCGAAAGGGAGGGTTCGGAGTTGGCCCTACTATTAATCCTTGTACTAAAGGAATGTGAATTTGAGGAAGACCTTTGTAAGGACAAACTCCAGAAGGTGAACCTGCTTAAGTTTTAGTTATTGATAGTGAAGGATTGGGTGCTTTTGATGAAGATTCTACTCACGATAGCAGAATATTTGCACTCACAATTTTAATTGCATCTTACTTTATTTATAACTCAGTAGGGTCAATAGACGAAGATGCTCTGCAGAACCTTAGCTTAGTAGTAAACTTGACTCAACATATTCATTTAAAAGCCTAAAATGAAGAAGCAGATAGCTAAGAATACTCTAACTACTTTCCTAGCTTTTTATGGGTACTCAGAGACTTTGTCTTATAGTTAGTAGACAATGAAGGAAATCCTATTACTTCAAAAGAATACTTAGAACGTGCTTTATAGCCACAAAAAGGATTTTCAGATAAAATCGAAGAAAAGAATAGAATAAGGAGGCTTTTAAAGGACTTTTTTCCTGATAGGGATGCTTGTACATTAGTAAGGCCAGTTAGAACAGAGTCGGAGCTATAGAGACTTGAAGAGTTGGAACTTGAAGATTTAAGAATAGAATTCGTTGAATAGGTTTTAAGCCTTAAAAAGAAAATACTAAACAGGGTTAAACCTAAGACTCTACATGGAAAGAGAATAACTGGTGATATGCTTGTTGGACTATTAAGTACTTATATTCATGCTATAAATGAAGGAGTTGCACCCACTATTGAAAATGCTTGGTCTTATATTTGTAAAACAGAATGTGCTAAAGCTTTGCATGAGGCTTCAAAGTGCTATGAAAGATCTCTATCTATGGCAGAACTACCCTGCGACGAAGAAGATTTATAGGATGTTCATAGAGAAGCAAAGGAAGCTGCATTTGAAGTATTTCAAAAAAAGGCAGTAGGAGATTCAGAGCCATACTTAAAAGAGCTTAAATAGCTAATTAATTAGAAATTCAATATCGTAAAAATGACTAATGAAAAGGAATGCAGAAGGTTTTGTCTTAGCTTCCTATAAGAAAATTATAATATCATCGATAATAAACTTAAGCAAGGCAGATTCTAATCTTACTAGGACTTCGAACGAGAGTTTAGAACCTTTTAGTAATTCTATATGGAGCATGGTCCATAAGGACCTGATAGAAGAGAGGTACTTCTAGAATTCTCAAATGCTAGATTAGCAGAAGGTTCTGACTTCTACATAAAGAGATTAAACAATAATATAGAAATATAGCAAACCATGAGTTAAAATCAAATAGTAAAGCTTGAAAGTGAACTATCTGAAATTAAAGAAGAGTATATTAAAGATAGAGATATACTAACCAGCAAACTTATGTAAAGCGAATCTGAAAGATCTTAACTTAAAGCGAATGAACAGGGTTTAAAGGAATAACTTCATCATATTAAGTAAGAACATGATAACTAAATCAAAGAAAGCCGAGAGGCTATAAAAGCATTGAAAGTGGAAAATTAAAGATAAGCTGAAGAGTGAAGATAAAAAAACAGCTAATTACAAGATGCAATGAAAGAAGTAGAAAGAAGAGTATTTTAAAACCAAAGCGAATATGATTAGCAAATTGCTTTACTCTAGTAAAAAAATGCCTTTTTAGAAAATACTGTTGAAGAATATAAATCTAAAGAGAAAATTTAATCAGAAGAACTGAGACAGGCCAGAAGAGAATCTTCTTAGAATGTTAAAGAAGTTCATTAAAGATATGAAGATTAAATCAAAAAGTAACAGCAGAGAATTGAGTTCTATTAGGAAAAAATGAATGAACTTGAGTAGTTATTAGAGTAAAAGGAGCAGTAAAATGAGACAAATAAAAGCACATTAGAAGAAAAAGCTCAGAAGTAAGAAGGTAAAATAGAAGAGCTCTAAAATTTGATTGAAGAGATAAAGTAATCTCATAGTAATAAAATCTAAGCTTATTAAAACTAGATTCATGAGCTAAGTTAATAGAGTGAAGAGACATAAGAAAGATTAAAATCGAGAATCTCAGAAACAGAGTAAAAATTAAAGGTAAATGAAGAGAATTATAAAAATCAGATATCAGCTTTGGAAAAGGAATCTGCTGTTTTACTCTAGAAGTTCGAGTTCTCCGATTTATAGTTAGAAGAGTATAAGCAATAACTACTAGAAGCTAAAAGATAATAGGAAAGTATGGTGAAAGCTATAAATTAGGGAAGTAACAAAGTTTCTACTCAAGAGCTGTAAGCAGCAAAGGAATAATATATGCAAGAACTTCAAAAATTAGAGATGGAATATGAAGGCTCAAGAAATAGGCTTACATCCTAAATTCAAGATCTCTAATAAAAAAACCATGAGATTGAAGTCAAGCTGAGAGCACTAGATCAAGAAAATACAGGATTGAAGGATGAAGTTTCAAAGAAAAGCTATGGAGTATAAGAAGATAGGCAAAACCTAATTAATCAGATTAGAAGTTTGAATTCAAAATTAACTTAGTAATAAGAGGATCTTGAGAGTTAGTAAGAAGCATGGGCATAGGAGTAAGAAAAGATAATTCAAGAATAAGAAGAAAAGTCAAAAAAAGAATAAGAAGATTTAAGACAGAATTACGAATAGTAACTTCAGTAAATGAAGCAATTCTTTGAATAAGAAAAAGCCAGAATCGAAAAGAGAATATAGGAAGATAGAGAGCGATAAGATAAAAAATGTAAACTACTTGAGGAAGAGTTGGAAGGGAGAATTCGTGAAATATAAGAGCAATTAGAAGAAGAAAACGAACAATTATAAGAAGAGATGCATTAAATCTAAACTAGAAATTCAATAGAATTATAGAAATTTAAGCATTAAGCAGGACTTGATCAACAGAAGATAGAAAGCTTAGAAAAATATCTTAAAGAAACTAAAGAAGCTATGGCAAACATTCATTCCAATAATTAATAAATGATAGAACAGCAAAATGAGAGCTTCAATAAGGAAAGATAGTAACTTATGGAGAAGCTAGAGAAAATAACTTAATAAATGGCTGTTAAAGACAAGGAACTAGCTAGCTTAAATTACAAAAGAGAATAATAGTAAATTCAGCTAGATTTACGAGAAAAAGAGCTAGCAGAGTTAAAATTGGATTCAGAATCATAAAAAAATTTTCTACAAGAAAAACACGAATAAGCTAAAGCTAAATCATAACAACTATAAGATGAACTCTTATAGAATAAAGTAGAATATAATAAAAAGAACGCTTTACTAGACTAATAAATAGAATTCCAAAACAATAAAATAAAAGATTTGGAAGCCTAATTAAATGAAGCTAATAATAGATATGAAGAAAGACTCAGAAGCTTTAAAGATTAATCAGGACACGAACTAACTGAGATGATAGCAAGACTTACTGCCGAAAAAGAAGTTGGAGAAAAGAAACTAGAATAAAAGAGGAAAGCCTTTAAGGAACTCGAAACAATACATATTAGAGAGCAAAATCAGTATGAAAGAGAAAAAGCTGTTCTTTTAGAAAAACTCGGCCACTTCCAACAAAAAATGGAAGAAAATGAATCCAGATGGAACTTGGAAAAACAAGAGCTTGAGAAAACGATAAAGTAATTGAAAGATCTTCAAAGTGGAGATAAATCAATCCTTTAAAATGAGAATATTAAACTTTAAAGTCAATTAGCTGAATATGAAAAACTGATATAGGAAAAAACCGCAGCATATGAGAGAGATTAAATCTTATGGGAAAACAAACATGAATTTTTGGTAAAGTAAAGAGATTAATCCAAAGCAGATCTTGTGGATCATTAAAGAAAATTCGAATAAGCGCTTGAATAAATTCAAAGGAAAGGGTAAGGAGAAAAAGATAAAATTGAGAATGTGACTTCTTAATTAATTACTTCAGTAGAAGCAAGATACTAATAGTAATTCAAGGAAATGCAAGAGTAAAACCAATAAATGATAAGTTCTTTAAATGATAAAAACAAAATCCTAGATTAAGATTTGAGAAGCTGCAGAGAAGAGCTGGATCGGATAAGAAGATAATTGATGTCAGAATAGGAATAAAATGGAAGAAAGATTAAAGAACTAACAGATAGCGAGAAAAGACTGATGCAAGAGATGGACTCTTTGAAATAAGAAAAGGGAAAAAGACTTGGTGAACAGCAAAAGACACACGATTCGGAAAAATAGTAAATAAAAAAACGTTTGGAAGATACTGAGCAAAGATTAAAAGAGATAGAATCACAAAAAGCTATACTTTTTATAGAAACAGAAAAAGAAAGAGCAAAATGGGCTTAGGAGCGTGATCATTTAATTAGTTAAAGGAATGACGCTAATGATATGGCTGAACGTCTAGAAAAGAGAAAAGATTAACTTTTAAGGGAAAACGAAAAGCTCAAGTCAAATTCAGGAAAATCACGAGCAAAAACTCTTCTTCAAGGGAAGGCGCTAGAAATTTTAAATACAATGTCTTTCGAGGATTATGCCAAGTAAAACCCAACGCCAAATATACCTGAATCTACGATAGGGACCTAAAATACCTCAGAAGAAAAAATGATAATTGAAAAAAAGCCACCGAAGCCAAATAGTGCCAGAAGATCTTAGAAATTCATAGGGGATAAAAATTGAGTCTGAAATTTTTATATTTTCAACTGTTTTAATTTTAATTGGATATAAGAAGAGATTTACTCTTACAATTCATTAAAGGCACTTACTTTAACATAAATACACCAATTATCTATTTATATTTTCTTATTTTAGCAATTATATTTATTTACTATTTAAAAATGAAAGGACTTGCTGAGTAAGAAAAATCACCAATAGATCTAAAGAGGAGACTGTCTTAACACGAAAGCTACTAAAAGCATCCTAAATGAAATATAATATTCAGTGATAATTTTGCTGGTTAGGCAGGAGCTTAGATATTCAATGATCTGGAAATTTTACAAAAAGGCCCCGATTTCTTTAAGTACCATAAACTTCATAGACTTTAGTTTTGGTACTCAAAATCCTAAGGGTTGACAGGATTTTAGCAGCATTTTATTGACATAAGAACAGGGCAAGAAATTTCGGCTGGAAAGCACTGCGCATATTGCTAGTTTCCTAAAGAAGTGACACTTTAATTAGAGTTAGACGAATATATAACAGATATTTAGGGAATGCATAGCAATCAGTAGGTCGAATAATTGTTTCTGCTAACAAATCTTGGAAAATACGTTGAAATAAAGTGTAAAACTAAATCTCAGAAGCACTAGACCTTTAGGTTTAAACTCGGAGCAGGAAATACTGTAGGCTGTTTCATCGTAGGAATAGGTATGTTTCTAGAATCTTTCTCTTTACTACAAATACCAATATAGAAAATGCCACTTATTCCATAAGAAAGACCCATTTTGCACAAAGAACCAAAAATTGTTCCTTTTATTATATACAAGTCAAATATGTATGGAGGTACTGACGAGTCAAATTGCAATTGGTTTGATGATTTCGAGAAATTTAATATGTAACCATTTGTTAAGGATAAAAAAGTAAGAATAGCAGAGATAAACGTTTTCCATAATTAAAAAATATTAGGCATTGAAATTCATTATATAGTAAATGGTAAGAAGCAAATTAACTATACTAATACTAAACTGCTCACTTAAAAATTAGAGGAAATTACCTATACTATCTCTCAATTAAAA
This sequence comes from Loxodes magnus, assembly GCA_946699065.1. Lineage (NCBI taxonomy): Eukaryota > Ciliophora > Karyorelictea > Loxodida > Loxodidae > Loxodes > Loxodes magnus. The sequence goes on from CAMPDV010000016.1 coordinate 1,143,124, forward strand.
CTTGATGAAGATGATGCTCTTATTGCTATCTAAGGATGTACGGAAGATGAAAATATCTCATCAATGACCCTATAAACAAAAAAGGGACTAGTAAAGTCGTTTGGAGTCTAAAGTTCTTAGTCAGAAGCATGAGGAATTGAACTTCCATTTACTTATAAATATCTAAAAAGACATTAATCAGAGAACGCTGAAATTCAAAAGATAATGTAAAATAAAAGTAAAAGAATAGAGGAAGAGTAGCAGAGATATTAAAGTGTGTATCCAATAAACGAAGAAAAATTGTAAGAAAGTGAAGTTATAGCGTTTGCCGGAAATTTTGCAAGTTACGGATTTGTTAACATGTAGATTTATTACGTGAGTGAAAGTCACTAGTAGAACGATTGGCAATTGCTTTGAATTACAACTATCCAAATTATTTTTATTTACTCATATTAACTATTTTTTACTTTAAATCTTTATGCAAATAAGTGACTAGAATCTGCAATTAAAATTTTAAGAAGCATTCTAAAATTATAAAATGCTACTAGAAGCACTAAAAGCTATAACTACTAGTTTTAACTTCCATATTCTACTACAATATTTTGAAAGATTTGCTTAGTTTAGCTTAGCTTAAATTAGTTAATTTCTTGTAGGATTTGCTAAATATTTATCTAGATAAGAATTATCTTGATTTATCAATTTTAAATTATACTTCTTTTCATAAGGAAAATTCCTTTTGTTAAGAAATATCTTTAACTGGTTGCAGTATAACTAGAGTTAAAAATTAGCTAATATACTTCTATATATTTAATCATTAATAGAAACGAGTAAATGTATTTGCATTACTTTGTATTAACTAAACAAATTTATATATCTGCTCTATTGGTATTATTATTCAGTTAATCTTAATAAAAGCTTTCTTCTTATAAGTTTAAATTGGTAAATTAAATTAATTTACTCTAAGGCAAATATCAGATCTCATTAATATCTGTTATTGAGTTTATTTATAATATATACCATTTGAGATAAAAGTTTAGTGCTTAAAGGAAATAAGTATCCTTCTAGCTTCTTAAGAATATAAATAAGTGTTAATGCTGATCGCTTGAATTACTTATATTTAAGTAGAAAATATATATTTAACCATCAAAGCAGACATAGCCATCAAAGCAAACATAGTCTAGTGGCTATGAAGATTGTTTTACTCGCAGTAGGTCGTAATTAAGCACACTATCTGTATATTTTTAGGTATATTAATATAAATCTATGCTTAACTAAATTATTTGAAGGTATAAAATGATATAATCTCATTGGGATTCCCTTATTATATGCATAAAATGCTATTATTCAAAAATCTAGCTTACTAGACTACTCTTAATAAGGAGAAAAGTTAATGATAATAAACTTAAAATTTAGTTATAAATAGATTATTTATAGGATAAAACATCTAAATAGCTGCTATTCACATCTTCTATAAACTGAAATCTGCAAGTTGACAAAGAGTAAATTTAATTATTATAAGCATTAAAGAGCATAACTAAGCAGATTCATTATGATATACTACTTAATTACATTTAAAAGTGTATGATATCAAATCAAACCGTTCTACCTAAAAATACTATTTTGAACGTTGTGATAACATAAGCTACATTCATTAATTATAATTTTCTTACTTTATTCTTGTAGATAAAGCAATAAAAATTGATTCCAAAGATGGGTTTTTAATCAGTTTGGATTATCTAAATTAAACAGATAGAGATAAAAGGGGTAAATTATTTTGGATTATTCTAGTTATGAAATAGTAACGGAAAGGCATTTAAATTACGAAACTATTTGATTTCTATAAAAATATAATGGAGCTATTAGAAGTCTTCTAGTAGAGAGAAGCTGATATTATCCCACCAAATGCAGATTTGCTGGGGGAGATTCCTATTCCTTTCTTAGAAGAAAAGTACTGGGATATAAAAAGTTACTTATAGGCCTAATTACCTTAGGTATAATTATACTTCCATGGTTAAAAAATTTTAGTAGAATAGGGCTTTAAAATGGATACTGAAAGAGCCCTATTAAACTACTCAAATTACTACAAGGCAGCTAAGTTTTAAATTCCGCTTTTTAAATATTTCGCTATAAAAAGATTCCTTAAAGACTTGAGTTGGTAATTTGTTAGGTATAAAGTGCTTTAGTTTATAGACCACAACAAGCTTTTCCTGTTGGGTTAAGACTGGAGGCAACTTGTAGAGCGATATCAAAATATAGAGGAGAAGATAAAGAGTTTGAAGATCGAAGTGATCTAAAATTAAAAGGAAATTTAATCCCAGCTGTCAAAGAATATTTATAAGTAATATCCTAATCTAACCTTTCATGTGGATAAAGAAAATGCTTTGCATATCGTCAAGCATTATAACGATCAACTGACAGAAGAATAGTTGCAAAACTTTAGACAAAGATATGAGATAGTCAAGTAAAAGCTTGAATTCGATGATCATCCCTTCTACCAGAAAATTTATTGGCAATATTTATGCTGGAATAGTAAAGAGATACCCTCTAAAATCTTTAGCTAGTTTGGAGTTTAATATGAATGGTATACAATTCAAATTGAAAAAGACTATGACTTCTAGAACTTCTAAATAATTGGAAATAGAAATCAGATAGCAAGGGTGAAGTAGCATATTTTAAACTTACTAAAGCAGCAAGTACTTGAGAACTAAAGCGTTGAAATAGGGCCTTATTTTCTAACTCTGTTAGGAGAAAATTAAATATGATAGATTATACAAAAGATACAGCATAAAGTAGGATTAGAAGTTAAGAGCATAGAAAAGAAAATCTATTGAAGTTATTTGAATAAATAAGGCAAGCTAATCAAATTTTTTGAAAGCACCTAGCTAGTCATTGAAAACTGCTTTTAATAGTTTTAGAATAAACTGAGCACGCCAAATTAGAATAGTTAGTGGGTCTCTTAGTCTTTATACCTACTTAAGAAAACTGATTAAAGTTAATACTTCATAGATTTTAGCAAAATGGAAATGTAAGAATAAAGAGATGGATAGTTGACGGCATAAGAGATAAAGAGATAGGAAAGTCTCATTATTTGGTATAATGCTTACTCTTAAGTAAACTAGAGCCTTTAAAAGTTATTCACCACTCAAAATTTAGAATCCTTAGTTTAGGAAAGCACTTTGGATATAGCAAGAGAACTAGAATGCATATTCTGTAACTGTATTGTGTTTCCACCTTTAGGTTGCAAAGCGTGCACATCCTTTATGCATATGCAGTGCTTCGATAAAATAGCACAGAAAAAAGAACAAGAGTTTCTTAAATGTATTTACTGCTAGCAAAAAGTGCTGATAATAGAAAAGTGAAATGAGTATCTTAGCATCTTATTAAGAAATATGATAGTGAGCAAAGAGATTGAAATAAGTCAAAAATAAACTTATCTACTTTCTTAATCTATATCAACATTTCCATAACTCTATATTTCCATTAATATACTAACTCTTAATCCTATTCTTAATACCTTATAAACTTTATAACTGTACTTTATATATTAATCAAGGAAACTTATAAATGAAAAGCTATTTACCATAAGATTAAGAAATACTTTTAAGGATAAAATCTTAAAAATAGTACGAAGTATTGATATCTAAACTCAATGCATTTGGTATAAACAAGCTAGTCTAAATTTAAAAGTTAAGGTTACAATTAAATAGCTTTCATATATCAAAATTATCTAATTTTAAGAATTTACTTATTATAATAGAGACTATAGGAATAAAAATCTGTATATGAAGTTAAGAACATCGAGGCTGTTAATTTCAAGAGAGATTGTATTTTCTACTAAAAGTTATTTTCATATAAAAAGCTAAAGTTAATGTCTGAAAAATCTACAAAAGTATAAAAAATAGATCTACTATGAACATTTAGTTAAATTAATTTGGATTCCTAGGTAATTCAAATAATAGCCCTAATTATATTATACCTTTATTATCAAAGAAATTAATTAATCCTATAAAACTCTAAGAAGTTAAAATCTATCTCATTTTTTATATTTAAGCTAATTATTTTGGATGAATTTAACAAATTTAAAAGGAAGATTACTATAAAAATTACAAGCATCAACCAATAGAAAGCTTTATAGCTATTTATTGTGTAATAATAATTTAGTTTATGAAAAATTAAAAAAATCTAAGACTATAGCGAAGTAGATTGGCTGGTCAAACATAGAATGCTAAAACTTATATTGCATATAATGAAGTTAAAGAAAAGAAAACTAATTATTTAAGTAACGTAGAATTGCATAAGACTTTAAAAGGTACTCAGTAAGATAGATATAAGGATATTTACAATAGTTTTAACATTTTAACTTGGAATTTTCTTATTTAATTTGGAATGCAGCTAAGAAATAAAATAGCTAGACTTATCATGTTTCACATAATAAAGATACTTGCTATTCTTAAGTTTGTGTGATGAAACTATAAAGGGAAGAGCAAATAAATTTTTAAATTAAATGTTTCATGATTCTTCGTTCTCAATGCAATAATTATCTTGCCACCACATTCGTTCTAGAGGAATCTCAAGAATTAGCTCTTTATCCTCAGATCTTACAACAGTTCCTACTCCAAGGAAAAATCCAAAAGAAGCTCCTGAACTTAAGCCTGATAATGGCAGATAAAGAAGATTTCCTGTTTTGTAAGCAAAAATGCAACCCATCAACGAACCAAATATACCTCCAACAATGAATCCCATCTTAAAGCCATTAACAAATTTAAATCCTAGGCCTTCATTACCTATTAAGGTTGTCTTTATTCTATTATACTTAGCAGCAAGTCTTCCTTCCTTTTTAACTGTTCCAAATTACTCCAAAGCATAAGGATCTGCGCCCTATCCTTACGAAATAGTACTAGCATCTTATTTCAAAAGGTTCTCAAAATATTTATCTTAGTTGCTTTTATCTTCTTTTGACATTTTAATAAAGCTAGCTAAATTCTTTAATAAGAAGAATTTACCTTTTAATTAAAATGGTTTCTTCTCTATTTATGCACCTTAACTACTACCAGATCAAACACTTTCTAGTAGTATCAAACTATCAGGCTAATGTCTATTAGTAAAGTATAGCTATAGCATAGTAAAGACTAAGCCTTCTCATAAAAGAAGCTACTTATTTCACTATATAATATTTAGCTTATAAATCTAATCAGCATTCTAATTAAAGTGTATGCTTCTTAAATTATTAAGTAGTTAGTTTAAACAAGTAGGGATTCTCTTACTGTCTTAGTAGAGAGCTTATGATTATGCTTTCCTATAAAGTTCAATTAGATATTATAGCAAGGAAAAATTTAAAGATTATAGAGTTATAAAGTTATATTCAAACCTCTCTCATAGCCACTCAAGAGTTTCATGATAGAACATGGAATTTTATGTTTACCCACTACAATAACCTTCAATCATAGGAAGCTATCCTTGCTTAAAAAGGATATAAAAAGGAAGATTAAAAGCAAGTATGAAGTATAAAGATGAAGAGAGGTTAGTTTCTTAATTTGATTTAAATTATGTTATATTCAAATAAATCTTTAATAGATTTGAATTCCTTAGAATATCTTATGGATATATATTAAGTCTCTCTTTATTTGAATATATTCTTCGTTCAATGGCTGAACTTTATGACTTCAATAAAGAAAACATTTTCTCTTTTTAATCAAAGCCAAGCAGCTAAAAGAGCGAACCTTTAAAACTGGCTTAAAGGATACCAGTTAATGATGAAAATCTTAGTTTTCAAGAATCTAGAATTTATAATTTCTTGGGGTAAGTAAGTTAACTTAAGAAGCATGAGGAAAAATTGTCTGTAGAGTACTTCTAAGTGCTAGAAAAGATCACTTATGATTTCCATTAAGTTCCTGAAATCTGCAATCATCCTTAGTACCTAGAAATTTGAACTTCTTATGCAGAAAGGTGCTTTAATGCTCCTTAAGTGCTTCTTGATATAATGGAAAAGTTCAAAATTATAAGAAAGAATTGAAAGCTTTATTTAGTCATAGCTTACTTGCAGGAAAAGCAGTTCCAGTATGTAGATGCTCTTAGAACTTATACCGAAATTCTTAATTCAGAAACAAGCAGAGAGAGAAAAAATAAAGTAACGATTATTAAGAACGAATTCTAAGAAAGAGTTTTATGGAAGTATAAAGCCTTCTTTAATCAGAGAGTTCAGAATAAAAATCATACGCTTTATTTGATCAGTCCCAATTAATTAGGATCCAAAAGAAAAGCTGAAGATAGCTGTGGATTTATTTTCCAAAGCAAAAGGAAAAAAACAGATGCTAGTGTTATTACGCATTAAAGCTTTCTTAATAAGTGCATAGAACTAGAAAAGAAATCTACCAAAATAATCAATTCTATGTAGTAGACTTACAAGCCAGAAGCTTGGATTTATAGTAAACTTCATTTACCATTACATAAAAGTCAAGAGTAAAGCTAATATAGTACACATGATATTCCATTCGAAGAATAACCATCAAAAATATTTGATCTTTCAAAAATTACTGAAGCAAGTCTTCGCGAAACTTTCATAATTTGGCCTGAAAGAAAATATAAGTTGGAAGTTAAGGAAGAAATCCCTGAAGGCAAGCGTATTCCTCTAAAAGATCTTACAATCAATTAAATGTAAAATTAAGAAGTGCCACTGAAGAAGTTCAAGAGCATGAATAACCTCAATAGTTACGAGTTTCAAATTCAATCAAATTTATAGAAAAGCTAGAGCATTAATGAAGGATATAACATTTGACTAAATTAACTACTGATTATCTACTCTAATTCCAGATTTTATTCCCCAAATCTTTCCTTTAACCTTTTTCAATTTAACATATGAAAGTAAATAGCTTTTCATATCTTATTTAATATAACTGAGAAGATTGCATAATTAGAATGTGTTCTATAACATATATGATATTCAAGAAATTACCTTCTGCTAATTAATTAAATTAATTAATCCATTATATAACGCATTTATAGCTAATTTCCATTTCTTAGAGCAATAATTACTTGCAAAGCTATCTCGCTAATTTGCCTTTAGTTATAGTAATAAAAGAGTTGGTTTAGTATAGTAAAGAGATTTTAGGATTATTAAATAAAGCATATATTTCTGTATTATATCACTATAATATCATAAGCTAGTTACACTATTTAAGGTCTTTTATTTCTTGTATTAGATGTAATGAAATATGATTTTAGGTAATTTTTTATTTAGATTTAAAGTTAGAATAAAATAGTGGATAATATCTTAAATAGAAGCAAAGATGATGAAGAGAAATCATGGCTCCATTAAAAAAGTGAAAGCATAGATTTTATTTTCTAAGGAATTGTTTGAATGAAATTTAAAATAAAGTAACTGTAATAAATGTGAGATTATATGTCAAAATTTTATAATATTTTATTAGCTATTTTCTTAAATTTGCTTATCATCATAATAGAATTAAACACCAACATAATCATTTCACCATATTATTCTCTTTAATATTTTATTAGTTATATAAGTATAAAGAAATATGAAAAATAGTATTTTGGATTTAGTTGCATCAAAGATTGAGATTATTAACTAAGGCTAATAACTTTAAAAAATTAAATCTTGTTACTAAAAAGAGCAAATTGGATATAAACAGGCTGATTATTAATTAAAAATTATATTATTGAGATTTCTTTGCTAGTAGTCTATTAGATTTCTCTCATTAAATAGGAATATTTCATTTTTTGCTTTTTCTAGTGAGCTTTATTACTATGTCCAGCGACGTCTATTTTTATTAAACAAAAAGTTGTACTTAAACTCTTGCAAGTTAAAATTTCTAACGCTTTTCTAGTTTTAATTATAGCTTTTATTTTACACCTAGTAATTAATCTCTTTTTTCTTTTAACTTTCTTGAGATTGATTTTACTTTAATTTCTAATATTTAAGTTTGTTAAGCTATTGAATTCTCCTAATCTTTTGAATACAGTTCTCCTGCTCAGCCTTAAAGCTTTTTGATGTTTGTGACTAATTTTGTTTCGCTTTTCAATAATTATTTTAAGAATTTAAATTCGGGCTTTGAACTAAGCTACTTGACAACTTTTAATGAGTTTTTACAGTTTAGTTCACTGCTTATGTAGACTAAAGCTATGTAGGTTACTCTTAATTCTGGTTTACTTAATTTACTACTCCAAATGTTTAAACACAAAAATTATTCTAATTACTATGAGATTAATTTGACTCAGGTATTTACCAAAAGCTTTAATAAAACCCTTTAGATGTTTAATTATGCTATAGCTACAAATGCTAATTCTAATGTTGGTTATTGTCAGTAAATAAGAATGAAGAAATATTGTTTTCTTAGTTCTTTGAAGTGTCTTTTTCAAAACTTACCTAATTATGAGTTTCTAATCCGCTGTTTTCATTTTCGAAGCTGATGAATTATTCTATTAATTTTTGATTGTTCTTGTCATTTTATTTTTTACCATTTTATTTTGTAATTAAAATAGACTAATCTGGCTTATTAGAGGAATTATTGATATCTAAGCTGAAAGTTAGTTAGGAAAGATTCTTTTTAGCTAGATTTGAAGAATTTAGAAACTTCTAATTTTTTAATCTTTAAAGTTCCTGTTTCGCCTTTTCTAGTTATTCTTAATTTGAAGGGTATAGTTCTTCAATTTCCTCATCTTAGTCATTTTCAGAGTTAATAATTTGATTAGCAGGACTAACTTAATCTTAGTTAAAATCAAAGGTTTCTTCATAATTTTGTTCTGTAATTTTCTATTTTAAGCTCTACTAGGAGAATACAGGTGTACTTATCTCATTTTAGTTCTTCTATTTTTCATTTTTTTAACTTTGCTTTTGGTTGCTGATTCTAGTTAAAATTTAGCTAGCTCTACTTTATTACTGATTTTAAAGAGGCATTAAGATATTTTATTTGAGGCTAACACTTAGCAACTATTTGGCAGTATTCGCCTTTTAGTTAACTTCCTTTATAATTTCTTTAGATTTGAATTGTTTGGTCCCTGTATTAATATTAATATCTCCTTTAATGTAGCTATGTTTTTACGCATTATCTCCTTTAATCTACCGATTGTTCATTTAATTAGATTATTAAGTGGAATTATTTTGTAAAACCTTTCTGTTTTTTTGTAGATCTTAACTTAAGTTGTTAGTGTTTCCGAACAATTTGTTTGATTTTTACTTAATTTTCTTTTAGTTTACTTGTGGAATTAGTGCTTCGCTACTCTTAGTCCTTTAATGTAGTAGATTCTAACTATTTTAAGTTTAGATTGGTGTACCTTACTCACTCTATTTTTACTTTAGATGAAAGCTTTTGTTTCCTTTACATTTTTATTCTTTAAAATTTTTGAAAAATTTGATTCCATTTTTAGGACTTAATCGTCCATCCATTCCAAGCTTTTTAAGTTCCTATTAAAGCAGTTTTTACTCTTACTAAAACATATAATTTTCAGCCTTCTACAGCAAAGTCTTTTCATCAAAGTTATTTTCCTCTTAATAATCTTAAGAATAATTTCCTAATTTCTAGTTCTATGTGAAGTTCATAATAGACTAAGTTTATAGATGTCTGAAATGTCTTTTTATTTCTAACTACTTTTGCATATATTTCTCATACTACTTCTCTGTTAATAGCAGTAGCACTTTATCATTTTTTTTACTCATTTTTAAGACAAAAAGCTATATTTTTAAACTTAATTAATTCTGCTTTCATGCACATAAACAAGCAAAGCTTAACTTAGTTAGGATAGCTAAATTAATATATAGCGCTCTATATAAAAAGGATAATGAAAGCTTTATATAAAACTTGGTTCTTCTTTATAAAATGGGAAAGTTAAGTAAAGCCATAAGAGAATTTGGAATACTTAATATTAGAAGAAGCTTATCAATCAATAATCTATTAAGCATTTCCTACAAATAAAGCTATTATGATTTAATGAAGGAGCTTCATTTAAATAAATTGATACAACTATAAGTAAATTATAAGGTATCTATGTATCTTGGCTGTCTTTCAAATTCTTTTAAAGTATAAAGATAGAGTGTATATTAATTAGAATGTAAATGCTAGTTATTTGAGAGATTAAAGGCCTAAGTATGTAAAATATGTGTAGATTAAATAAATAGTTATTCTTCATTTTTTCGCTATTTCATTTTTAATGAGGCCTAAAAGTTTAGGCTTAAGTACAGCGTTCAATCCATTCTTTGCGATAAATTTGTCAACCACTTTATTAATGTCCTCTCCTTTGAACACCTTAATTTTTTCTTTGCGACTACCTAGATTTACTTCTAAAGAAACTACAATTTCTATATATTTTATGGAAATTTACCTTTATCTGAGTCACTTTCTTCTTCAGATTCATCTTCAGATTCATCTTCATCCTCTTCTTCCTCCTCCTCTTCTTCTTTCTCTTCTTCTTCCTCTTCCTCTTCCTCTTCCTCTTCTTCATCTTCTTCTTCCTCTTCTGATCCGCTCTTTTTTTGGCTTTCATCTTCCTCTTCATCTTAGCTTCCTTCTTCACTTCCTTTTTCTTCTGAACCTTCTTCTTCATCAGAATCTTCGTTTTTCTTCTTCTTTTTCTATTCCGTTTTTTATTCTTCCTATTTCTATTACTTTCCTTACAAAGCCCTAGGAGTGGCAGTTTAGCTCAATTCCTCTTTGAATTTAGTACCAAATAATGGGAATCCCCTTTCTTGCATTTTATTTAAGATTTCTCTATCTTTCCTAGCAATTTGTATTCTTTTAATAGCATTTTCAGTTCCTTTAATTTCTTTAACTTAATTCTTTTGAGTTAAAGATTTCTTACTTAATTCAGTGTTAGGTTAGAAAGTGCAACTAGGGTCTACTTTAGCTTTTTCCTCTTCTTCTTTTTTTTATTTGTTTTCTTTGATTTACTAAAACTTTTCATAGAGTTCAGTTGTCTTATGCTTCTAATTGATGCCTGTTGTAGATTTACGTTTTACGTTATTTGGCTAAAAGGTGCATTCAGATAGCTCTTTAGCTTGCTATTCCTATTTTTTCTCTTCCAATTTATTTTCATTTTTTATCTTTGCTTAATATAATCTATCTATATGAGCTTGAACTTATTATTCAGTCTTAGTGTTTTTACTTTGACCCTATTTTTTAAGAGTGCCTTCGCATAACTAAGGTTTGAAAGAATAAGAATACTGGTCAATAGTTTGAGATTTAAATGAAGGATTTAGATTTGAATGTTTGGTCATTTCGTTTCTACAATCTCTGAATATTGAAAATTCTTTGTATAATTTACTTTGGTAACTTATAAAATATCTACCCTGATGGAAATATCCAAATTGCATCATTTTACATTCTGTTGGCTATTCTGTTTGCTGATTTTCTTCGAAGTATCCCATTATACCACATAAAAAGGTTACTAAATTAAAGTCTTGAACTCCTTGCTCTTCCTCTCCTATCTCTTCCCATACTTTTTTTATCCATTGCTTTTCTATCTAATATTTCTCATGTTGAATATCTAACACTACGAAGAACAATCTTTATAGTAATTTTCCAAGTCCTAGGTAGTTTAATCTACTTTCATTTGCTATTTGCTAGAAATTGATTTTGACTTCGCTTTCTATTTTTTATCTTAGCTTATTTCTACTTTTTTTACTTAGAGTAAATTAAGTTTGCTCCTTCTTTTATTGCAATTCTTTATCTTCTTATCTAGTTTTTCTATTCACTGCATCTTCGTATAAAATGTCTTATATCTTGCGGTCTCTTTAAATTCCTTATGATTTAGCATTTATTTATGGGACAAAATAAGATTCAGTTGTTGAAGGCTCACTGATATCCATTTTGGTGTAGCTTTGTTCGTACAATTTTTCGTAAATGGGCTATGTTTCATCTCGTTTCTCATTCAAAATTCTTTTACTTCCTTAGCATAAATATTTAGATACTTTTTAAGCTTCAACCGATTGCATTTGATCTTCCTTTTCCTTTTATTCTTCTCTAAGTATCATTAATTTTTCTTATTTCTGCTTTTAATGTTTGTCTTGGAGTTAAAGAAACATTGTAAAAGGTCTAGCTTCCTTTTCTTTCTACTTGATTTTCGGAGCAAAGGTACACTCCTCAAATTTAACTTTATTTAACTCTTCTTCCTTCTTTTTGGTTTTTTCTTCTACTTGCTTTCTGTAAGAATATAACCTTTCAACCATATTCAAAGCTGAAGAAGGTTTCTTTTCACTTACATTTGTTATCAGCTCTTCTTTCTGTTCTTGAGTTAGTTCAGCTTTCTCTTTTTTAAAAGTTCCTTTGGCTGAAATTAAATATCTGGATTAGGCGATCATATTGACGTTCTATTTAATGAAATCTCTTTTCTTTTTCTTCTTTTTTTCACCAGTAAAATTAGTTAATCCAATAGATTTATGAGGAGCGAAATCAAACCTGTTGCCTGATGAAGAAATTCTTTTCTAGACGCTTTTATCCATAATTCTTTCTAAATCGTAAGTATCTTTTGATAAGCTTTCTCCCTTTAAAAGAATAGGTATTACTCTTTATTTGACAAAATGCTTAGCAAATTACTTTTTAAAATTGTTAAAAACTCCTGCTGCTTTAGCTTTTTCAAACGGGTTGAAAATCGATTTCTTTTTCTTCAGAGTTCCTTCTTCAACTCCTGAAAATGCTTACATTGTAGGTTTCATCTGAGGATTATCATTTGAATCAAGAGAAAATTAGCAAACTGTTGCTCTGTTTGCTTCTGAATTTTTGGGTTATTAACTTGATTCTTCCTCTTCAGACTTTTGCTAATCTTCTTCTAAATTATTTTGATCTTCTTGTTCCGCTTCATTTTTGCTGTTTTCTTGGTCACTTCCTGATTATTCAGACTCTTAGTTAGGAGGAGCTGCTTGCTAATCTAAATTTTCTTGATCCATATCAAAATCTTCTTATGATGAAGAACTCATCTTTAATATGGACTTTTAAATTTATTCATTTATCAAACTCAATATTTAACTATCCCTTTTATTCTTTACCCCTTTTACTTTCCCTCTTATCAACTACCACTTTCTTCTAAACTACTCTAGTACTATAACAATGATACTTTATAGTAATATATACAAATAGCTTACTTCTACAAATGCTTAATAGCACAAGCTAAGACTATAATAAAGCAGTCTGTCATAATATATAATAATCCTTAATCTTACTTTTAGTGAATGAGATTAGGTTGATTTTGTAGAATGAGTAGTTCCTATTAATTTAAAGCTGCTATAATTTAATAAATGTAAGCAATATATTTTCTAATGCTCCTTTCTTTTATGAAAGTAATAAGTCAAATTGCTACCATTCTATTTGAATAGCCTAGCTTAATCCTTAAAAGTAAGTTTTCTTGCTATAAAATGGAATAAAAAGGATGTGATTTCTAGAGAGTTAGACTGAATAAAGTTAAATTATCTAGCTTGTTACTAATTATAAAGCCATTTCAGTTTAAAGCTTTACTATGTCTATTATCTTATAGAAAGTTTTAATTAACTATAACCTTTAAATAGGCAAATATGAATAGTCTATTATGCATTCCTAAATAATAAAGGAATTTCTTTACTAAATATTATAAATTATAAAGGATAAATTGCATTAAACTAACTAACTTAAACTAGTTCAGCTATACCATCTGCTTAAGTATAACTATTTAAATAATTAAAATAGCTTATTTGATGCTTACTATAGTTTATTCAAATGAAGAGAGAATATTAAAATAGTTTTTATATTATCTATCTATCTATCTATCTTTCTATCTATATATCTTTCTGACTCTTTAGTCTATTTCATATTTATTTCTTAGTAGTATTTTAATTATATTAAGTTAAATTAGGAAGGAGTATTTTGAGGAATTTAAATTACTTATTAGATTCCTTATGTCAAGGCATTTTCAGAGTAAGATGTAAAATTTGCTTGAATAATAAATTTTAGATTTTTAAATTTAGTTTAACTACTTATATCTACCAGCCAAATCTAGACCTTAAATATTTTTCTTTTTTTAGATTTTATTTCTGATTCTCTTGCTTACTGTTTTTATTTGATTTTATCTTTATCACTTTAATTCTTAAAGTTGAATGCCATCTAGATAAAATGTAAAATGCATAATCTTTTCATTAGCTTTTTCCTTATTCTATAACTTAGCATTAGTGGTTATTTTTTAAGCAAATACTTATAAATTTTATAAAGTTTATAAGTAATCCTTCTTACACTACTCATTTCTAATCTTAAAGTAAACCTATATGTGTTTTTATTTGAAGCTTAACTTCATAATTTATGATAGTAGTTTAAGAAATTAATTAGAGATAATAACTTAAAATTAGATTCTTTTTAAGTTTTACTTATATTCTGACTTATTTCCTTTCTAATTAGAGTTAATCCTAAATTTTATTAAGTAACTAAAGATTTAATCTAGCGAGCTTATTATCATGAAGCATTCAGTTTCAAGCAAAAGACAATCTCACTTAATTTAGTTTCTATATATTTGATCAATTTAAAAATCCCTCAGTTTCATATAGCAAAATTGCATAATGTAGATTAGTGTAGATGAGATACTAATTATAAGCTATTAGACGCTAAAGGGTAGAAGTAATTAATTTATAAGTCTTCTATTTCTTTTTAACTCAAAGGACTTGAATATCCTTCTACTTTCATCCTTTTATTTATTACTTCCATTATAAAGTATCTGCCTAATGTTAACTCTTTTAGCTTATTAATCAGAATATTATACCCTTAATTCTAATAGTTCACTTAAAGAAAAAATAAGTGCTAAGAGCATAATTTTTCCTTTTTACTGAGATAGAATAAGATTGTAAATTATCATAATCTTAGCCTTAGACTCTAATACACTAAAATACTAGAAAGATATTAAAAATATATAATCTAAATAGAGTTAAAGGCTAATAAGTAGTAGCAGGTTGTATTACTTCATCTTATACCTTATTTATATGAATGGCAACAAATTAGTTAAGACACTTGCTATTTAAAGGCAATCCCATTATTTACCTGTCTATTATGATTAATCTAAGATACATGCAGAGTAAAACTTAGATTGGAGATTTAGTTGGCTTAAACTAGCAGTGTAATTAGGTAAGAAGTGTAAATAGTAAGGCTTATTAATAAATATAAACAGATGAAATTAGTGATAAATATTATTAAAAATGCCTTTTAACTCCACTATTTATAAGTATTGAACTTTGATCATACTTAGAATATCTGGAGCAATATTCTCACCTATTCTAGACTGCGATGAAATATACAACTACTGGGAGCCAATACATTACTTGCAGCATGGGTATGGATTCTAGACTTGGGAGTACTCACCTTAGTATGCTCTAAGAAGTTGACTTTACATATACATCCACTATTATGTAATCAGTTTCTTTTAGTTAATCGGATTTGAAAAAACTAACTAGTTTTATTGCTTGAGGATTTGTTTGGCATTATTTTATTCTATGATAGAGATAAAGATTCTGAAGCAAGTTGAAGCTAGATTAGGAACTCAAGTTGGAATCTACACCTATATATTCTTTTTAATGTCAGCTGGTTTATATCTTTCAGCTCATAGTTTGCTTCCAAGTACTACTAGCATGTTCTTTACAGCTTTTAGTCTATATTACGTATTAAAAGCAGAAATAAAGGATTAGAAAGGATTTAATAACTTGATACAGCTTTCTAAACCTATTTTATGTTGCTCTATTGCTATAGTCCTAGCATGGCCTTTTTGTGCTGTTATCCATGCTGTCTTCTTCTTTTGCATATTGTGGAAAATAAAAGGTTCTTTATCAATTGAGAATGTAGCTATTTTCGTACTAAGTGGACTCCTTTGTCTCTCAATAACAATAATTCCAAGTATAATATTTGACTATTATTTGTATGGATAAGTTAAAGTAGGATTTCTGAATTTAGTCTTATATAATACAAGCTTTAACAAGGATAACTTAGGAGGAGATTCAGTTTTATTTGGCGTAGAACCTTGGTATTACTACATTTTTAACTTGTGGCTAAACTTCAATTTTGCTTTCTTACTGTTTTTGTTCTACCCAGTTATTCGCTTGCTAGCCAGATTGATAAATCCAAGCATCTAAAGTTACTATCTAGTGAACTGCATTTATATATCTGCTGTTTGTTGGCTAGGGCTTATGTCTAAATTACCTCATAAGGAAGAAAGATTTTTGTAGCCAATTTATCCTTTAATTTGCATATGTGCTGGATGTTCCTCAGATATTTTATCTTAGTTATTCCATGGTTGGCTAATATCTAAGTCACAGATGCTAAATTTTGTAGGCTATGTTTGCTAAGTATTGACATAGGTAGTAATACTTATAGTATCCCCTATAATAAACATATCCAGAATTTTGTTAAATGTTATCTGCTTTACAGCTCCTTTGTACATATGGTAGGATATTTATAACCAAATTTAATATTAGAACTAGCACCATTACATGAATGGATTACTTCAGTCAAACAACATATGCATTGGAAAGGAGTGGTACAGATTTCCTAGCAACTACTTCACGAACAGTAAATCGGTTTATTTCTATGAAGATGGATTTTTAGGACTCCTTCCTGTATACTTCGAGAATACAACTTATGCCAATCCTATCTTGAATAACAAGAATAAGAGTGATCCTAAGCTCTATTTAAATACTACTTAATGCGACTATTTTATTGATTTGAAGAGAGACTCTGATTAATCCCAAATAATCAGCTTCAAGACCTACAATTTCCTAGAAACAGATTTGAATCCAAAGTTTTATCGATCATACTACATACCTTGGTACAACTACAACTTTTCTACCTACATTTTCTATCCCAACCTCAAAAAATTATCTACAGGAAAGTCAAGCTAAAAAGTACAAGGGAACTAGCAGACAGTGCAGGGAAGAAGCTGAGTTGAAAAAGATTTAAATTAAATAAACAATTAAAATATAATATTATACTAAATATGAAAACATAAGAACTCAATTCTCTAAACCCTGAAATTTCTTAACTTCTTTCTCCTAGCCCATAAAATGAGGAAGATACAAAGATCAAACTTACTAAGAAGGAAAGCTAAGCTTAGTTGACTAGATAGAACTCTATAATGTTTAAAAGAATGTAAAAAGGAACCTTTTTAGTTCATAATAAAATCTATAAGTTTTCAAAGGATTCTATTTGTCTTTTTTCCAGTAAAAGTAGAATTAGGACTATGTTTGTGTGGCTGATAACTCATAAGTATTTTGATAAGATAATTACATTTATCATTATACTTAACTCCGCTTTTCTGGGGATTTAGGATTACACTGATAATACAAGCAAGAGTTTCAGAAACTAGATAGTTAACATAACTGAACCTATCTTCACTTCTTTCTTTATATGCGAAGCTGTGATGAAAATTATAGCTATGGGATTCTTTTTGGAACCTAATTCTTATTTGCGTGATGCCTGAAATTGACTTGATTTTATCGTAGTCATTACTGCAGCTTTTTCTTTCCTACCTGGACTTGATAATGTATCTGCTGTTAGGACTTTCAGACTTATGAGGCCCTTAAGATCTCTTTCTGTTTTACCTTCTATGAAATAGTTTGTAAAAACTCTACTTTCTAGTATTTCCCAATTGACTAATGTACTTATGCTCGCTTTCTTCTTCTTTACCATTTTCGGAATCTTAGGAGTAAACTTATGGATGGGATTGCTAAGATATAGATGTAGATATGAAAAGCATCCAAACGAGTTTGGATTCTGAGTTACAACAAATGAAACTGAAGTATGTGGAGGGTAGTTTAAATGTGCTAAAGGTGAAACATGTGGTAGTAATTACGAAATACCAGATGGATATTATATTAGAGGGGATAAGGCTAAAGATCATGAGATTTAAAATAATAATTGAGGAATAACTTCTTTTGACAACATTTGAAGTGCTTATCTAACAATATTTTAATGCAGTACGTTATAAGGATGAAGCGACATTATGTATTTAATATAAGATGCTTAAAACTACTATGTCTCTTCTATCTATTTCATTATACTAATTCTAGTTTGCTCTTACTTTATTCTTAACCTGACTGTTGCTGTTATGTGAGAAAATTATAAAACCATTAATTCTAAAGAACAAAGCTAGTCAAAGGGTTAAAACTTAATTTCAGAAGACTTAATATAGCAAGCTCAGTGGTAGTATAAAGAAAATATTTAGAACGCTTCAAAAATATTAAGCTTCAAGAACTTGATAAAAAGAATAAAAGAATACATATCATTCAAAGATATTTAGGTGCCTTAGGACTAATACTACTAATATAAAATAACTAACTTCTTTTATAAATTCGTTAATCAATCATGGTTTGATGGATCAATTATGATGCTCATTATACTAAATACTATCATACTAGCCATGGATTCTTATCCACCTATTGATTAAAATCTTATTCACATCTTAAATGTCCTTAACTTACTTTTTACCTGCATTTTTATTACTGAGTGTCTTTTAAAGTTAGTAGGATTAGGCTTAAAGAAATACTTTAAAACTAAGTTGAATATTTTTGACTTTATAATAACCTTTTTTTCTGTTATTGAGGTTTCTATAGGTTAAAGTGGAGGCGTTAGTGCTCTTCGTGCCTTTAGATTATTTAGAATTGTAAAAATAGCTAAGAGTTGGTAATCACTATAGAGGTTGCTAAAATCTATAGCAGCTACGATATCTTCTATAGGTAATTTCTCTATCTTGCTTGGTCTTTTTATTTATGTATTTTCGCTCTTAGGAATGTAGCTTTTTGCAGGAAAACTTCGGTTTAATAAGAAGGGAGAACTTGACGACAACGGAGAAGTTCCAAGAGCCAATTTCGACAGTTTACTATGAGCTTTTGTTACTATATTCTAGATTCTTTCTGGAGAAGACTGGAATCTAGTAATGTACGACTGCATGAGAGCTGTCAATTACTTCGCCTGCTTATTTTTTATAATTCTGGTAATCTTAGGGAACTTCATCATGCTTAACTTATTCCTAGCTATTCTTCTAGGAAAATTTGAAGAAGAATAGTCTAAAACTTTGAGGAGAGAAACTTTAAATTGAATCCAATAAAAAGAACTGTGGGATAGTGAAGATGAAGATTGCTAATAAGATTAAGATGAAATAACAATGCTCAACATAATCAAGCAAGAGTCAGGAAAATTCATTATACAACCTCTTCAAAATAAAAGCAGAAGTGAGTATAACTTCACTGTGCCAAACTAACTAATCTTAGATCCTGAAATAAAAGAGAGTAATGAGAATACTGATAATGATAAAAAACTGCTTAGTGAGAAAAATTTATCTAAATCACCATCTAAACTCAAATTCGCAAAATTTAGAACAAAAACTGCACCAACTTAAAGATTTCTAGAGGTTGGAGTGAAAAAAAATTTTAAGATGTAAACGACTATAATGAAAAAACCTAATCTGAACTAGATATTACCTGATTCTAAGAATAAAATAAGCTAAAATTCATTTATTTCCTAGCAGTTTTCTCCAAAAAATAAAGAAAACCCTCTATCTGAGAATTAGATCTAGGGAAACAGAGATACTTTTAATGAAAATAATGGAAATATTAATAATCTCTAGGTAAAGAAGCAGTCATTTAGTACCTATTATTAAAATCTAAGAATTCAAAGAAAGCAATGCATTAAGATATAGCCAGAAGATAAAATAATACAAGAGATAATAAACTAAACTAAATAGATATAAGAAGAAAACATATGAGAAAGAATGAAGCATTCTACATTCTTTATTATTCATAGAAACTCAAAGATTCGAAAAAAATGTACATAAATAATAGCGAATAAATACTTCGAAAGTACAATTCTAATTCTAATAATAATCTCAAGTTTACTCCTTTCCATAGACAATCCATTAGATGATCCTAATAGCAAAATGTAAAAGTCTTTATGATATATTGATGCTATTTTTACTACCTTATTCACTATCGAAATGATCATCAAGATAATATCAATGGGATTTATTTGAAATCCTGATTTTGATAAACAATTGTACGAGCAAATGCAGGAGCCTGTTTAAGACTGGCAAAGAACTGAAGAAGAAAACTCGTTCAATAGTTCAATTGCTTGCAATCATAATGAGAGCACTAAATGTTCTTGTTTAACCAACTAATCAATTAAAAAAGGCTAAAGTAATTAAATTGAAGAAAGAACTAACTAATAAAATAATTCTGAAGATGTTCAAATATCTTCTTATATTGAAATTTCTGAAAACCAGTATAAAAAGGGCTCGTTTTATAGAGATAAAAATATAGATAAAGATAAAGATAAAAATTAGATTCTTTTTAACGATAAAACTAGACCTCCTTACTTAAAAGTGGGATGAAATAAACTAGATTTCATTGTGGTATCAGCTAATTTATTAAATTTGTTTTTTACTCAAAATAGTTCTTAGGCATTAAAATCTCTTAGGTCTTTAAGGGCTCTTAGAGCTCTTCGACCTTTGCGAATGATTTCTAGAAATGAAAGCTTAAAACTAGTAGTAAATGCTCTTTTTTCTTCGATTCCTGAATTAGGTAATTTAACAATAGTCAGTGGACTTGCTCTTTTTATTTTTGCACTATTAGGAATAAACTTTTTTAAAGGAACATTTTATAGATGCAATGTTGATGTTGATACAAAAGAAGAATGCTTGCAAAGACTTGCATAATGAGAAAATTCTTACCCAAACTTCGACAATATTTTTCAAGCTCTTGAAAGTCTTTTTCAAATGAGCACTACGGAAGGATGATTAGAAATTATGTATAATGCAGTTGATGCTGTAGGTATTGATAAATAACCCAAAAAAAATCATAAAGAAGGATGAGTTTTTTACTTCATTTTCTTTATGCTTCTTGGAAATTTTTTTATTCTCAACTTATTTGTTGGTGTGATTATTGACAATTTTAGGAGAACCAAAGATTCAATAGAAGGAAATTACCTTCTTACGAAGTAGCAGAAATAGTGAGTAAACATTTAGAAATTTATGCAAAGATATCCACCACTTAGAATCCATAGGCCACCTGATAGATCATGGAGGTTAAAAATGTTTAAGCTAGTAAAGATGAAATACTTTGACATTTTCATAGTAATCTGTATTTTTAGCAACACTATCATTATGGGCATGAATTATTACCAGTAGCCAAACTAATATAACTTTGCCCTTGAAACATTAAACTTAATATTCTCAATAATTTTCAACATTGAAGCTTTTATTAAAATAGCAGGGTTTGGAGTATCATACTTCAATGATAAATGAAATATTTTTGATTTCTTCATAGTAGTAGGAACTGATGTGGGAATACTGATTACAAAGATGGAGGTACTGGATAATATCAGTGACATTGTGACATTGTTTAGAGCTTTTAGAATAACAAGAGTGTTTAAGTTAATTAAAGCTAGTAAAGATATTAGAGTACTACTTGATACCTTAGTATATATCCTACCTGGAATTAGTAATATAGGAGCTTTGATCTTTTTAATGCTTTTTATTTATGCATCTTTGGGAATGAATTTGTTTGGGTCTGTTATGTTAAGAGAAAATCTCAACCGTCATGCTAATTTCTAAGACTTTATAGCTGCAATTTTATTATTAATGAGATGTTCAACTGGAGAAAATTGGAATAAAATCATGTATGATTGTGCTGCGACGGATAGCTGATAGGGAAAATAATGTGAAACAAATTAGCTTCATTATGATATTGAGAAAAATGAAGCAATGGGATGTGGCAGTTGAATGGCTTATCCTTATTTTGTTAGTTTCGTTATTATTTAAAGTTTAATGATAATGAATCTCTTTGTAGCAGTAGTACTCAATGGCTTTGCTGATAGTAAGTGTGAAAATGAGGCAGAAATAAACCCTCATTAGTTCCAAGAATTTAGAGAAAGATGAGCTGACTATGATCCATCTGGGTCAGGATTTATATTACTTAATGATTTTGTATTTCTGTTAAATGAAATACAAAAGCCTATGGGAATGTTACCTGTCGGAGTAGATATCTATGGAGAAGAATTCAAAAAGAAACTGGAAATGAAAAAGCGACAATACTATGCATGAAAACGAAACTTTAAGGAGTCCAAAAACAAAAGAGTCATATTAACAAATGCTGACTTCTTTAAAACTCTAAGCCCACTTAATCTTCCAGACTATGGAGATAAAATTCATTATAGAGATGCCTGCATTGCAATATCACGAAAGGCAGTTTTTATAAAAGATTTGGAGGATAACAATAATTCGGACTAAGAAAATGATGAAGGAAATTAATTTGAATCAGATGATTAATAAAAACTGAAGAAAATCCTGAAATCTACTATAAAGCTATTTAAGAGAAGAAAATTATAATTTTAGACAGCTCCAAGACCATCTGACAAGGACTTTGAAATAATGAAAAGCAAAAACCCTGTTTTTAAAAAGCTGTTTCATAAATGAGATAATTAATATCCTTATATGAAGAAAAAGCAGCCAGATGGAGAAGGTGTCTTTAAATATGTAGCCATTTTTTTATAATCCCTTTATAAGAAATAGAGAATGAGAAAAGCTAGAGAGTTAGAAAAAAAATAGAAGCATGAGAGTGAAGAACAAAACAGTAGGTTGAAAAAAGGAAGAATAAATAGCGAGTATCCTAAGGATTCTATTTACTTAGTAAACACCACAAAGATAAATGAAAGTATAGTTGATTATTTTAATTAAAAGAAGACCATTTAGAACTCCTTTGATATAAAACCTATATAAAATATAACAACTGCAAACACTGCTAACTCAACTGAGCTAAATGAGTAATTTTTATAAAATATAGAGATATAAAAAAATCAAGCTGGTGATAGTAAGGAGATATCAAGCAAGAAGAAGAGACAAATTCCAAAGCTTTTAATTTACTTGCTACATTCTAGACAGAAAATTCCATGGAGATTAAATCTTAAAGTGACCAAAATTTAGAGAAAAGAAATGATAATAATTTTTCAATAACTATAAGAGAGCCAAATACTTGCTTATGATTCAGCATACAAATAAAATTGATAAATTATTTATAATATATTTATAAGCTTAAGAATCTTTTAAACACATTAGTGTAACATAAATCTAATATTCACTTTAAAGTTAAAATTTCAACCTTAATAACTCACTAAATTCACTCATTTAACTTCCATTAGTCTCTAGATTTTTTAAGTATTAACCACAATGTCACTATGCAAGTCACTTTTATAGTATAAATTAAAATTAATATGTAAGACTTACTTTGCTTAGTTTAAACGAAAAAATAGAAATACTAATAAAACTTACTTTCAACCAAAAGTTTGATAAATAATACTAAGCATTAATTACAGAATACCTATATCAAAAAATTAACTATAATATGTAAAGCTAGAATGCATGTTTCTTATTGGACATCTATAGCTTAACTCTAAAAATTAAATATTTGTCATAAAGATATAATAAAGAGTATGAAGTGTTCTAAGCTTTAATAAGAATATATTATGATTTAGCTTTATTATTTAAATAGAAAAGCAAGTAAGATGAAGTATAAACCATTAGGAGTAAAATACTTCATAATGATATTTTGCTTATGATTACATAAATATAGAAATGGACTAATGCTTAAATAGATGATGGATGATTTATAATTAATAATATAATAATATCAGTTAATTATTTATAAAGGTCGAACTTCATTTGCTAAAGTATTTGCTTTTTGGCTAGAAGGCTTATGATCAAGCAAGGGATTACTAGTTATTTTCCTTGCGACTAGCATAAAGGGCTTTTCAATAATAACATAAGAGACTATGCTAAGAGAAAGTGAAATAAAGGTAACGAAAATAAAAAGAAGTAATAATCTCAGAAACTTTCCTTATATCAAGCAGCAATAGTCTCTTTAAACTATATGTCCAGTTATTAGTATTACTGTAAAGTGGTACAGATATCCTGAATAGGAAAGTTAAGCTATTGTATATAAGAATCTTGATGATAGAATGTAGTTAATTAAAGGAATTTGATTTCAGATGCATAGGAGGATAATGGAAACTAATTAAAGACTCCAAAGAGATCTGTTGATAGATTAATAAAACACAATTCATATACTATCTTAAGAATAAGTATAGCCAGTACCTCAATATACAACCAAAAACATAAGCAATATGTTAAGTGTAAATACCAAATATCCTATGTAGCTTTTAGAAGCTTATAGCTTAAAGTTTTAGAATAAAATGCACCCTAACATACCTAAGAGATAGCAGTTCATTCGACAAAACATATTTACATATATTTATTCTTTATATTTCTGAGGAAAAAAAGGAGTATTTCAATTATCTTTTCAAGCCCTTATAGAGATAAATCATAAATAATTGGTAAGGATACTACAAATTATCAAAAAAGTAATAATCCAACTTCCTTTATTCTTATCTTTAAACATTATATAAGTTAAAATAGGAGTAATAAGATACATTTAAATTTCAATAGCAATTGTTCAGCTTCAATTCATGCACTGGTAATCAAATTTAGGATAATAGTTGTTATAAAATAGAATATTACTTCAGTAATATTTCTCACAGTTTTATTTTCATTCCACTCAGTTATAGTAGCATGTAGTGATATAGTATACTAGTAAAGCTATATAGTAAGCAGGTGCTATTCTTAAGAGCTTTCTTATATAGAATCTCGCTGTTGAAGGTAAAAATATTTTATCATAGTTGTCTGCTTTTTGATATTTTTACAATTCTTGATACATTGTCATAAAGTTTAACCATCCACTGAGAACGAAAAAAGAATCTACTCCTAGATGGCCGTTAAAAAATATACGATAAAGCAATTCATTTAAATGTATTTCTCCTCCCGTCCAATCAAACATTAAATGGTAAGTAATTACAAGCAAAAAACTCAAGCTACGAATTCCATCTAAGCATTATAGTTATTTTGCGTTTGTTTATTAAGAAAAAAGTGAGCAAAAATGAGATTTTAAATTAAGTGCTTCCCAATATATCCTAATAGAAGTATTTTTAGGAATTTATTTAACTTCAGACAAATTATTATCTAACTCAATATCTGTTAGAGTCTACTAAGACAACTACAATTATCTACATATTTATACCGTCTACTTAGTTTCTTATTTCATTTTATTTAAATATAATCTATAAGCATAAATGCTATTAAAATAATACATATTATTCAATCAAGTACCAGAAATTTAGCAAGGTATATTAAAATAAGGATGCATAGATATAGATAGAAAGGTGAGAAGAATCTTAAATTGTTCAGATTTGAGTGATTAAGAAATTTTTAAATTAAAATATTGAGGAATATAAGATATGCTTCAATCTATATCGCTGTATGTAAATTCTAAATTTTTGTTATGTAGCATCACTTTATTTTATTACTACTCCCACTCTCGTTAGACTAATATTTTGGCCTTTCTTCAGTTCTTTACACATGCATTTAAGCATTCCTCTTATAATTCACATTTTTTAAAGCAAAAATGAGCTAAAATGTTGACTGAGCTCTGGATCATTAGCATCTGCTTGTCACTTTCGCTTATAGAAGCCATTTCAACTTAATTTAATTAAAATACTAAAATCTAATTTATCTAGCTTTATCCCCTTAATGAAATCAGTCAGCTATTTTATTTACAACTATGAAGGATTTATCTACTCCTTAAGAAGGAATTGACTGTCTTTAAGCAAAGACAATAAGCCTATTTCTAATATATATTATCACATTCTTGAAGGATAATAAACTAATCTACTCAGCTATTCTTACACTTCATCTTAATATCTGACTATTCTTTTTTAATATTTCTGAAATTTACTCCTCTTAACTATTCTAAAGCCATTCAGTTAAGTTTTC
Organism: Loxodes magnus; assembly: GCA_946699065.1. Lineage (NCBI taxonomy): Eukaryota > Ciliophora > Karyorelictea > Loxodida > Loxodidae > Loxodes > Loxodes magnus. The sequence goes on from CAMPDV010000016.1 coordinate 1,168,921, forward strand.
TTTAACTTTGCTTTTTAGAATTTTTGCAATAGTTATAGTTAAAATAATAAAGCTAAGATATCTCTAATTACTTAGTTGAGTACTTAATAACCTTATAGTATAAGGTATGTTCCTGCTACTGCTTATATGCATATGTATAATATCTATAGAAGGTGCGCATTTAACCATTACGATTATATGTTCTTAATATAATAGCTACATCTAGCCATAAACCATTTCCTATATCCTAAGATATCTATTACCTTAATAAGCCTATCAAAAATCTTGCTTTTATCATGCTTATCATAAGTAGTAGGATAAGTTATAATTATAGTATCTGCAAGACAAAGGATTAGTCTCTGCATAATTAAAGTTAAAGTGGAAAAGAAATAAGTAGATATAATGGAAAATAGTAAGAATGTATATAAAATCCTTAACAATAAGCAGAATACTTGCTTTTTATCAAATCAACAGCTTCTTATTAATTAATCAAAAAGCGCTAAAGAGAACTAGCAAGATAACCCTGCTAGGACTCATAAATCAGCTAGCAATCTCAGTTTGCCTAACTTTAGCTTCGAGAATGCTTATAAAATGCTAACAGCTAGGAAATATTCTAATGATAGTACTTCTACTAATTCTATATAGAGTGAAAGGAGCATAGGACAAATCACTTAGAAGTTATAGTACATACAGTCAATATTACCATAATCCAAAGATAATCAGAAAAATACTACTCTGTGCAACTCTCAATAAGCATCTGAAGTTAAAAAATAAGTCAAAAAAAAGACCAAAAGCTAACTTCCTCCTAAAAATGTGCCTAAACTGGATCAGTAAAATACGGTGAACGTCATTCAAACGCTTTAAAACAAATATTCTTCTCCTGTGAGATTAGATAAAAAATTGGAATTTGCAGAGCATTAAATTTAGATGCAAGGAGGATTCGATTTTGTTGATGAAGATGATTCATTACTTGAATTTATACTTTTAGAGTAGTAAAACTTAGATTAATGTGATATTTCAATCCAAAACAGGAAAACTGAATAAATAGATCTGAGTGTTTTGAAGTTCAAAACTAGAAATTTCAACGACAGACTTGAATAAGCTAGAAAAGAATTGTTCCAAGTCTAGTAAAGAAAAAACTAATCAGAACTAAGAAGCTGCAGCAACTTAGAAGATGAAATGGAAATTCCTAACGAAAGGTGACTTTAATTAATTGTTTAATATAACCAAAGTTAAAACTTCTATAAATGGTTTATTGATATATTCCTTAAAGGATTCAGCATATAAACTGCGTTAAATTAGTATTCTAATTTATAAAAAAAGAAAGTGAAAGAAAATATTTTAAAACAATATAATAAATAAAATAAAGCTTAATGTTTAAGTAGAAGCTTTAGCATTTTAATGTGATGCACTGATTACTACCTTTATTTTCTTTTCTTTCTAATATTCAATAAATAAATAGCCTAAACCTACTCTTATTAGTTCAGTTTAACTTAATATTTTTGGATGTTATATTTTATTTTTTAAGGTTTCAATAATTCATAGTAATGCAAGAATTGAAGGGAATATAACGAATAAAAAGTAAAGCAGAGTATCAAATAATAATTATGTTCTTATGTGAATTATTGAAAATATGCTTTTATTTGATATTGATATCTATGATGTACTCTGTATAATAACTCAAAAATAATCTAAAACTAAAACTTTCGTTAGTTATCATACAAATCGCAATTAAATGTTGGGTTGAACGAATAATGCTTTTAATTGTAGTGATTAGCAACTATGGCTTTATATATTTTAAAGATAATAAATGCTATAGAAAGTACTACTAACAGTTATACTTAAAATTAATTAAAATATGAAGTTTTTAGAAAAAGAACTTTTATCTACTAAAGTCATTTGCTCACTATCTGTTTGACTAACAAACTTAGGAACTCTAAAATTATATTGCAGCATTTGTTCATACTATTTTTTAAGTTCCTGGAGTTCTTAGAGTGCTAGTAATTTCTAATTCTTCTCATCTAACACTCGTTTTAGTTAGAGTTTTTTGGTATAGTGAGATCCGATTGTATTTTGCTAATTTTCCTTCTTTTATGATTAGCCAAGCTTAGGAATACTATTAGCTATTGGCTTTTACTAAAATAATTGCTAGTATTTACTCTTGTTTTCCTTTGAAGTAGCATCTAGCTTTTCTTAGAATTACTAAATGGATTTTTTATTGACTTAATTAAACATTTTCTATAATTTGTTTTCTTTATCATCCTCTAAAGAATTGTTAATAGAAACTGGAGATAACACTCTACTTGGCTGTCTTGTCGAGGAAATAAATCTTCCATTATCTAGTTATTTAGGCAATTTATGATTAAACTAGCTTGGAAAATTTTCTTAAGTTACAAATACTTTTTAATCATGAGTCTAAGTATTCTACTCACTCTTAAAATTTCTTTACGACTTTGCACTACTAAATTTCTAGTTCTAAGCTTGTTTCATTTATCTCTTCTGTTCATAGGCAGATTTTGTATTTCTTTATAGATGTATTTTCTAATTAAGATTCCTGGCAGTATTGTTTAAATACACTTAGTTAATTCTCTAAGCTGAGTTAGTAAAGCTTAATTTCTTATTCTACTTGTTGTCTAAAGGTAAATCATTCTGTTTTGTATTTTATTAATTATTAAAATTTACAGTCGAATTATAGTTTTAATTATCAAAAGGTGACCTTTTTCTCTATTATTCACTATCATCTGACGAAAATGACTGGTTCAAATTCCTTTCTTAAACATAGAAGGGTTTCTAAATAAGCTTATTTTTTTCAACTATCTCCTTTTTCTTTTACTATATCAACTAAGCTTTAAAGTTATAAATAGACTGTCTAGTTTATTTATCGAACTAATTATTTATATTATCAACAATGCTATTTCTAATATTTATTTTAATTCCTTCTTATATTTCGTGATTTCTCTTAGTCTGTTCTTTCTTTATAGCTTCTAATTCCTATTTCACTCTCTGAATTTCATCTTCATTTACAGCTTCTAAAATTTCTACTGAATCTTCTTAATCTACCTTCTAATTTACCCCTGTTTATTTTATTGCTTTTGCTAATAAATTGTGCAGTTATTATTTTCTCTGCAATTGAAAAGTTAGGACATTAGTAAAAATACTCCAACGTGCTACATTCATGTTCAATTTTTATTGTACTTGCTTTATCTTTGTTTTATGGATATTTAGGAGTTCATCCTACATTTGAGTAAAAGTTTTAGCTTTTCTATGATTTACTTTTTGCCTTTAATTCTTCTTATTCTGCAAATTTTTGATACTTTCTCTCTATTCCTTATAGTTCTAGAACTGCTTCTTACTATTTATGTGAATATTTATCTCTCCTTAATCAGAAATTGCACCATCCATTCCAAAACTCTTAAGAACATTTGAATAGAATCCTTTTTCTTATTCTAGTAGCAGTTATTCTGCTTGCTTTACTTTCGATTCATTTTCCAGATAAGGATTATCAATATCTATTAATGCCATTCTTCGTGAAATAGATCCATTTTTAGAGATGTTATAGGCTAATAGACGAGCTTACGCTTCTTTTTATATTTTATCCTCAAGTTCTTTCATGCTTTATTAGTACTTAGTGAATTCATCATCTGATAGTAGCAAAACATTTCCTTTAGATTCTACCATTTTAATATGTTTTAGAATTATTCTTCAATTAAGTTATTTAAACTCTATAGCTTATCTTAGCCTGCTTATAAAGGCTAAATTCATATGAATGATTATAAGATGAATCTTAGTTTAAGGATCAGTAAAGATAATGAAACTACATTCGTAGATGACTAATAGCATATTATTTATTATTATGGCTAAACTACCAAATATTTTAAATTACATCATTGCTTTGCTACTTACTATACTAGTATCTAAATAAAAGCCAGAAACACTAAGAGTTATAATAAATATGATGGCAGCATTAGTCAGTATTGATTGAAGATACTTATAGTTCCTTTATGATAATCTATTTTATTAAATTAGTCTAATTAATGAATAGCATTAAACCCTCCTTATATTAAGGCAGAAGATATAACTTATTCAAATCTTAATACTTATCTTTGTTGATACTTGTATTATATCATTTTAATGCAATTTATTAAACCTTCTTTTATTTAATTTTAATTTTCTTATTTATTTCTAAAGCAGCAATAAACCTAATATCTTTTAGTTTAACTGTACCTTTTATTTCTAAGATATGTTACTTAATATCGGTAATTCTATTATTATCATTGCTTTTTAGAATTAACCACAGTTCTTTTATCTGTGTTTGTATATTCAACCACTAATTCTATTGTTAAAGTTTGGGTGAAGATTTTCATATCAAAAAGTTATTACTTAATGATTAGTTTTCCCTTCAATTTTTGTAGTATTTAGATTTGTATAAATTTAAGCTTCTTGCCTTGATAACTCTATTATAAAATAAGTTTCTTGAATAAGAAAGTTATAGATATAACACAAAGTAAATTACTTGAACTATATACTTCCAAAAATAAAGATATTTCGTTTAATAAATCCTTCCTAATACTATCTCATATCTCTTATTCTGTTAGATTTAGATAAACTTAACTAAAATGAAGAGTTAAAATTATAAGAATATTTCATAACTATATTACTTAGGTTCTAAAATAATACCACTACTATTATTATTATTGATTTGGGTTTGGAAATTATTATATTAAGTAACTAGAGTTAGAGCTATATATTATTGTAATACTCAAATATGTATGTTTTTCATTTAAGAGTTGAGATATATAATATAGCTTTATGTGTATCGTTTACTATTTTACTTTCTTATTTCCAGTTTCTAAGGTTATAGCTTTACCTTATCTATAAGGTATTTTAATCAGAAATGCCTTAAAGTGTTTATAATATAGATTGGATTTTCTATTCTTCCTTTAGTCTTATTAGTTAATTTAAATATGGTACTTGTAATTAAATCTTAAGAAGTTAGCACTCACTTTATTATTTATATGCTTATTTAAAAATTATCTACTTTATTTTTACGAGAAGTTTAATTAAAGAAGCTAAGATTTCCTACTTTTCAATAAAATTAAAGGATATAAGTAATTTAATTCTTAAGACTTTAAAAAATGTATTGAACTTTCTTTTTATAAATAAGCTATAGGATAAATTAGTAACTACTGCTTAAGCTTAATTGCTTTGCTTTTTTGAGGGATTCTTTTATTTAACCAGATAAAGTTAAGTTGCAAAAATATCCTTCATTTCTATGTAGCTTTTAAGCTAGACTCTATAAAGATTACATTTGATTAATGCTCTAAATATTTAAATTTTGCCTCTTATTTACTTAAGGATTATTAACTTACCTTTCCATTCTTAATTCTAAGTTCTCTTTCATTAATTTTAAGTATTAGCTATCAGTTTTAATACTAACTAAACTGTAGATCTAAAGCTATTTTTGAAATAAAGGATTTATTTTAGCTGATTAGATTAAAGAAAAATAGTTTAAAAATCTTAGCTTTATTATATGTTTTCTTCCTAAAATTTTAGGTATCTCAAATACTCCTTCTTCTCCTTGAAAGGCCTTTTGCCTAGCACTTCTATAATATCAGAATGTATTAAAGTCTCTTTCTAGAGTAATGCTTAAGCGAGTCTATTGATATTAAAGAGCTTACTTCTGCAATAATTCTTTTTTATCAGTTAGAATTTATTTACTGGCTTGAGCACACTGTTTTATCACATTTCGGACTTCTTCATCGATCATCTACATAAAAGAAATACTTGATCTGTGTTTTCTGAATAAGGTTTATATATTTACATATCACCTGTACTATATTGAGGCAAGACTTCATAACCTATTAATCCTAACTTCTCGCTCATTCCAAACTCCTTTACTACTTTCCTGGCTAGCAATGTAGCTTTCTATAAATCATCTTGAGCTCCTGTTGTTACTTTTCCGAATATTAGCTCTTCAGCAATTCTTCCACCTAATGCCGTACTTATCTTGTCAAATATCTCTTATTTTGTCAGAAGCATGGTCTCATTTGGCAAAGTTTAAGCAAAACCAAGCGCACCTTTTGATCTAGGGAGAATTGAAATTTTAAGTACAGGATCAGCTCCTTCTAAAAATCATCCTGTTACAGCATGTCCTCCTTCATGAAATGCAACTGTTGTTCTCTCTTCTTCTGATAGCATTTTCGATTTTTCGAAACCTCCAATAACTCTCTCTTAGGCTTTATCAAAATCCTCTTAAAATATGCTTTGTTTTCCTTGCCTAGCTGCCAGAATAGCCGCTTCATTACATAAATTAGCTAAATCCGCTCCTGAAAATCCAGGTGTAAGAGCAGCCATTCTTTTTGAATATTCTTACATTGGCCCATTTAATTTTAGAGGCTTTAGATGAATGTTCAAAATTTCTTCTCTAGCCTTTATATCTGGAAGTGTTAAATCAATTGTTCTATCAAACCTCCCAGGCCTTAATAAAGCTTTATCTAGTACATCTTTCCTATTAGTTCCTGCCAAAATAACTACTTTAATATCAGTAGTGAATCCATCCATCTCAGCTAAGAGCTAGTTAAGTGTGTTATCCCATTCTGATATCTTACTGTGTGTTCTTTTCCTTCCAACAGCATCTATTTCATCAATAAATATTATACTTGGTGACTTTTATCTTGCTTATTGAAAAAGTTATCTCACTCTTGAAGCTCCCACACCCACAAATTCTTCAACAAAATCTGATCCACAAGCAAAAAAAAATGGTACACCTGATTCTCCAGCACATGCCTTCGCTAAAAGAGTCTTTCCTGTTCCCGGTGGACCGACAAGTAGTGCTCCTCTTGGAGCTCTAGCTCCTAAACTGCAAAAAGCTTCAGGGTTTTTAAGAAACTCCACGAACTCCATAATTTCTTTCTTCGCTTCATCTTATCCAGCTACATCAGAAAACCTCACACTTATACAATGCTCTTCACTATACTCATTGAATTTCTTTTTGCCTATGTTAAACAACTTAGATTAGTTGGATGCTACTTTAGTAAATTGGTTAAAAATGAGGAACAGAAGTGAAAAGGTAATAATGAAGTGAAAGATGCTTCTAAATAAAAATCAGGCATGAGTACTAAGTTCATTTCAGTAAGTTTTGTTTTCAGTCTATTAAATAACCTTCTAAGCTTAATTAGATTACATTTAGATTTTTTCTACTTCTTAGTTCTGATTATATTCAATCTACTCTTAGCTACTTATCATTTCCCTAAAATTGCTTTTATCAAATTCAGCCCAGTAACACCCTTTGGTCTCTATACCTAATACGTCTTCTCCTCTCTAAATGTACAGAAATCCTTCAGGTGAATTCTAGAGCTATAACAAGTAACTTTTAGCAATTCAGTATTTTTAATTAGAAGCGTAGTCTATATCATACCCTACAATCTATACATGAGTAGTTTCAGATTCTTTCTTGAACTAGTTAGTAATAATAAGAGGATCCTAGCGATTTAGCAGTTGACCATAGATGATAGGAATATTGATTTGACATATAACAGGGCCAAGCTAGAGCTATTCAATAATTTTAGACTCTCCATAAATAGTTCCATAGTTGTATATCTTATAGTTCCAGTACTGTAAGCTTTATTTGCATCCACTCTATTTGCATTCTATGCATTTGCAGTCACATATATTATCTCTATTATAGTCCCATGCATTATATCCTCCTGTACATCTTGATTCTACTATTCCTTACTCGTAAATATAAGCTAGAGCGTTATATACGTTTCCTCCAGAACATCCATTGTTAGATTTATCACACTAGAGTAGTAGTTAAGGAGAAAGAGGAGGAATAAGTTAAGAATGATGAATATGCAGCAAACTAACTAGGGTATCAGTAAGAGCTAAAGCTCAACTTGCATTGCAAAACTTAGGATAATTTCTGAAGATAAAATAGAAATTACTCGTTTATAAGGGGAGTTATGTAATTTACCCCTTAGCGGCTACTTCAATTAAGCTAAAGTGGAACTTTCTCTTCCTTGAAATACTTTATGGTCAGTTAATGCAGATCAAAGTAATAGAAAGCAACTCCTGATATCAAAACCAAAATTGAAATGATATACAAAATTCCAATCTTTTTCATTCTAATAAAGCTATTTATTGAATACCAAGTTAATATTTAAATCCTTTTATATTTATCCCTCTATTTAGCTATCATTTACATCATATTCCTCTCAAGCCAAATATGCTTCTATAACCTTATTAAACTAAAAAGTTAACTGTTGACTGATTCTAAGAGAACTTTTGCTAAATTACTCACGAAATACTTTAAGTACTAACTCAAAAGACTTATATACGCTTATAGGCTAAAGAAGCTAAATAGCCTTAATATAATAGTGCATTGTCTTTAGTTCTTATATCAGTAGAACTTTAAGTATCAAGTTAATTATTAAGCTGGTAATTAAATAAAGAACCAAATACCATAAAATTGGTTAGTTTATCTATATCTAAAGCTAGCTTTATTTATATTAATAAGGAGTCATAGAATCTATGTTAATTAAATGCTTAACAACTAATCGTATTATGTATAGTAACTAGTAAATAACCCTTATAATTTTATTTTCATACTTGCTACATTTTTAGAGTATTTATTATCGAATATTTTTATCATTCAAGCATTAAAAAATGCTTAGACAAAAGATTTGAGAGCTTCTTAGCAAATAAAACGAAGAATATTGAATAAGTCCTAAATTTATAAGGTATAAATTAATAGCAAAAAGCAAAGAGAAAATATATAGATTTTGCTTTAATTGGTTAAAAAGCGCCTGGTTTAGATTTGATTGAATGAGGAATCTTGAGATCTTATGTACAATAAACTTAGAGATTAATATAATTTAATTTCTAATGAAGTTTTAAGAAGTTTTCACTAGAAATATACTTTTACTTTTTCAAAAGCTGCTTCTACTGTCTCAGTTCCATCAAGAGCTACTTGCATCACTTTGCTTTGTGAGGTGAAAGATTAAATTACTGGCTAAGTGCTTGTCACGTAAGTTTAGAATCTCTTCTTGAGTGTTTCTTCATTATCATCGACTCTTCCTTGTCCTCTTTTTAAAATTCTTTAAACACAAACTTATTCAGGACAATCAATAAAAAGAACTCCCTAAACTTAAGCCTCAGGAACCATTTAATACCAGACATTAACATTTTCTTAGTTTCTAGGAAATCCATCTACGAGGAATCTTTTAGACTAAAAAGTAAAGATGAACTTACACTCCATCCTCTACTTTGCATGGCTTTTTTAAGTAATCCGGTAGTGATTTCAGCAGGGACAATCGAACCTTCTTTTATATGCTTTTCGATAAGTTCTCCTGTTTCTCCTCCCTTCTATCTTTCTTCCCTTAGTAAATCTCCAGCAGACAAGTGGACTATATCTGAAAATGTTTCCACAAGTTTAAAGCACTAAGTTCCCTTTCCCGATCCTGGACCTCCTAAAACAAAGTAAACTTTTGGCCCTTATTCCACCATTCTTTAAATAAATTTAAACATAACTTAATAAACAATTTAAACTTATAACTACTCAATGCCATACATCTAGTACCATCAACCTCTATCAAGCATTTCTTTCTTATTACACTTATACAATAATAACTTGCAACCTAAATAATTTAACTATGCTATTCTCTTTAGTTTATCAATTAGTCTAATATATCAAGTCCAATATTCTTTGTGGTTGATTACCAGCAAAAATATTAAGTAAAATGAACTTAAAGTATATAAATAAGTAGCAGTTATAAAGTTTAGTTTAATAAAGGACAAGGTTCATGATGTTTTCTACTCTTCCTCCTAGTTCGTTTTTTCACCGTTTTGTATTTAATTAGCTTGTATTCTTTCTTTTTTCTTGACTTTGTTAAAATCCAAGACTCTTATTTAAGGAAGGACTTTAATAACCATTACTCTGTAATTAGGAAGTTAAGTGATAGGATTTCCTACAATCTAAAGCATAGTTAATTTCTTGCAATTGCTTAAGCTAGCTATTTCATCTATACTTGATATCTATATATTAACACATTACTCTGTTATTAATAAGCACTAAGTTCTCTAGGTTTTTTAGCCCATCTGCAAACTCAGGAGTTATCTTATTAATGAAGTTGTTCGATAACAATAAAGTTGTCAGTCTTTTTAAAGGAGCTGTAGAGGGTAATTTTGAAATTTCGTTATTCGTTAGATCAATAGTATCGAATTAGTCTAAAGTGGCACCTAGATTTTCAATTTGGGGCAGCTTTAAGCCTCTAAGACATAGTTCTCTTTCTCTTATAGCGTTTACATACTGAGGACTTCTTTAAATTAGATCTACAGATAATCGCATCCTTTATATTTAAATTACAATAATAAGTTATTTTAAATCTCTAAGCTTTACTATTATATTCAGAGATTTTAATAGCAAGAAGAAAAAGAGGGACTAATACTGCTGTATGAATAGTTAAGATTAAAACCACTTAAAATAATAAAAAGTTATAGTTGAGATAGTGCAACTTTTTAACCCGAATTATATCCTTAGCTTTTTATTCTACTTAATGCCTAAGCTTGGTTCAATTTTGCTTGATGCTCTATTGAATCTCTGACTGACTTGTTATATATTTTTTTACTAGGACTTTGCATTTAAGTGCTATCCTCTTTAAAAACGAGAGACTTTTTTATATCTCCAGGTAGGTTTCTGAATTAAGACTTACATATGCTAATTAATTTTCTAAGTAAAAGTATTTGAGTATTGAGAGGAATTATGGGTCGCAGTTGAAGGAAGTTTGGGAAGTTACTTGTTTAAGTCTTCTAAGTCTTCAGTTATTACGCTGTAATAAAAACTCCTGAGTGTTTTAGCTCTTGGAATTATTTTATCTCAGTTCTAGTTAGAGCTTAATTTGAACTCTCCATAAAGTTCTCTACTTCTATCTCTTGATCTAAATAATTTTGATTCAGTCAAGTTGTCAAAATATTTAAGACTACCTCAGGTTTCACTTGGCTTTCAAACAGATGTTTAAGCACTCATTGGCTTTGTAAAATTTTTAAAGCCTTATTGAGTTATTCAAGCCTAGGGTTCTTACTTTCTTTATTATGAATTAAGTAAGTACTTTACATTCATAGGCTCATGGTTGTATTAAGTTTTAGTAAGAGCCCAATTAATTCTTTCGTTTTCAGTTTTGAAATCGAATTTAAACATGGGGCCTGCTACTTTTTATTTATTAAACTTTCTGAATAAATTTGGATCTCTATGAGGAGGTTTGTCTCTATATGAGTCGTAACAGTCGAAAATAGATTTGTGGTATTTTTCTTCTTTTAAAGCTCTTGCTGAACTATTCATATAGTTTCTATTGAGAAACTCACCATGAAGCTCTTTTTCGGCGTGCTTCTCTCTGAATTTAATATGTGAAGGATGAACAATTTTGATGCTTCCTTATTCCAAAGCTGAACTATAAAATATTACTATGAAGAAGTTAAGGATTCATATTTTACTGTTATGATATTCATTGGCTTACTCTAATCTAATGATTTTAAGCCAATTAGTCTCTCTTTACTGCTCTTTTCTATTAGAGTGAGAAAGCTCTAGCGGTATTAGCTTTATTGTCTTTATCTTAAATGCTAAGTATATTTTGCATGTGCCCATTAAACATTTTATAATGTAACACCAATAACTTTCTAACTTTTAAATCTAATTAACTAATTAATTATACATCTCAGGCTATTTACATGCATTTTAATAAATAGCATCTCTTATGATGCCTTTACTATGCTACAGCCTTTATAGAATTGGTTAATTCTTACTATCCTTAATAAACTATGATATATAGAGGAATATATCAGCATAGGATTGCTTTATTAAAACTCTTCTAAATAATATCAATATTAATATGTTAATGAATGATCCATTTTTTGATTTGCTTTTTTAGTTAATGTTAGCTTTTATATGTGACTTAACTCTTTACCTATAAGCGATAAAGCTAATAAAAATTCCTATTTTTATTATTCAAATACATATAGAGACTAGATACAATTATACGTTTATTTCCTAAGTCGTATTTTAACTGTTTTATTGCAAATTAATTAGTTTCTTTAAAGACTGCTAAAAAGATACATAGGATAAGTACTCGTAACGCTTATAGTAGATTATGATTTAAAATATAGCACTTAATAAAGCAATTAATTAAAGTATTTAATTTAGGCTGCTTTAGGGAACCGTTGATGAAATCTCAATGCTAAATGGAATGGCTTTGATTATGCATATGAGCATATTTAAACAAGCAGCTTCTTACTTATTGGTTAACTTTATTACCATATCTATTAGAATAAACCAACTTATATCCTCAAAGCATTTAACTAGTTTAATTATTAACAATATAGATCTGTTATCATTAGACTAGAAGCTTTCTACTATATTAATGCTATTAAATTAGCTTAGTAAGATAAAGAGCAAATAGAAGAACTTAAGTTAAAGATAGATTTCCTTGCAGCTACTTATTACAATTATAAAAGAGCAGCTGATTACTAATGCATCAGTAAATAATTTGTAGTACTTTAAGTTAACTCTTATAAAGCAATTTTTAGATAATAAGCGTTAGGCTTTTATAAAGGAATAATACTATGTAATTATTTAAAGCTAGTTCATTTTTCTAAGTATTTATAATACTTTATCCTTAGCAGTTATCATACTTAAACTCCTATCTGTTCTAAACTTTAGTATCACATAAAATTTCATAGCAGACTAAAGCTTAAGTATATCTTTAGTATTGTAAAGCATTACCTTTATGTAGTCTAGCTAAATGAAAGTAAGCAAGTTAAATCTAGAATAGAAAGTAGAAGTATTAATATCTTTATTACTTAGCCCTTCTGATTTCTCATAGGATATATTCAATTTATTCAACTTATTCAGAAATTAACGTTTTGTGCTCCTTCCTTTGATATTTTAATGCCTTAACAGCAGAATTTTAATTAAATAGCGAAGTATAAATTTTATAGTAGTAACTTTAAAATAACTTATACTAATGTATTAAAGATGGATTATTCCCTTTATGATATCTTATAAGATACTATGCTTTTGTAAATAGGGAAGTTCTATGGTATCTATATGCTTTGACCTTTATATTTTCTATTATTAGATTTAGATTTTAAGAAAGTATATCTTTTACTTTAATATCTTGGTCCATTTTCATTTCTTTATAGCTTATATAAGAGGCAACATTATTAATTAAGAATGCAAATTATCTCATTTCAGATAGTCTACCTTTTGCTCCCTGTTATAAATCACTTTAAGATTGACTAAGTTGAAATGACTAAATCTCTATATTTAATACCCTAATATAAAATCAGTCTCATAATAAGAGATTATTATTATAAGCTTAGCTTAGTAATCTTCCTCTATTTCCTCAAGGAGTCATTAGAGCCTTCCTTTATTCAGCCTTTTGTTTTGGAATATACTAAGAAAGGTGCAATAAGAATAAAGAGAATTGAGTATTAAACTTGCTAACTATAATGCTTGTCTGTAAACCATAACATCTTAATAAGATTTATATCTTAAAGTGATTAATAAGGCTTACTAGTAATATTGTATATAGCAATCTTAATTTGCACTACAGTTTATAAGACATTCATAAGGAACTTTTATAAACTCTAGAAATAAGAAAGTATTAGCTTGATTAATGACTAAACTCTTAATTAGTGGAAAGTATTTAACGAAGTAAGGTAAATTTGGTTTTAATAAGGTTTGATTATGAGAATAGAATAATAATACAGAGTATAGAATTTCTAAAAGCGAGTACTTAGTAAAGTAAAAGTTAATGAGTTTATGCTTCTCAATTCTTGTATTTTCCTTCAAGAATTCCTTGTACTACTGTCTTATCACTAAAGTAGAGATTCTATATGAAAACTTGGCGTTTCAAAACAGCTAAATCTTTCTCTGCCTGCTAGACATCAACTTAGCTGGGATTTTAAAAGGTTTCTTCAGCACGGCGAGTGAAATATTCTCTGAAAGGATAAGACTAGAACTCTCCTGCAGATTGCAAAAATTATTTATATAAGTTCTAAACACTCTATGCCATCTTTATTAACCCTTATTAAACAAACTACTATTTCAACTCTCATTTAAAACTTCCCTTTATCTATTTACACTCCAACTGTTTAAAGCTTATACTTATAAAGGATCTTAACTAATTATTTACTATTTTACTTATAGATATTAGATTGAAGTATCTCAGATAAGGAGCCAATAGAGGAAAATGGAAATAATAAGATAGTTTCTTAGAACTGAAAGCATATCTTATGTAAGTGAGCTAGTAAATGTAACTAATTAATTGCTTAAAGTCTCATTAATCAGAATTATAGGCTTAGAAGCTTAAATTGGATGTATAAATGTAGTTACTTATGGATTATTTGCTAAAGCTATAAATATTAAATGTATCTAGTAAGCTTAAATAGGCAAAAGTATTATCACTCTTATTATAGCTATGTTGGAGCTTATGGACTTAAGGTATTTACTTTGATAAAAGTATTAAAGTTATATAATTAAAAGTGTTTATTTAGATGGATGATGGTGTAAATATAGTATTCTGCTTGTTTTGCATATTTTAGGTTTATAGTTGAAAAATTATAAATAATTATGGGAGTTGACAAGCTGAGGTCTGAAAAAAGGAAGTTCAAGAAGCCAAAGGAAGATAGGTCGGACAACCCTTACATGCAACTTTTAATACGTCTTTACAAAACTCTCAGCGAAAAAACTGAAAATATCTTCAATCAGAGAATATTCAGAAGACTTATATCTCCAAGAAGAATTAGACCCGTTTGCAGTCTTAAATTCTTGTCTAAGCACATGTCCGACAGGAAAGACAAGATCGCTGTCATTGTGGCTAAAATTGTGGACGATCCTACGTTAGTAGAATTCCCTAGTGGTCTTAAAATCGCTGCTTTGAAATTCTCAAAATAGGCTCAAAAAAGAATTTTGGACAATGGTGGCTAATGCTGGACTCTTGATAACTTGGCTACTTAAGCTCCAACTGGAAACAACTGTGTTTTGCTAAGAGCACCTTTGAATTCTAAAATCAGGAAACACTTTGGAAAATACCCTGGATAAGCAAGAAGTAAAGCAGTACCGTATGTAAGAAGCGAAGGCAGAAAGTTTGAAAGAGGAAGAGGAAGAAGAGCATCAAGAGGATACAAAAATTGAGAAATAAACATCTTCACTTTTAAATTTAAACTTAAAAATTTAATTAAACATATTGCTACTTCAAGCTTTAGTCTTTTATTCCTTTTCACTGCTTTAACTAACTATCTATAGCGTTAAATATATCTATTGCTTCATAAAGTACACTTTATGCTATTCAAATATTAAGTTTTTTAAATTTTAACTTATCAAAATCTTAAAGCTATTGGGCACTTCTTCGTACTGAAATATAATTTAAAAATACACAACTAGAGTGGTTCAGCAAGTAGCTAATATCTTTCATACTGAAATTACTATATTTACAATGTTCAATTAATGAGATGATATCTAATTAAGGAAATCATTTTATCCCACGTATTTTTCTTAAATTTAGCTTATTTATAAGTATAATCAAACTAACTCAATCTCTAAATAAACCTATATATACTTAATAAGCTAATTCATTCGTTTAAGAGATAACGATTAAATAATGCCAATCAAGTTTTCTCATACAAAGAAGCGTAAAATTGATCTATGGGGGGTCCTGAACATTAGTTCGTATAATACGATTCCTATCTACTTTAGTAGCATGAAACTATATGATGTAAATTTGTGTTTAAATGATTCATAAAATAATAAAATATAGCTGATAACGACTATTAAGTATAAGATAAGATTATTAATACTTAGGTTTATATTCGATATTATAATATTAAATAAAATGCATATGCTTAAGCAATAATATGAATGAGTAAATTATTATGCACTAAGTAGATGGAATTCAAGTTTTCCTATTATTCGTCCGATAATTTTTTTAGAAATGAACTCATAAACTCGATCATGGTTTAAAGGGAGATGAACTTTACCTTTATAAAGCTTTTTATTATTTTACATGTGCAGCTAAGGAGTAGCTTTTCATTAGCCATGAAGGCAATATTTTCCTGAAAGATGGAAGAAGTATCTTCCTCTAACAGGTGGTGATAATCATTTTTTCCTTTTACTCCCATTTTACACAGTAGGACTAAACAAATAATTTGCTAAAGCTAGATGGGACAGCTATGGAGACAGAGCAACATGGCCACATTCTAC
Source organism: Loxodes magnus (assembly GCA_946699065.1). Classification (NCBI taxonomy): domain Eukaryota; phylum Ciliophora; class Karyorelictea; order Loxodida; family Loxodidae; genus Loxodes; species Loxodes magnus. Next base: position 1,185,152 of record CAMPDV010000016.1, read on the forward strand.
AGAATATAAGTTTTTAGTAGCAATTTGTGAAAATTAGATAGACTTACTTAAAGAACTGATTTAAAGCAACAGCCAATTCGATTTAAACTCTGTCATCGATAAAAAGTTAGAACAATCAGCTATACATGTGGCTGCAAAGTTAGGCAGAGAAGAAATAATACAATTGCTAATAGATAGTGGAGTTAATGCTAATAAGCAAGATAAACTAGGAAATACAGCTTTAATGGTTGCTGTTAAGAGCAAGCAATTGGATATTATTTAATAGCTTGTTAGGAAAACAGATATTAATCATGATTTAAAAGATAAATACGGCTTCACAGCTAAGGATATGGCAAAAGTGAGAAACTTTGGTAATATTTGAGATTATTTGGATAAAAATGAAAAAATACCTAAACATAGATTCATCAACATAAATCCAGTTCCTAAATAATTATAGAAATACAAGTATCTCTAAGAAGATCATGCTATTCAACACTTCAATACTTATAATCCTAATAAAATTCGCTAAATCAGCATTTACCCCTTTTATATTAATACTAAAGCTTTGCTGATGTTTAATTTTGGAAACTACCAAATGCCAAGGAAGAATTTTGAATAGACGATAATAAACATGACACCTTTTAATAAACTTAACGAAAAACTAAACATCACTCAAGAAATGGAAGTAAATATGAAATCGAGAAGATGATTTTTACTTTATAAAAATTAAGTATTATTACTAAATTAAGTACTAATTAAACCTTAATCATCTAAAAGCCTCTTGATCACTTCTTTAATTTACAGTATTTACTATTTCTCAACATATCCGTAAATACATATAAAGGAACTATAGTGCTGAATGCAAAAAAAGCTGTAAGAATAAATTAGTTTCTAAGCAATATTGCATGTTTCTTAACCTCAAAATTTTAATTTTATATTTATTATTAAGACCTTTAGACTAAAGTCTTTTCTCTTTAAATTGAATAAGAGAGCTAAATATAATGAAGCAATTAAATAAAGCTATATATAGGTATATTTTACAGAGTATCTATAGCAAATTCATAATATTTATGCTTTGATAAGATATTAATTAATCAATGCATTTACCTAAATTTTCAGGTTATAAGAACTGACTAATGAACCTTTTTACTAATTTAAAGTAGATGAAATATAAATTAGATGTATTAGTTTTGCTAGTTAATAAATTGCTAAACATTTCTAAAAAATTAGTAAGGAAATAAATTTGATTTACTAAATAAACGAGTTAGAAAGATTCCACTCCAATAGTCTGGTAACTCCTCACTCTTCTATTCTTGTCCCTTTCTACATTCTTCATCTTTTAATAAAAGCATGCCCTGGAAATAGTTTATATGATATCTATTAAAGTCTTAATTTATAATTAATAGTTAATCTTATCTTAGTTCAATTTCAAAAAATCTTTGATTCATTTGATGATCTTGATTATCTAAAGAAAAACAAATAGAAAAGTTATGTTGCCTGTAAGTTGATAATGCTATTGCTCTTATGATCCTTAATGTGCAATAAGTATGATGAAAACAAACTTTGATTTGAAATATACTCCAAAGCTATGGAATAACAAGTTATATTTGAATCAGATGAATCACAATCATAATTCTAAAAAAGTTACCTAAAATTTGGATTTGCTGAAGTACTTAATTGACTTAATTAGCATGATAACTAATTGTTGTTGCATTGAAAACTCAGATCCAATAGAAATGAAAAATTTTGTTACAAGTTGCAAAACTGAAGATTATAGTCTTAATGCCTAGTTTGATATTCCTTTTATTAAGGTCGCTTTTACTTATCTTATCATATGCGTTTGATAACCCTTGATTAGTAACTAGCTAAAGACTGTTAATGATAGAATTGATCGTCTAGAGTTCCCTAAATACAATTCCTAGGCTTTTCCAAGATATAATTAATACAAGCGACCATTATTTTAGAATTCCTAAGGTTTGCTACTTTATTCTGTTTATAATTTAAATCCAAAGTCAATATTTATACTACCTAAATACAAGGCCTTTTTATATCAATTTAACTTTAATTAAAAATCTCTATATTATTCCTATTTTAGACCAAAAGGGTAAACCTTTCTTTTCTTTTCTGATTTCCAAAAAATATGAAGTTTAAATGTCCTTAATCAAATTAGTCATTTACTCTAGCAGAAAGTTCAAAACTGCTATTATTCTAAACTGATAGTAGCATGATATGCAGTTACTTTCCTTATCATTTAATTTTTCTTAAACTAAAATCTTTATACTGCTAGCTCCTTTTCAATAGCTAACTGACTTATTTTTAATCTTCTTTAAGAGTTTAGCTTGTACTTAGTGTGGTAAGTCTGGTATGTAACATAAAAGAGAGCAACACTTAAGCAAGATAGAGAGAAGAAGGAATCTTAAATAAATAGGTCTAATTACAATTAAGGTTTCATTCTTACTAATACTCATATTATAAATGAACTCTTTATATTTAGGATTGTAACGCTATTATTAAGTAGTGCTATCTTATATTTCTTCACTTACATATCAAGCTAAGTAAAGCTTACCTACTAATGAACTTTTCATGCTTAGTGTTAATATCTGAAGATGCAAATAGACAACTAAGATACTTCTATTTGACTAAGCCAAACATACTTTACCAAAACTTTTAACTTTTAAGTTACCTAACTAAATCATAAAATCTAAAGGATTATAAAGTCACTACATTATGTTCCTTTTACTTTATAATAAAAGCACAAATCTTGATTAATTTAATAAAGAGGCAAGATAGTAAAGTTGTGTTAAAGGAGGTTTAGGCTATTAATTCTATAACTAATGTTAATTATACAGTCTCAATTTAAAAGTACTTGTTATAGCTACTTTAAAGGCATTCTACTCCCCATTAAATAAATAATTATAAAGCTTAGTAGGAAAGAAAGCTTTATCATATCAATATAAGACCAATTTACATAGGGTCAATTGAGAGCTAGGTTGTTTGTATAAAATTAGACCAAAAGACTAGCATAAACTTATATCCCCATAGTATAAAAAAGTCCATTTTGCAACTAGCCAAGATGTAAGCTAGTAATTAGTAATATTCATTATTGAATATGTAAAGCAATAAAGAGTTTAGAAGACAATTCTCTTAGCTTAATAACGAAAACAAGCAATTTTACTTTGATAAATATAAAGAAATGGTTGATAATATAAGGAAAAGAGAAGATTCTAGTGTAATAAATTTATAATATATTTAAGCTCTTTATAAAAGGAAAATCAGTAATATTAAATATAATTATCAAAATGCTATAATAAGACACATATTTGTAGGATATTCTTGGTATTGACAACAAAAAAGCACGCGCTCTGCTTATTCTTCATAATAGTAATGTTGAAAATGCGATTGAAGCATGGTTCTCTAATTAATAAAGTTGTGAATAGTAAATTAAGCAGATTATTCAAAGCAATAGCTCTTAGCTTTAGTAAAATGATTCCAAAAGCTTTTAACAAAAAATAGACTAAGGATAGTTTTAAATGTTTGTCAAAAACACAGAGTAGTGCTTAGCTTGCTATAAAGAGTTTAAAAATAATGATGAAGGACTTTATTATCTCGAATGTTCACATATAATTTGTGAAATATGTATAGCAAGATAAATATGGACGTAAGTAGAAAAAGAATAGGTTCTAGATTAAGATTTATCTTGCTAAAATTGCTAGTAACCAATTTCAGATTTAATTTTAGACAAAGTTTTAAATGCTTAGTGATGGTAGTGAATATAAGATATTAGAAAGTGACATTAAAGTCAAAATTAGTAAAATAATAGCCAACAGTTTTAACGAGTGTAGTAGCAATCATTCTAACCTTAGATTAATTATGAACAGAATTAAAGTTTCAATTATTAGTCTTAGACTAATACTCTAACTAGCGTTTAAAATAAACAACCTTAATATTCTAGTGTTCAGAATGTTCAAGTAAATAATGCTTAAAAGAAGTAACAAATTCAGTTTAATTCATAGCCGAAAAAGCAGAAGCCAAACAATAGTTCCTTTAGGAAATTAACAAAGCCCATAGATTACTCCTATTAATAAGTAAATGAATTTAATTAAAGTTAAATATAATAAGGACTGATTAAACAAGATGAATAGGAAAAATGCTCTATATGCTTGTCTGAATTTTGTGAAGGTGATAATGATATTATTAAACTTTCGAAGTGTAAAGACCATTTTTTCCATGAGGAATGCATATAAAATGCTTTACCCAAAAATAAAAATGGATTCAAATGTCCCTGTTGTTAGTGCACTTATGGAGAAATAATAGGGGATATGCCTCCTGGTACAATGAATACAAGAATAATAAAAGAAAGATGTTCAGGATACTCTTGCGACACTATTGAAATTACCTATTAATTTAAATCAGGTAAACTACCTGATGGCTAATATTATTCTGGCGCCATTAGAAATGCATATCTTCCTAATAATGAAGAAGGAAAATAACTTTTAAAATTACTCCGAAAGGCTTTCGATAAGAAGTTTTCATTCGTTGTTGGTACTTCTCTTACAACAGGAGCATAAAACAGAGTAGTTTGGGCAATTCATCATAAAACAGATTTATATCCAGGTCCATATGGATACCCTGATCCAGACTACTTCAACAGAATTAAGCAAGATTTAAAAGCCAAAGGTATAGAATGATTAACTTCAGCACATACATTTAAAATATTAGCTTTATCTTTCATTTATTACTTATCTTTAAAGTGATGTCAAATCATTTTTCTTTTATGCTTTTCAGATTTCTTTATGTAATCAGCTTTAAAATATTCTTACAGTCTTCAAAGATACTCTAGCTTCGATCTTTAATGCATCAACTTTTAATGTTTTTAACTACTTATAATTAGATGATAGCTTTGATATTATTAGTATAGAAAAGCTACAATAGAAATAAATTAGCTTGATATTATGACTGCTTTATTTTAAAATCAATTATTAGTAAGCACCTTAACTTCCATCCTTATACATCTTTCACTCAAAAAGATAAAAGAGAAGTATAAAATAAGCATGATATTTAGATGGATCTGATTCTGAGGACTATTAGCTTTGAATATTTGGCTAAAACATTCTTAATGGTAGCAAGAAGTAAATAAGAAGCTACTATTATGCTATTAAGTTTAAAAGCTTTGCTTGATAAGAGCAAACTAATGAAACATTAAATAATCCAACTAGTTATAATAAGAAAGGGCATCTAATAGCCATTATATTACCATGCATTAGTTTTTAAACATAGCTACTGTAAATATAAACATAAAGTAATAAAACTTTAGAGTAAGCAAGTATATATATATCAGTCTTATAATGATATAGATATTTTTAATATAGTAAATCTAATTTTTTATCAAGATCACTTTATTCTTCTACGTTTTAGAAGTCTATAGTACTCTAACGCTCTCTAAATGTATAAGCTAGTTCTAGAATATAATTGCACTGCTTAAATCTAAAGATAGTATAAAGTATAAGAATTAATAAAGGATGTAATATAGAGCATTGAGTAATTAGCCTTTAGATCTTCTTTTTATTTTCTTTTAAAGAAATTTGTTTTTTCCTTTTTAAAGCTTATTTATTTGCTCTCTTTATGGGAAATTAGCAAGATAGCACAAAGGAGATTTAGAAGTAAATCGATTTAATGAGTAGTATGAAAAAGTCAGCCTCATCCCCAAGCTTTTTAACCCAGTAGATATTTTAAAACACATTCGAGATGAAAAAATAATCATTAGCAGCTTAGCTACTTTTACACCATCATAAGCTTAAGAAATTTAGGAAAGATTAGCAAGCTTAGGAGATAGTTAAAAATCTTCCTGATAAGTTTTTAAAGAGTGAAGAGTATAAAAAGGCTTTATAAAAGGCTAAGAAGAAGTATATGCAAAGTAAAAAATGCTAGAAGCATGATGTTAATAGAAACCCTGAATTCTTGAAAAAAGAATAAAGTCCTGCAGTCAGCACCATACTCAGTTAAATAGACTTAGATGATGTTGAAGAAAAAGACAAGTAGCTTAATAATTAAACTAAGGAAAATAAGCACTTGCTATTAGATCTTCAAAGCAACAGTCAAATTATTACTCCTGCTATAAGTAGAAGAAGCTATCAACATGTTGATATAAAAATTCCCTTCTAAAGAAACAAATTAGCTCCTAGTAAATCTTTTAAGTTCCTTAAAGAAACTTTACCTCCAAAATCCATCATAAAGAAAAAATTTATAAAAAAGCCAATGGAAGAACTTAGCAAATAATAGACAAATATTACGTCTTCACTTTCAAGAGTCTCCTTCAATTTAGATGAAGATAAAACTTTAGAAAGTTCTATAAGCGGGGGAAGTCATTATTAAAGGAAAACAGGTCAATAAAAGCAAGAGTACAAGGATGACAGAAATTATATATCTTGAGAGAAACTCTAATAAATAGGAAAATAGTCAATCCCTGGATATAATAACCAAGGATTACTTCATGAAAGATTTTCTAATCAATTTAATATAATGAAAGAGTAAGAAGACTAAAGCAGCTAAAACGATAGCTATTCCTGCGATAAGTAGCAGTTTTAGTGCAAAATAAGAAAGAAAGTGCTAAAGCTTAACAAAGACTAAACTTTCTAGGTTAAAATCCAAAACTAAAAGTAAGCGAATTAAAATCGCAACTAAAAAGAGTAACTTGGTGAGATTCCAATTACAACAAAAGAAGATATTAAAACTATTCCCTTAAACTAAGCTTAAAAGCTATAAGAGAATATATAGAAAGCTATTCACTAAAAGAATTTAAAATAAAGGGATTTTTTAGATAATTATATTGCCAATGACTAAGAATCTTAATTAAGTAAATCCTAAGAGTTACATACAAAGCTGTAGAGGAATATCACAATTCTTAAAGCTAAGAAGAATAAAAAGAAAAATATTAATTAATAAAACTAAAGTTTATAGCAAGAGGATAATAAAAAGATAGTAGCTTAGCCTATAGTTTTTGAGTCTCCTTTTATGAAAAAGTTATTGAATTAAACAGTATAAGAAGATAATATCTAAAGATCTGATAAAGAAGACCAATAAGATTAAGAAAATTAACTGAAGCAAGAGAAAACTCAAGAACAAATTTAAGATATGCAAAATAACATTTATTCAATAAAAAAGTCTTATAAAAATAAGTTTGGCTTCTATATTAAGGAAAGAAAGCAAAATTATGAATAAGTTTTTAAGTAACCCTTTAGAAAGAAAAAAGAATACTAATATACTGAAGAGCAAAATTTTGACATTTCAGAAAAAGAAGAGTAAGTTTCAGCCACCATCAAATTTAGTGAGCAAAAAAAACCAATTGATTATAAGCCTAAGAAAACAAAATTCATTTTTTAATTAATATTTGCTAGAAAATCCTAATTTATCTAATAAAGCTTAAAAATATCAAAAAATACTTTTAACTTTTCTAAGAATAGAAGCTTTTTATTAAGTCTTTTCTAAAAATTGATTTACCATTAAAAGGCATAGATAAATTATAATATACAATATACCTTATGTATATTTCTTAATTTAACCTTTTTCAAGATCTTTAAATTTAGTATAATTTTATTTCTACATTAATTAACTATTAAAAGACGTTAATTGGATACAATATTAAAACATCAAATTTTAATTTTAAAGTATAATTAATTTATTAGATATGCATATCATTTCCTTAATATCTTAAACCATAAAAGTGTTTATATTCTCTTTCTTTGTTGTAGTTTATTGCACAGGCAATACTTTAGAAATAAATAAGTTCCTATCTTTATAATTTATTAGCCTTGTCTAAATAGAAGTTAGCTAATTAAAGCTATAATTAATAGCTAGTTTATTTACCATGCCTTTTATATTAATCTATTTTGAGGTAAATCATACAGTAATGTAATTTTTTTCTTTTAAGAAAAATGAAAATGAAATATATCAGTCAAATAAATTCCTTACTCGGGTTTGTCTATATTTTTAAGCTTATGCTTAGTAAAGATGCGGGATTTAACAATTGTATTTTACTAACCAAAACTGAGGAGGACTATTTAAAATGGAGTAGTTATATAAGGATATAAATTAAAGAGTGCCTTGATTTTGAAATTTTAATAATAGTTATTTTATATTCTAGTAGTGTATTTTCAATATTCCAATAGTTTGATAAACTATTTTTTATTTAATAAGTTCACCATATTAATTTACTTTAGAAAGCAGTATTTTCAATGAAAAATGTGGATAGATGCTTCGTACAAAGGAAGACTTCTAGTTGATAATATTTCATATAATTAAGTAAATATTTAATTATCAGTTTTTCTTCCAGTTTTTGTTATTATAATTTGAAGGTTTGTATTTTTGGTGTGACTAAGGTCCAATTTAAGCTTTTTCCTCGCGATGACTTGCCTCCTACTTATTTTCGTTGCTATTCTCTTGTGAAGTTTCGTTGACTTCATTCTATTACTCATTTTTAGATTCCGGCTTTTTTTGAGACTATTGCAAAGTTCCTTTAAACTAAAACTCAATAGATTTTGGATTTAACTACATAGTTTTTATCTAGTTAGTAAGTAAGTCATTTGGATTTTCACCTTGACTTGGTGCTTGTTTGTTAATATCCATTTCAACTTATCTTTTATCGTAAAATTCAAAGTCATCTAGAATGCTTGTTCGATTCCTGTAAAGCTTGAAGATTTGTAACATTTGGCAGGCTTGATTTAAAAATACTTCTTATGTGTCCCTTGAATTAGTTACTGGCTTGCCTTCGTTATTCCTAAAATAAGAAATTACTCTAAAATGATAGATCTAAATTCTTTGTTTGGTATATCTTTTACAAAAATCCACTAAACATCGAATTGACCAGTCCACTTTCCTTGCTAAGCCCAATCTCCGAAAGATTTGTTATAATCAACACCAGATTTCATCTCTGCAACTCCTACAAATTGTCCAGAAGCATTGACGGAAAAGAAAAGATAGATAGGGAACTATCCTGCTGATTCTTTAAAAGCATTGTCCAGCTTTGTGTTTCCTTCTTTCGTGCTGCTCCAAACATTGTACTTGATAGATTTATGGATATCATCTTCAGAGTATGACTTTATAACAAAGAAGCGTCCTTATGTTATATTAGTGTTGAAACTTTATAAATTTATCGTCGCAAAAGGATTGTTTTGCTATGTAGGCTGTTAGTTATACATTTCGTTATAAGGAGGATAGCCCATTTCGTTTCATTCTTGCATATATTACTAATCATATCCTTCCTAATAATAGAAATCCTCTTAAGGCTACATGTACTAATTCCAGTTTCCCTATTAATATGCATTTTCCATTCCTTAAAATTCAGGAGCAGCATAGTTTTGATAAGGATCACTTCTTTACATTTTTTATTTAATGTTTTATTTAAATAACTGAAATTACTAAAGCCTCATCTCTTTATCCAACTTCCTCTTATTTACTTTCTTTTTAATATTTCTCTACTACTTCTCAGTTACTAAGTCGCTTACATTAAAGCAAAGCTGAGTAGCAATGAGCTTAATAGTATGCAAGAGATAGAGTTAGGTATGGTATATGTTATATCATTACCGTATTTATATAGCGTGTAGTGGTTATATAAGGAGAACCTAAAGGAGTATTAGGCTACTTCTACTTTGTTAGATAGTTATCCATTTTTAACTTTCTTTTGTCATTTAAATGGATTTGGGAAGAAGTCTCTAGAAAATATACGAAGAGAATGCTAGTTTGATCCCATTGCAGAAGCAAGTTCTTACCAATTCTGACTTGCTAGAGTGAATTAAATTAGTTGCTAAGGAACTTAAAATCAGATAATCCTAGAATAAAGAAGCGGAAATGTAAGGCTCTTAGTATGAGTAGATGCTTCAGAAGCTAGAGTAGGAAATTAGAAATCACATTAGAATATAGTAATAACTTAAGCTACATGCAGAGAGCATCCAGCAAAAGCTGGAAGATAGTGAAAAAATTATTTAAAAAATGAAAAATCAAACCGTAGACACGAACAACGACTAAGTTTAAGACTCATTTAAAGACAAACGAATTGAAGATCTTTAGAAAGAAATTTCAAGCTATAAATAAGTAATCAGACAAAAGGAGGAGAAGCTATAAACAATCCCTATCTTAGAAGAAAAAATAAAATCCCTAGAAGCTAAACTAAAGATTTAAGAAAGTTATGTACAGAAGAAAGAATTACAATAGAACAGCAATAATGAAGAGCATGTAAAGAAACTATAATTCGAGAATTCATAATTGAAATCGCAAGTTAGAAAATACTCAGATTAAGAAAATAAACACGAAAATCTACCTAAGCAGCATCAGAACTTTCATACATAATAGATAGACTATCAGTTTAAATCAATGTAATCTTAAGGGCATGAGAAAGATAATCTGCTTAAAACTTGTAAAGAAGAAATTAATTAATTGAACAAAGAAGTTGAGAAAATAAAGCTAAACTATTCTTAAGGAGTTAGTAGTCAATAATCAAACTAGAGTTCTGTTTAAAATCAGTCTAAAACATAAAAGGAGCTAAATAATAGCTAGCAATACATCTTTCAGAGTAGCAGTAATAACACTAGTTTTATGAAAGAACCTATTTATATAAATTTAAGTGCTAAATAATCTGCTCATTAGGAAAAAATTAACGAAATTACAAGACTTTAAAAGAAAACAAGAAAGACTTAGTAGAATGATAAACCAGTTAGCGTAAGAGATAGGGAGTTAGAGTCTGAAAGATAATAATATGAAGTGAAAATAAAAGCTCTGAAAGAATCTCTTTAAAAAGAAGCAGAAAATTTAAGATAAAATAGACTAAATGAAATTTAATCAGCTACTCAATCAAGGCCCAAAACCGCTAATTTATCAAGCTATGTAAGTCAATTTAAAATACAGGAAAATGTATTAGCAGGGAAGAAAGTTACTAATGAGGCTTACAAAAATCTACTCAATACAATGAACTAACGAAACGTAAGATTTAACTTTAGATGCCTCAATTCAAAAACTAAACATAAAACAGAAGCTAGAGTGTGCAAAGAGTCTAACGAAATGCAACAGGATAATTAAATAAAACTGATAATAGAATTAGTTCTATGTCCCCTAAAAGAAGATGAGAAGATCACTGCTAATAGTTGTAAACTAAATCTTAAATTTCTTCTTGAATTTACTATATTATATTACCTTTAGTTATTTTTCCTATTTTATATCATTAACAATTCCCTTCATTTATAATCCAAAGGAAGTAAAAAAGTAGTACATTGACTGTAATTTAGAAGGTAAATCTAATTATCTTGATAGAATCTCAGATCATATTTTCTATAACTAGAACTTTTAAAGAAGTATTTCCTACCAGCTTCTTTGTATAATCAGTATAGTTACCTAGAGTAATACTATCTTATTATGGAGAGATAAGTTAAATACAAAAACTAATTTAGATAAGTTCCTAAAAGGAGCTTAAATTAGAAACTTTAGGAAACTATTTTATTATTAAAGCTATTCCATCAATTACTTCGTATCAGTAAGATAAAGCAGATCGAAAGAAATATGCACTTGATTCAAAATGATATCTTAAAATATATGAAGGAACTATTTAAGGAAGCAATATAAATAAGCTACCTCAAATAGTATTAGGAGTTTAAAAGGATTTTAGTGTAATGGCTTTATATAACTAGAGGAGTATAAAGATATTATATCTTCTAAGAACAAATTTAGATTATATTAAAGTAGCTAAATAAGCTTTTTAAGATATTGCCCTTTTAAACGTATAAGATAGATTTAAAATAATTTCGTCTATTTTGAATCTAAAATGTATCAACAGAAATATTTAAAAGATTGAAACCTAACAGAATTATAAATTCTTAAATAACAGAAAAAGTTTAATATCTCATATAATAATAAAAAGGAATTTTAATATACAAATTTTAACATGTAAGGATTAGGGAAAATTAAGATTAAAACACAAGTTAAAAATACTCAATTAGGGAACTAAAAGAGCAACTTGACTTTCAACAAAAACTTTAGTTTTATATAGTTTTAATAGTTTTGAAATGAATTTGCTATTGCAAATTTATGAAATTTAGATTAATTAAAAGTACCTATAAAGATATATTGAGAAGGTTATAATGAGTAGGAAGTAAAGGAAAAAAACAGAAATACATATTGTTTAGTATTTAATATCTTCTAAATGCTAATTTCTTTATCCTTTCTAGAATTAAGTTAAACTTTGAGACTTTCTTTATAATTTTTATATTATGCTTACTAAAATCTATTAAGCATGCCTAGCTTCATGTATTAACTATAATAAGTTTGAGTATCTTATTTATTGATGTCTTTTTATAATGTATGAGTTCTCTTAGGCAAATCAGGCTTTTTTAATTATTAATAAGATTATGATAATAAGATTCTATGGGCTGACTTGGTGCTCTTGCTTTATTTGTTTCAATTTAGTTGCCTTATTTATTGAAAGTTTCTCCTTGCTTTACTACAGAATCTTGATCTTTCAACGCGAAAATTTTTAAAGTTTTTAATTATTTAGAAAAAGAGTAATTGATCAGAGTTTTTAAAGCCAAGTTAATTTAAATAAATTATTCTTATTTAATCCAAATTTGAAGCATACTAAACTCAATCTTCCTTTAGACATAGTAAGTCTAAATTACTATTCCTTAAACAAAAAATTTAAATCATTTTGTTGCTTTAACTTCCAAATTTCGATGTAACTGAAAACTAGTTTCTGAAATTAAAAAGAGCAGTTGATTAGATTTTATTTCCTTAGTTATTAACTAATTTACTTTTTTCTTGCATTGTAAAGACTTGATAGAAGATAGCAAGGATCTATATAATTTAAAGGTTGGAATTTATTAATAATCTTGCAATAATTAACTGAAATTATACCTCTATATACCATATTTCTAGAGAATCTTCTCCATGAAATTAATTTAAGTAGTTAAATATAGCAAAAGTTTACACTCTATAAGGGTGAAATTATATTGAGCTGATATAATATTCCATCAGTTTTTACAACTCTACCTTCTATTACCTTTGGTATTTAATTAGCTTACTTAGCAGGTTTTTAAACAAGGGTAAATTAGATACTTCAAGCCTTTTCAGTTTTACCTTTAATCAATTATTTAAGACCTTACAGTGTTAGTCTGTTACCTCTGTATTATTACCTTAGAATTGCAATGAATATATTATTGATAATAATTATGCTAATAACTATAAAGCTAGACTAATTCCATATCCTTTCTAGTAATAATTTATAACTCCTTCCCTTTAGCTAAAATTAATGTTCGACTTATTATAGGTACAAATCATTCTTATTTATGCTAGTGTAAAGCTTGAATATTGATAAGATATAGTTCTATAAAAGATAGATATAGACTCTAAGGGTTTAAATTATTGTGACAAAAGATATCATTAAGCATCTAACTCCTTTGTAGATAAATTCCATATAATTATGATAATTACTTATATGTAACTAATGAAAAGAGTAAGGAGATATAACCATTAAATCTATTTACTCTATTTAAACAAAAATAATATTGATAAGCATATGCTAGCTTTATATCTACCATGAGCTATTATTAATGCTTAACTGTCACATCTTTCACTTATTTCATTTATTGTCTTTTCAGCTACTAAACAGTTTTTATAGTAATGTAATATGAAAATAGGTAAAAATAGACTAAGAGATAAATCATTCTCTTATTCTCTAGCTAACTGATTTATTTCTATTTTACTTAAAATTACTAAATAGTATTTTGGGAATTTCTTACCTTTGCAAGATCTTAGAAAGAGCCTAAGAAAGCAGAAATATATTGTAGAAAAATAAGAATCCTAGAGATATTTTATATCTCTAGTTTTATATTCCAAGTATCACTCCTTAACTAAATTCTAAACTACGAAAAGTACTTCTTTGTGCTCTTCAAACCTTATTTATTTATAAATTGCAGTAACGAAATTAAGCGATAATTTTCTATCTAGAAAATTAGACTCAAAGTTCGTAAATCTCGCAAGCCAAACATTTCTAAGATAACAGTTTCTTGAACATAATTTGAAAAGATAGATGAAAACTGATCTCTTTAAACCAACTAAAATTATAATTTTCAAATAACTTAATCAAACTTAAACTTAAAGCTATAAATACTCTATTTCCATTTCTTATTGATAGTATCTTAATAAAACTGCCTGCGATATTAAAAAGAATAAGGATTTTGCAAGTTATTGAGTTAAAGATAGAAAGGAGATAGACTTTCTACTGGTAAATAAAGTAGTTTTAAGATATAGAGCAATGAAAGCAGATATTAGTATTGGATATTTAGTATGTTAGTAATATTAAATAGCTAAAGGTATCTAGGTGAGTTTATTAAAAGTACTTAAATTATAAAAAGCTAAACATTTTAAAAATTCCCTTTACTTTATATCTCCTACCTTGTTAAATGGATTTTATGGATTATTATATCTGAAACTTTGGAGACATTTTAAAGAACATACAGTTAAGACTGATGTTATATTAAATAGGGAGTATAGTAGAGGGCTAAGTGCTTGAGAGTAGATGTAGTAGACTAGAAAAAATAAGCAGAAAAAAAAAGTTTTCAGTAAGATGGGCTATAAAAGTTAGATCTGTAAAGAAAGTAGAAGGCTGAATATAGTACATTATCAGATTATTTGAGATCGATGACAAGCAATTTATATCTTTGACCTACCAAGAGCAAATAGAAGGAAGAAGCAAGACAACTTAAAACATAAAGCTAATATATCTTTCAAAATTATAAATCGGTTTTTTTGGAAAGTTTTAGAGATAATCTCTTAACATTTTCCTTCTTATAAAAAGAAGTGAAAGGATAGTAAGATTTAAATAATAAGAACAA